>LR738713.1:735615891-735637968 GCA_902687465.1 Secale cereale
ATTTTGATGAAACATACCCCTGATAAATTTTGTGTGAATAGCATGATATTTTAAGCACTGCAGGCTTGATATGTTACCTAGAATCAGCATGATAACTTTTTGTCCCGGGAAAAAGTTGTTCAAAACATCCCCGATTTTGTGTGTGTGGATAACATGATAATATAAGCACCGCATAACCGGTAACTTATAATATAAACATGATGGTAACTTTTTACCAAAGGAAAGCAAGTTGTTAAAAACATACACTCGCCTCGCGGGGCCTCTTAGATGAACACAACACATGGTGTGCCATGAAAAAGCCACATAATGTTTAGTGTCATGAGGGGCACACGTGCTCGTGGGTTGGCCCAGAAAAATGACCCACTTTGATCCGCTATAGACGTGATAAGTTACGCAAAAACATCATGGTAATTTTTGACCTATGGAAAAAGTTACCGAAACACACCCATGTTTTTAGGTGTAAGTACCATGATAATATACGAATTGTAGACCCGGTAACTCATATACAATCCCCCATGGTAACTTTGACCAAGGGCGAGGTTGATGTACACATACCCTGATAACTTATTTGTAAGTACCATAGTATTTTACACATCGAAGACCTTATAACTTGTGTACAAAACACAGTGGTAACTTTGAAAGGCGTGTAGTTGTTGAAACATAGTACCTGGTAAGTTCTATGTAAATAGCACGGTAACTTACGCAACACAGGCCTGATAACTTGCATGCGAATACCATGGTAACTTTGTCTTGAGGGAAAATCGTGGTAATTTTTTGTACTTTTTTGTAGTAACAAAATTGTAAAAAAAAGGTCTAAATGGTTAGTTTCTTTAGTTTGAGCAACAAATACCTAAGGGTGAGTTGGTTGTGGTGGCGCGCTTTGGTGCCAAGGAGGTGTGGGTTCGAATCCCACATGCGTAATTTTTTTAACATGTGGTAGACGTGAAGAAATGGCAGTTTTCTCGGGGGTGGGCGCGCGAGATGTGTGCAAGAAGCAGGTTTCTTGGGCAAGCCTGCGAGGTAGTTCGGCAGAAGACGGAGTCGAAGGAAGGGGGGTCGTGTGATAATTTAAAGTGAAAGAAGTAGAGGTGTGGCAGTTTTGCTTATATGGCACACATGTGCCAAATATCACAGTCCTTTTCAAATATATGAACTTTTTCAAATCCTTGAGGATTGTTTTAAATTTTATGGACTCTTTTGAAACTGATGAGGAGGGACCCATTCGTAGTCACTCCGAAGATCCTTGGAGCACATCGCTTCAAACTACGGATTAGGCCAGCCCATGAGAACCCATTTTAAATGGTTCGGCTAGATACATGTGCTCATATTTTTCTAAAATTGATGCACAATAGTGAGGCTAAAGTCATCATCAAATAAATATAAGTTTCAAGCAAATATGGCCAAACCATAATAAGATATCAGAAACATCTATAATTAAGTCAACTTCTTCAACAACAACGCCTTTAAAATGAATAAGAGCATCTCCAATGCAAAACCTCAAATAGCGTGCAAACGAACGGATCGAGCTGTCTGGATGCAGTTTATCATCCAACGTCGTTCCACATCAGTTTGCGGACTAGTCTGCGCGTCTGTTCTCTCGCAAACTGGAAGCAGACTAGGGGATTTGCAGGAGTCCACACATGCACACATAGGACACCCTGGGCCTACTCAAAACCACAACCGAACCACACGTCTTCACCCCATTCGTCTTTCTCTGCATCCCTGGCCGCCTGCCAAGCCCTTGCATAACCTCCGTGACCTCCACCACTTTTCCTACGTCGTAGCCACACCTCTTGTTCGCTCGTCGCGTAAGTAACATCAGCCGTTGCTGATGCCATCTGTGGGGTCACCGCATCCGACAAAATATTTGATGAAATTCTCGTGCCATTTAAAAAAAATCTCCCTTCTGTGAAGCAATAGATTCGGACATGGAGTATACATAGGAGCACTATGTTGAGTCGTGCAATGACTCGTTCAACAAGGAGGATTATGCGGATGAAGCGGCGATGATGCAGGCAATCCTTGCAGACATGGAGTGTGTAGTAGAGAATGTTCTCAAGTTCAAGGGATCAATCAATGGTTGTTTAGTGTTGAATCGGAAGAGGGCACATGGGCATTTGATGCTTATGGATGACTATTTTGCCCTCGATGCCCTATTCGCAAACAATTTTCGCCGGGGCTGTCGGATGCAAAAGAATGTGTTTGATCGTCTCTACAATGGCGTCTAGGCGCACGATGAATATGTCATCTTGAAGAAGGATGTCGTGCAAAAATTGGATTATGTGGCTACCAGAAGTGCATGACTATGGCACAAACACAAATCTATGGGACGAGTACCTCCTCATCAAACCCTTCCAAAATGGTGGGCCGTTCGGCTGCGCCGTAACTTGGGACAAAGCCATTGAGTGTAAATACTTATTACGCAATAACCCGATTCAGACTCTCTCTTCCTCATAAACAAGCCCATAAAGTCGCTTAGTATGAGGATCCTCAATGCCTAGACCCTCTTGGTCCTTAGGCCAGCACAAGATATCCCATCTCTTAAGGTGATATTTACTCTTATTTCTATCAATCTGTCAGGAAAATTGAGAGAGATAAAGATCAAGTATTTTCCGCACCCCTATTGGCATTTCAAAGAATGAGAGCATAAACATAGGCAAACTTGTAAGCATCAATTCATGAGAATGAGTTGTACGACATTAGCTCTCCTTTACAACAGCTAA
The DNA here is from genome assembly GCA_902687465.1 of Secale cereale. Lineage (NCBI taxonomy): Eukaryota > Viridiplantae > Streptophyta > Magnoliopsida > Poales > Poaceae > Secale > Secale cereale. The sequence goes on from LR738713.1 coordinate 735,618,615, forward strand.
GCTTCTTTTCAAATATGTCCTCATTAAATTTCCATTTTTTTTAATAGTTAGTTTGCGATGATGAGTAGGTATGCTGAGATAACTAAACGGAAGCTTAGCAATCCCACAACCAAACAAGTGCTTATAATTATTCTCTTCTTCTTTGGCGCGTCCAAAACAGAACCGTTTGCTCTTGTGAAAATTGTATTTTAAGTTTTTAACCCATGGCAATAGCTCAAAAAGACACAACGCCAATTTCATATTTAAAGCCTTGTCCATTTCACGCTCCACTAAAAGAAGAATTGTGTGAAAAGTTTTGCTTGACCCAGTGTTATCTCACCAAAATCAGTCATATCAATTTTACCGGCGCACTTTGTAATTTACTCGATCTTCTACAAACATGTCGGCCAAACCCACAAAAAAATGTTAGTACGCATACTCATGTAATCTTTTGATGATTTGACATTTTTTTGCTCTCTAACAAATTAAATTGGTCAAGTCATGGAAAAGAACAGAATGCAGTGCTTTTGTGGCGATTGTAGTGGGGGGGCAATACACCATCTTTTAGCAAGAGACGTGCTTAATTAGCTGCACGCTTGGCTGCAAATTACTCGTGATTGTAGGGGGGACCAATACGGTACACTCATCTTTTAGCTCCACAAAAGAGTAGTGGAGGTGCATGTTCATGATGGTGGGTACGTCACAGAATTTAGGCCCTCCACTAGCTAGCTACTAGGAGTAGTATTTAAAGTGAGCTAGGGGAGTCCTGGGCAGCGAAGAGCTGAGTGCTTGCTGCCCGCGCTCCATAAGCTAGCTATTCCAGCTTCTTGCACCGGCCGCCCGCCATGGCCAAGCTCGCCGCGCAACTGAAGAGCAAGTTCTTCGGCCTCGTCGGCCGCTTCACCGTCTGCGGCCGCGCCGGGCACAAGGACGCAGTCGGTAAGTATATATAGCATGCAGTACATACAGCAAAACTAGATTTGCTCCTCCCCTTGGCGATGAAGGTCTCAACTCTCAATCTTTGTGTCATCTTTCTGCAGCTGCTGGTGAGCCCAAGGCAGCATCATCTCAGGTATGCTAATCAAGTCACAGTGATAAACTCTAATTTCTTTTTCTTGCGGGAAGAGGAACTCTAGTTTTCTCTCCTGCACGCGAGCTTAATTTATAGTGGGTTTTGCAAGTGATCGATCGAAGGTTGATTTGAACTGGCAAAACCCTAATTAATTCTCAACCTGTGGATGGTGAAAATAATGTTTTGTTATTGCACGCGATTGCCTGCAGCATGTTGAGATCAGGTCAAGAGGAGCTTCACCAGGCAAGTCGGCAGGGTCCGTGCCTCGTAGCCACTAAGCGTCGTCTAATCAACTGCTCGGCCGATGCATGGACCTTTGGGTTATTTGGATCCTAAGTAATTCACGAATCAATCACGAAGCAGTCTCCAGATTGAAGCTCCCTATATTTTCTGCATCTCTTCCTTATTTAGTAGCAGTACGTCACGTAAATCGGTTGCCGGTTTGCTCTTGTTGCATTTGTTTCCGCACGCAGTTTACCTCGGTACGTGCTCATATGAGCCCTAATTCCCATAGATTGCTAGCGTGCTCATATGAGGTAATTTCCATAGATTGCTAGCTACCTCGACGTTATGAGTTTACCCTGTTTATGTTGTAATGAACACATGTACCCGCTTGATGATGATGTTCTCATGTGTAATAATTGTATTAATCACTGGCGTAGCCATGATTTTTAAATCAATCGGGGTGGTCTGGTTGACATGCTTACTTTTCGAAAGACACAACAAGCCAACAAATCAGTATAGAAATATATCAATGAAATAACAGAGTTCCATTAATCAATCTAAGTTGGAGCGACCCACACAAGGCCACAATGATTAACTTCTATTTATTTTAGAACAATGGCTTTATAAATTAATAAAGCCTACAAACTAGGCAAACTGACATAGGTTCGATAATTCAAACAAGTATAACAAGGTTAAAGTGATGCGTTACATGGCCGAAGGCCCATAACACAACACACGGGCTCGAGAGAACAAAAGGAGACGTCTACCTTTTTTTTTTGAGGGGTAAAGAACCACTTTATTCATCAAAATCCACATGTTGTGGGATACGTCTTTGGTCATGAGACAAACCAAACCAAACATGACGACCTGGATTTCTAGAAAGAGAAAATTGAGCTAGACTATGTGCTTCATGATTTGCAGCACGACTCTCGAAATTAAAAATACACTGAAAAACAGACGCTTTTAGGTTTATCTCGCTGAAGATTGCTCCGTTTCGCCCTTGCGATCGCGTGTTGATGCCTTGGACCACCTGCTTACAATCTGAGGCAACCACAAAATTCATGATATGCAAATCTTCCGCTAGGGAAAGTGCTTCGCCGCAGGCTATAGCTTCCAAGGTGGCTGGATCAAAACTTCCCTCAACTACTAAGGCCGAGCTACCCATGTAGTTACCCACTTCGTCCCTGCACACAGCGGCAGCAGATCCTCCCCGTGATCGCACCCCGGCGTCGACATGGATTTTGCAGAATCCCGGTGGTGGTCTTTTAGGTTTCTGTTGACGTACAGGTGGAGGTTGGGTGTTTGGAATAGTTCGGCGTTGTGAATTACCAACACTCCCTAGTTCATCAACGAACCTCTGAACAAAAAGATGTGTTGCTTGAGGGCTCTGGAAGATCCCTTCATGTATTGCCTTTCGTCGAGCATACCATATCGCCCAAAGAGTTACGGCCATCTTGACAAAATTCTCATGGGGAAGATCCTCCATTAAAGTAAATAACCATTGCTTGGCATGTGGTTCAGTTGTGGATGTGATTTTATGTGTGATATCCTCCTCTGATAAAGCCCAGACGCTTCGTGAAGACGGACACTCCAACAACGAATGGCGCCATGAATCTTGGTTGCCGCAGAGTCCACATCGATCAGATTCCGCCATGTGTCTGTTAGCACGGACATCATTGGTAGGCAGCGATTGTTTAGCTAATCTCCACATGAACATATGAATCTTGCCAGGGACTTTCGTTTTCCATAACGATTTCCATGCACCCTGTTCCGCGGCGGAACTAGAAGGACCTGCATTACTCTCGAGCCAAGCCTCTCTTCGCTGTCTCGTGGCCACAAGCATATTATAAGCTGATTTGACTGAGAAAATACCATGTTTGTCAAAATGCCATGCCCAAAAATCTGGTATATTCCTTGTGCACAGCGGAATGCCCATGATAACCTGAACATCCATTGGCATGAACGTGGCCTCAATGAATTGCTTATTCCATGTAGCAGTTGGATGATCAATTAATTCAGAGACCAAGGTTGGCCTATCATGTGAAAGACACCAATACGGGCGGAGCATTTCATCCCGTGGTAGCCAATTTTGGGTCCATATTTGTGTCGTCTCCCCATTGCCAATTCTTCTTATAAGACCTTGTTTTAGAACATCTTTCCCTTCGACAATTGCTCTCCATACTTGGCTCGGTTGGCTGCCCAAGGTCGCCTCAAGGAAGTCAGTCGATGGGAAGTATATGCTCTTTAGCAGACGGGCGCTTAGTGTCTCTGGGTTCTGCAGAATCCTCCATGCCTGTCTGGCTAACATCGCCAAGTTGAATAACTCAAAGTCTTTAAAGCCAAGACCACCTAACCCCTTCGGCTGAGTCATAGTTTTCCAGGACACCCAATGTGGTTTTCGTTTTCCTTCTTTGCTTCCCCACCAAAACTTCCTTATTAACATGTTTAGGTGTTCACATAAAACCCTTGGCAGCTTAAAACATGACATTGAAAAGACTGGCACTGCTTGAGCCACCGATTTCACTAGCACTTCCTTGCCCGCAGATGACAAGGTGCTCTCTATCCACCCTTGAACCTTGCTCCACAAACGGTCCTTTAGGTATTTAAAAGCCCCATTCTTGGAGTTACCAATATCTGATGGCATTCCCAGGTACTTCTCATTTAGGGTTTCATTTGGCACATGTAATGTCTCCTTGATTTCTTGCCTCACTGAGTCTGGCACCCCCTTACTGAAAAAGACTGAGGATTTTGAGTAGTTGATGCGTTGCCCAGTGGCCTGACAGTAAGTATCAAGAACATGGTACACCTCATTAGCTCCCACACCATTTGCCTTGAAGAACAGCAGGCTGTCATCAGCAAATAGGAGGTGGTTTACTCGTGGCGCCGACGGCGCTACCTGTAGCCCACTCAAATTGGATGACTCACTCTTGGATTTTAAAAGGCACGACAGGCCCTCTGCTGCTAACAAGAACAAGTATGGAGATATCGGGTCCCCTTGTCTGATCCCTCTTGAAGGTTTAAAACTACTGAGCTTCTTACCATTGAACAAAACTGCAAACTCAACTGTTGTTACCATGCCCATAACTATGTTTACCCATCTTTCAGTAAAGCCCAGCTTCAGCATTATGGCCCTTAATAAGACCACTCCACTCTATCATACGCCTTCATCATGTCTAATTTCAAAGCACAAGATTGATTTTTCTTGGCCTTGTTCCTCTTCATAAAATGTAGACACTCGTAGGCTATTATGATGTTATCTGTGATCAACCTACCTGGAACAAAAGCCGATTGTTCCTCTGATATGATGTCAGGCAAGACTACCTTCAACCTGTTAGAGATAACTTTCGAAGCAATCTTGTATAAAACATTACACAAGCTGATTGGCCGGAACTGAGACAGAAGTGTTGGATTTTTTACCTTTGGTATGAGAACCAAAATTGTCTTGTTGATGCATTCAGCGGATTCAGTTCCTTCTGCTATTTTCAGAACCACCTTTGTTACATCATCACCACAGATTTCCCAATGATGTTGGAAGAAATGCGCTGGATAACCATCAGGTCATGGCGCCTTAATTGGGAACAGTTGAAACAAAGCAGTTTTCACTTCCTCCTTACTGTATGGAGCATTCAAAATATCATTCATTGCTTGTGTTACTTTCACCGGAACCGTTTCAATGACATCCTCCATGTTTTGGACTCCCTCTGATGTGTACAGGTTTTGATAAAAGGAAGTGGCCATGTTCTCCATCTCCTGCACATCATCGGTGAATTCATCGTCTGGTTTCTGCAATGCCTTGATCTGATTCTTCCTCCTTCGTCGGCTCGCCCGAAGACGGCTACCTTAGAGCAACTCTAGCAGACCCCGCATCCTCCCGGCCCGCAAAACGTGTTTGCAGTTCGCGCAAAAACGCCTTTGCGGGCCGGCGCGGACGGCCGCAGATGCAGACCCCGCATAATGGACCCGCAAAAAAAGGATATTCTCGGAATATGCTCTTTTTACGGGTCCATTATGCGGGGTCTGATCTGGCGCAGCTCCTCCCGGCCCGCAAAACTGAAATGTGCACCTTAATTTGATTTAGCAGCTTGCATTTCTTTGCTTTTTCAACAACAGTGGATACAAAAGATATCACCAAATCTTTGCTAGAATAGCAAGCCCAACGAAAACAAGAACCACAAGTATGCATTTTAGAAGATTTCCAACTTCCATAACTCCTCCCACTAGTTGGACTAATATCTTCTCCATGCATTCGTTGTTGATATGTGGATTCTTGATTTTGCATTCTTCTTTCTTCATCTTTGGTTCGAAAGAAGTAGACGTTGCTTCCCCTCTAGTTGCACATGCAGCCACATCATTGCCTTCGATTCTACTAAGGAGTGCATCAACATCTATTATGTTTCTATCTATCAATAAATCAATGTATTGGCCTTCCCAAAACCAAAATGAGCATCCATCGTCCTACACAAGAGAATGAGCAAGCTCGAAGTGAGCTACCGCAATTGAACTGAAGAATGAGCTATCAAATGAGCTACCGCAAGTGCACGTACCCTGTCGTTTTCACATTTGAAGAACACCCATCCGGGGTGCTTCGGCGTGCCCGAAGTTTGCCGCAGCACTTTCCGTGTGCAATCGTCGCACTGTATGAGCGGCATCGGCAAGCCACAAAGACGTTGCGCGAGCACCGAGCCCGGTGGATGGCCGGACAAATCCATGCCGGCAAACCTTCGGCGGCGGCGGGCGGATGAACCCGTACCTGCATGCTGCGATGCGTCCTTCCCTGGGCTGCGGGAGAGGCTCCCTGACCACTCCATTGCTTGGGGCAGCGGCCGGCGGCCGGAAGAACCCAAATCCGGCGGCCCACGTTGAAGTGTCGCAGATCCGCAAATCCGGCGGCCCGCCGACGCCAGGGGGAGGGAGGGGAGGCCTCGTGCGTGTGGCGGCCTTTCAGCGTGCTCCTGCCGGCTGCTTTCGCCAGAATCTTGGGCGGTGGCCGACGGCGACGTGAGGGGGGAAGAGGAGAGGTGGTTGGTGAGGGGAAAGCGCGGGATGAAATGCCCCCCCCCCAACACCAACCGCTTCCGCTTATATGCAGGGCACCGCATCCGCAAGGGAGAAACCCGCGTTTTTCCGGGTTGGGGGAGGGATTTTGTCGCGCCCCCCAAAAAAGTTTTGCGGACCGGGGCGGGATGCGGGGTCTGATCGGGCAGGTCTTTCCGCTCTAGCCCGCATTTTGGCGGTTATTTTACGGGTCGGGGCGAGATGCGGGGTCTGTTAGAGTTGCTCTTAGGCAGCAACCGGAGGGGGGCGCGTGATGATGTGGACTAGATCATTGCTGGCGCGCGTTGCCGCGCCCGTCAGTTTGTACAATGAAACAATGAAATGACAGAAATTTTCATAAATTTATCATCACATGATACATTTTATATTTCCATAAACATAACAATACATTAGTGAGTAATCGAAAGAAATCTGATGTATGATCGATAAAACCGTAAAAGTATACAAAATTAGCTTGCTACAACAATATACATAGTAAATACAACTAATTAGTAAGGCATATGGTAAGCATTGGATTGTATGCCGGTGGAATAATGAAACCTTCACAAGCATCTAAGAAAGGGCCACCACATTCAGAAACGAAGAAGAATCATGAAATTCATGTGACGAATGATGACAAGGATTATAATTAGTTGCAAAATGAATAATGTCCAAAAAGAAAATCTCACAGTCTGGACAACATAACTAATATATTAAGTAACATCATGTATATGACGAAATATACAAAGTATTAGAAACAGAGTGATAACTGATCATCAGTTCGTAAAGTGAATCAAGTGTTCCTAAAGGCATGATCCATAAAAATAAGCTGCCAACCAACACAGAGTTTTCTAAATTACCATGGAAGATCGATCTCAAAGGAGCCATATGTTCTGCAACGATGGAAGTGAAACATCATCAATAACTTGCAATACCTAAAAGGAAAATCTTGGAAGTCATCATGCCCATCAAGCCTTGAGTAGCAAAACTCTGAGCAAAATAAGGAAATGCACAATTAAAAAACGGTTGTGAGAATCATTGCTGCCATAACCTAATTTGCAAAATTGCAAGGCAAATACAAAATAAGTAATGCATCTTATGACATATTTGTGCACAACGATATGACAATATCATCTGCACCTTTGATGTGGAACCTCACTAATACATTGCGACACCTAAAGGGAAGATGCATGCAAATCATCATGCTCTTGAAATCTCGATTATTCGGTATTAGCAAAAGGAAAGCATAGACAAGCTAATGCAAAAACTATACACTCATAATTTTATCCCTCTTGCACCATATTGTATTGTTTGGCCGTGTACTTTGCTTCGTTGCTTTATTTATAAAGTGGTGCGAAAACTCTATTTCGAGAGTGCATATAATGTTCTCATCTGAGACTCCATATCAATCGAGTCCAACTGCAACTTTGTAATGAACAGTCTTGTTTGATGTTTTGGCCAAAGCATGTTCAACAATATGTTTAGACTATTTGGTTCAGCAATGAAAGAATGGAGAAAATAAATAAATAAAACCTGCATATTAATAACATACGAACATCATTCAGATGAGACTGATGCAAAGAAATTGTTACATACTTCCTGCTTACTTGCTGACATGCAATCTCATACCAGAAAGCATTGTACATGACCTATCAAGTGACAAAACAGAAATTAACAGGCGAGACTTACAATCAATATCTTATTGTCCAACTGCAGTTAAAAAACATCATATTGTCCAACTGAAGATACCAAATCAAGTCTAAGAAACACCACATGTATGGTCATTTTCTTTGATTAAGAAGTAACATAGGCTTGCAAAATTGGAGATGAGATGGACAACCTACCACACTTGTGAATATTCTTTGTTGTCACAATGAGCCAATATGATGCATATGATCCCAATAGACCTTCATTTAGGACCAATAAATGTTTGCCCAAGAAAGGACCAATAAATGTCAAACCTGAAAAAAAAACAGCCACACAAGTAGAAATATTAGCAGAAAAATACAAAACTAAAAAGTGCATCAGTGTATGATAAGATATTTTAAGAGGATCGGATTCATCACATATTAAAATAGCACTGTTCAACATATCGGTATCTACCACCAACCATGAAATCGTAGTTCCTAAAATATGCATACTACCAATCTAATTATACTCTGTAGATTGCTTTCAATTGGAATCAACCCAGGTCTCATTACTGAGGTAAGAGGACACAATGTTTGAGTTCAGGCCATTGGGGTGCAATACCCAAATACCGACCAGTAGAAAACATGTTTCTGCCCACATATAGACTATATCAGCAGAACGGCTAATGCTACTACCAGAAGTAATTACTAAACCTATTAGCCTATTACAAGGTACAGATGAACACTCAAATCATCATGCCAAAAATATATACCTACAGGTACAAGGTACAGATGAACACTCAAATCATCATGCCAAAAATATATACCTACGGTACAAGGTACAGATGAACACTCAAATCATCATGCCAAAAATATATACCTACAGGTACAAGGTACAGATGAACACTCAAATCAACATGCCAAAAATATATACCTAAAGGTACAAGGTACAGATGAACACTCAAATCATCATGCCAAAAATATATACCTACAGGAAACGATTATAATTCACGCATGATCTGTCAGCTGAACGCAACCTTTCCTCTTTGTATGGAGCTGACACACGTACGAGAACTACCAAGCTAGAGGTCATCACCACACTCTTTTACAAAGCTTCATTCTCCAAGTTCACGGTTACCTGCCAAGACTCAACCTAGATGCATGTTAAACTCTAAATCAACATGTCAATCTAACAAACAACCTGGATCTAGAAATTTATTGCACAACTTGAGGACAGAACAATCTACCTGTGGATGATTGGATTCGCCGCCGTTGCGCTCCTTAGATGGTGGCGATGGGACTACGCTGCCCGTAGTGGTTCCATGGGGATCCGGCCTTCCCGCCACTGGCGCAGGCGCTGTGCGCGCCCCTAGAGCCTACGCGCGGGAGGGCCGCGACCACGGGTGGGGAAACTGATGATCACCATCATGGTTGCCATCCACTTGACCACGTGGGACTTGATGCGCCGACGTCAAAAAGGTGCGATCCGCGTGGGAGAGGAAGAAGCTCGAGAGAAGGGAGGCGTGCCCCATCCGGCCGCGCCGCTCGCGTCGGCGCGCAGCCGCCAATGCACTCCGCCACGCACAGTAGGAATAGAGTAGGTCGCGAACGCGTTGTTTAGGGTTCGTATCTAGCGTTTTACCCTCTGCGTTGTTTTGGATAGAAAAGGCTAGGATGCTAGAAAAGGCGGAGTAGGCCAGTAGGCCCAATTCAATGTGAGACATCCAAAAAAGCAATGGGAGCAGCGGCCCGAAAAGCCCAGCGCAGCCTGGCGCGCGAGTTAGCGCTTGCGTATGAGATTTAGGTGGGATTAACAGCGAATCCGACGGTCAAAAAGGACTAAAAGTGGTGATCCAATGGCCAGAAACGCTGATGGCTTGAGAGGGCTCGGAGGGTGCTTGGTTTTAATATATCTAAATATGTAAAAGCTTGTTCATCGCCTGCTACGCAGCATCAATGTCTCGACGCTTCCCCAATGGAGTCCAATGCAGAAGGAATAGGAGGCATTTGAACATGCAACCAGCTGGATGTTTCTAATGTGCCATAGAGCCCAGAGCAGCGCCCTAATGCAATGCCAGAGGACCCTCTTGTCCGCATCGCCCTGAGATGAAAGAACTGTTAGCATCTCCACGGCCGAGAAGGGATTCCAAACCAGTGGCAGCTCTCACCGTACTCCACGCAAAGCGAGCTAAGCGGCATAAAAAAAAGAGATCTTTTTATGGTGCGTCATACTACACAAATTAAGGGGCAATATTTAAGTTGATCCAACGGTTGATATGATTTGCTCTTAATTTTAGTTCAAGGACAAATTAGTAATTGCAGGTAGTCCCTTTCACCATGCACGTACGGAAGACTCCTCTGCAATCCCGCCGCTGCCTGCCCGCCTCAACTAGGTAGCTGCCTGCCTCCGATAGCCACGCCCCCTTACTAGGTCTAAATCACTGTTCTAACCTTATCAACGTTTGTTGTCACAAACTGAACTCGACATGAAAGTATTTCACGATTTGACCCTTTTAGAAACGCCAGAGCCCGCGGCGTTTCTTGTAACGTAGAAACGCCAAGCCATCTAGCGTTGCAGATGAACCTAGGAGCGCCAAGCTATGCAGCGTTTCTATCGTGGCCCAGGGTCAACCCGAGCCCTCTTTTGTCGCTGACGTGGTAGGGATGAAACGCCAATGTCCCTGTCGTTTCTGGCCTGGATTAAGTAATGCGCGCGGGGCCGCAGGTTGGACCCAGCCCACTTGCAGCCCCGGTCGGACAGTTCTTCCCAACGAAGAGCAGGCTGCCGCCCCTCCCTCTTCTTCACCAAATCCCTCCCAAATCTCCTATTTTGACCATCAAGACGAGTAGATCAGAGCATCCCTAAGTTGCTTGAGGTATTCTCTTCCCAATCATCCATTTTCCAGTCAAGATTGGCTATTTAGATGCATTTTTTCAAACATGGTGGAACCCTAAGATGAGTTGTTAGTAATTTGTTTGATGAATATTTTGGTTAGATTATGTTTAGAAAGAAGACATGTACTCCTTGTGTTGTGGTATTCTTAGTGAACTTGTGTAGTATTGGATTTAGAGATAGACCATTTTATTGGATTAGGTTGAACCTATTATTTGTTCATAATTAGTTGTAACAGATTCTTTGGGATAAAATTGGTTGAAAAGAATTGGTGTTGGTAATGTGGTTCGTGATTTGTAGTAGGTTCTCACATGATTTTGTATACGATGTGGTCATAATTTTAGGCATATATCACAACGAATCCATTCACCTTATTTTGTAGGATGTTTGAGACGGATAAATATCCCGGCCTTGATGATTATTACGAGGAGAAGCATCGTTCTATGCTAGTGGAAATAGGGGAGGTAATTATGTATCTACATTGTTTGATTCTCATATTGTGAGTAGTTTAGAGAAGTATCTAAATTGTGCGTTTTTTTGTAGGTTCCTCCAGTACTTCGATTGAGAGGCCACTACCCACGTGAGTCTCTGAAGTACGACCGTCTCTACGAGCCTTATTTTAGAAGAATGGATCTTCTCCAGTTTGTGCTCAACTTTAAAGGCACACCACCATGGCTGAACTCGACGACCATTACTGCCCTTACGGACCATTGGAGGCCGGATACACACTCTTTTCACCTTTCTCATGGTGAGATGACCGTCACTTTGAAGGATATTGCGATGATCTCCGGGCTTCTGATCGAGGGCAGGGCTCTTACCGGGAAGGAGAAGTCTGAGGGGTGGCGACAACGGGTTGCAGGGTTGGCTAGTATTGAACCACCCCCGTGGATTCATGAAACAAAGAAGGATCCTAGGCCAATCGGTGTTTTGTTCTCGTGGCTACACGAACATTTTTACGAGTGCCGAGAGGATGCCAGTCCGGCTCTTGTGGAGTGATGTCTACTACACAACTTGTTCTTGTAGACTCGTGTTGGGCCTCCAAGCGCAGAGTTTCATTGGACAGTAGCAAATTTCCCTCAAGTGGATGACCTAAGGTTTATCAATCTGTGGGAGGCATAGGATGAAGATGGTCTCTCTCAAACAACCATGTAACCAAATAACAAAGAGTCTCTTGTGTCCCCAACACACCCAATACAATGGTAAATTGTATAGGTGCACTAGTTCGGTGAAAAGATAGTGATAAAAGTGTAGTAACGATAGTAGATATTGATTTTTGTAATAGAAAAATAAAAAACTGCAAGGTAGCTAGTAACAAAAGTGAGCACAAATGGCATTGCAATGCTTGAAAATAAGGCCTAGGGTTCGTACTTTCGATAGTGCAATTTCTCAACAATGTTAATATAATTGAGTCACATAACCATCCCTCGAAGTGCGATGAAGAATCACTCCAAAGTTTCTATCTAGTGGAGAATATAAGAAGAAATTGTTGGTGGGGTACGAAACCACCTCAAAGTTATTCTTTCCGATCATTCTTTCTAATAGTTCGTACTAAAATAACACAAAGTTATCCTTTCCGATTGATCGATCCAAGATTCGTACTAAAATAACACAAGGTTATCCTTTTCGATCGATCTTTCAAGAGTTCATACTACGATAACACAAAGTTATCCTTTCCGATCGATCTATCAAGAGTTCGTACTAAAATAACACCAAAACAAATTCAGATTCATAATACTCAATCCAACACAGAGAACTTCAAAGAGTGCCCCAAGATTTCTACCAGAGAAACAAAGGCGGGAACATGCATCAACCCCTATGAATATATTACCCCAATGTCACCTCAGGAATCCGCAAGTTGAGTGCCAAAATACATATCAAGTGAATGAATATGATACCCCATTGTCACCATGGGTATTCATAGAAAGACATACATCAAGTGTTCACAAATCCATAAAAGTATTCAATCCAAAGAAATCTCAAAGGGAAAACTCAATTCATCACAACAAGATAGAGAGGGGAAAACACCATATGATCTGACTATATTAACAAAGCCCGCGATACATGAAGATCATGACATCTCAAGAACACGAGAGAGAAAGATTAAACACATAGCTACTGGTACAAACCCTCAGCCCCGAGGGTGGACTACTCCCTCCTCATCATGGTGGCCGCCGGGATGATGAAGATGGCCACCGGTGATGATTTCCCCCTCCAACAGAGTGCCGAAACAATGTCTAGATTGGTTTTTCGAGGCTACAGAGGCTTGCAGGGGCGGAACTTCTAATATAGGGTTATTTCTGATGGTTTCTCTATTTATAGAATTTTTTGGCGTCGATTTCACGCGAAGATGGGCCTCGAGGTGAGAACAACCCACCGGGGCACGGGTTTGGCTCCAGGCGCGCCCCGGCAGGTTGTGTCCTCCTCGTGGCTCTTCTGGCCCTACCACGAAGTTTTGGGGATATATTTTATTCTAAAAAAAAGTCGTCAAAAAGTTTCAGCCCATTCCGAGAACTTTTATTTCTGCACAAAAAAGAACACCACAGTAGTTCTGCTGAAAACAGCGTCAGTCCGGGTTAGTTACATGCAAATCACACCAAAACCATATACAATTGTTGTAAAAATGGCATGTATACTTCTTAAATTATAGATACATTGGTAACATATCAGCATCCCCAAGCTTAATTCCTACTCGTCCTCGAGTAGGTAAATGATAAAAGAAGTAATTTATGAAGTGTGAATGCTAGCAAAGTGCATAAGTTTTATCAATGATAGTTTCAATTACTTTTCCTAGCATCATAACATCAATTCTTTCTCATAAAACTCATCATGATGAAGTAGCAATTGAAAATGGAATTTTCATGTGGAATGCTGCCTATCATATTCATCATATACTATTTTCTAATGTAGCATGGACGTTTGGACTTGAATGATTCAAAGCAATAGTCTATAGTTTGACATGAAGACATCGATACTCAAGCATACTAACAAGCAACCATGTCTTTCAAAATATCAATGCTAAAGAAAGCTATCCCTAGCCCATTATGCTCAATCATTGATCCATTCATGAAACACACTCAAATATTAGCTACATCCAATGCTAAAGTGTGATAATAGTGTTCCTTAGTTGGTGCTTTATAAGAGAATATGAGACTCAAATAAAAATAAAAATTGCATAAAGTAAATAGATAGGCCCTTCGCAGAGGGAATTAGGGATTTGTAGAGGTGCCAGATAAAATTATTTTGGGTGGCATGCTTTTCTCCTCAACGAGAACGACTAAGAGTTCCCAATACTTTCCATGCTAGATAGATCATAGGCGGTTCCCAAACGTAAAATAAAGTTTATTCCTTTTTCCACCATACTTTCACATTCCACGGGTACCGTCCATACCAACACTTTACAAGGAATTTATTATTTGACAACATAAAGTAATTTCTTTTTTATTTCGGGACTGGGAATCCCTATTACCGCTGTACTCTCGTGCAATGACACGTGAATAAACACTCATCTTGAGAATAACACATCTAGCATGAAAAATATCGGGCACCCCTCGCCGCTTCATGAGCAGTACAGGCACACAAAAGAGATGTTTATTTTGAAATTGGAGTTGGCACATAGAAATTTGCTTAGGATGGCACGAAAATACCCCATATAGGTAGGTATGGTGGACTCATTTGGCACTACTTGGGTTTTAGGATTTGGATGCACAAGTAGTATTTCTACTTAGTACAAGGTGAAGGCTAGCAAATAGATTAAGAAGCGACCAACCAAGGAACGAAAACCATCATAAACGAACAATAATCATAACTAACACCGAATAATGCAACACAAGTAGGATATAATTTCATTTCATAACTATTGACTTAATGTGCATGCATAGGGAATCATAAACCTTAACACCAATATTCTTACTAAACCACAATTACGCACTAGCATGAATCACATATTATCATCTCTATATCGCAAAACTATTGCAAGGAATCAAACTTATCATATCCAATGATCCACATGAAAGTTTTTTTATGTACTTCTTGGATCTTCATCATATTAGGATCAATTTCATAGCTTGTGCAAATTGTTATCACTATTATCAACTCTCAAAACAATATAAGTGAAGCACAAGAGTAAATGGCAAACTACTCCAAAAAGATATAAGTGAAGTCCACATGAGTACTTAAGTAAAAGGCTAGCTATTTGAAGATTCTCTCTCATTTAAAAACT
The DNA here is from genome assembly GCA_902687465.1 of Secale cereale. NCBI lineage: Eukaryota > Viridiplantae > Streptophyta > Magnoliopsida > Poales > Poaceae > Secale > Secale cereale. The sequence continues at coordinate 735,633,665 of LR738713.1, forward strand.
TTCAGATCTATGAATTGTATCCAAAAAACAAGCAAAACAAAATAAAATGATATTTCAAGTATAGCACATATCATATGAAGAAGCAAAAAGTTAGGCTCAACCGATAGTTGTTGATGAAGAAAGGTGGGATGCCTACCGGAGCATCTCCAAGCTTAGATGCTTGAGACATCTTGAAATATTATCCTGGGGTTCCTTGGGCATCCCCAAGCTTGATCTTTTGTGTCTACTTAATTCCTTTTATATCACGGTTTCCCTAAATCTTAAAAACTTCATCCACACAAAACTCAAAAAGAACTCGTGAGATTAGTTAGTACAAATCAATGTATAACCTTATCATTCTCTACTATAGAAAATCACTAAAATTATAATTTAAAATTTCATACTAAATGCATCTGCATATTTAATACTCATATCCTCAAATAGAATCATTAAACATGCAAACATATGCAAACATAACAACAATCTGTCTAAACATGATAGTTTGTAAAGAGTGGAATTTTCCTCATACTTACCTAGCTCAAAAAAATTCTGAAAAATTACCACGTTACAGAGAACTTATTAATGCTCACTTTAAAAAAAAATAAGATTTTATCATGTTCTTACTATCCATAAGAATTCAAACAATGATAGAAAACTTTCCGTTTTCAACCAACAACATATAGTCTTGCAAAATAAGCATGGTAAAGGCTATCCTTGACACTTTTATTGAAATAAAAGATGCAAAACATTATTATAAATAAAATCAAGCAAATAAAAAAAAATGCTCCAAGCAAAACTCATATCATGTGACGAATAAAAATATAGCTTCAAGTGGGGTTACCGATAATGTTGGAGACGAAAGAGGGAATGCCTTCCGTGGCATCCCCAAGCTTAGTTGCTTGGGTCTTCCTTGAATGTTACCTTGGGGTGCCCTGGGCATCCCCAAGCTTAGGGTCTCGCTATTCCTTATTCTCCTCATATCGACATCTCACCCAAAACTTGGAAACTTCAATCACACAAAATTTAATGGAACTTCGTGAGATGGGTTGGTATGATAAAACAAATCATTCACTTTGGGTACTTTCAAAGACAAGATTCATAATTTTTCGCACACAATTCCTACTATACCATATCATTTCTACATTTTATATTGATCAATATAAGCCATAAAAACTAGAAAACAAGCAAACTATGCATTGAAAATAGAATCTGGCAAAAACAGAACAGTCTATAAAGATCTGAATTGAACTCATACTTCCGCAACTCACAAAATTTGAAAAATTAGTACAACATAGTAAATTTGTATATCAAGCATCTGTAAAAAAATCAGAATTTTATCATGTTCCAGTGAAGCACAAAAATTCCAGCACTGGACGCAATTTTTTTTGTTTTTGCACAGAATCAAGTCAACTATCATGCACACTATCCCAAAGGCTTTACTTGGCACTTTATTGAAACAAAAGCTATAAAATTTGATTATTACAATACCATAATCATGTGAACACACTAAAACAGTAAGGGTAAATGTTGGGTTGTCTCCCAACAAGCGCTTTTCTTTAATGCCTTTTAGCTAGGCATGATGATTTCAATGATGCTCACACAAAAGATATGAATTGAAACATGCAAGAGAGCATTATGAATCACATGTCAATCACATTTAAGCCTAACCTACTTCCTATGCATAGGGATTTTATGAGTAAACAATTTATGGAAGCAAGAATCAATTAGCATAGGAAGGCAAAACAAGCAATACTTCAAAACTTTCAACACATAGAGAGGAAACTTGATATTATTGCAATAACTACAAGCATATGTTCCTTTCTCATAGTAATATTTAGTAGCATCATGAATGAATTCAAAAATATAAATATCACATAAAACATTATTTTCATGATCCACAAGCATAGAAATTTTATTACTCTCCACATAAGTAAATTTATTCTCATGAATAGTAGCAGGAGCAAACTCAACAAAGTAACTATCATCACTACTGGAATCAGGAACTTTGTCGTCAGTCAGATGGCAAAGAGGGTCTTTGCCATCAGCATGAAGAAAACTGATGGCAAAGAAAGTGTTTGCCGTCAGCCCCCTCTTTGGAGTCAGCTAGCTGACGGCATAGAACTTTTGTCGTCCGCTAGCGGACGACAAAGAGGCAGGGTGGGCCGCTAGCGAGGGGCAGCTAACGGCCACTTTCTTTGTCGTCCGCTAGCTAATGGCAAAGAAACTTTGTCATCTGCTAGCAGACGACAAAGAAAGTGGCCGTTCTAACTTCCGTTAGCTAGGCTCTTTGCCGTCAGCTAGCGGACAACAAAGAGATGTGCCCTATATGTAACAAAACGCCCTCGCGCCCTGCCCCTTTCTCTCCCTCCCCTCATCCCAACCCCGCGTCATTGCCTCGCCCCGGCCGCCCCCTCGCCACGTAGCCCCGGGACGCGTCGCCACCCCTACCGCCTCGCTCCGTCGCGCCGGGCCGCTCCGCCCCGCGGCGCCGGTCCGGCCGCCCCGGCCCGCCTCGCCGCCCCGCCCCCCCGTCACGTCCGCACCGCCTCGGCACCCCGGCCCGGGCCTCTTTGCTGCCCCGTCCGTCCCGACAGGCCGCGTCGGCCCCTCCTCGCCGCCCCGGCCGCTCCAAGGTGAGACATTTCTTCTTCTTCTTCTGTTTTTTAGATTTAGTTTAATTATGTTTAGTATAATTTAGTTTAGGTTTTGTTTCGTTTAGTTATATTACTTTAGGTTTAGTTTAGTTTAGGTTAGGTTAAGTTTCTGGTTTAGCTTAAGTTTAGTTTAGGTTTAGTTTAGTTTACTTCAGGTTAAGTTTCTGGTTTATTTTGAACATGTGAAATTTGTTATTATTTTTTAGTTCAAGAATTTATTCCCGCATCGACGTCGACGATGCCTATCCCGCATCCTCGTCATCGACTCAGCAGAGGAGACATGCTTGATCAGAGGGGCCATGTCCGAGACTGGGCTCCGTCGGGCTGGTACTGGGAGGTTCTACCTTCTGGGGCGCAGCTTGGTGAGGAGCCAGCCCGTCGTTGACCCGAACCTTGTTTGGTGGCGGTCGCATGGGCCAGTGACGGTGCCGAGGCTTTCGAACACCGCGGAGGTGGTACGTCATCGTGTCAGCGATGAGGACGAGCACGTCCGTCGCTACATGGTTGCGTTGGAGGGCAGGTTCAACAATACCTGGCAGGTTCTTCAGGGATCTCACTTGAGCTATGATCCTATGATGGTTCCTTCTCTTTGGGTTTCCACCTCCTGCGTCGATACCAGTCGTTCGCTATAGTTCTAGCTGTAACAGCGATGCTATATGTATGATACTATTCGAGATGTATTAGTGATAATATTCGATGATGTACGAACGCAAGAGATGATGTAGTTTTGCTTATTGAATGCATGCTAATTTAGTTTACCCGGGGACGAGTGGGTTAGGGGGTTCCTCGGTCGCAAGTTTTGTTGGCTTCAGTCCAGTCGCAAGTTTTCTTGCTTCGACATGCATAGACAGTTCCTGGATCCTCGCCATAAGTTCAGGAAAGACAAGAAGAAATTCATCAGAGGTAGAGTTGTCAAAAACTCTGCACCACCTGCGTTGACAGGCCAAGAGACACTAGATCAGTTAAACGCTCTTGAACTAGATCTAGAGCGTACATGGTATTTCAAGGGGTATAATTCGAAACACGCCTGGACTCACAAGACATGCTTGTGGGGTCTGCCTTACTTCAAAGACCTTCTTTGCCCACACAACATCGACGTGATGCACACTGAGAAGAATATTGCCGAGGCACTTTTTGGTACATTGTTCGGCATAGATGGGAAGTCAAAGGATAATACTAAGGCTAGAGTCGATCTGGAGGCGCTATGTGATAGGCCGTTACAAAACATGATAGAACCAAAGGAAAGCAGAACTGGACGAAGCCAAAGGCATGGTTCAATGTTGGAAGGCCAGCTATGAGGGAAATTATCTTGTGGGTGCAACAGCAGTTGATGTTCCCTGATGGGTATACAACGAATCTAAAGAGGGGAGCGGGTCTTGATAAATTAAATATATTTGGTCTCAAGAGTCATGATTGGCACATATGGATTGAGCGGGTAATGTCGATGATGTTGCGTGGCTTCATCCCTGATGATGAATGGCTAGTACTGGCACAGCTGAGCTATTTCTTCCGTGTTCTCCATGTGAAAGAACTATCGCATGGCCTGCTAGAAGAAATGGAAGAGTTGGCGCCGGAGTTGATCTGCAAGTTAGAGAAGATCTTTCTGCCGGGCTTCTTTAATCCAATGCAACACTTGATTTTGCATCTCCCAACTGAGGCAAGATTGGGGGG
>LR738713.1:735637996-735819987 GCA_902687465.1 Secale cereale
AAAATCGTTGGTGCTACACCACAGAGAGGATGCAGAAGACGCTACGAGCAAAATGTAAAAATAAACGTAGAATTGAAGCATCGATGGCTGATGCATTCATTACTGAGGAGGCGGAAAACTTCATGACAGCACACTACGAAGCCAAAAATCGTCATTTGCATAATCCGAAGCCTCGGTACAATGCTGACGAACCTAAAAAGGGTGGATCCAACCTCAGCCTATTCAAAGGGGATCTCACATCAGCCGGTGCTTCTAATTCCTTAACGTTGGATTTCAAAGAATGGCAGATCATTTTGTTGTATATCTTCACCAACCTAACAGAAGTGCGGCCGTACATCGAGTAAGTTCTTGGTACATTGTTTCACAACTTCTAATTCCTTTGAACTGCTCTTATTCCTGGATTAATTTGATACAGTCGATATGTCGCCATATTCTGTATGGAGCGGTGATCCAACAGGATACCGTCGAAGAGTATGAGCTTCTAGCAATGCATGGACGCAGCTATCCCGGTTTCATCTCTTGGTTCAAACAAACGGTAATTTTCATTAGATAATTTCATTTCTTCGTCTAATTTCTGGCGAATGCAAAAATCCCTTTCGTATTAAACTTGTAGGCTAATTCAGAGCTTATGGACGCCGAACTGAGACAAGTCGCTAATGGTTTTGACTATGAGGTCCATTCATTTGACAAATACGACATCAATGGGTATCGCTTTCGTACCTACGGCAAAGAGCTATCTATGGCCGATCGAAAGTCTACAAATTGTTGTGTCTCTGCTATTGGCGAAGGAGATACCGAGTATTATGGAAGAGTTGAAGCAATTTATGAACTTCAATTCTATGGTGCAAACTCACCAAACGTCGTAGTCTTCGAATGTTATTGGTTCTAGCCGAAGGAGACTAGAAGGACTCATGAACATATAGGGCTAGTGGAAATCAATCGAAGCACCCATTTGGATATTCCCGATGTCTATATTACGGATCAACAGGCAACCCAAGTTTTCTATCTATTGTGGGTCTGTCAAAGTGATCCTAATCTCAAAGGTTGGGATCTTGTTTATGAAGTGTCGCCACGTGTTAGACCACCTCCCCCAATTAAGATGATTATGAACCTCACATTAACCCAGACAGATATTGTCGGGGGAAACTGTCCGCCACGAACACCTATGGGACCGGAGCCCCTTGTCTGTGCTGTACGAGGGCGGAGGGAGCCCGAAGAGCAGATCGTAGCGAGCACGCGGGCAGTTTTACCCAGGTTCGGGCCGCGGTAGACGCGTAAAACCCTACTCCTGCTTAGTTGTGTATTGAGTTGGAGAGCTCGGGAGCTTGAAGAAGCAGCTACACCGAGCGTATGGGTGATCTAGGTTCCGAACCCCCTCCACGTTGTGCATGGGCCTCCTTTTATAGTGCAAGGGGTCACCGACAGGTGTCAACGTAGGAGAAAGGGGTAAAAACGTAAAAGAGGTGGTAGTTGTAACAGTGCAGGAATAGTGGAGCTACAGTGCGCGAACAGTGGTCGCCACCTACTTTGACAGTGGGGGACAAGGGCATTTAATGCCCATCGCCGTCGACCCCAAAAGCTCCTGCCCTTGCGTCTCCGTCTGCCACGGCGATGGCTTCACCACCGTGGAGTGCCACCGTGTCCCCCAGGCTGCACAGCCATCTGCCACGCGTCCCTGGAATGGCCCCAGGGCGACGCGTGGGCCGATGAGCTGGAGCGCGGGCACACAGCGCAACTCTCCCGGCAAGCACCTTGCCGGGGTCTTGACCTTGCCGGGCCCGGGAGCTCGCTGGGCTCTGAAGCTTGTCGCTCCCCGGGCCCTTGCCGGGACGCATATAGCGCCGAGGCGTGTCTTCTATGATGTAATCTTCTAGCCTTCCTGGCAAGCTCCTCTTGCCAGGGCCTTGCGTGAGTGATGTAACCTTGAGCCTGGAACGGCCTTCCCGGCAAGCTCCGCTTGCCGGGGTCTCGATCTTCTGTCTTGTATACTTTGTTTTTGAATGGTTTGATATGGAGCAGAAAAGTCTCCGGCGAGCACGTGGTAAACCCTGCCGCGGGAAGCTGCAACCGCCCGTGCACAAGTTGGGGTACTGAGGTACCCCTACCTTAGTACACCGACAGGAGCCCCCGGGCCTGGGCCACACACGGTGCCGAGCGCTGTTGGGCCAGGCCCAAAACAGTGCACGGGCACACGCGGCCCACGGCGCGCCGAATCCACTTCCGTATCCACCGCATCCCCCCGTAACGGCACGCGTCGATTGCGGCGTCGTGGGATGGGACGTGCCCACGTTCCTTCAATGGAAAGAGCGAAACGCCCCCCACTTCCTCATAAAAGCAGAGGAAGCAGGAGCGGTTCCCCTCCTTACGCTTTCATTGCATCCTCTTCATCCTCCAGAGATCCCCTTTGCGCTCCGCCCCCATACCTCCGCCGCCGCCGTCTGCATCTCCGGCGCCGCCGGGCTCTTCGTCCCCCTTCCTCCGCCGCCTCCGCCATGGCCCCGAAGACCGAGAAGGCGAAGGCGGAGAAGGCCAAGAAGGAAAAGTCGGAGCAAGCGGCGAAGCTTACCGCGTATCGGAAGCGGAACCTCGTCTTCCCGCCGAGGCTCGGCGCGCGGGAGCTCTGGAACAAGTACTGCTTGTTCTGGTCCAAGGGAACCAAGGCGCACCCCCGCACTCGAGCTTATCCGGCCGCCGCCAAGGACAACTACCCCGGCGGGTACTATTTCTTCGCAGCCTTCTTCCACTGCGGTCTTTGCCCTCCTTTTTCTGATTTCTTCTGTGACATCATGCACACCTATGGCCTCCACCTTCTTGACTTCACCCCCAACGCCATCCTCACAATGGCGGTTTTCGCACATATGTGCGAAAACTATATAGGAATACACCCAAACGTAGCTCTGTTTAGGCACTTCTTCACCCCTAGAGTAGAGGCCGGTGCCCCCCTCTCCGGAGGAATAACTTGGGTTTTCCGCCTGAACAAGAAGGAGTCTTACTTGCCGGGGGAGCTCCGCGGCAAGTGGGAGGAGTGGCGTGCGGAATGGTGCTGGATTGTCGAGGACCAGCCGCAATCCTTCACCGCGCCGCGCACAACGCCCATCGTGCGCGGCAGAGACTGGAGCGAGCTGGATTCGGACGACGGCAAGCTCAACGTCGCCCTCATCAGGATTCTGCGCCTCCGGACCGCCAGGCTATCTGTCGCAGAAGTAGGCACAGACTTCCTCCGCCGCCGCATCGCCCCTCTCCAAGACAGGAAAAGACCGGCCTGGGAGTACGGCAACTCGGCGGATATCATGAGGTTGCGGCCCGGGCTCAACTACAATTTCACGTCGCTGGAGCTGAAGGGGATGGTCCGGGAGCTGTTTAAGCACGACCCGGCCCACCCGGAATGGTTCAGGGGGCCCCGGGGAGTGGTGCCCCTTTGCAACAGCACAGCTTGTGATCCTCTCCGCGCCATGATGCCCGCGTGTGATTCGCACGGCGTGGACCGCACGTGGATTCCGCCCAAGTCAATAGACATCCTCAGCTTCTTCGACAACCTTGTGGAGGTGGCGAAGAACAAGAACGAGACCCGGGAGCTGACGCGGGACACCACCGACCAGGAGATTGCATATATCGCTTCTCGGGTTGAAGAGGCCGCCGTAGCCGCAGCGGCAGGGGAGTTCGGCTACACGCCCGACGAGGCAGATGCTGCGGAGGCATCCTGCCAAGCGGAGGAGGCGGAGATCCGCAGGCTACTGCAGCTGCCTCCCGACGCGCTCGCCGGAGTCCCATCCTTGAGGCACTCCGGGATCATCGGAATCCAGACGGAGGCCGCGGCGAGAAGTCACGCCGCCGGAGGGAACAGGGGCGCCGCAGGGAGCGGAGGCGCCGGTGGGAGCGGAGGCGCCGAAGGGAAGGAGGCCGCGGCGCAGGGCGCCGGGCCCAGCAAGCCAGCCGGGGAGGAGGAGGAGGAGGACGCCGAGGCCGCCGAGGACTCCGGCGGATCCACGGAGCTCTACGCCGACGACCTCTCCTCGTCGGAGACCTCCCCGCCCCGGGCAAGCCCTAGGCGGTCTCCACTTAAGCGCATCCGCAAGACGGCGACGGGGGAGAGGGCGCAGGCCCCCCGGCAACAACCAGCTCGCCGGGCAGCGCGAGCTCCCCGGGGAAGTCAAGCTGCGCCGGGGGCGACCGGCGCACCAGCCACAGCGGAGGCGGCCCGCGCGCAGGCCACGGCAGAGGCGCCTCGCAGGCCGGTGCCGAGCGGACAGGAGTCTTCGCAGAGCGGAGCGACGGCCCCGCCTGCCCCTCGGGCCCCGGCTACCACGGGGGCTGGGTCTTCGCAGCCCCCAGCCCCGAGGACCGCCAAGCGCCCGAGGGAGTCTTCGCCTCCCGCTCCTCGCGCAGACGCGCCCCAGGTGGAGTTCGACTTCTCCGCCTTGAGCGACGACGACGAGGAGGAACAGGAGTAAGAACTCGATACCCTTCATCTTCTCAAACTTCATCTCGATTATTGTTGATGCTAATCTTGTGTCTTGCTTTGATTTCAGGACCTTGGCCCAGCGCGCGGCGAAGAAAGCCAAGGTGCCCGTGGTCGAGGTCGCGGATGACTCGCCCGCCGCGGCAACTGGGGACGTGCCGGAGCCAAGCTTGCCGGACGCGAGCGCTGCTCCGAGGAGTAGCCCCCAGCGCAGCCCCCAGCGTAAGTCTGGGTTCCAGCTTTCCGCTCGTCGGGTGCGCTTGGAGATTTTGGTTTTGCTCTAACATCTTGATGCTTTTATCTTGATTTGTGCAGAGGTGGAGCCAGAGCCGCAGGAGCGTCCGGAGGCCGCCCTCGAGGAGCCGCAGGCCCCGCCGTCCCCGCCAAGGCTGAACTCTCCGGCAAGGGAGAGTGCTCCGCCAAGGGCGGGTACTCCGCCAAGGGCGAGTACCCCGCCAAGGGCGAGCAGCCCGGCGAGGGCGGCCACTCCGCCAAGGCAGAGCTCCCCGGCGAGGGAGCCCGCCGCTGACGACGTCCGCCAAGGTAGGTCTTGTAATTTTGTCTTCTTGGCATTGTCTCTTTTTGGATATTTGCTTGAATTTCCTTTGCTTCTTCTTCTTCTAGATCCTCCTCCCCCCGAGCAGATGGAGACGGAGGTCATCAATCTCGAGGAGGAGGGCGCGCAGGGCGGCGGCGGCGACGCCCCTGTCGCCGAGGACGCGGCGGGAGCCGCCGAGCCAGCTGCGCCAGAGACCGCTCCGGCTGCGGACGCAGCGGCCGGGGAGGGGGACGGCGACCGCACCGCCGGCCCGGAGGCGGCGGGAGCATCAAGTGCTGCGCCGGCCGCCGACCCCTCCGCCGGGACGGAGCAGTCCGGCTATTATCTCGAAGCCCCCAACGGCGTCTTCATCCAGGTGCCGTGGGGTTCTTCGTCGCGAGCTCCCGCGGAGGGCGAGGCATTTGATGGGGAGGTCCTCGCCTCCGCGGGCTTGAAGATTGTCGAGGCGCCCGGCGGGAGTGAAGGGCCCGAGGAGGAGAAGCTGCTTCACCAGCTCCTGGCCCTTTACCGGGCCAGGCAGGCGAAGCTTGCTTCCCGGGAAGCCCTTGCCGCCAAGGCCGCCGCGGAGATGGAGAAGCGCGCGGCGGAGCTCAGCGCCGCCAACCAGGCTGCCCTCCGCGAGGTGGCGGAGGAGCGCGAGCGACTCGCCGGAGAGTACCAGGAGTGGTTGCTGGAGAAGGCCGAGGCCGAAGAGCAGCAGCGGCTCGCCGGGGTGGAGCTGTCCCGGCGAGAAGGAGAGCTCGCCCAGCGGAAGGTCAACCTCGACTCCCACGAGGAGGACCTTGCCGCTCGGGAGCAGGCCCTTGGCGGGGAGCTGAAGGAGGCGAGAGCTGCCGCGGCTACCGCGGAGACCGCCAAGGAGGAGCTTGCCGCCAAGGTCGCGCCGCTGGAGGAGTCGCTGAAGGCGAGCGTGGAAAAGGTCGCCGCGCTCAATATAGAGCGCGAGAAGGACGCCCACACTAATTCAGAACTCCAGGTGCGTCTTTCTGAGAGGGGCGACGAGTTGAAAGCCGCCAAGGACTCCATCGAAGATCTGGAGCTAAAGGTCTCCACACTGAAGGACTCGCTTGACGCCGCCCGGGATCGGGAGACCAAATTGAAGGAGGAGCTCTGCAAGGAGCGAGCCTTGATGGACAGCGCCAACAAGGCGTCCGAGAACTTCCGCCGTACCATTGAGGTATGGACCGAGGACTTGGTATCTTCTGCGTCCAACATCGACCAGGAGCTGCTGGCGCTGAAAGTCGAGCATCTCATCTACTCCCCGGATCCGAACCTCCCTCACAGCGCCAAGCTCAGCCTCTTCTTCAGAGGGATTGCGCCGGCTCTTGCAGGTCTTCGGAAGAAGATCCCCGCGCAGCTGGCCGAGGAGGCGCGCCTGCTCTGCACGGGAACCTTGGAGCCGTGCTGACGAAGATTGTATACCGCAATCCCGGCATAAACCTCACCAACGTTCTTCGCACCCTGCCGGCCGATGCAAACATGGAGGTGCTGAAGGAGCAGGTCGCCCACATCATCGCCAAGGTGAACAAGATCTCCAGGATTGAGGGCGACCGCGTAGATTAGGCCTCCATTATCTTTATCTCTTTTTGTTGCTGCATAGGGTGTTATGAACTCATTAGTCCATTGCGACAAGTTATCCTTTGTAAGATATTTATCTCATTTTGATCAATCAGTGCAATGTTATCTTCCTTGTCTTGGTCAGCTACTTTGTATGCTTTTCACCCTACGCTCCCGGGGAGCTTGCCGGCAAGGGGCCTTTGCCGCGAGCGCTGAGTGCTGGACTCTGAGCAGCCTGCTGGCCAAGGTCTCACCGGCAAGCAACCTTGCCGCGGCTAGTCGCAACGCACTTAGCTTGCTGAGCGAACTCGAAAACGAAGCAAGGGCGCGACACTTGTCGCGGCTCACTTAAATCGTTGAGCGTACTCGGAAACAAGACAAGGGTGCGGCTAGCTACGGGTAGGTTCCTCCGCGCACAGGTTTTCCATACAAAGTGTGATTGTTCAAGGAAGACAACTAAAATTTAAAATTTGAACTGGCCAAATTCTAATAACTTAGCTTTCATATATTGCTTGCTTCCCGGTAAGGCTTCTTTTTCTTGAACAACACTTGATTCCTCTTCCACCTCCTTCCCCCCCGGCAAACTTGTGCGCGAGGAACGTTCCTTCTGCTTAAGAGGCAAGGGAAAAGAAGAGGGAAACAAGTATATGGCCTTTCGGCGTGCTAATGCTTACCGGATGTGTATGTTGCATAAGATGCCAAATAACACATGCAAATAGCAAAGAAGAGCATGCAAAAGGCAAATAGCGCAGAACACAAAATCTTTGCTGATGCACGGGGTCTGCGCCCGGCTTTGTACAAAGGGTTACATGCAACAGCGGCAAAGCTTGTACAAAAGGTGGTTGCCGGAGCGGATCACGGCAACCGCGCCTTATGGGTGAAACTTACGAAGATTCTCTATGTTCCAGGAGTTGCTCACCGGTAAGCCTTCTTCGGTCTCGAGGCGGACAGCGCCGGGCCTCGTGACTTGTCTCACCCGATAAGGGCCTTCCCACTTCGGCGTCAACTTGTTGGAATTCTTGGCGGACTGAACACGCCGAAGAACAAGGTCGCCTTCCTCGAGACTCCTGGCCTTGACCTTGCGGCTATGGTAGCGGCGCAAGGCTTGCTGGTATCGAGCAGCTCGTACAGCAGCCTGGAGACGTCCCTCCTCGAGGAGCAATGCATCATCTTGCCGCAATTGCTCTTGCTCGAGCTCATCATAAGCGAGCACTCGAGGAGATCCGTATACGAGTTCCGTGGGGAGAACTGCTTCTGCTCCATAGACTAGAGCAAAGGGGGTCTGCCCGGTGGCTCGATTTGGTGTCGTTCTGATTGACCAAAGAGCCGCCGGTAGCTCCTCTATCCAATTTCTTCCGCACTTGCGCAGCCTGTCAAAGGTCCTTGTCTTGAGTCCGCGCAACACTTCAGCATTGGCCCTCTCCGCTTGACCGTTGCTCCTCGGGTGAGCAACAGAAGCGAAACAGACCTTGGCGCCAAGGTCTTGGACGTACTGCATGAAGGTGCGACTAGTGAATTGTGTACCGTTGTCGGTGATAATCCTGTTAGGGATCCCGAAACGGCAAACAATCGACCTGAAGAACCTGACCGCTGACTGTGCTGTCACCTTTCTCACTGGCTCCACTTCTGGCCACTTTGTGAACTTGTCGATTGCAACGTACAAGTACTCAAAGCCCCCGACGGCTTGGGGGAAGGGGCCGAGGATATCGAGCCCCCAGACCGAGAAGGGCCAGGACAAAGGTATTGTTTGGAGAACTTGAGCTGGCTGATGAATCTGCTTTGCATGGAACTGGCACGCTTCACACTTGGTTACTAGTGCAGTTGCATCTTGGAGGGCTTCTTGCCAAAAGAACCCTTGCCGGAAAGCTTTCCCGGCAAGCGCCCTTGCGCCAATGTGGTGGCCGCATATGCCTCCGTGTATTTCCGCCAACAGCTTCTGTCCATCCTCCCTGGAGATGCACTTCAGTCTGACCCCATTGAGCCTTCTTCTGTACAGCTCGTTATCCACGAACTGGTACATACTTGACTGCCTGGTTATCTTCTCTATTTCTTTTGGGTCGTCGGGAAGTTCTCCAGTTTGCAGAAAACGGACGATTTGCTGCGCCCATGTCGGAGCTTGGGGCTCAACAGCAAGGACTAAAGGCATGAGGGCCGCTGCGGGAACCTCAGCTTCTACGGCAAGAACCTCTGGCTCTGCCGGAGCCGAAGGTCCCCCGGCAAGCTCGCCGGGGCGAGGCTTGTCGGGAACGCTTGCTTCAACTGTACAGACCCGAGGATCCGCAGGAGCAAACTGTCCCTCAGCGTTCTGATTGTTGATCTTGGGGACCTTGGCGGCGGTTTCAGGAAGATCCGCCGGCAAGTAGTCGCCGGAGACCAACTTTCTCTTCTTGGACTGCCCAATTGATGGTGTAACGGATGGTTGAGTCAGCTTGAGCAAGAAAGTCCCTGGTTCCACAGGTAACTTCATCGAAGCACACTTTGAAAGGCCATCTGCTATTTCATTCTGAGTTCTCGGGACGTGCTCCATCTGCAGACCTTCAAAGTGCTCCTCAAGCTTCCTCACTTCATCTACATAAGCTTCCATCAAAGGGCTCTGATAACTCTTATTGATTTGCCGGACCACCAACTGAGAATCTCCCCGCACAATCAGCTTCCTGATCCCAAGTTCGGCCGCAATCCTGAGGCCGGCAAGCAAGCCTTCATATTCAGCAGTGTTGTTTGTCGCTTGCTCCCTGGGAAAGTGCATCTGGATAACATATTTGAGGTGCTCTCCGGTGGGTGCGATGAGTACCACGCCAGCACCGGTGCCTTGCAGCGAGAAGGCACCATCAAAATACATTACCCATTCACTTATCCCTTCTTGTACGGGTGCACTTGTTTCTTGGACTTCTTCATCAGGCGTTGGGGTCCACTCAGCTATGAATTCTGCCAAAGCTCGGCTCTGTATGGTTGAAGTACTTTCAAACTTGAGTCCAAAGCTCGACAGCTCCAGTGCCCACTCAACGATCTTGCCTGTTGCTTCTGGATTGTGCAATATCCTCTTCAGCGGAAAGCGAGTGACCACTGTTATCTCATGTGCTTGGAAGTAATGGCGCAGCTTTCTCGAGGCCATGAGGAGGCCGAAAAGCAACTTTTGCACACCAGAGTATCTTGATCTAGCCCCTTGGAGAAGGGAACTTACGAAATACACTGGGCGCTGCACCATCTTCTTCCGCACCTCTTCTTGTTCCTGCGCAGAGTTGTCCTTGTCGGGGCCAGAGCTTGTCGGAGCAGCCCCCTGCTTGTCGCTGGATTCGCTTGCCGGTGGCGCTGACTCCTCGTCGGACTCCCTCTCCGCTACTAACGCAGCACTAACCACCTGTTTGGTTGCCGCTAGATATAGCAACAACTTTTCCTGTGGTCTAGGTGCGACAAGTATTGGAGTGGAGGATAGGTACCGTTTCAAATCCTGCAGCGCTGCCTCCGCTTCCGGAGTCCACTTCATGGGACCTGCCTTCTTCAAGATTTTGAAGAAAGGTAGGGCGCGTTCTGCAGACTTCGAAATGAACCTACTGAGGGCAGCCACACAACCTGCAAGCCTTCTGACATCCTTGACGCGCTTCGGGGCCTCAATCTGCTCAATGGCTTTAATCTTGTCGGGGTTGGCTTCAATCCCCCTCTGTGACACAAAGAACCCGAGAAGCTTGCCGGAGGGGACCCCGAAGACGCACTTCTCGGGGTTCAACTTGAGCTGTATCCTGCGCAGGTTCTGAAATGTTTCTTCCAAATCTTGGATCAGGGTTTCCTTGCTCTTACTCTTCACCACGATGTCATCCATGTAAGCCTCTACATTTCTGTGGATCTGTGGCTCGAAAGCAGTGTGCACTACCCTTGCAAATGTTGATCCTGCATTCTTCAGTCCAAATGGCATGCGTATGAAGCAATAAGTGCCACATGGAGTGATAAATGCAGTCTTCTCTTCATCCTCTTTGGCCATAAAGATCTGATGGTAGCCTGAATATGCATCAAGAAAACAGAGTAGCTCACATCCGGCAGTGGAGTCAACGATCTGGTCAATGCGCGGCAAAGGGAATGGATCCTTGGGACATGCTTTATTCACATCGGTGAAGTCTATACACAGTCTCCACTTCCCGTTGGCCTTGCGCACGACGACTGGGTTTGCTAACCACGTCGGATGGACCACACCTCTAACTAGGCCTGCTGCCTCTAACTTCTTCATCTCTTCATTGATAAATTCTTGGCGCTCCACGGCTTGCTTCCTCACTTTCTGCTTGATGTGCCGCGCATGAGGACAGACAGCAAGCTTGTGCTCAATTACCTTCCTGGGAACACCGGGGATGTCAGATGGTTGCCAGGCAAACACATCGACATTCGCCCGCAGGAAGGCAACGAGCGCGCTTTCCTATTTGCTGTCAAGCGTGGCACTGATGGTGAAGGTACCACCAGTGCCGTCCTCCTTGGCGGACACCTTCTTGGTTGCCGGAGGAGCGGCCATTCCCTTCTTACACTTGCCGGTGGAGCTCGATGGAACGTCCTTGACGGCAGCGCAGCACTCCGAAGAGGTGCGGTTGCCGGAGTGGGTCCCAGAGCACTTGCCGGACTTGGTCTTCGTCTTCTTCCCCCCGGGAGCTTCAGCGGCAAGTGTATCCTTCTCGGCCGCAGCTGCCGCATCCCGGTAGATCTTGTCGGCGCAGACAAGCGCATCTTTCTTGTCGCCATGGACAGTGATGACGCTTATCGACCCCGGCATCTTGAGTACGTTGTAGGCATAATGGGAAGCCGCCATGAACTTGGCGAGGGCGGGACGGCCGAGTATTCCATTGTATGGCAACGGAATATCGGCGACGTCAAAGGTGATGCGCTTAGTTCTGAAGTTGAGCTCCCCGCCAAAGGTCACCGGCAGAGTGATCTTCCCCTTGGGCTTGCTCCTTCCCGGGCTGATTCCTTGGAAAGAACCGGTCTCTTCGAGCTCGCCATCTGGAATTTGGAGTTTCTTGATCACAGCAGAGGAGATCAAGTTCAGCCCGGCCCCGCCGTCAACCAACATTTTGGTGACCTTGAGGTTGCGGATGGTTGGTGAGACCAGCATCGGCAAGCACCCGACCGCAGTGGTGCGGTCAGGGTGATCCTCAAGATCAAAAATGATGGGCGTGCTGGACCATTTGAGGAGCCTGCGCGACTCCACGGGCGGCTCTGCTGCATTCACCTCACGCACCCACTGCTTTAGCTGGCGGTGGGAGGTGTGCAGAGAGGCGCCACCGTCGACGCACAGGACCTCCGTGGCCTTCTGGAACTCCTGCTCGCTGTTATCCTCGTCCTCCATATCTTCGTCGTCGTCTTCTTCATCCTTGTCGCGGCCCCGGGGAGGTCGGTCACCCTGCCGCTGCTTGGCCTTACCGCGGCGTCCTCCCCGGCCATTGAATGGCCGCTTCTTGCTTGGCTCTCCGCCGCCACCTTGGGCCTTCTCCTTGTCGCGCCTCTCGTATTCAGCCTTCTGCTGCTCGACGAGATATTCGACGCGCTTGCAGTTGGAGAGGTCATGGCCTTTGGTGCGGTGGATCTTGCAGTATTGCTTGTCGGAGCCGTCCTGCTTGTCGGCTGCCGCTACAGGGGCAGGCTCCTTGCCGGAGCCGCCAGCCTGCGTTTGCTTGGCGGGAGCCTCCTTGCCGGACTTCTCGACGGCAAGCACCTCTTTCTTGCCTTTCCTTCTGTTATTCCGTCGCCGGCTCTTCTTTGCCGGGGCGGCGTCGTCGCTGTCGCTTCCTCCTGCGCCAGCATCCTCCCCGGGGAGTCTCCTCCCCTCTTCTGCGCGTGCGCACTTGTCAGCCAGAGCATAGAGCTCGCTGACATCCCGAATCTTGGTCATCGCCATTTCTTCACGCATGCGGCGGTTACGCACGTTCTGGTGGAACGCGCTGATAACCGCGGCAGGGTGGACATCAGGGATGTTGTGCTGCACACGGCTGAAGCGTTGGATGTACTTGCGCAGGGACTCTCCTTCCTTCTGGGCCAGAATGTGGAGATCGCTCTCCTGGCCGTGGGGTTTGTGGCCGCCGGTGAAGGCGCCAACAAACTGGTGGCAAAGGTCGGCCCAAGAAGAGATGGAACCTTCCGGCAAGTGCATAAGCCACGAACGGACGTTCGGCTTAAGCACGAGCGGGAAGTAGTTTGCCAAGATCTTCTCGTCGCGCCCCCCGGCAGCCTGCACCACGATGGTGTAGACGCTGAGGAATTCCGAGGGGTGCGTCTTGCCGTCGTACTTCTCCGGTACGTCGGGCTTGAAATTCTTCATGCTGGGCCACTGGACGCGCCGCAGCTCGCGGGTGAACGCAGGGCAGCCTGTCGCGTACGGCAAGTCGCCTGGTTCACCGGGCGCGCGCGCGTCGACAGCGTCCCCAGCCCTCTGGTCCGATTGTCGCCGAGCTTCTCGGCGGCGCTCGATTGTCGTTCGAGCGTCTTCCTGTCGCCGGTCGTCGAGGACCTTGCGCTGGTCCCGACGGGCCCGCGGATCCGACGATGCCGTGGAGCCGTCGTCGGCGTTGTTCCGGCGGGGTGGCGTCTTCTGCTTCCGCGGCGGGGAGTGCACGCTTGTCGCACCCCCGGCGGTCTTGTTGCCGTCGGCCTTCGTCTTCTCAGCTTGCCGCGGCCGTGAGGCCGCCGGCTGCTGTGGAGAATCGTTGTTGGCGAAGGCGATCAGGCTCTGGATGGTGGCCCTCCAGTCTTCGGCCTTGTCTGCCGCTGGAGGGAAGTCGAGGAGCAGTTGCACCCTTGCGAGCGCTTCTGCTGGAGTGGAGGGGAACGGGGGCGAACGGTGCGAGGAGCGGGATATGCTCGGACTCCTAACAACGTTAGAAGGAGCAGGGTCCCGCGCCGGCGCCTTCGCTTTGCTTGTGCCCGGGCGGTGGTCCGGGGCGTCCCGCGAGCCTCCGGTTTGCCCTTGTCCCAGCAAGCGGATACCACCTCCCGTGGTATGGCGCGGCTGGGTTGTCGTGTGCTGAGATGGACGCGGCGCGTCCACGGAGACCGAGGCCCGGTCGTCCGTTTTATCCTTTGATTTAGTGGCGCCGCGAGTGTCCTCGCCGGCGACCACTCTTCCGACGGCGTCTCCCCCGCCCACCGTTGGTTCCGGTGGCGGCGGATGAGACGCAGACGGGCCTCCGACCTCCGAAGCCTTCTTCTTCGGGGCCATGGTGCTGTTGCTGATGAAGTTGCTGACGAAACTGGAGAGGTTGGTGAAGAATGCGCCCGCGCGAACGCCGGATCAGATTCGCACAACCTCGACGCCCCCTACCTGGCGCGCCAAAGATGTCGGGGGAAACTGTCCGCCATGAACACCTATGGGACCGGAGCCCCTTGTCTGTGCGGTACGAGGGCGGAGGGAGCCCAAAGAGCAGATCGTAGCGAGCACGCGGGCAGTTTTACCCAGGTTCGGGCCGCGGTAGACGCGTAAAACCCTACTCCTGCTTAGTTGTGTATTGAGTTGGAGAGCTCGGGAGCTTGAAGAAGCAGCTACACCGAGCGTATGGGTGATCTAGGTTCTGAACCCCCTCCACGTTGTGCATGGGCCTCCTTTTATAGTGCAAGGGGTCACCGACAGGTGTCAACGTAGGAGAAAGGGGTAAAAACGTAAAAGAGGTGGTAGTTGTAACAGTGCGGGAATAGTGCAGCTACAGTGCGCGAACAGTGGTCGCCACCTACTTTGACAGTGGGGGACAAGGGCATTTAATGCCCGTCGCCGTCGACCCCAAAAGCTCCCGCCCTTGCGTCTCCGTCTGCCACGGCGATGGCTTCACCACCGTGGAGTGCCACCGTGTCCCCCAGGCTGCACAGCCATCCGCCACGCGTCCCTGGAATGGCCCCAGGGCGACGCGTGGGCCGATGAGCTGGAGCGCGGGCACACAACGCAACTCTCCCGGCAAGCACCTTGCCGGGGTCTTGACCTTGCCGGGCCCGGGAGCTCGCTGGGCTCTGAAGCTTGTCGCTCCCCGGGCCCTTGCCGGGACGCATATAGCGCCGAGGCGTGTCTTCTATGATGTAATCTTCTAGCCTTCCTGGCAAGCTCCTCTTGCCAGGGCCTTGCGTGAGTGATGTAACCTTGAGCCTGGAACGGCCTTCCCGGCAAGCTCCGCTTGCCGGGGTCTCGATCTTCTGTCTTGTATACTTTGTTTTTGAATGGTTTGATATGGAGCAGAAAAGTCTCCGGCGAGCACGTGGTAAACCCTGCCGCGGGAAGCTGCAACCGCCCGTGCACAAGTTGGGGTACTGAGGTACCCCTACCTTAGTACACCGACAGATATGAAGGAGAATTCTTCCTAGAAACGCGTCTTTCCAAAAAAAACATTTCAAGAACCGCTCTACTTCACCCCAGAACATTGAAGTAGATAGCGATAGTGAACCCGGCTTCACCCCTCAGCCGGAACAAGAAGAGCCTGAACTAGAAGAGGTTACTGCAGCGGATGACCTGTCAATGCTTGACAGATTACGTAGAGGTAGCCTTCCACATGATGAAGCATTTATTAATGATGATGATGAGCACGTCATTACTGATAGTAATGATGATGATGCATTTATTGATCCCGAAGCATTTATTGAACCATAGTATGACTAGGTATTAAATTTTTTATGTTGTACCTGATTTATATAGTTACTTGTATGACTATATGATTTATATAGTTACTTGTATAATTTTCTTACTTTGTATGATTGGTTGTTACACATAGTGCCATGGTCTTGATATCCGTGGTCCTCGCCCGCTTTATGATTGAGACGTGGTAAATCCTATTTTATAACTATTTGTTACATTTTGCATTTATGACAATTATGGCCATCAAGTTGGCATAGAGATATTTTAATCAAGGAGGTATGTGAACCGGAATTTGCAACCGACCCTCTTTTCGAGAAGTTAAATTTAGTTGAAAAAGAAAATGAGTATTTGAAAGAAAAAATTAAAAGAATTGAAGAAGAGAAGTTGATATTGGAGTTGTATGTTGCAGATGTCGTCGATGATCACAAGATGAAGATTAATGCAATGCGTTTGAAGATGGATGCAATGCGCTTGAAGATGGATGCAATGCGCTTGAAGATTAAGAAGATTAGAAAATATGCCATTGATAATGAGGCTTGGTATCATTATGCCGTTGGATCAATTGTTACATTCGATGCGATCTTCATCGCATTTGTTGTGATGAGGGTAAGTTTTCTCTAGTGTTTTGCTTAACAAATCCATACTTAGCTTATTTACCTAGCTAGTCTTCTTCTTCTAGCTAGTATTCTTCTTCTAGTCTTCTTCTTCTTCTTCTTCCAACTTTCTTCTTTCCCAATTTGCATATTTGCTTTAGATGAGGAAGGCTTGCGTTGATGGAGTCTACTCTTCTCCTTGTGCTTCCTTTTTCTTTGGATTTTGTCGGATGAACAATGTTAAACTTGCTACCTATATATGTATGTATGGATGACACCATTGTATGCTTGTTGTTGGATATGTTGGCTAGCTATATATGGACTTTTCTTTTGGTATGTATATGTGTTGGATAATCATATCCATATGGCAGGGATATGATTTGGTATGTATATGTGTTGGTATGCTTGTTGAAAGTATTTTCAAATGTGTGTGTGTGTGTGTGTGTGTGTGTGTGTATATATATATATATATATATATATATATATATATATATATATATATATATTTGAAATTCTATGAAATTTATTGAATTTAAGAAAAACAGGGGCTATACAAGCACTTTGCCGTCTGCCGGCGGACGACAAAGAGCTTTGGCATCAGCCAGCAGATGGCAAAGCTGCCACATCAAAGACATTTGCATCTTTGCCGTCAGCCAGCAGATGGCAAAGCATGCCACGTGTCAGCTACCTGGGGGCACCTGGGATAACCACTGTGCCGTCCGCTGGCAGACGACAAATACCTTTGCATCTTTGTCATCTGCTGGCAGAGGGCAAAGCACGCCATTAATCCCTAACGGACATAACCTACCGTCCAACCTCTTTGCCGTCTGCGGGCTGACGACATAGGCCTTTGCATCTTTGTCGTCCGCCAGCAGACAACAAAGTACCCTTTACCGTAGCTCATTCAGCCGGACGGTTTGCCGTCTGCCGGCTGCTGGCAAAGGTCTTTGCCATCCGCCAGGCATGCCTTTGCCGTCCGCTATGGCTGACGACAAAGATCCTGATTCCTCTAGTGCATGAGACACTTGATTGGCATGATCAATTTGAGCATTAAAATCATGATAACAAGTTTCATGATTATCATTATTCTCTATAGCATACATGTCATCATCATAATCATCATAAAATAGGAGGCATGCTACCATTATAACAAATTTGCACATCAAATCTTGGGGGACTAAAAATATCATCTTCATCAAACATAGCATCCCCAAGCTTATGGCTTTGCATATCATTAGCATCATGAATATTCATAGAATTCATACTAACAACATTGCAATCATGCTCATCATTTATCCCAAACATTTTATTGAATTCTTCTTCTATCAATTGAGCACAATTTTCCTTTCCATCATTTTCAAGAAAGACATGATAAAGATGAATAATATGAGGCAACCTCAATTCCATTTTTT
The DNA here is from genome assembly GCA_902687465.1 of Secale cereale. Taxonomy (NCBI): domain Eukaryota; kingdom Viridiplantae; phylum Streptophyta; class Magnoliopsida; order Poales; family Poaceae; genus Secale; species Secale cereale. The sequence goes on from LR738713.1 coordinate 735,655,161, forward strand.
CTAGTTTTCTTTTTACAAAACCAAACTAGTGACAAAACAAGAAACTAAAAGATTCGATTGCAAGATCTAAACATATACCTTCAAGCAATCACCTCCCCGACAATGACGCTAGAAAAGAGCTTGATGTCTACTACACAACTTGTTCTCGTAGACTCGTGTTGGGCCTCCAAGCGCAAAGTTTTGTAGGACAGTAGAAATTTTCCCTCAAGTGGATGACCTAAGGTTTATCAATCAGTGGGAGGCATAGGATGAAGATTGTCTCTCTCAAACAACCATGTAACCAAATAACAAAGAGTATCTTGTGTCCCCAACACACCCAATACAATGGTAAGTTGTATAGGTGCACTAGTTTAGTGAAGAGATGGTGATAAAAGTGTAGTAACGGTAGTAGATATTGATTTTCGTAATAGGAACAATAAAAAGCAGCAAGGTAGCAAGTAACAAAAGTGAGCACAAACGGTATTGCAATGCTTGAAAATGAGGCCTAGGGTCCGTACTTTCGCTAGTGCAATCTCTTAACAATGCTAATATAATTGGATCACATAACCATCCATCAACGTGCGATGAAGAATCACTCCAAAGTTCCTATCTAGCGAAGAACATAAGAAGAAATTGTTGGTGGGGTACGAAACTACCTCAAAGCTATTCTTTCCAATCAATCTTTCAAAGAGTTAGTACTAAAATAACACAAAGTTATCCTTTCCGATCGATCTATCCAATAGATCATACAAAAGTAACACAAGGTTATCCTTTCCGATCGATCTTTCAAGAGTTCGTACTAAGATAACACAAAGTTATCCTCTTCGATCGATCTATCAAGAGTTCATACTAAAATAACACTAAAATAAATCCAGATTCATAATACTCAATCCAACACAAAGAATTTCAAAGAGTGCCCCAAGATTTCTACTGGAGAAAGAAAGACGAGAACGTGCATCAACCCCTATGCATATATTACCCCAATGTCACCTCAGGAATCCGCAAGTTGAGTGCCAAAACACATAGCAAGTGAGTCAATATGATATCCCATTGTCACCACAGGTATTCATAGCAAGACATACATCAAGTGTTCTCAAATCCATAAAAGCATACAATCTGAAGAAATCTCAAAGGGAAAACTAAATTCATCACAACACGATAGAGAGGGGAAAACACCATATGATTCGACTATATTAACAAAGCTTGTGATACATCAAGATTGTGACATCTCAAGAACACGAGAGAGAGAGATTAAACACATAGCTACTGGTGCAAAGCCTCAAACCTGAGGGTGGACTACTCCCTCCTCATCATGGTGGCCGCCGGGATGATGAAGATGGCCACCGGTGATGATTTCTCCCTCCGACGGAGTGCCGAAACGGGGTCTAGATTGGTTTTTTGTGGCTAAAGAGGCTTGTGGCAGAGGAACTTCCGATCTAGGGTTATTGCTGATGGTTTATCTATTTATAGAATTTTTTGGCGTCGGTTTGATGCGAAGATGGGCCTCGAGGTGATCACAACCCACCGCGGCACGGGTTGGGCTCTAGGCACGCCCCGGTGGGTTGTGCCCTCCTCGTGGTTCTTCTGGCCCTCCCACAAAGCTTTGGGGGTCTCTTTTGGTCTAAAAAATCATCAAAAAGTTTCAGCCCATTCCGAGAACTTTTATTTCTGCACAAAAAAACAACACCACGGTAGTTCCGCTAAAAACAGCGTCAGTCCGAGTTAGTTCCATGCAAATCACACCAAAACCATATAAAATTGTTGTAAACATGGCACGAATACTTCATAAATTATAGATACATTGGAGACATATCATGGAGAGGTATGCCAGGGCTAACTTATGGAATCTTTTGACCCAAGTGGTGTTTCCTGACAGCACTGGTGACACAGCATCGTGGATGTTCTTGGACCCTCTTCGTAACTGGGATGTTAAGTGGAGTTTGGGGTCGGCGGCACTAGCCTTCTTGTACTGTCAGGTAATGCTTACTATGATGCATTCTCATTATATGAAAGAGATTTTTGCATATGATCGTTTAACGTGTGTACAAATGTGCAGTTGGAGGGAGCATGTACGAGGAGTAAGCCGAAATCTTGTCTTGGTGGTTTCGTTTGGGCCCTACATATTTGGATGTGGGAGCGTATCCCTATGGGCCGTAACATCACCATTGCTCCGAAAGAACCTTGGGAGTAGCCTTATGATGGGGATGAGGAGTGGTACCCCACTATCGCATACACGTGGGCTAATGTCCAAGTGTCGAGTATCGCCAGCATGGGGCGGTACAAGGCATACATAAGCGAGCTTGACATGCTTAGTTACGATTAGGTAATTATCAAATGCCTTGCCATCATTACAAAAATAATGTTGTGCATGAGCGAGCGACATGTTGCGATGTAGGTCAATTGGAGGTCGTACATGGTAGTTAGGTAGTTCCCTTTGAGCAATATGTGCCTTCGTGACCAACATCTTTGGCGTGTGCGTTGCCCCATGATATGCTTTTTTGCAGTCGAGTGGCATCTTCCACATCGTGTTTCGAAGCAATTTGGAGTACAACAATGCACCCTGCCGGAGTACGTTCAGACAAGTGTGGTGCTACATAGGTCAGAGTTTTTTGTACCATATGTTGATCAATGTGTACGACAAAAAAATGAAACTGATACCGATTTTTCTCATGCTTTGTAGGACTAGCCGACAAAACAACAAGAATGTCATTAGTTGCGAGGATCACCATCTTATGTGGGTGGACATGTGGAATACTCAGAGGAATGCCCAAGTTGAAGATGACCACACACCTAACAACGACGAGGGGGCATATTTAAGGCATTTGGAGTGGCTTCGCAAAGAGTACAGAGTTATCTATAGAGTCGATTGCTTGGAAGTAATGCCAAGTGAGGCTGCTGATGGTGCATTCAACAACTCTATTAGGGAGACCATTGGAATGCACCTAGATTATGGCCCTCTGCATGACCGAGTGGTATGTCTTTCTTGCCTCTCTTTTGAAATATGAACATGTGTCATTTCTTCATGAGTGGTGTGTCACATATGTTTTATTCAGGGCATTGAGCTATGGAGATGTATCAATGATAGTAATGTGGTGATTGGCCGTGCCCCTGGTGCAGAAATGGATTGGCTTGTTAGGAGTACTCTACAGGTTAGAGACCTTCGTAATATGAACATGTGCTTTCTTTCATCGTAACAATTGTTGCATATTTACATGTCAATGTATTTCTTTGGGCAGAAGGTCACAAATCGTTGCCGCACACTAGCCGCTTTACTCTCTTGCCATGGCGGTTCATCCATGGATGTGCGTGCACGTGCTGAGTATAGAATGGATGTGCTTTCTTCCGCTCATCCATCTTCTAGCCGACCATGTGCTTCCAAGAGCCGAGCACGGATTGATGAATAGGAAGATGAAGAGGAGGAGACAAACAAAGATGCGGATTCGGACTATGTGGATCTTGGGGCTTCGCAGATGGAAGATGCTCAATAGCCAACTCAACCTTCTCAGCCTTCTGAAGAAGCACGTCGAGTTAGCTCAAGAACCATCCGACGTCCTGGATGGCAGAACACTCCAGAGGGCTATGTCAACAGTGGGGAGATGGCTGCGAAAAGAGGGAAGAAGTGAAGTGATGTCTGATGCTTTATGTCATGTCAACTAGTAATGTAGCTCTGTATTTCCCTATCAAAAGAGGGAATAAGAATGTGTGAACTTATTAGTTCTATGTCTCCAAAACTTGTTAGTTATTATGTCAGTTGGATCATGTTAAGTTCGTTGTGAAAATATGTCCCATTGCTATCTGTTGCTGAACTTGGCATTTATATTGTGAAAATATGTCCCATTGCTACACAACAAAAAAACACTTCTGTGATAATACGTGTTTGTCAGAGTAGGTCACATTTTCTGTCATGCATGTACATCCATGACGATTTTATGACAGAATCAAGATAGTCATACCTGTGCTGTCGTAGAAGTGTTCCATGAAAATTCCAAAATTATCATCACTGAAGTGTCCACTTCCATGATGATAAATGTCGCGTCATGGAAGTGCTTTCGTCAAGGGTAACCGACGCGTGGCATCCACCGTAATGGGTCATCGTTAAGCTATTGGGTATGGTTTTGGATCCGATAACCTGCTAACAGCCACGACCAATGGCGATTTTCCACGTGTAAAATTCTCATTGGCCGACCAAACCACGTGTTAGCTCCACATTGGCACAGATGTCACTCATCTAATGGGCGAGATGCACCTATGATATGTTTACACGTGGATCGGCCCAAAAGTTGCCCATAAATATTAAATGGGCCGGCCCAGGTAAAGGCCCGTAGTATTTACTCAGGTACTATTGGGCAAGTCCACTAACGGTCTGCTTAAACATGGCCCCATTACGACCCAAAGCCAGATCTGGCCCGTTAATGTTTTGCCGAGCATTTGGTCCCGATTACGGCCCAGTGACATTTTGGTCTGTTAGAGGCCCGATGAAGACATGGGCCCATTTCAGCCCGGTGTGTCTTTCGGCCTGGGAATGGCCCGTGCTGCCCATGGGCCATATATGGTCTGACACGACATCCGACCCACTAACGGCCCATGATCAAGGTGGCAATAGTTCAGCCCAACGTGACTTTGGGCCTGTTAAAGGCATGTCGTAAAATATGGCCAGTTGATGCCTCTACTAAGCTTTCGGCCTCTTAAAGTCCCATGATATAAGTGGGCCAACTAAGGCCCTAGATATGTTTCGGCCTGGTAATGGCCCGTCATATAACTGGGCCAATAGTGGCCCGGTCTACATTCCAGCCTGCTAAAGGCCCGTGGACGACTTTTGGGCCCAACATGCATTCCGGCTTGCTAAAGGCTCATGGTATCTTCTCGGCCTCAACAGGCTAGCAGAATATTCAGCCTGTTTACGACCCAAAGCAACATGGGTCCAACTAAGCGTTGGGTCCACTAAAGGCCGAACTAAACATTGGGCCGAATGTAGGCCCGTGTAAGTTGTGGGCCTGGCACAAAGTGTGAAGGGCCCCAATGGTCTTTCAGGCCCAAGAAAGTTGCGTATAGGCCCAATTGTGGCCCGCTAAAATGCAGGCCCGTTAGAGGCGAAAGTTTTGGCCCAGTTGACTATGTCACATTTTTCCCTTTTTCACATAGCGAATGATGTCATATACGATAACTAGTAGGAATTAAGAACAAAACTACTCGGCATTGTAACTTATAACAAACCTACACTATACAATAAAGGATATATGGTATATTACATCCACTGGGCATCGAAGTTCGCCACGAGTGATCATAAAACACAACGAAGAAGCAGATTACAAAAACTGGGCGCCATTGCACGTAACAAAATAATACTGAACCAAGACCACTTCCAAGATAGTTCAAGAAAGGTTAGCCTTGCGCGGGAGCTGTTGCGCAAGCTACTGAGCAAGGCTGTGAGACCGGTCTAGCATGTCGGTCATAGCTTCCAGGTGTAGCTCTTTAGCAATGAGGCTTGCTACTTCTCGAGCTTGCGTTGTATTCCCTCAAAGATGAAAGGGTGATGCAGCACAGTAGCGTAAGTATTTCCCTCAGTTTTTGAGAACCAAGGTATCAATCCAGTAGGAGACCACGCACGACTCCCTCGCACCTGCACAAACAAATAAGAACTTCGCAACCAACGCGATAAGGGGTTGTTAATCCCTTCACGGTCACTTACGAAAGTGAGATCTGATAGATAGGATAGTATAATATTTTTGGTATTTTTGGTATAAGAACAGAAAGTAAATAAAGCAAATAAGCAACAGCAACAGAAATTGAAGTAAAGTAATATGATAAATATAGACCCGGGGCCCATAGGTTTCACTAGTGGCTTCTCTCATTAAAGCAAAATTCTACGGTGGGTGAACAAATTACCGACGAGCAATTGATAGAAAAGCGCATAGTTATGAGAATATCTAGGCATGATCATTATATATTGGCGTCACGTCCGTGACAAGTAGACCGAAATGATTCTGCATCTACTACTATTACTCCACACATCGACTGCTATCCAGCATGCATATAGAGTATTAAGTTCATAAGAACAGAGTAATGCTTTAAGCAAGATGACATGATGTAGAGGGATAAACTCAAGCAATATGATATAAACACCATCTTTTTATCCTCGATGGCAACAATACAATACGTGCCTTGATGCCCCTGCTGTCACTGAGAAAGGACACCGCAAGATTGAACCCAAAGCCAAGCACTTCTCCCATTGCAAGAACTATAGGTCTAGTAGGCCAAACCAAACCAATAATTCGAAGAGACTTGCAAGGATATTATAATCATACATAAAAGATTTCAGAAAAGAACCAAATATTTCTCATAGATAATCTTGATCATAAACCCACAATTCGTCGGATCTTGACAAACACACCGCAAATAGATTACATCGAATAGATCTCCTCGAAAATCGTGGAGAACTTGGTATTGAGATCCGAAAAGAGAGAAGAAGCCATCTAGCTAATAACTATGGACCCGAAGGTCTGTGGTAAACTACTCACAACTCATTGGTGAGGCTATGGTGTTGATGTAGAAGCACTTCGTGGTGGATCCACCCTCCGGCGGAGCTCCCGAACAGGCCCCAAGATGGGATCTCACGGGAACAGAAGGTTGCGGCAGTGGAATTAGGGTTTTCTTTGTTGCCTCGATGTTTTCAGGGTACATGGGTATATATAGGAGGAAGGAGGGCATCGGGGGAGCCAGAGGGGGCCCACGAGGGTGGGGGCGCGCCCTGGACCCTCGTGGCCACCTCTTTCGTTCCCTCGCGTGTACTCCAAGTCTTCCGTGAAGATACGGTTCCAAAAATAACTCTCCCGAAGGTTTCATTCCATTTGGACTCCGTTTGATATTCCTTTTCTGCGAAACCCTGAAATAGGCAAAAAACAGCAATCTGCACTTGGCCTTGGGTTAGTAGGTTAGTCCCCAAAATAATATAAAAGTGTATAATAAAGCCCATTAAACATCCAAAATAGAATATATAATAGCATCGAACAATAACAAATTATAGATACGTTGGAGACGTATCAAGGCACTCATTGATGATAATACTGGAAGCGATAGAGGATAATGAAGATAAGATGCAGATTGATGCTACATAATCAAATACCAATCCCTGTAAGTACAAGCGTTACAGGACAAAATGTACTGACAAGAGCAATGGGCTACACTTATGCACTCGCATTGTTTGTGTATTCAACTTTTTGGTAAGATTAAATATAGATCTGATTTTTTTTAGTAAATGGTGGGCGAGGGAGATAAGATGCATAATGCTACACAATGAACCAATCCCTCCTTCCCATAATATAAGAGTGTTTTGTATGCTGGTGTATAGTACAAAACACTCTTATATTATGGGACGGAGGGAGTGCCTGCTAATGTAAGTACAGTGATAGAAGACATTATGTCCTTACAAGAGGGCTACAGAGCTAAACCTCTTCAAAAGAATTGGGTTGATTCTAAATTTATGTAAGAGTCGATACCGATCTTATAATGTCCACCAAATGGAGGATAACGAGGCTACCATGTGCAGTGATGCTACATAATCAACTAGCTATGAAAGTAAGTATGGTCATACAGGGCAAGAGGTACTCACAAGAGCAATGCAGTGTGCAGTATAGTTGCGAGATTATGTGGTCCCTTGAAAATGAATGTTCTTCTGCAAACAGTTTTCGTACAAGTGAGACGGTAAGGTACATGCAGAAAAGTAGTTCAAATTATGATGTCATATCATTGACAGTACCATACGTTGCAGACGATACCAATGTGTAACAAGATTATTTCAGTCACTGTCCAATAAATGTAGCACCGGAGACTTTACAAATTTTTTGTTTAGAGGCTTACCATCGAAGTGCGCTTGCCTCAGGTAGGAACGATATTTCATCAACGAGTGCTTGAAAAGTGCAAGCAACCGTTGCTCGTCTTGACTATCCAGTTTGGTCCTCGCCTATTTAAAAGAATGAAATCTTGTGTCTTCTCTCAGCAGAAAGATATGCAGTAATTACCATGAACAAGATTAGTACATTACTTACGCGTAAGTTGCGGAGGAATGTTAGAAATTGGTCTATGTTTGTGGTATAATCTTTCCATGAAGGAAAGATGCGCACAAAGTTCCTGACAACAATATAAGCTTGGTCTTATAAACAGGGAATAAATGGAACACGGGTCCTATTTGCTGCAATTGGGGCTCTGTCTCGTTCGAAAAGGGATTTGGCAACTGGATTTGGTGTACTCTTTGCTGGAATGGGGGGTTTTGCGTCGTAGAGCTGGTGCTATGTCAGCTGACATCATCATACTATTTGTTGTAGTTGGGGTCTGCTGAGTTGGGGAATCAGAGATGGCCAGTGTAGTAGGGCTAGAGTCTGCTAGAGATGTGGCCGTGTTTTCTGGGTCTGGTGATATTGCAACTGCACCAATTGTGCTATTTGATTTATCAGGTGTCCCTACCTTTTCCAAATACTTTGTTTGTGCTCCTCCGTGATCAGCAATCACCCTCTTCCTTTTGAACATCTGGCACACAAGAACAACATTTGAATGGATAAATATGGTGTGATGACAGATGGAATATGTAATGAAAATGGATAGGCAGGGCGTATTCACGTACACGATGTGTAAACTAAGCTAATGGCAGTGCAACAAAGTAGAAGCAATGGAAAACATCAGTTAAACCAATATAAACTTGGAAAGTTAGAGCAAGCACCTTGATGGGTGAATAAGATAGGGCATCTGCCTCTGACTCCTCCACTAGGGAGCTACATTGACTTAGGTCTCCCTCTAGTTCAGAATCATTGTTAGCATCATATTCTGAGCATGAATCTGTAGGTGGAGACCGTTTGCATTGCATTGCATCCAGACTTGATTTGAGTCCCTTAACGCTAAGTTTGATAGACATGGCATTATTCTGGTTTATGCTTTTTATGCGCGCAAGCTCATAATCATTATGATGCTGTTCAGTATCTATGATTCATGAAAAACATAAAAAGTAGTCAGATTATTATGGAATGCATTGTGGAATCACCTCAAAGAGTGTCTCCCTACAAATCCATGCGTATACAAAGTTCATCCCTCAACCGTGCTAACCAGACCACATACAGAAATACAAACCTCTTATGTCTCTATAGCAGGTGAGCACACATTTCAAAACTAAAGTAGGAGCATTAGAATCATATCAAATTCGTTTTTGAACAAATAAACGAAGGAATTATGAGTGGAATAATGTATAGCTTCAAGCGTGGAGTGCTGGTACTGCGACACAAAGCAAGTAGGCAGATTGTATTCCATGTTAAAGATCATAGTCTATGTAAAAGGTGGATATGTCACTTTCTTTCTATACAAGGTAGTGTTCATTGCCCACACATGATGGAAGAGATCACACGGAGAAATACTATTCACTCATGTCTGCGATTCTAGTATTTAGAAACAAGGTGGTCCACCCTAAAAGAATATTGACAACAAATATGACAAGGCAAGCATAGAGGTAGTGAATCAATCATTACTTGTGAGCTTACTAGGACAAGTATGCAGAATTGTAACTGCGTGTCGGGGAAACTGATCGCCCACGAACACCTATGGGACCGGAGCCCCTTTTCGGTACGGCAAGGGAGCGGAGGGAGCACACAGAGCGAATCGAGGCGCGCACGCGAGCAGTTTACCCAAGTTCGGGCCGCACGGATGCGTAAAACCCTACTCCTGCCTTGGTTTGTTATTTAGTTCTTGGCTCGGGAGCAAGGAGATCTACAGTGCTCAGAGCTAGCTACACCGAGCGTGGGAGTGATCGAGAGTTCGGAACCCCCCCTACGTTGTGCATGTGCCTCCTTTTATAGGTCAAAGAGGTCACCGACAGGTGGCAACATAGTTGAGGGTAAAAACGTAAAAGTGGTGGTAGTTGTAACAGTGTATGCACAGTGTTTTATACCTAACCCTGACGGTGGGGGACAAGGGCATTGAATGCCCGTCGCCATCGCCCCCAAACAGTGTAAAAAGCGTCCGTCCGGGCGTCTCCGTTCGCCACGACGGAGGTCTCGTCATCGTGGCCTGCCACCATGTCCCCCAGGCTGCACAGCCTTCCGCCACGTGCCCTTGGAAGGGCCCCAGGGCAACGCGTGGCCGGATGAGCTGGAGCGCGGGCACACAGTGGAAGCTTGCCGCGGCAAGCGTCTTGCCGCGGTTGCTATCTTGCCGGGCCCAGAAGCTTGTCGCTCCCTGGACCTTGCCGGGGCACGCGATGCGCCACGGCAAGTCTTCTGAAATGCTGTTCTTCGGTCTTCCTGGCAAGCTCCTCTTGCTAGGGTCTCGCGCTAGAGGGGTGGTCTTGAGCCTGGAGCGGCCTTCCCGGCAAGCTCCTCTTGCCGGGGTCTTGTTTCTTAACTTGAATACTTTATTCTTGAATGGCTTAAAAGGAACTAGGGTGGGCCTTGGCGAGCGCATGGCAAGCCCTGCCACGGGACGCTGCAACTGCCCGTGCACAAGTCGGGATACTAAGGTACCCCTACTTTAGTACACCTACAGGAGCCCCCGGGCCTGGGCCACACACGGTGCCGAGCGCTGTTGGGCCAGGCCCAAAACGGTTTACGGACACACACGGCCCACGGCGCGCCGTATCCCACTCCGTATCCGCCGCATCCCTCCCTAACGGCACACGTCGATTGCGGCGTCGTGGGAGAGATCGTGGCCTGTTTCTTTAATGTGAAAATGCGGAACGTCCCCCGCTCCCCCTTAAAAGCAGAGGAAACAGGGGCAGTTTCCCCCATTGCTTCATTGCGTCTTCAACCTCCAGAAACCCCCGCCGCTCTTCTCCTCCTCAAAGGTCGAAAGAGAGCCGAGCTCCACCCCTCGTCCACCGCCGCCAGCCTCCCCAGCGCCGCCGACCCCACTCGCCGTCCCCGCCATGGCCCCGAAGAGCGACAAGGCGAAAAACGCGAAGTCCGAGTGTGCGGCGAAGCTAGCAGCAATGCGGAAGAGGATGGTGGTCTTCCCGCCGAGGCTCGGCGCGAGGGAGTTGAAGTACAAGTACTACTTGTTCTGGTCGAGGGAAACAAAGGCTCACCCGCGCACCAGAGTTCTCCCCGCCGAAGCCTGCGACATGTATCCGGGAGGTTACCATTACTTTGCTCTGTTCTTCCTTTGTGGTCTCTGCCCTCCATACTCCGAGTTCTTCTGCGACGTTATGAACACGTATGGATTCCATCTTCTAGATTTCACCCCGAACGCAGTCTTAACCTTGGACGTTTTCGCACATTTGTGCGAAAACTTTGTCGGAGTCACCCCCAACGTAGCTCTCTTCCGCCATTTCTTCACACCTCGAGTAGAGTCTGGATCTCCTCTGTCTGGTGGCATCTCTTGGATCTTTAGGCTCAACAAGAAAGAGGCGTACTTGATTGCAGAGCTCCGCAGCAAGTGGGAGGAGTGGAGGGCCGATTGGTGCTGGGTTATGGAAGATGAACCTCAGCAATTTACCTCCCCGCGCCGAGCTACAATAGTGCGCGACAAGGATTGGAGTGACCTGGCCCCGGAGGACGAGAAGCTGAAGGTTGCCCTCACTAGGATCCTCCGCCTCTGGCAAGCCAATCTTACTGTAGGTGAGGTCGGGGTAGATTTCCTTCACCGGCGCATCGCTCCCTTGCAGGAGAGGAAGCGGTCTGCTTGGGAGTTCAGCAACGCGGCAGACTGTATGAGGCTACGCCTCGGCCTCAACTACAACTTCACTGTCCTGGAGCTCAAGGGGATGATCCGGGAGCTATTCAAGCATGACCCCAAGCACCCGGAGTGGTTTGCCCCGTCGGGGGAAGTAGTTCCACTATGTAACAACTCTTCTCTTAGTGCCATCCGCGCGGCAATGCCGCTGTGCGACTCCCACGGGGTCGATCCCACTTGGCTGGCGCCTTCTGACGAGACTGCACAAACTTTCTTCGACAACTTGGTTGAGCGGCCGATCAATCTTGATGAGAAGAAGTGTCTCACCCGCGACACCACCGAACGGGATTTGGCGTATATCGCCACCAGGATGGAGGAGGCAGCCGCAGCTGAGGCCGCGGGTGAGTTCGGGTACTCCTTGGACGAGGCGGACGCAGCGGACGCGGTGAGCCGGGCCGAGGAGGAAGAGATCCTCAAACTGTTGAGGCCTGGCGGGCAGCCTGCCGGGACGAGCGAGCCTGTCGGGCAGGGCACAGAGTCAAGTGAGCCCGCCGAGGAGGACGCCGCATCGGGCGACGACTCGGGCGACCCTTCAGAAGACTCAGGCGGGTCTTTGGGCCTCGACGACGCCTCCTCATCTTCGGAGAATTCTCTGCCGCCGCCAAGTCCTCCGCCTTAGCCAAAGAAACGCCTCCGCAAGGCCACTGACACGGCGAGGCAGCCGGCGCCCCAACAGCAGCCGCAGCGTCGCTCGACGCGTGCCACCACGACGAGCAAGGCCGTCAAGGGGGCGCCTCGCGCCTCAGCGGCAGGCGGAAGGGGATCTTCCCGAACTGATTCTGGCGTTCCTTCCGCCCCTCGGTCTTCGGCGACGACCGGAGCGGGGTCTTCTCAGCCCACGGCTCCGGAGCCCGCCAAGCGCCCGAGGGAGCCTACCCCTCCAGCTCCTCGCACCGGGACACGCAAGGCGGACTTCGACTTCTCCGTCCTTAGTTCCGACGAGGAGGAGGAAGAGTAAGCACTTGCAAATCTTAATTCTTTTGACTTTTTTGTTGCTCTTGTCTTGAATTCTGCTTGATGTTTGTCTTTCAGGACCCTGCCCCAAAGGGTGGCGAAGAGGGCCAAGATCCCGGTGGTCGATCTCGAGGACGAGCCCGTCGCAGCGACAGGGGATGCGCCGGCGACGAGCTTGCCGGACCAGCCAGCTGCCCCGCAGGGCAGCCCCCAGCGTAAGTCCCTTGTTTACTTCTTCGCTTGTCGGGCGCGCATGGGCTTCTTATCCTTGCTAATGTCTTGTTTGCTTGTTGACTTGTGCAGAAGTGGAGCCGCGGCCTCAGGAGCGTCAAGAGACTGCTCCCGACGAGCCGCTCGTCCCACCCTCCCCGCCAAGGAGGAGCTCCCCGGCGAGGGAGAGCGCTCCGCCAAGGGCGGGTACTCCGCCAAGGGCGAGTACCCCGCCAAGGGTGGGCACCCCGCCAAGGGAAGGCGCCAGTGGCCCTCCGCCGGCGGGGGCCACTACTACGCCGCCAAGGGAGAACTCCCCAGCAAGGATCCCCATAGAGGAAGAGGCCCGCGCAGGTAACCCTTATACTTTCCTTCTCTTGAATTCTTCTTTTTGGATATTTGCTTGACGATTCTTCTTTTCTTTTTCTTCTGTCAGATCCGCCCGCCCCGGAGCCGATGGAGACAGAGGCCATCGCCGAGGAGGACGCGCACGGCAATGCCGGCGACGCCACCACCGCTGAAGGGATGGCCGGTGCCGACGAGCCAGCCGCCGATGAGACCGCCGCGGCCGCTGATGCGGCGGCTGGGGAAGGGACCGGCGACCGCACTTTCGGCCTTGAGGCCGCGGGAGCGCCGGACGCTGCGCCGGCCGCCGACCCCTCCGCCGCCGCGGCTGGGCCGGGTGTTTATCTGGAGGCCGCCAACGGGGTCTTCATCCAAGTCCCGTGGGCATCTTCGTCAAGGGTGCCCGTGGAGGGGGAGAGCTTTGATGGAGAAGTCCTTGCCCCCGCCGGGCTGAGGCTTGTCGACGCGCCCGGCAGCAACAGCGAGCCCGAGGAGGAGCAGCTCCTGCGCCGGCTTCTGGCCTTGTATCGTGTCAGGCAGGCCAAGCTGGAGTCCCGAGAGGCTCTGGCTGCCAAGGCTGGCGTCGACTTGGAGAAGCACGCCGAGGAGCTCCGCGCCGCCAACCAGGCGGCCCTCCGGTCCTTGGCGGAGGAGAGGGAGGAGCTTGCCGAGGCGTACCAAGCGTTCATCCTCGAGAAGGCCGAGGTTGAGGAGCAGCAACGACTAGCCGCCGAGGATCTGTCTCGGCGGGAAGGTGAGCTCAGGCAGCGGAAGGTCGACCTCGATAGCCACGAAGACGACCTTACCGCGCGCGAGCAGTCCATTGGCGGGGCTCTGCAGGATGCGAGGGACGCCACTGCTGCCGCAGAGACCGCCAAGAGGGACTTGGAGGCGAGGGTGGCGCAGTTGGAGACGAGCTTGAAGACGAGCGAGGAGAGGATTGCCGCGCTCACGTTGGCGAGGGAGAAAGACGCCCACACCCACTCGGAGCTGCAAGTCCGCCTCTCCGACAAGGGCCAGGAAGTCACCGCCGCCAAGGATTCCATCGCGGACTTGGAGCTGAAACTGTCCACCCTCACTGAGTCACTTGACGGCGCCCGGAACCGCGAGACAAAGCTGAAGGAAGATCTCCGGGCTGAGAGGGCACTGTTAGAGAGCGCCGCCCTCACGCAGAACAACTTCAGGCAGACGGTGGAGCAGTGGACCGAGGAGCTCGTCGCCTCTGCCGCCAACATCGACAAGGAGATGGTGGCGCTGGGGACGGAGCACCTCGTGTACTCTCCCGACGAGAACCTCCCCACAGTGCCAAGCTGAGCTTGTTCTTCAGAGGAGTGGCGCCGGCCCTCGCGCAGCTACGGGAAAGGCTCCCCACACAGCTGGCAAACGAGGGGCGCATGCTTTGCACGGGTACTGTGGAGCGAGTGCTGACGAAGATCGTCCACCGCAACCCCGGGATCAATCTTGACAACGTCCTCCGGACCTTGCTGCCCGACGCTGACCAGGAAGCGCTGAAGGCTCGTGTCGCCCACATTGTGGCCAAGGTGGGCAAGATCAGGAGAGTTGACGGAGACCGCGTAGATTAGGCTTTCTTCTTTCTGCTTCCCTTGTCGCTCTCAATTAAGTCATGGACAGTAGTTTGTTAGAACAGCGACAAGTCATCTTGTAATATAACTTTATTTTGGGTAGTCAATGCGGTGTTATTCCCCTTGTTCGATTTCTTCACTTTGTATGCTTCTACCCTACGCTTTTAGGGAACTTGCCGGCAAAGGGACCCTTGCCACGAGCGCCGAGTGCGAAACTTCAGCAGCCTGCTGGCAATGCCCCTGCCGGCAAGAAACCTTGCCTCAGCTAGTCGCAGCACACTTATATTGTTGAGTGAACTCGAAAATGAAGTAAGGGCGCGACACTTGTCGCAGCTCACTTAAGCCGTTGAGCGTGCTCGAAACAAAGTAAGGGCGCGGCTAGCCACGGGTAGGTTCCTCCGCGCACAGGTTTTCCATACAAAGTGTGGTCGTTCAAGGAAGATAACTAAATTTTTTAAAAAATTTGAATGCTCAAACTTTGGCAACTTAGCTTTCGTGGGTTGTTTGCTTCCCGGCAAGGCTTTCCTTTCTTGAACAGCACTTGGTCCATACCACTGTCTCCTTCCCCCCCGGCAAACTTGTGCGCGAGGAACAGTTCTTCTGCTTGAGAGAAAAAAAGGAAAAAGGGAGGAAACACAGATATGGAGCCTTATGGCTTGTCATTGCTTACCGGGGGTGTGTGCTGCACAAAGTGTCAGATAACACATGCAAGAAAACGGAAAGGCATGAAATGACAAGTCGTG
Organism: Secale cereale; assembly: GCA_902687465.1. Classification (NCBI taxonomy): domain Eukaryota; kingdom Viridiplantae; phylum Streptophyta; class Magnoliopsida; order Poales; family Poaceae; genus Secale; species Secale cereale. The sequence continues at coordinate 735,670,681 of LR738713.1, forward strand.
CGAAGCACAAAAGTTTTACTGATGCACGGGGTCTGCGCCCGGCTTTGTACAAAGGTTTACATGCAACAGCGGCAAGACTTGTACAAAAGGTGGTTGCCGGAGCGGATCACGGCAACCGCGCCTCATGGGTGAAACTTGCGAAGATGCTCAATGTTCCAGGAGTTGCTCAACGGTAAGCCTTCTTCGGTCTCAAGGCGGACAGCGCCGGGCCTTGTGACTTGTCTCACCCGATAAGGGCCTTCCCACTTCGGCGTCAACTTGTTGGAATTCTTGGCGGACTGAACGCGCCGAAGAACAAGGTCGCCTTCCTCGAGACTTCTGGCTCTAACTTTGCGGCTATGATAGTGGCGCAAAGCTTGCTGGTATCGAGCAGCTCGTACAGCAGCCTGAAGACGGTTCTCCTCGAGGAGCAGTGCATCATCTTGCCGCAGCTGCTCTTGCTCGAGCTCATCGTAAGCGAGCACTCGAGGAGACCCGTATACGAGTTCCGTGGGGAGAACTGCCTCTGCTCCATAGACAAGAGCAAATGGTGTCTGTCCGGTGGCTCGATTTGGTGTCGTCCTGATTGACCAAAGAGCCGCCGGCAACTCCTCAATCCAGTTTCTTCCGCACTTGTGCAGCCTGTCGAAAGTTCTTGTCTTGAGCCCGCGCAGCACTTCAGCGTTTGCCCTCTCCGCTTGATCGTTGCTCCTTGGGTGAGCAGCGAATCAGATCTTGGCGCCAAGGTCTTGGACGTATTGCATGAAGGTGCGGCTTGTGAACTGTGTGCCGTTGTCGGTGATGATCCTGTTAGGGATTCCGAAACGGCAAATGATTGACCTGAAGAACTTGACTGCTGACTGTGCGGTTACCTTTCTCACTGGTTCCACCTCTGGACACTTTGTGAACTTGTCGATGGCGACGTACAAGTACTCAAAGCCCCCGACTGCGCGGGGAAAGGGGCCGAGGATGTCGAGCCCCCAGACCAAAAAGGGCCAGGACAAAGGGATCGTCTGGAGAGCTTGAGCTGGCTGGTGTATTTGCTTGGCATGGAACTGGCACGCTTCACACTTGGCTACTTGTGCAGTTGCATCCTGGAGGGCTTCTGGCCAAAAGAAACCTTGCCGGAAAGCCTTGCCGACAAGTGCTCTTGCGCCAATGTGGTGGCCACATATGCCTCCATGTATCTCTGCCAACAGCTTCTGCCCATCTTCCCGGGGGATGCACTTCAGTCTAACACCGTTGAGTTTTCTTCTGTATAGCTCATTGCCAACGAACTGATACATACTTGACTGTCGGGTTATTCTTTCTATTTCTTCTAGCTCTTCGGGAAGTTCTCCAGTTTGAAGAAAACGGACAATTTGCTGTGCCCAGGTTGGAGCTTGAGGCTCAACAACAAGGACTAAAGGCATCAGTGCTGCTTTGGGAACATCAGCTTCTACGGCAAGAACCTGTGGCTCTGCCGGAGCTGAACGTTCCCCAGCAAGCTCGCCGGGGCAAGACTTGCCGGGAACACCTGCTTCAACTGTACGAACCCTAGGGTAAGCAGGAGCAGACTGTTCCTCAGCAACTTGGTCGTTGATCTTGGGGACCTTGGCGGCGGCTTCAGGAAGATCTGCCGACAAGTAGTCGCCGGAGACCAACTTTCTCTTCTTGCTTTGCCCGATTGATGGTGTAACGGATGGCTGAGTTAGCTTGAGCATGAAGGCTCCTGGTTCCACAGGTAGCTTCAATGCAGCACACTTTGACAGGCCGTCTGTGATGTCATTTTGAGCCCTCGGAATGTGCTCCATCTGTAGGCCTTCAAAGTGTTCTTCAAGCTTTCTCACTTCGTCGACGTAAGCTTCCATCAAAGGGCTCTGGTAGCTCTTGTTCACTTGTCTGACAACCAACTGCGAATCTCCCCGCACAATCAGCTTCTTGATCCCAAGTTCTGCTGCAATTCTGAGGCCGGCAAGCAAACCTTCATACTCTGCAGTATTGTTTGTTGCTTGCTCCTTGGGAAAGTGCATTTGGACAACGTACTTGAGGTGCTCTCCGGTGGGTGCGACAAGCAGCACACCAGCACCGGCGCCTTGTAGCGAGAAGGCACCATCGAAGTACATTATCCATTCTTTGCTTGCTTCTTTGGCGGGGATGCTTATCTCTGGAACTTCTTCGTTTGGCGTTGGTGTCCATTCTGCTATGAACTCTGCCAATGCTCTGCTCTGGATAGTTGAAGTACTCTCAAACTTAAGACCAAAGCTTGACAGCTCCAGTGCCCACTCGACAATCCTTCCTGTTGCTTCTGGATTTTGCAATATCCTCTTCAGCGGAAAGCGAGTGACCACTGTTATCTCATGTGCTTGGAAGTAGTGGCGCAGCTTCCTCGAGGCCATGAGGAGGCCGAAAAGCAGCTTCTGCACTCCAGAGTACCTTGACCTAGCCCCCTGCAAGAGGGAGCTGACAAAATAAACTGGGCGCTGCACCATCTTCTTTCGCACTTCTCCTTGCATCTGCGCAGACTCATCCTTGTCGGGGCCAGAGCTTGTCGGAGAAGCCCCCTGCTTGTCGCTGGATGTGCTTGCCGGGGCTGTGGGCTCCTCATCTGCCTCCCTTTCTGCTACCAACACAGCACTAACCACTTGATTGGTTGCTGCTAAGTACAGCAGCAACTTCTCTTCTGGCCTAGGTGCGACAAGTATTGGAGTGGAGGACAGGTACCCTTCCAAGTCTTGCAGCGCTGCCTCCGCTTCCGGAGTCCATTTCATTGGACCTGCCTTCTTCAAGATTTTGAAAAACGGCAGGGCGCGTTCTGCAGACTTAGAAATGAACCTGCTGAGGGCAGCCACACAACCAGCAAGTCTCCGTACATCCTTGACGCGCTTCGGTGCTTCGATCTGCTCGATGGCTTTGATCTTGTCGGGATTAGCTTCAATCCCCCTCTGGGACACAAAGAACCCGAGAAGCTTGCCGGAGGGGACTCTGAAGACGCACTTCTCGGGGTTGAGCTTGAGTTGTATCTTGCGCAGGTTTGCAAAGGTTTCTTCTAGGTCTTGAATCAGGGTATCTTTGTCCTTGCTCTTGACCACTATATCATCCATGTAAGCTTCTACATTCCTGTGTATATGTGGCTCAAAAGCAGTGTGGACTACCCTTGCAAACGTTGAACCCACATTCTTCAATCCAAAGGGCATGCGTATGAAGGAATAAGTGCCACATGGAGTAATGAACACGGTCTTCTCTTCATCTTCCTCAGCCATGAATATCTGGTGGTACCCGGAGTATGCATCAAGAAATGAAAGCAACTCACATCCAGCCGTGGAGTCAACGATCTGGTCAATGCGCGGCAAGGGAAATGGATCTTTGGGACAAGCTTTATTCACATCAGTGAAGTCTATACAAAGCCTCCACTTCCCATTAGCTTTGCGCATGACAACAGGGTTGGCCAGCCAAGTGGGATGAAGAACACCTCTAACAAGGCCTGCCGCTTCCAACTTCTTGATTTCTTCAGCTATAAACTCTTGGCGCTCCACCAGTTGCTTCCTGACCTTCTGCTTGACGAGCCGCGCATGAGGACAAACGGCAAGCTTGTGCTCAATTACTTTCCTGGGAACGCCGGGGATGTCAGACGGTTGCCATGCAAACACATCGACATTCGCCCGCAGGAAAGCAACGAGCGCGCTTTCCTATTTAGGATCGAGCATGGCACTGATGGTGAAGGTACCACCAGTGCCGTCCTCCTTGGCGGACACCTTCTTGGTTGCAGGTGGAGCTGCCATTCCCTTCTTGCACTTGCCGGTGGAGCTCGATGGTGCGTCCTCGACGGCAGCGCAGCACTCTGAAGCGGTGCGTTTGCCGGAGTGGGCCCCAGAGTTCTTGCCGGACTTGGTCTCGTTCTTCCCCCTGGGAGCTTCAGCGGCAAGTGTTTTGCTGTCTGTGGCGGCTGCTGCGTCCCGGTAGATCTTGTCGGCGCAAATAAGCGCGTCCTTCTTGTCACCGGGGACAGAGATGACGCTTATCGGCCCTGGCATCTTGAGCATGTTGTAGGCGTAGTGAGAGGCTGCCATGAACTTGGCGAGCGCTGTACGGCCAAGTATCCCATTGTATGGCAATGGGATATCGGCAACGTCGAATGTGATCCTCTCAGTCCTGAAGTTTAGCTCTCCGCCAAAGGTTACGGGCAATGTGATATTCCCCTTCGGCTTGCTCCTTCCCGGGTTGATCCCTTGGAACGTGCCGGTCTCTTCGAGCTCGCTGTCGGGGATCTGCAGCTTCCGGATCACAGCGGAGGAGATCAAGTTCAGGCCGGCCCCGCCGTCAACCAGCACCTTGGTGACCTTGAGGTTGCGGATGGTTGGGGAAACCAACATCGGCAAGCACCCGACCGCGGTTGTGCGGTCAGGGTGATCCTCAATGTCGAAGATGATGGGCGTGCTGGACCACTTCGAAAGTTTGCACGACTCGACGGGTGGCTCTGCTGCATTGACTTCCCGCACCCATTGCTTGAGTTGGCGGTGGGAAGTATGCAGAGAGGCACCTCCATCGACGCACAAAACTTCTGTGGCCTTCTGGAACTCCTGCTCGCTGTTGTCTCCGTCGTCCATGTCCTCGTCGTCGTCTTCGTCTTCGTCTTTGTCGCGGCCGCGGGGAGGTCTATCTCCTTGCCGCTGCTTGGCCTTGCCGCGGCGTCCTCCCCGGCCATTGAATGGCTGCTTCTTGCCGGACTCTCCTCCACCTCCTTGGGCCTTCTCCTTGTCGCGTCGCTCGTACTCAGCCTTCTGCTGCTCGACGAGGTATTCGACCCTTTTGCAGTTCTGGAGATCGTGGCCCTTGGTACGGTGGATCTTGTAGTACTGCTTGTCGGAGCCGTCCTGCTTGTCGGCGGCTGCTACAGGGGCAGCTTCCTTGCCGGAGCTACCAGCCTGAGCTTTCTTGGCGCCAGCCTCCTTGCCGGACTGCTCGACAACTAGTACCTCCTTGTTCTTCTTCTTCTTATTGTTCCGCTGCCGGTTTTTCCTTGCCGGGGCGGCATCCTCACTGTCCGTTCCCCCTGCTCCAACATCCTCTCCGGGGAGTCTCCTCCCCTCTTCAGCGCGTGCGCACTTGTCAGCCAGAGCGTAAAGCTCACTGACGTCTCGTATCTTGCACATCGCCATCTCCTCCCTCATCCGAAGGTTACGCACGTTCTGATGGAATGCGCTAATAACCGTGGTAGGGTGGACGTCCGGGATGTTGTGCTGGACGCGGCTGAATCTCTGGATGTATTTCCGCAGGGACTCTCCTTCCTTCTGGGCTAGAATGTGAAGGTCGCTCTCCTGGCCGTGGGGCTTGTGGCCGCCCGTGAAGGCGCGGACAAACTGGTGGCACAGGTCTGCCCAAGAAGAGATGGAGTTCTCCGGCAAGTTCATGAGCCAAGATCTGACATTGGGCTTGGGCACAAGCGGGAAGTAGTTTGCTAATATCTTCTCATCCCGTCCCCCGGCAGCCTGCACCGCAATGGTGTAGATAGTAAGGAACTCTGAGGGATGGGTCTTGCCGTCGTACTTCTCGGGTACGCCGGGCTTGAAGTTCTTCATGCTGGGCCACTGGACTTGCCGCAGCTCTCGGGTGAACGCAGGGCAACCTGCCGCGTACGGCAAGTCGCCTGGTTCACCGGGCGCGTGCATGTCAGCAGCGGTCCCAGCGCGCTGGTCGGACTGTCGTCGCGCTTCTCTTCGACGCTCGATGCGAGTCCGAGCGTCTTCTTGCCGCCTATCCTCGAGGACTTGGCGTTGATCGCGGCGGGCTCGTGGATCCGACGATGCCGTGGAGTCGTCGTCGATGTTGATCCGGCGAGTCGGCGATTTCTGCTTCCGCGGCGGGGAGTGCACGGTAGTTGCACCCCCGGCGGTCTTGTCTCCATCAGCCCGCGCCTGGCTGACTTGCCGCGGCCGTGATGTTGCCGGTTGCTGTGGCGTGTCGTTGTTGACGAAGGCGATGAGGCTTTGGATGGTAGCCCTCCAGTCTTCGGTCTTGTCTGCCGCTGGAGGGAAGTCGAGGAGCAGCTGAGCTCTAGCTAGAGCCTCTGCTGGAGGGGAGGGGAGCGGTGGCGAGTGGTGTGAGGAGCGAGATATGCTCGGACTTCTAACTGCGTTAGAAGGAGCAGGTTCTCGTCCCGGCGATCGCGCCTTGCTCGTGCCAGTGCGTTGGCCTTGAGCGTCCCGCGACCCGCCAACTTGTCCTTGGCCCAGCAAGCGGATGGTACCCTGCGTACCACGCCGTCGCTGGTCCGGCACCTCCTGAGAGGGGCGTGGCGCGTGCACGGACGCCGAGGTCTTGGAGTGAGCTCGGTCGTCCGTCTTGTCCTTGGACTTGGCGGCGCCGTGAGTTTCCTCGCCGGCGTCTGTCCTTCCGCCAGTGTCTACCCCACCAACCGTTGGTTCTGGTGGTGGTGGGATCGACGCGGACGGGCCTCCGACCTCCGAAGCCTTCTTCTTCGGCGGCATGCTAATGTAGTCGATGAGGTTGATGAAGTTGACAAAGCTGCTGAAGATTACACCCGCGTGAACGCCGGATCAGGTTCGCACAACCTCGACGCCCCCTACCTAGCGCGCCAAAGATGTCGGGGAAACTGATCGCCCACGAACACCTATGGGACCGGAGCCCCTTTTCGGTACGGCAAGGGAGCGGAGGGAGCACAAAGAGCGGATCGAGGCGCGCACGCGAGCAGTTTACCCAGGTTCGGGCCGCACGGATGCGTAAAACCCTACTCCTGCCTTGGTTTGTTATTGAATTCTTGGCTCGGGAGCAAGGAGATCTACAGTGCTCAGAGCTAGCTACACCGAGCGTGGGAGTGATCGAGAGTTCGGAACCCCCCCTACGTTGTGCATGGGCCTCCTTTTATAGGTCAAAGGGGTCACCGACAGGTGGCAACGTAGTTGAGGATAAAAACATAAAAGTGGTGGTAGTTGTAACAGTGTATGCACAGTGTTTTATACCTAACCCTGACGGTGGGGGACAAGGGCATTGAATGCCCGTCGCAGTCGCCCCCAAACAGTGTAAAAAGCGTCCGTCCGGGCGTCTCCGTTCGCCACGACGGAGGTCTCGTCATCGTGGCCTGCCACCGTGTCCCCCAGGCTGCACAGCCTTCTGCCACGTGCCCCTGGAAGGGCCCCAGGGCGACGCGTGGCCGGATGAGCTGGAGCGCGGGCACACAGTGGAAGCTTGCCGCGGCAAGCGTCTTGCCGCGGTTGCTATCTTGCCGGGCCCGGAAGCTTGTCGCTCCCTGGACCTTGCCGGGGCACGCGATGCGCCACGGCAAGTCTTCTGAAATGCTGTTCTTCGGTCTTCCTGGCAAGCTCCTCTTGCCAGGGTCTCGCGCTAGAGGGGTGGTCTTGAGCCTGGAGCGGCCTTCCCGGCAAGCTCCTCTTGCCGGGGTCTTGTTTCTTAACTTGAATACTTTGTTCTTGAATGGCTTAAAAGGAACTAGGGTGGGCCTTGGCGAGCGCGTGGCAAGCCCTGCCACGGGACGCTGCTACTTCCCGTGCACAAGTCAGGATACTAAGGTACCCCTACTTTAGTACACCGACACTGCGGTAAGAGACCGTCCAAAATCTGAATCAAGAAGTTTCTCTAGCACTTATTGTTTGCAACTAATCGACGTGAATAATTGGATATATTCTTGAATGATTAAGAAAGACAAGTAAAATTGTCAACAAACCTGGCCCGCAGTAGTTATCTGGGTCAATGTCACTATGACAAACAATCCAACATGAATAGTGTCTGTTCCTAGGGCCGGAATTTTGAAACCCTGTGAACTTTACAGGTAGTAAAGATTACTGAAATATATGTACCATTAAGTCTAGGTAGCACTCAGTACACACCAAACCCTAATGACAGTCCCGCCTAATGATTAATGAATCAATTAGAAAATGGGTGATGGGAAGTAACTGTTGAGGGTTGAGGACGTATCTCAGGATAAATCGGGTTGTCTTAGTGGGTGTTGCACGTTAGAGCCCTGAATGGACTGGGAAGATATGCACGGAGGCGCGCTCGGGCAGCGGTGACGTTGCTGGGCGAGCGACTCCTAACCTCATGTTAGTCCGGCGTCTCCTCCTAGAGTCATGCCGTCCGGGGACGGCAAGTCGCCGGCGAGGCAGCCGGTTGGGGGCGAGTAGAGATCGGAAGCGCAACAAAACAAAGGGGAATCGGGGTCTGGGCCGACCCAAAATCCCAGGGTGGGCTGCGGCCCACCGTGGGCACCCTATAGATCCACACCCCAGCGGCGTACATGCATTTTCGAAACTAAATTAGGAACATTTAGATGACCAATTAAACGACTATGTTTTAATAATATCATATTCGTATTTGAACAACTAAGCTTGTTTAGCTTGATGGGTGGAGCAGTGCTATTATGACACGAAAACGTAGGCTGATCGTATAGTGATCATAAAAGGAGGGAAACCCTAAGCATGATCAATTAAACCCTATTATAACTGTGCCTTGGTAGATTTGAAGTTGTAAACCACAGAAATGCCACTTAGCAACCGTTGTTTGCTTCGAACTAAGAACTAAATTCTAAGAGCTGAAAAGATAGTGCAGTAACCAAGTTGCGATCTATTTTCTGGTTGAGATCAAAAAGTCAAGCAGATATGAAGTAGTACCACCTCTTTGGCGGCGCCGTGTAGGCATCGGGGGTGCGATGGCTGTCGGTGGCGTTAAAGCAGATCTGCGACGCTAGACTGATGACTGCTAGGACTACGTCGATTTTTTTCCCAAAGAGGAAGGGATGATGCAGTATAGCAGCAGTAGGTATTTCCCTCAGTGATGAAACCAAGGTTATCAAACTAGTAGGAGAACCAAGCAACACAACGTAAACAACACCTGCACACAAATAACAAATACTCGCAATCCGATGTGTAAAAGGGGTTGTCAATCCCTTTCGGGTAACGGACGTGATAGAGTTGTAAATATTGATAGATCGAACGATAAATAAGATAAATTGCAGCAAGGTATTTTTGGGTTTTTGGTTTAGTAGAACTGAAAATAAAAGCAAAGGAAAATAGATCACAAAGGCAAATAATATGAGGAAGAGACCCGGGGGCCGTAGATTTCACTAGTGGCTTCTCTCGAGAAACTAGCAAACGGTGGGAAAACAATTACTGTTGGGCAATTGATAGAACTTCAAATAACTATGACGATATCCAAGCAATGACCATTATATAGGCATCACGTCCAAGATTAGTAGACCGACTCCTGCCTGCATCTACTACTATTACTCCACACATCGACCGCTATCCAGCATGCATGTAGTGTATTAAGTTCATGGAGAAACGGAGTAAAGAACGATGACATGATGTAGACAAGATATATTTATGTAGAAATAGACCCCCAACGTTTTATCCTTAGTAGCAATAATACATATGTGTCGGTTCCCTTTCTGTCTGTGGGATCAAGCACCGTAAGATCAAACCCACTACAAAGCACCTCTTCCCATTGCAACATAAATAGACCAAGTTGGCCAAACAAAACCCAAATATCGAAGAAGAAATACGATGCTATAAGAAATCATGCATATAAGAGATCAAAGAAGACTCAAATAACTTTCATGGATATAAAAAGATAGATCTGATCATAAACTCAAAGTTCATCGGATGCCAGCAAACACACTGCGAAAGAGTTACATCATATGGATCTCCAAGAGACCATTGTATTGATAATCAAAAGAGAGAGAGAGAGAGGAAGCCATCTAGCTACTGACTACAGACTCGTAGGTCTACAAGGAACTACTCACACATCATCAGAGAGGCACCAATGGAGGTGGTGAACCCCTCCGTGATGTTGTCTAGATTTGATCTGGTGGTTCTGGACTTTGCGGCGGCTGGAGTAGAATTTCGTCAACTCCTCTAGGGTTTCTGGAATATCTTAGTATTTATAGAGCAAAGAGGCGATGCGGGAGGCCACCGAGGTGGGCACTACTCACCTGGGCGCGCCAGGGGGCCTGGCGCGCCCTGGTGGGTTGTGCCCCTCTCGAGGCACCCCCAGGTGCAACTCGGGCCCATTGGGTGTCTTCTGGCCCATAAAAATTCTCCAAAAAGTTTCGCGGTGTTTGGGTTCCGTTTGATATTGATTTCCTGCGATGTAAAAAACATGCAGAAAACAACAACTGGCACTTGGCACTATGTCAATAGGTAGTTAAAAATGATATAAAATGACAATAAAATGATTTTAAAACATCCAAGAATGATAATATAACAACATGGAACAATCAAAAAGTATAGATACGTTGGAGACGTATCAGCATCCCCAAGCTTAATTCCTGCTTGTCCTTGAGTAGGTAAACGATTAAAACAGAATTTTTGATGTGGAATGCTGCCCATCATGTCATATCATATTCTTTTCTTTATAGCATGGACATTTGGAATTTTATATGGTTCAAAGCAATAGTCTAGTTTGGACATGAGATGCTCAACCATTGATCCATTCATGAAACACATTCGCATATTAGTTACACCCAATGCTCAAGTACGATCATAGTGTTTCCTAGTTGCCGCTTAGACTATGTCCATAAGTTTCTGGGAAACAACACGGTTTGGTAAATCTGTTGATGTGATTGTGAGAAAGTCACGATGAGCGTGAGCAAGAGTTGTTCATGACTCTTTCACGATGTTGATGTCTGTAACCTCCTGATACTTGTTGCAGACACATGCATGTTCATGTTATATGTTGATCATACTTGCATATGAAAAACTAGCTTTCCGCAAAACTGCCAATTTAGCAGTAGAGCCTTGCATATTATTCTTTCATCACACTTGGCTTGCTTGCGAGTACATTCAAAGTACTCATTGGCTTGCCACTGGTTATTTTATTGGCCATGCAGGAGAGAACAGGATATGATGAAGATTTCTTGGTGACGAGCATGCGAGCTAGGATGCTTCCCAGTCAGAATGCCTGTAGGGTTAAGGCAGATGGCATGGGTCCAAGTTGTTATTGAAGATTTCCGCTGCAACGATATACTCAAGAATTGACCATAATGGTCCTTGTCGGTGTACTAAGATAGGGGTACCTTAGTACCCCAACTTGTGCACGGGCAGTAGCAGCTTCCCGTGGCAGGGCTTACCACGTGCTTGCCGGAAACCTTTCTGGTCCCTATAAAGCCATTCAAGAACAAAGTATACAAGACAGAAGATCAAGGCCCCGGCAAGAGGAGCTTGCCGGGAAGGCCGCACCAGGCTCAAGGTTATCACTTTAGCGCAAGACCCTGGCAAGAGGAGCTTGCCAGGAAGGCCAAGGAATACATACCTCAAGAGATGCCTCGGCGCATCGTGCGCCCCGGCAGGACCCGGAGAGCGACAAGCTTTCGGGCCCGGCAAGATCAAGACCCCGGCAAGGTGCTTGCCGGGGAAACCTACGCTGTGTGCCCGCGCTCCAGCTCATCGGCCCACGCGTCGCCCTGGGGCCCTTCCAGGGACGTGTGGCGGATGGCTGTGCAGCCTGGGGCACACGGTGGCAAGCCACGGTGACGAGGCTACCGCCGTGGCGAACGGAGAAGCATGGGCGGACACTTTTGGGGTCGACAGCGACGGGCATTTAGTGCCCTTGTCCCCCACTGTCAAGGTTAGATGAAGATCACTGTTCATCCACTGTTCACGCACTGTTACAACTACCACCAAAATTACGCTTTTACCCTCCTCTACGTTGACACCTGTCGGTGACCCGTTTGAGCTATAAAAGGAGGCCCATGCACAACGTAGAGGGGGTTCCGACTCGAAACCTAGACAACTCTCTCGCTCAGTGTAGCTAGTACTGTAGCTCTTCAAGCTCCCAAGCTCAAGAACTCAATACAACCTAAGGCAGGAGTAGGGTTTTACGCGTCCGCGCGGCCCGAACCTGGGTAAAACTGCCCGCGTGTGCTCCTCGATCTGCTCTCCGTGCTCCCTCCGCTCCCTTACCGCAACGTAGAAGGGGCTCCGGTCCCATAGGTGCTCGTGGGAGGACAGTTTCCCCCGACATCTTTGGCGCGCCAGGTAGGGGGCATCGAGGTTGTGCGAACCTGATCTGGCGCTCACGCGGGCACATTCTTCATCAACCTCTCCAGCTTCATCAACTTCATCAGCTACAACGACATGCCTCCGAAGAAGAAGGCTTCGGAGGTCGGAGGCCCGTCTGCGTCGATCCCACCGCCACCGGAACCAACGGTTGGTGGAGGAGACGCCGGCGGAAGGGTGGTCGCCGGTGAGGAAACTCATGGCGCCACCAAGTCCAAGGACAAGATGGAAGACCGGGCGAATTCCAAAGCCTCGGTGTCCGTGGATGCACCACGTCTCTCTCGGGAGGTACAAGACCCGCATCGGCGTGGTACTGGAGGTACCATACGCTTGCTGGGGCGTAGCCAAGCCGGAGGATCGCGGGATGCTCAAGGCCAGCGTGCTGGCACAAGCAAGGCGCGGTCGCCTGGGCGGGAACATGCTCCTTCTAACGCGGTTAGAAGTCCGAGCGTGTCCCGCTCCTCGCACCGCTCGCCGCCGTTCCCCTCTTCTCGAGCAGAAGCTCTAGCAAGAGCACAGCTGCTCCTCGATTTCCCTCCAGCGGCAGACAAGGCCGAAGACTGGAGGGCGATGATTCAGAGCCTCATCGCCTTCGCCAACAACGACGCGCCACAGCAGCCGACAACCTCACGGCCGCGGCAAGTCGATCAAGCGAAGGCCGATGGCGACAAGACCGCCGGGGGTGCAACTACCGTGCACTCCCCGCCGCGGAAGCAGAAATCACCACCCCGCCGGATCAACGTCGACGACGACTCCACGGCGTCGTCGGACCCGCGGGCTCGCCGTGATCAGCGCCAAGTCCTAGACGACAGGCGGCAAGAAGACGCTCGGACTCGCATCGAGCGTCGACGAGAAGCCCGAAGACAGTCAGATCAGCGCGCTGGGACCGCTGTCGACGCGCACGCGCCCGGTGAACCAGGCGACTTGCCGTACGCGGCAGGCTGCCCCGCGTTCACCCGTGAGATGCGGCAAGTCCAGTGGCCCAGCATGAAGAATTTCAAGCCCGACGTACCCGAGAAGTACGACGGCAAGACGCACCCCTCGGAGTTCCTCAGCATCTACACCATCGCGGTGCAGGCTGCCGAGGGACGCGACGAGAAGATACTAGCCAACTACTTCCCGCTAGTGCTTAAGCCAAACGTCCGGTCTTGGCTTATGCACTTGCCGGAAAACTCCATTTCTTCGTGGGCGGATCTGTGCCACCAGTTTGTTGGCGCCTTCACGGGCGGCCACAAACCCCACGGCCAGGAGAGCGATCTCCACATCTTAGCCCAGAAGGAGGGAGAATCCCTGCGCAAGTACATCCAGAGATTCAGCCGCGTGCAACACAACATTCCCGATGTCCACCCTGCCGCGGTTATCAGCACGTTCCACCAGAACGTGCGTAACCGCCGGATGAGGGAAGAAATGGCTATGACCAAGATCCGGGAAGTCAGCGAGCTCTACGCTCTGGCTGACAAGTGCACGCGCGCCGAAGAGGGGAGGAGACTCCCCGGAGAGGATACTGGCACAGGAGGAAGCGACAGCGAGGATGCCGCCCCGGCAAGGAAGAACCGGCGGCGGAACAATAGAAAGAAGAAGAACAAGGAGGTGCTGGCTGTCGAGCAGTCCGGCAAGGAGGCTCCCTCCAAGAAGGCACAGGCTGGCGGTTCCGGCAAGGAGCCCGCCCCTGTAGCGGCAGCCGACAAGCAGGATAGCTCCGACAAGCAGTACTGCAAGATCCACCGCACCAAGGGCCACGATCTTCAGAACTGTAAACGAGTCGAGTACCTCGTAGAGCAGCAGAAGGCTGAATACGAGCGTCGTGACAAGGAGAAGGCCCAAGGAGGCGGAGGAGAACCCAGCAAGAAGCGGCCGTTCAATGGCCGGGGAGGACGCCGCGGCAAGGCCAAGCAGCGGAAAGGTGACAGACCTCCCCGGGGCTGCGACAAGGATGAGGAAGAAGACGACGATGATGACATGGAAGAAGGAGATAACAACGAGCAGGAGTTCCAGAAGGCCACAGAGGTTCTGTGTGTCGATGGAGGCGCCTCTCTGCACACTTCCCACTGCGAGCTCAAGCAGTGGGTGCGAGAAGTGAATGCAGCTGAGCCGCCCGTCGAGTCACGCAGGCTCCTGAAGTGGTCCGGCACGCCCATCATCTTTGACCTTGAGGACCACCCTGACCGCACCACGGCGGTCGGGTGCTTGCCGATGTTGGTCTCACCAACTATCCGCAACCTCAAGGTCACCAAGATGTTGGTTGACGGCGGGGCTGGCCTGAACTTGATCTCCTCAGCTGTGATCAAGAAGCTACAGATCCCAGACGGCGAGCTCGAAGAAACCGGGTCGTTCCAGGGGATCAACCCGGGAAGGAGCAAGCCGAAGGGGAAGATTACACTGCCGGTGACCTTTGGCGGGGAGCTCAACTTCAGGACGGAGAGGATCACATTTGATGTTGCCGATATCCCATTGCCATACAATGGGATACTTGGACGTCCTGCCCTCGCCAAGTTCATGGCAGCTTCCCACTATGCATACAACGTGCTCAAGATGCCGGGGCCGATAAGCGTCATCTCTGTCCCCGGCGACAAGAAGGACGCGCTTGTCTGCGCCGACAAGATATACCGGGATGCAGCAGCCGCAGCGGAGAGCAGCACACTTTCCGCTAAAGCTCCCGGGGGGAAGAACAAGACCAAGTCTGGCTAGAGCTCTGGGGCCCACTCCGGCAAACGCACCTCTTGGGAGTGCTGCGCTGCCGTCGAGGACGCACCATCGAGCTCCACCGGCAAGTGCAAGAAAGGAATGGCAGCTCCGCCGGCAACCAAGAAGGTGTCCGCCAAGGAGGATGGCACTGGTGGTACCTTCACCATCAGTGCTACACTCGACAACAAATAGGAAAGCGCGCTCGTTGCCTTCCCGCGGGCGAATGTTGATGTGTTTGCATGGCAACCATCTGACATCCCCGGCGTTCCCAGGAAGGTAATTGAGCACAAGCTTGCTATTTGTCCTCATGCGCGGCCCGTCAAGCAGAAGGTCAGAAAGCAAGCCGTGGAGCGCCAAGAATTCATCGCCGAAGAGATAAAAAAGTTGGAAGCAGCAGGCCTGGTTAGAGGCGTGATCCATCCTACGTGGTTAGCCAATCCAGTTGTCGTACGCAAGACCAATGGGAAGTGGAGACTTTGTATAGACTTCACTGATGTGAATAAAGCGTGTCCCAAGGATCCATTTCCCTTGCCGCGTATTGACCAGATTGTCGACTCCACCGCCGGATGTGAGCTGCTTTCCTTCCTTGATGCATACTCAGGTTACCACCAGATATTCATGGCCAAGGAAGATGAAGAGAAGACTGCATTCATTACTCCATGTGGCACATATTGCTTCATACGCATGCCCTTTGGATTGAAGAATGCAGGCTCGACATTTGCAAGGGTGGTGCACACTGCTTTTGAGCCACAGATACACAGAAATGTAGAAGCTTACATGGATGATATAGTGGTCAAGAGTAAGAGCAAGGATACCCTGATCCAAGACTTGGAAGAAACATTTGCGAACCTGCGCAAGATCCAGCTCAAGTTGAACCCCGAGAAGTGCGTCTTCGGAGTCCCCTCCGGCAAGCTTCTCGGGTTCTTTGTGTCCCAGAGGGGGATTGAAGCCAATCCCGACAAGATAAAAGCCATCGAGCAGATTGAAGCCCCGAAGCGCGTCAAGGACGTAAGAAGACTTGCTGGTTGTGTGGCTGCCCTCAGCAGGTTCATTTCAAAGTCTGCAGAACGCGCCCTGCCTTTCTTCAAGATCTTGAAAAAGGCAGGTCCTATGAAATGGACTCCAGAAGCGGAGGCAGCGCTGCAAGATTTGAAAGGATACATGTCCTCTACTCCAATACTTGTCGCACCTAGGCCACAAGAGAAGTTGCTGCTGTACCTAGCGGCAACCAATCAAGTGGTTAGTGTTGCGTTAGTAGCGGAGAGGGAGGCAGAGGAAGAGCCCACGTCCCCGGCAAGCGAATCCAGCGACAAGCAGGGGGCTTCCCCGACAAGCTCTGGCCCCGACAAGGACAAGTCTGCGCAGGAACAAGGAGAAGTGCGAAAGAAGATGGTGCAGCGCCCAGTGTATTTTGTAAGTTCCCTCTTGCAGGGGGCTAGATCAAGATACTCTGGGGTGCAGAAGTTGCTGTTCGGCCTCCTCATGGCCTCAAGGAAGCTGCGCCATTACTTCCAAGCACACGAGATAACAGTGGTCACTCGCTTTCCGCTGAAGAGGATATTGCAAAATCCCGAAGCAACAGGCAGGATCGTCGAGTGGGCACTGGAGCTGTCAAGCTTTGGTCTCAAGTTTGAGAGTACTTCAACCATACAGAGCAGAGCTTTGGCAGAATTCATAGCAGAATGGACCCCAACGCCAGATGAAGAAGTTCCAGAGACAAGCGTCCCCGTCCAAGAAGCGAGCAGCGAATGGATAATGTACTTTGATGGTGCTTTCTCGCTGCAAGGCGCCGGTGCCGGCGTGGTACTCATAGCGCCCACCGGAGAGCACCTCAAGTATGTTGTTCAGATGCACTTTCCCAAGGAACAAGCGACAAACAATACTGCTGAGTATGAAGGTTTGCTTGCCGGCCTCAGAATTGCGGCCGAGCTTGGGATCAAGAAGTTGATTGTGCGGGGAGATTCACAGTTGGTGGTCCGACAAGTGAATAAGAGTTACCAGAGCCCTTTGATGGAAGCTTATGTTGATGAAGTGAGGAAGCTTGAAGAGCACTTTGAAGGTCTGCAAATGGAGGACGTCCCAAGAGCTCAGAATGATATTGAAGATGGCCTCCCAAAGTATGCTGCAATGAAGTTACCTGTGGAACCATGGACCTTCCTGCTCAAGCTAACTCAGCCATCCGTTACACCATCAGTTGGGCAAAACAAGAAGAGAAAGTTGGTCTCCGGCGACTACTTGCCGGCGGATCTTCCAGAAGCCGCCGCCAAGGTCCCCAAGATCAACAGCCAAGATGCTGAGGAACAGTTTGCTCCTGCAGATCCAAGGGTCTGTACAGTTGAAGCAGGCGTTCCCGACAAGCCTTGCTCCGGCAGGCTTGTCGGGGGACCATCAGCTCCGGCATAGCCGCAGGTTCTTGCCGGAGAAGCTGAGGTTCCCGCAGCAGCCCTCATGCCTTTAGTCCTTGTTGCTGAGCCTCAAGCTCCAGCATGGGCACATCAGATCGTCCACTTTCTACAAACTGGAGAACTTCCCAACGAGCCAGAAGAGATAGAGAAAATAACCAGGCAGTCAAGTGTGTACCAGTTCGTTGACAATGAACTGTACAGAAGAAGACTCAATGGTGTCAGGTTGAAGTGCATTTCCAGAGAAGATGGACAGAAGCTGTTGGCAGAAATACATGGAGGCATATGTGGCCACCATATTGGCACAAGGGCACTTGCCGGGAAGGCGTTCCGGCAAGGGTTCTTCTGGCCAGAAGCCCTCCAGGATGCAACTGCACAAGTAACCAAGTGTGAAGCGTGCTAGTTCCATGCCAAGCAAATTCACCAGCCAGCTCAAGCTCTCCAGACGATCCCGTTATCTTGGCCCTTCTCGGTCTGGGGGCTCGACATCTTCGGCCCCTTTCCCCGCGCTGTCGGGGGCTTTGAGTACTTGTACGTAGCAATCGACAAGTTCACAAAGTGGCCAGAAGTGGAACCAGTGAGAAAGGTGACAGCACAGTCAGCAGTCAGGTTCTTTAGAGCGATTGTTTGCCGTTTCGGAATCCCTAACAGGATCATCACCGACAACGGCACACAGTTTACAAGTCGCACCTTCATGCAGTACGTCCAAGACCTTGGCGCCAAGGTCTGCTTCGCTTCTGTTGCTCACCCGAGGAGCAATGGTCAAGCGGAGAGGGCCAATGCTGAAGTGCTGCGCGGGCTCAAGACAAGAACCTTCGACAGGCTGCGCAAGTGCGGAAGAAACTGGATAGAGGAGTTGCCGGCGGCTCTTTGGTCAATCAGGACAACACCAAATCGAGCCACCGGACAGACACCCTTTGCTCTTGTCTATGGAGCAGAGGCAGTTCTCCCCACGGAACTCGTATACGGATCTCCTCGAGTGCTCGCTTATGATTCGCTCGAGCAAGAGCAACTGCGACAAGATGATGCATTGCTCCTTGAGGAGGAACGTCTCCAGGCTGCTGTACGAGCTGCTCGATACCAGCAAGCCTTGCGTCGCTATCGTAGCCGCAAGGTCAAGGCCAGGAGTCTCGAGGAAGGCGACCTTGTTCTTCGGCGTGTTCAGTCCGCCAAGAATTCCAACAAGTTGACGCCGAAGTGGGAAGGCCCTTATCGGGTGAGACAAGTCACAAGGCCCGGCGCTGTCCGCCTTGAGACCGAAGAAGGCTTACCGGTGAGCAACTCCTGGAACATAGAGCATCTTCGCAAGTTTCACCCATAAGGCACGGTTGCCGCGATCCGCTCCGGCAACCACCTTTTGTACAAGTCTTGCCGCTGTTGCATGTAAACCTTTGTACAAAGCCGGGCGCAGATCCCGTGCATCAGTAAAGCTTTTGTGCTTCGCACTATTTGTCATTTTCATGCCTTTCTTTGTTATTTGCATACATCATTTGACACTATGTGCAACGAACGTCCCCGGTAAGCACTAGCAAGCCGTGAGGCCCTATACTTGTTTTTCCTCCTCTCTTTTCTTTCCCTCTTAAGCAGAAGGAATATTCCTCGCGCACAAGTTTGCTGGGGGGGAAGGAGATAGAGGCATGAACCAAGTGCTCTTCAAGAAAGAGAAGCCTTGTCGGGGAACAAACGAACTATGAAAGCTAAGTTGTCGAAGTTTGAGCATGCAAATTTTTAAAATTCTTTAGTTGTCTTCCTTGAACAACCACACTTTGTATGGAAAACCTGTGCGCGGAGGAACCTACCCGTAGCTAGCCGCGCCCTTACTCTGTTTCGAGCATGCTCAATGGCTTAAGTGAGCTGCGACAAGTGTCGCGCCCTTACTTCGTTTTCGAGTTCGCTCAGTAGTCTAAGTGTGCTGCGACTAGCTGCGGCAAGGTTTCTTGCCGGCAAGGCCTTTGCCAGCAGGCTGCTAAGAGTCCAGCACTCAGCGCTCGCGGCAAGGGCCCCTTGCCGGCGAGTTCCCTAAAAGCGTAGGGTAAAAAGCATACAAAGTGAAGGATCAAAAGCAAGGGAGATAACACTGCATTGATAGCTCGAAATAAGATTGTATATTACAAAGATAGCTTGCCGCTGTTCTAATCAACTATTGCCTATGGTTTAATTGGCAGCGGCAAAGGATGCAGAAAGAAAGGAATCTAGTCCACGCGATCGCCTTCACGCCTCGTGATCTTGCCCACCTTGGCAACGATGTGGGCAACCTGCGCCTTCAACGCCTCCTGATCGGCTTCGGGCGGCAAGGAGCGGAGGACGTTGACGAGGTTGATGTCGGGGTTGCGGTAGACGATCTTCGACAAGACCCGCTCCAGGGTGCCCATGCAGAGCCGACGCGCCTCGTCGGCCAGCTGCACGGGGATCTTCTCTTGCAGCCGCGCGAGCGCCGGCGCGATTCCTCTGAAGAATAGACTCAACTTGGCGCTGTGGGGGAGACTCTCGTCCGGAGAGTACACGAGATGCTCCGCCCTCAGCACCATCATCTCCTTGTCAATATTGGCGGCAGAGGTGACCAGATCATCAGTCCACTGCTCCACTGCCCGGCTGAAGTTGTTCGCTGAGACGGCGGCGCTCTCCACCAAGCCCCGTTCCTTGCGGAGTTCGTCCTTCAGTTTCGTCTCGCGGTCCTGGGCAGCGTCGAGCGAATCAGTAAGAGTGGAGACCTTCAGCTCTAAGTCAGCAATGGAGTCCTTGGCGGCAGTAAGCTCTGTGCCCTTCTCGGAGAGACGTACCTGCAGCTCAGAGTTGGTGTGGGCATCTTTCTCCCGCTCCACATTGAGCGCAGTGACTCTATCCTCGCTCGCCTTCAGGAACAACTCCAGCTGCTTCACCTTGGCCTCCAGCTCCTTCTTGGCGGTCTCTGCGGCGGCTGCGACACTCCTCGCCTCCTTCAGAGCCCCGCCAATGGCCTGCTCCCGGGCGGCGAGGTCGTCCTCGTGGGCGTCGAGGTCGACCTTCCGCTGGTTGAGTACTCCTTCTCGCCGGGACAGCTCCTCGGCGGCCAGCCGCTGCTGCTCCTCGGCCTCAGCTTTTTCAAGGAGGAAGGCTTGCTGCGCCCCGGCAAGCTCTTCGCGCTCCTCCGCCAAGCTGCGAAGGGCCGCCTGGTTGTCGGCGCGAAGCTCCGCGGCGCGTTTCTCTAGGTCAGCTCCAGCCTTGGCGGCAAGAGCCTCCCAAGACTCCAACTTCGCCTGCCTGGCCCGGTACAAGGCCAGGAGCCGACGAAGGAGCTTCTCCTCTTCGGGCTCGTCGCTACCGCCGGGCGCTTCAACAACCTTCAACCCAGCGGAGGCGAGGACCTCTCCGTCAAAGGTCTCTCCCTCCACGGGTGCTCGAGACGAGGACGCCCACGGGACTTAAATAAAGACCCCGTTGGCGGCCTCCAAGTAGACGCCAGATCGCTCCGTGGAGGCGGAAGGGTCGGCGGCCGGTGCAGCGTCCGACGCTCCTGCAGCCTCCGGGCCAGCAGTGCGGTCGCCGGCCTCTTCCCCAGCCGCGGCGTCAGCGGTCGGGGCGCTCTCTTCGGCGGCTGGCTCGTCAGCGGCAGTGGCGTTGCCGCCGTCGCCGTGCATGCCCTCCTCGCCGGTGGTCTCCGTTTCCATCCGCTCCGGTGCAGGAGGATCTAACAGAAGAAAAAGAAAAGAAAGAGTCAAGCAAATATCCAAAAAGACAAGTTCAAGAAGAAGGAGTTGCAAGCTTTACCTTCGCGGACTTCTTCAACGACAGGGTCCCTCGCCGGGGAATTCTCCCTTGGCGGCGGAGTAGTGGCCCCTGCTGGCGGAGGGCCGCCTGCGCCCTCCCTTGGCGGGCTGCTCACCCTTGGCGGGCTGCTCACCCTTGTCGGGCTGCTTACCCTTGGTGGGGTACTCGCCCTTGGCGGAGTACCCGTCCTTGGCGGAGCGTTCTCCCTTGCCGGGGAGTTCACCCTTGGCGGGGAGGGTGGAGCAAGTGGCTCGTCGGGAGCGACCTCCGGGCGTTCCTGCGGCTGCGGCTCCACTTCTGCACAAGACAAACAAGAGAATCAAAACGTCAACCAAGATGATAACCTCAAGCGCGCCCGTCAAGCAGAAAAATAAATACCAGACTTACGCTGGGGGCTGCGCTGGGGGCTGCTCCTCGGAGCAGCAGGTTGATCCGGCAAGTTTGCCGCTGGCACGTCTCCGGTCGCCGCGGCGGGCGAGTCGTCTTCAATCTCGACCACAGGGATCTTGGCCCTCTTCGCCATCCGCTGGGTCAGGGTCCTGAAAGCAAAACAAAAACAAGATCAGAATCAACAAGGAAAGTCAAGACAAAATCGAAGAAACTAAAGAATTGCAAGTACTTACTCCTCTTCCTCTTCGTCGGAGCTGAGGGCGGAGAAGTCAAACTCCGCCTGAGGTGCCCCTGCGCGAGGAGCTGGAGGAGAAGGCTCCCTCGGGCGCTTGGCGGTCTCCGGGGCTATGGGCTGCGAAGACCCAGCCCCCGTCGTCGCCGAGGACCGAGGGGCAGAAGGAGCACCCGTTCCGCTCCGGGAAGATCCCCCTCCGCTTGGCGCTCGAGCACGGGGCGCTTCCTTGACGACTTCGCTCGTCCTAGTGGCGCGCGTTGCACGGCGCGCTGGCTGCTGTCGAGGCGCCTGCGGCCTCGCCGTCTCAGCTGCCTTGCGGAGGTGCTTCTTCGGTTGCTGCGTGGGACTTGCCGGAGGCGGGGAGTTCTCTGAGGATGAGGAGGCGTCGTCATCGAGATTCAGAGATCCACCAGAGTCTTCATCAGCCTCGGCCTCCTCCTCCTCTTCGGCAGGCCCGCTGGACTCAGCGTCGTGCCCGGCGGCCTCGCTCCCTCCGGCAACCTCGCTTGTCCCGGCGAACTTCACGGAAGGCTCCCCGGCAAACTCGTCGGGCGCAAGCTTCAGTAGCTTGAGGATTTCCGCCTCCTCTGCTTGGCTTACTGCGTCCGCGGCCTGTGCCTCTTCCACAGTGTATCCAAAGTCGCCCGCAGCCGCAGCTGCGGCGGCCTCCTCCATCCTGGTGGCAGATATAGGCTATATCCCGCTCAGTAGTGGCCCGGGTAAGGCCGTTGTTCTCCTCGGCGTTGCGGGGCTTCTCGACCAAGTTGTCGAAGAAGGTCAGCACAGTATCCGGCGGAGGCTCTATCCAAGTGGGGACGACACCATGGGAGTCGCATGCGGGCATCATCGATCGTAGAGAATCGCGGGCAGTGCTGTTGCACAACGGCACCACTCCCCGGGAAGGTCTGAACCACTCCGGGTGGTTGGGGTCGTGCTTGAAGTGCTCCCGAACCATCCCCTTCAACTCCAAGGCAGTGAAATTGTAGTTCAATCCAGGGCGCAGCCTCATGATGTCTGCTGCATTGCCGAATTCCCAGGCGGGCCTCTTCCTTTCTTGTAGAGGGGCGATGCGGCGGCGGAGGAAATCTGCTCCAACTTCTCCGATAGTCAGATTGGCGACCCGGAGACGAATGATCCTAATAAGGGCGATACTAAGCTTGTTGTCCTCTGGGGCCAATTCACTCCAATCCCTGCCGTGCACTATGGCAGTTGTGCGCGGCGCGGTAAAGGGCTCTGGCTTATCTTCCACCACCCAGCACCAATCTGCTCTCCACTCCTCCCACTTCCCGCGAAGCTCTCCCCTCAGGTACGAGTCCTTCTTGTTCAGCCTGAAGATCCAGGAGATGCCGCCGGAGAGGGGGGCACCTGACTCTACTCTAGGCATGAAGAAGTGGCGGAAAAGAGCTACGCTTGGATGAATCCCAACATAGTTTTCGCACAGATGTACGAAAACGTCCATCGTAAGGATGGCGTTGGGGGTGAAATCTAGAAGGTGGAGGCTGTATGTGTTCATTACATCGCAAAAGAACTCCGAGAACGGAGGGCACATACCACAATGGAAGAACGCGACAAAGAAAAAGTACCCGCCGGGGAACATGTCAGCGGCGACGGCGGGGAAGACTCTGGTGCGGGGATGAGCTTGAGTCTCCCTCGACCAGAACAAATAGTATTTGTTCCACAGCTCCCTCGCGCCAAGCCTCGGCGCGAAGACCACACACTTCTTCCGCAGGGCGGCCAGCTTCGCCGCCTGCTCGGACTTCTCCTTCTTGGCCTTGTCGCTCTTGGACTTGTCGCTCTTCGGAGCCATGGCGGGGGCGGCGAGGAAAGAGGCGGGAAGGTCGACGGCGCCGCGGATGCGGAAGACGGTGGAGGAAGGGCGGATGCAAGAAGCAGCGGGGGTTTCTGGAGAATCAAGGCGCAATGAAGACGATGGGGGGAACTGCCCCTGCTTCCTCTGCTTTTAAGGGGGAAGTGGGGGATGTTCCGCATTTCCCATTAAAGAAACAGGCCACGATCTCTCCCACGACGCCGCAATCGACGCGTGCCGTTAGGGAGGGATGCGGCGGATACGGAAGGGGATACGGCTTGCCGTGGGCCGCGTGTGCCCGTGCACTGTTTTGGGCCTGGCCCAACAGCGCTCGGCACCGTGTGTGGCCCAGGACCAGGGAGTCCTGTCGGTGTACTAAGATAGGGGTACCTTAGTACCCCAACTTGTGCACGGGCAGTAGCAGCTTCCCATGGCAGGGCTTACCACGTGCTTGCCGGAAACCTTTCTGGTCCCTATAAAGCCATTCAAGAACAAAGTATACAAGACAGAAGATCAAGGCCCCGGCAAGAGGAGCTTGCCGGGAAGGCCGCACCAGGCTCAAGGTTATCACTTTAGCGCAAGACCCTGGCAAGAGGAGCTTGCCAGGAAGGCCAAGGAATACATACCTCAAGAGATGCCTCGGCGCATCGTGCGCCCCGGCAGGACCCGGAGAGCGACAAGCTTCCGGGCCCGGCAAGATCAAGACCCTGGCAAGGTGCTTGCCGGGGAAACCTACGCTGTGTGCCCGCGCTCCAGCTCATCGGCCCACGCGTCGCGCTGGGGCCCTTCCAGGGACGCGTGGCGGATGGCTGTGCAGCCTAGGGCACACGGTGGCAAGCCACGGTGACGAGGCTACCGCCGTGGCGAACGGAGAAGCATGGGCGGACACTTTTGGGGTCGACGGCAACGGGCATTTAGTGCCCTTGTCCCCCACTATCAAGGTTAGGTGAAGATCACTGTTCATCCACTGTTCACGCACTGTTACAACTACCACCAAAATTACGCTTTTACCCTCCTCTACGTTGACACCTGTCGGTGACCCCTTTGAGCTATAAAAGGAGGCCCATGCACAACGTAGAGGGGGTTCCGACTCGAAACCTAGACAACTCTCTCGCTCGGTGTAGCTAGTACTGTAGCTCTTCAAGCTCCCGAGCTCAAGAACTCAATACAACCTAAGGCAGGAGTAGGGTTTTACGCGTCCGCGCGGCCCGAACTTGGGTAAAACTGCCCGCGTGTGCTCCTCGATCTGCTCTCCGTGCTCCCTCCGCTCCCTTACCGCAACGTAGAAGGGGCTCCGGTCCCATAGGTGCTCGTGGGAGGACAGTTTCCCCCGACAGTCCTATTTGTGTAATACGGTATGTATGGATGTAAGACTCTTTTTATTCAGCTTCAGTGTGTTCAGTGAGCATTGATCTCTGGGATCACTGTACACGTGCATTCAGTGATCACGACTTATGAGTCGGGGTCCCCACAGAGGTGGTATCAGAGCCATCCTGACTGTATGAAGCCTTAGTTAGCATGGTCGTTAGTTAGGGTAAAACTATTTTCAAAACTATTACTAGTTTTCAAAAACTAGGCTATACTTGATCTCTTCCCCTTCAAAACTTTGGTCGCTAGAACCCTTATGCCCCAGACCACTGGATTTCCTGAAATCCTCGTGGATAATCCAGAAGGATGATATCTTGACCACCTCTTCTGAACACAAGATTGGCGACACCACAACAAGACGATGCCAACAAAAGATACATCCTCGAGGAATGAAGACATGAAGACCCAGAAGATGGTGACATCCTTGACACTGCCCCAAGGTGGTGCAACCCTAGCCTACGATGACCATGGCATGAGTTGTGCAAATCATGATATACATCGCTAATAGAGTAATCCTGTCACTACCATTGTTGTATCGGCAACCACCGGTGGATGAGAACCTCGCCATTTGGTCCGCCTCACTTTAGTGAGCAGGAAAACGGTTCTCTTCGTCCCCCGCTCTTGGTGTCGATGTTGTCATCAATGTAACCGACATGTTGGACCTCTATTATGCCTTGATATTGTCATTGCATAAGGATTGCCTACCTGGTACCCTCGACGCCCCAGAAGGCACAAGGGATCGTCACGATTAAAGAGACAAGAGAAGACCAAGTCAACGCCAGCGACAAGGAGACACCGTCACCACATCACCTCACCGGGCGAGAAGTTGTTGAAGATTCTTCAGGCTCAACCCGGATCGTTCATCAAACAACCACAAGGGACATAGCAACACCTGAGGAAAACTCAGAAGACTGCACGAGGTACAAGTCACGACTGCTGAGTCCGAGAACCCCTAGGGTAGGATGAGTCGTGTACCCCCTATGCGCAGTCGAGTCCGTGTGATGGTTCGAATAGAACCATGATTGTGTGTTGCTTGCTTTTATTTTTTTGTGTTTTGATATAAGTCGCACTTTTGCCCTAGGTAACAAGTGCACGACTATATCATCTTCCTTGCCTTGTTTCTTTTGTTTGGCCTTTTTCACCTGTTTGTTTGCACTTGCACTATAGAACCCCCTTTAGGCATTCCCCTCCTCTATGCTACTTTTTCCCTCTCTTCTCTATCCTCAACGGAAGACCCGCAAGACAAGAAGTACCAAGGATTCCAACTCGGCGACCAACTAACAATGAAGACCTCTGCTACGACCTCCACGATCAAGTGCAACCCCGTAGAATTATGTTTAACCCTCCAGACTAGAAACGCATTCCTAGACCCTTTGAGACTTCACAAGGTACTCCAGCACGAATCCTTAACCATGTGCCTAACCCATAGAATTACAAGAGAACCAGTTAAGCCTTTGCAACCTTGCACAACACTAGGTTCGTAATGAAACTAGTGGACACAGTGAGTGATCACATTTTCATCCTAATATAGCACAAGAACTGATGATGCCAAAGTCACACCAATTTGAGGATATAGGACAGACGGTATGGTGACTTTATATCAATGACTTCGCGGAATTATTTGAGACCTTGATGGATTGTGAGGTTTTCATGTTGGTGGGTTCATGACTTTGGGGAAGCATGTAGGAATTCTCGTTGGACATGAGATTTGGATTTAAGTAGGTGATTCTGGTTGGGTATAGATGCTAGATATGTCTACATGGTTCGGAGTAAACTGCATTTAGACTAATAATCCCGATCATGATTCCATGTTTGTCGGTGGACGATAAACTAGAAGATTGGATTTTTGACTATAAACAGTAGGGTAAAACCCCACTGCAATTTTTAATAATTAAAATGTCAAAATACAGAGAGAGTCTGAAAAGGCTTGAGGTAAGCCTAAAGAGCTAGTAAAGAGACTAGAAAAACTAAGAAAAGAAGAAAAGAAAGGAAGAAAGAAAGAAGACTTTACAAGAGGCTTTGAAGCCAAACAGAAAATTGTCTATCATGCTTCTTCTTCATTCTGAACTTGAGAAGCTTTAACTCTTCCAAGAAAATGAACTTCCACCCTTGGAAAGAAGGTGGAATCTTTTCAAAGACCTTATTGTTTCTGGTTATCCAGATGGCCCATGCTCCAAGAATGATGATTTCCATGTAAAAAGGGTATCTCAGTTTGTCTTTAAGGTCTTGATTATTTGTCAAAGGCTCCAAGAACTAGAAGATTGGATTATTTGTCGGAGTTGATTTAGGGATCTATATAATCATGACCTTGGAGTTTACTTGACCCTGATGCTGGGAATTTGGTGGACTTACTATCGTAATGCATAGCCCTTCCTAGTATTTGGGTATTATAGTGACTTGAGATCTTGAGGAACACCGTATTTGTAGAATTGTTGGATTATGTGGTGATTGATGGGAATTACCGGGCTGTTGGAGTTGATCTATAGGAAGGAAACAAGACCTTGGAGTGGCATATGACGTGTTTCCTTAGAATAGAGATGAATTATCTTGAACCTTGCAAGAGCAGGTTGGGCGCTTGGATTGTGGTGTTCGATTCCCGCTTGGCAGCTTGTATGCCCTACTCGTGGATTTTTAGGGGTAGCCATGCATATGATTATTGGGATCGTAGACATGTACGATTTTGTCAGACCTCCTCTTGGGAGTCATGAGGATATGTATGGCATGAGTGGTGATTGGAGTTAGCCTATACGAGAGGATGCTTTTTCGTTCGGAGTACTAGATAGAGCTATTGGCATCTCAAGAACCGTGATGAGGATAAGGTGATAAAAGTTCACTCACACACTAGAATCCTTGAAACCCTTAAGCCCCACCAAGCCACAACATGGTCAGATCACGACCACGTGCGTTGGCTCTAAGTCAGGAAGGCCTTTGCAAATACTCAACGGAGACCACCACCAATACCCCAGCCTACCTTGCGTACCCCGTAGACTTCATGGAGTACTTGGACGAGTTGGGTAACATCATTATTTGATGACCTACTTGTCTGCCCGAAGACAAATAGTAGACAGCTACCAGCTAGATTTACCACCTGAGATACCCACCGTACACCAAATATTCCATGGGTCACCACTCTGGAAATACTCCTTACTTCCTAACTAGCTCGGTCCCCGCAAGGACATCGATCACCGAGCCTTTGACGTCTAGCTCAACCTAACCCATACAAAAGACCCCTCATCAACCTCCATCAAAGAGGGTAACAAGCGAGAAGCCACACCACCAAGTACTTCAAGATTCCATGGAGCACCACTCGGAAGCAGAACCAACAAGAAGAAGTGAAGACTACCCCGTATCCAAGACTCCGTATTCCTTTCCACGCCTAGTCTGGAATCTCGGGGACGAGATTCTTGTAAGGGGGGTAGGTCTGTCACACCCTGATTTTCATGCCACATTGCTTAAGCTGATAATCATGCTAAAATATGGTTTAACAAAAACTTTTGAGTGTTTTTTACCTTGCTTGATTGGTTTTATGTTTGCTGTTTGCTGGTGCTCTAAAAATCAAATAAATCCTCCAACTCTTATATTTCATCTCCTTGATCCAAAACCTTTTCCCAATGATCATGCCATGTGCATAGACCAGTATAGTATTTTCTTATAAAAATATTTTGGCCAAATAGTATTTGTTAAAATTAGTTTTTCCAAAAACCCCTCAATTGAGGTTCGCACTACAAGTACCTTATTTAGGGTGTGAAAAATCTTTCAAAAGGTATATTTGAATCCTATTAGGTATAGGACTCCCATAAACCACAAAATTATAATTTTAAAAGTTATTTTTATATTTTATTTAAATGCTTTTCCTTTAGGCCAGAAATGGTCTTTAATAGGTAAAAAATATTTAACTATTTCATAAATATTTGCCAAAATTCAGGGAAACTCATAGGACATATATTGTCCATATATAAGAGTTTCAACACATGGTCATGTTAAAAATATTGGGCAAATCCTTCATTAACCCTTTCTGGATATTTCAAGCTTTTGAAATATTTACAAAGGAAATATTCTCCAAAAATTCCAGGGAAATTCTATCATGTCAAATATGACATATTTGATGATATTACAAAGCCTCATGCCTTGAAGATCAAGGAAACATCATCTAATTGCCTCAAAACCAATTCTGTCCATTTTGAAGTTTGAGCAACTTTACATTGCCAAACTTGTCCAATTGCCCTAAAACTTGGTGCACATGCTCAAATGATGTAAATATGCATCTATGCTAAATGGCACAAGTTTTGGAGAAGGATAACTTGATCTAACTGCCCCAAAACCCTTTTTGACCAGATCCAAATTCGAACAACTCTACATTGCCAACTTTTTACTTGGGGCCTCAAATTTTGTGGACATGCTCACAACCCCAAATGATGACACTACACCAAGTGGTGAATCAAGGATAGATGATTTGCTTAACTTAATCTTGGAAAATCCATTTCTGTTGATTTCTAGGGTTCACCAACGTTACATTGGCAACTTTGCCCAAATGAGCTCAAATTTGGTGGAAGGGCCTAAATCTATGTGCCATTTCATCCTGTTAAGTCCCATGTCAATTGGAAGTCATTGGCTTGCCGAAAACTACATCAAACACCTTCTGCCATTTTACCAAAACCACTGTTTTGCCCCCTTTTACTATCCTACTTGAGCTCAACTTTTTACCACAGCTGCTCCTAGTCACCCTCTACCTCCAGGAACTCCTTCCCCTCATCAGATCAATGATTAAGGGGGGGTGGGGTAAAACCTCACTTTACCCCTCTGGACAGCACCATTCACCCTCTCTCTCAACCCCTCCTTCCCTCCAGAGGATTCCTAGAGCATCCAATGCATCTTCCCCATTCTTTACACCTCCCTAGAGCCTCCAGACATAAGGGGACACGCCTATGACACTTTGTTTATGCCATGGCATGCAGTGCTCGGGCTCTGGAGCACGCTACAGTGCTCCCCCGCACTGTAGCTCACCCATTCCAAGCGAGTGCGACGACCTTGGGCGCCGGGATCGTGTCTCCCGAGGTGTCCTCGACGTCCGTGACATGCAGCCCTGTCGACCCTATCCTCCCTTGCCCTCCTTCTCCCTCCGCGAGCTCACCCGAGCGCGTCCGTGGACGCTGCCCACGGTGCATCGCGCCCCCCCCTATGTAGAGGCCCTCTAGAGCCCTTCTCTGGACTCCACTCGCTCTCCCTATCTCCCATCAAGCTCTTGGACACGCCCCCTCGTCCCCTAGTGCCCTCTGTCCACCTCCATGACCGACGTGTCGCCATCGGCCTCCTCCTAAATTCACGGCCTGTGGCCTCCCCCTCCCATTCTAGACTACCCTATGACACCTACAACCTCACCACAGGTCTCTCCCGAGCTCCATTCGGTCCTCCCGGCGGCTGTAGCACCGAAACCATCATCGGCATCGCCATCTTCCGCCATGGCCGACGCCGCTCGTGACCTCGACCTCCCCAGGGCCTAGGACCCATCCAGGTGGTCGCTCCCCTCTCCCCCGAGCTCGCTGGTACTCAGGGCGCCCGCAGCGACGCCCCTGCTCGCCGGAACGAGCCTGGCCTCGCTCCTCTGTTCCTGTGGCACGGGGAGGCCGCGCGGGGAAGAAGATGGCCGGCCGGTGGGACCGGCGCCCCCACCAGTCAGCCTCATCAGACGTGGCACGCCGGACCCGCCCGGGTTAAGTGGAGGCGTGTTCCGCTCAATCCGCCTCCTCCTTTGGAAGGCGCCCTGGCCGAATGAGCCGTCAACGTCACCTCCCTCGCGTGCAGGGCTGAACTACTGGGCTGAGCCCAGTGGCCGCCATTTAACTAAGCCACGCCCGGTGCATGTAATAATGGTAACTCCTTATTCTTTTTCTTTTTCCAGAATTTTGTAAAATCTACAATCAATTCGTTACAAGTCCAAATTTGATGATTCAAATTTCTATGAGTCCATAAATTCATGCTCTGTCACATGGTGCTAGTTTCTCATTCTTCCAGAAATATTTTCTTCACAAATATTTATCAAAATCCTGTTTTTCCATTTCTGTGATAAACTTTAGAAAATCACAGAGAGCTCAAATTTGATCCAAATGCAATGGTTTAAATTCCTAGATGCTTCTAAGTTCATAACTTAGTTTTGGAACATTTTTTCCTAATACTTTCTATACCCCACAAAATAATGGCCTATTTCTTCATATTTGTCAACTTTGCAAAATCCTCGGAAATTCATTTGAACTCCAAATCCAGTGAAACCAGCTCCTAGATGCTTCTAAAATCATGATTTGTTAAATGGGTGCCTTTGCTCAGTTTCTAAAAATATATTTCTATACACTTCTTTCAAATCCATAAACCTCTTGATTCCATCATATTGAAATGTTCCAAACTATCCATTGATCCAATACCTATGAAAACACCTTGGTCATTTCTCATATGACCAGAGGTATCCTAGAAAAGTCCAACTCCTATTTTTAGAGCACTTTTATTTTTGCCTTGTTGTGTTGCTTATTATGATTGTTTCCATCGTTAGTTGACGAAATAAACGGAGTACTCGGAGATGGACCAGAAGGTTTGAAGACTCGGAAGGACAAGGCAAGCAGCCCTTTGACCATGATCGAGAAACCTTTTTATGCATATCTCATAGCACCTTATTATCAATGCATCAGAGTCATGTAGAGGTGGTGAACACTTTGGTTGGTACCCTTGTTACTTTACTATTGAAACTTGCATCAAACATGACCCTACCTTCCTATGATGGTTATGTGGGTGGGAGTAGATAGATATATGCTATAGTAGTTGGCTACGCAAAATGGGTCAGGGTTATGCATGGAAAGAAACAAGTGTGGTTTAACATACTTGCAAATAACCTAGTGGGTGCCACTAATGCCCCTGGGGATGATGAGAAACTAGGGCACTACTTGGAAGAGAAGTAGTGTGCCGAGGCTTGATGAAAGTGTTGTTTACAGAGATGGATTAGATTTATGTGTGATTACCGTCCCAACCAAACATGCGCAACCACTCTACCCTTATATGGGAAAGGGCTTTATTGATTACCTAGGTCGATACTAGCATGGTGCCCGCATTACTAGTGACGGGGATGACATGAGGTCACTCTCGGGACGGGGTCGTGCTTGGATAGGCGGCCATGACTGTTTTCACAGGGCACCGAACACACCGATGGTACCCCGTGTCAGTGGTATGTGATGAATATGGGAGCAAGGCTCCACAATTTTTAAGATGTGAAATATTGGCACGGGGCTGTTACCAATCGAGTGGACTCTGTGTTAGTGTCGTCTAGGGAAAGATAGTGATCGGGTGCTTACCCCGGGTACTTGAGGTACCGCGGGTCGTGGGTGACACGGAAGTTCCCCGGATCTAGTGGGTAAAGTGTGCAACCTCTGCAGAGTGTCAAACTATTCGAATAGCCGTGTCCACGGTCAAGGACAGTTGGGTGGTGCTGCTTAGACTATGTCCATAAGTTTCTGGGAAACAACACGGTTTGGTAAATCTGTTGATGTGATTGTGAGAAAGTCACGATTAGCGTGAGCAAGAGTTGTTCATGACTCTTTCACGATGTTGATGTCTGTAACCTCCTGATACTTGTTGCAGACACATGCATGTCCATGTTATATGTTGATCATACTTGCATATGAAAAACTAGCTTTCTGCAAAACTACCAATTTAGCAGTAGAGCCTTGCATATTATTCTGTCATCACACTTGGGTTGCTTGCGAGTACATTCAAAGTACTCATTGGCTTGCCACTGGTTATTTTATTGGCCAGGCAGGAGAGAACAGGATATGATGAAGATTTCTTGGTGACGAGCATGCGAGCTAGGACGCTTCCCAGTCAGAATGCCTGTAGGGTTAAGGCAGATGGCATGGGTCCAAGTTGTTATTGAAGATTTCCGCTGCAACGATATACTCAAGAATTGACCATAATGGTCCTATTTGTGTAATACGGTATGTATGGATGTAAGACTCTTGTTATTCAGCTTCTGTGTGTTCAGTGAGCATTGATCTCTGGGATCACTGTACATGTGCATTCGGTGATCACGACTTATGAGTCGGGGTCCCCACATTCCCATAGCATTCAAGGCATCAAGAGGGGGACAACTTAAGAAATTTCCTTCGGTAATGGTATCGAGAACAAATCTAAAACAAGTAGTGATTCCCACATAAAAATTTCGATTAAGAACAATAGTGGATTGCTTGTGAATAGATATATTATTAGCATTGCAAATCCGGTACCACACATCTTTTAGGCTTTCACCTCCTCTTTACTTAAAGTTGAGAACTTCATTCTCGGGGGCGCAAATGATGAGGGGAGGACTAGCCATGATGACAAGAAATCAAATAGACCGGGCAAGAAAAACGACGAACGAAAAAGAGGGTGAATAAAGAGGAAAATATTTGTGAAGTGGGGGAGATGAAAATTCGAGGCAAATGGCAGATAATGTAAATTGCGAGGATACAAAATTTGTGATTAGGAACCTGGTATATGTTGAAGGTGCTTCCCGGCAACGGCGCCAAAAATTTCCTTTTGATGACTGCTAGGACTACATCGGTTTTTTCCCCAAAGACGAAGGGATGATGTAGTATAGCAGCGGTAGTTATTTCCCTCAATGATGAAACCAAGGTTATCGAACCAGTAGGAGAACCAAGCAACACAACGTAAATAGCACCTGCACACAAATAATAAATACTCGCAACCCACGTGTAAAAGGGGTTGTCAATCCCTTTTGGGTAACAGACGTGATAGAGTAGTAAATATTGATAGATCGAACGATAAATAAGATAAATTGCAGCAAGATATTTTTGGGTTTTTGGTTTAGTAGAACTGAAAATAAAAGAGAAGGAAAATAGATCGCAAAGGCAAATGATATGAGAAAGAGACCCAAGGGCCATAGATTTCACTAGTGGCTTCTCTCGAGAAAATAGCAAACGGTGGGAAAACAATTACTGTTGGGCAATTGATAGAACTTCAAATAACTATGCGATATCCAGGCAATAATCATTATATAGGCATCACGTCCAAGATTAGTAGACCGACTCCTGCCTGCATCTACTACTATTAGTCCACACATCGACCGCTATCCAGCATGCATCTAGTGTATTAAGTTCATGGAGAAACGGAGTAATGCAATAAGAAAGATGACATGATGTACACAAGATCTATTTATGTACAAATAGACCCCGTCGTTTTATCCTTAGTAGCAACGATACATATGTGTCAGTTCCTTTTCTGTCACTGGGATCAAGCACCGTAAGATCGAACCCACTACAAAACACCTCTTCCCATTGCAAGATAAATAGATCAAGTTGGCCAAACAAAACCCAAATATCGGAGAAGAAATACGAGGCTATAAGAAATCATGCATATAAGAGATCAAAGAAGACTCAAATAACTTTCATGGATATAAAAAGATAGATCTGATCATAAACTCAAAGTTCATCAGATCCCAACAAACACACCGCAAGAGAGTTACATCATATGGATCTCCAAGAGACCATTGTATTGATAATCAAAAGAGAGAGAGGAAGCCATCTAGCTACTGACTACGGACACGTAGGTCTACAAGGAACTACTCACACATCATCTGAGAGGCACGAATGGAGGTGGTGAACCCCTTCGTGATGGTGTCTAGATTGGATCTGGTGGTTCTGGACTTTGCGGCGGCTGGAATAGAATTTCGTCAACTCCTCTAGGGTTTCTGGAATATCTGAGTATTTATAGAGCAAAGAGGTGGTGCGGGAGGCCACCGAGGTGGGCACAACCCACCAGGGCGCGCCAGGCCCTGGCGCGCCCTGCTGGGTTGTGCCCCCCTCGGTGCACCCCAGGTGTAGATCTGGCCCATTGGGTGTTTTCTGGCCCATAAAAATTCTCAAAAAAAATTGCGGTGTTTCGACTCCGTTTGATATTGATTTCTGATACGTCTCCAATGTATCTACTTTTCCAAACACTTTTGCCCTTGTTTTGGACTCTAACTTGCATGAATTGAATGGAACTAACCCGGACTGACGCTGTTTTCAGCAGAATTGCCATGGTGTTGTTTTTCGGCAGAAATAAAAAGTTCTCGAAATGACCTGAAAATCCACGGAGAATTATTTTGGAAAATATAAAAAATACCTGCAAGAAGATCCAGACTAGGGGGGCCACACCCTATCCACGAGGGTGGGGGCGCGCCCCCTGCCTCGTGGGCCCCCTGGTGCTCCACCGACGTATCCCCAGATCCTATATATTCACTTCCGGGGTGAAAAAAAATCAGAGAGAAAGAATTATCGTGTTTTACGATACGGAGCCGCTGCCAAGCCCTAATTGCTCTCGGGAGGGCTGATCTGGAGTCCGTTCGGGGCTCCGGAGAGTGGAGATCATCGCCATCGTCATCATCAACCTTCCTCCATCACCAATTCCACGATGCTCACCGTCGTGCGTGAGTAATTCCATTGTAGGCTTGCTGGAAAGTGATGGGTTGGATGGGATCTATCATGTAATCGAGTTAGTTTTGTTAGGGTTTGATCCCTAGTATCCACTATGTTTTGAGATTGATGTTGCTATGACTTTGGTATGCTTAATGCTTGTCACTAGGGCCCGAGTGCCATGATTTCAGATCTGAACCTATTATGTTTTCATGAATATATGTGTGTTCTTGATCCTATCTTGCAAGTCTATAGTCACCTACTATGTGTTATGATCCGGCAACCCCGAAGTGACAATAATCGGGACCACTCCCGGTGATGACCGTAGTTTGCGGAGTTCATGTATTCACTATGTGTTAATGCTTTGGTCTGGTACTCTATTACAAGGAGGCCTTAATATCCCTTAGTTTCCAATAGGACCCCGCTGCCACAGGAGGGTAGGACAAAAGATGTCATGCAAGTTCTTTTCCATAAGCACGTATGACTATATTCTAAATACATGCCTACATTGCATTGATGAACTGGAGCTAGTTCTGTGTCACCCTAGGTTATAACTTCTACATGATGAATTGCATTCGACATAATTTACCATCACCGATCCAATGGCTACGAGCTTTCCACATATTGCTTGCTACTTATTTAGTTTTCCGCTACTACTATTACAAAAACTACAAAAACACTACCGTTACTTTTATTGTCGCTACCGCCACTATCATATTACTTTGCTACTAAACTATCTTGCTGCAGATACTAAGTTTTTAGGTGTGGTTTAATTGACAATTCAGCTGCTAATACTTAAGATTATTCTTTGGCTCCCCTTGTGTCGAATCAATAAATTAGGGTTGAATACTTTACCCTCGAATACTGTTGCGATCCTCTACACTTGTGGGTTATCAAGACTATTTTCTGGCGCCGTTGCCGGGGAGCATAGCTCTATTCTTTAAGTCACTTGGGATTTATATCTGTTGATCACTATGAAGAATTTGAAGGACTCAAAAACCAAGATCTTACCCTCAACTACGAGGGGAGGTAAGGAACTGCCATCTAGCTCTACACTTGATTCTCCTTCTGTTATGGGTAAGTTTGCGTCACCTACTTATGCTATTGAATCTGATATGTCGTATGTTCTTGATGATGCCACTTCTGCTATGTATGATGAAACTACTTCTATGCTTGGTAATACTGTGGCACTAGGTGAATTTGTAGATGAACAAATTGCTAAGGTTAGGAAGAATACAAATATTGAAACTGAAGATATTTATGAAAGTGATAATGAAGCTTCACCCAATAGATATGAATTGCCTGTTGTTCCTGAGGGTTATGTTATGGATGAAGAAACTGCTAGAGACTTTCTTGCTTGCAACGATAGATATGGTCTTAAGAAATTATTAGCTAAGCTGAAAGAAAAGTCCTTGAATGCTAGAATGAAACATGACCCTACTTTCGCTACTTCACCTATCCGTGTTACCGATAAGGATTATGAATTCTCTATTGATCCTGAGTTAATTACTTTGGTTGAATCTGATCCTTTCCATGGCTATGAGTCTGAAACTGTTGTGGCACATCTTACTAAGTTGAATGATATACCCAACCTGTTTACCAACGATGAAAAGATTCTTTATTACTATATCCTTAAGTTATTTCCTTTCACGTTCAAGGGTGATGCTAAGACTTGGTTTAATTCTCTTGATCCTGGTTGTGTGCGTAGTCCCCAGGATATGATGTATTACTTCTCTGCTAAATACTTTCCCGCTCATAAGAAACAAGCTGCCTTACGAGAAATATAGAACTTTGTGCAAATTGAAGAAGAGAGTCTCCCACAAGCTTGGGGAAGGCTTCTCCAATTACTTAATGCTTTGCCTGATCATCCTCTTGAGATGAATGATATACTTGATGTCTTTTATAATGGACTAACTGATGCTTCCAGAGACCACCTGGATAGTTGTGCTGGTTGTGTTTTCAGGGAAAGAACAGTTGATCAAGCTGAATTACTATTGAATAATATGCTCGCCAATGAAAATAATTGGACACTTCCTGAACCAGCCCCTAAGCCAACTCCGAAGAAAAGAGGTGTTATATTTCTCAGTCCTGGACATATGCAAGAGGCAAAGAAATCTATGAAAGAAAAAGGTATTAAAGCTGAAGATGTTAAGAATTTGCCACCTATTGAAGAAATACATGGTCTTGATAACCCGACACAGGTAGTAAAGGTAAATTCTCTTTATAAATTTGATGAAGGTGATATTCCTCATTATAAGTCTGCTAGCCAATGCTTAGATGAGTTTGACAATTTTATTGTGAAACAAGAAAACTTCAATGCTTATGTTGGTAGAAAATTACAACACAATGCTTATATGATTGAACGCTTGAGTGATTATCTGTCTAGAGTTAAAGGTGAACTGAAACTCATTAGTATACATACTTCTATGGTTACACCTCAAGTAGAACAAGTATTTAAGGCTCAGAATGATTTGCTCAATGAATTAAATGGTAAGAATAATTACTATGCTGTTAGAGTTGCTACTAGAGGTGGTAAAATGACTCAGGAACCTCTGTATCCTGAAGGCCACCCTAAGAGAATTGAGCAAGATTCTCAGAGAGCTAATTTAGATGCATCTAGTTCTTCTAAGAAGAAGAAAAAGAAAAATGATAGAACTTTGCATGCTTCTAGTGAACCTGTAGCTGACACACCTGATAATCCCAATGATATATCTGTTTCTGATGCTGAGACACAATCTGGTAATGAACATGAACCTAGTGATAATATTAATGATGATGCTCAACCTAGCAATGATAATGATGTAGAGATTGAACCTGCTGTTGATCTTGATAACCCACAATCAAATAATCAACGTTATGATAAGAGAGACTTTGTTGCTAGGAAGCACGGTAGGGAAAGAGAACCATGGGTTCAGAAACCCATGCATTTTCCTCCGAAACCATCGAAGAAAAAGGATGATGAAGATTTTGAGCGCTTTGCTGAAATGATTAGACCTACCTTTTTGCGTATGCGTTTGACTGATGGCTTAAAACAAACCCTTATGCTAAGTATATGAAAGATATTATTACCAACAAAAGAAAGATACCTAAAGTAGAAATTTCCACCATGCTTATCAATTACACTTTTAAGAGTGGAATACCTAAGAAACTAGGAGATCCAGGAGTACCCACTGTACCTTGCTCCATTAAGAGAAACAATGTTAAAACTGCTTTATGTGATCTTGGAGCCGGTGTTAGTGTTATGCCTCTCTCTTTATATCATAGACCTGACTTGAGTAAGTTGACACCTACTGAAATATCTTTGCAAATGGCTGATAAATCAACTGCTATACCTGTCGGTATTTGTGAGGATGTGCCTGTTGTAGTTGCAAATGTTATTGTTTTAACGGACTTTGTTATACTTGATATTCCCGAGGACGATAGTATGTGTATGTTGGAAATATGCCCTAGAGGCAATAATAAAATGGTTATTATTATATTTCCTTGTTCGTGATAATTGTCTGTTATTCATGCTTGAATTGTATTGTGCGGAAACAGCGATACATGTGTGAATACATAGACCACAACGTGTCCCTGGTAATCCTCTAGTTACTAGCTCGTTGATCAACAGATGGTCACGGTTTCCTGACCATGAACATTGGATGTCATTGATAACGGGATCACATCATTAGGAGAATGATGAGATGGACAAGACCCAATCCTAAGCCTAGCACCAGATCGTGTAGTTCATAATGCTAAAGCTTTTCCAATGTCAAGTATATGTTCCTTAGACCATGAGGTTCTACAACTCCCGGATACCATAGGAATACTTTGGGTGTGCCAAACGTCACAAAATAACTGGGTGGCTATGAAGGTGTGCAACGGGTATCTCCGAAAGTGTCTGTTGGGTTGGCACGAACCGAGACTGGGATTTGTCACTCCGTATGACGGAGAGGTATCTCTGGGCCCACTCGGTAAGACATCATCATTATGAGCTCAATGTGACTAAGGAGTTGGTCACGGGATGATGGATTACGGAACGAGTAAAGAGACTTGCCATGATGAGATTGAACAAGGTATCGGTATACCGACGATCGAACCTCGGGCAAGTACTATACCGATAGACAAAGGGAATTGCATATGGGATTGAGTGAATCCTTGACATCATGGTTCATCCGATGAGATCATCGAGGAACATGTGGGAACCAACATGGGTATCCAGATCCCGCTGTTGGTTATTTACCGGAGAGTCGTCTCGGTCATGTCTACGTGTCTCCCGAACCCGTAGGGTCTACACACTTAAGGTTCGGTGACGCTAGGGTTGTAGAGATATATGCACACGGTAACCCGAATGTTGTTCGGAGTCCCGGATGAGATCCCGGATGTCACGAGGAGTTCCGGAATGGTCCGGAGGTAAAGAATGATATATAGGAAGTCCAGTTTCGGCCATCGGGAGAGTTCCGGGGGTCACCGGTAGTGTACCGGGACCACCGGAAGGGTCCCGGGTGGGGTCATCCATCCCGGAGGGCCCCGTGGGCCGTTGGGTGAGGGGGACGACCAGCCCCTAGTGGGCTGGCGCACCCCCCTTGGGCCTCCCCCATTCGCCTAGGGTTGGGAACCCTAGGGGTGGGGGGCGCCCCCTAGGCTTGGGGGGCAAGCCACCCCCTTGGCCGCCACCCCCCTAGGAGATCCAATCTCCTAGGGCCGGCGCCCCCCTGGCCCCCTATATATAGTGGGGGGAGAGAGGGCAGCCGCACCTCAGCCCCTGGCGCCTCTCTCCCCGTTGCACCTATCCCTCCTCCCGCAGGGTCTTGGCGAAGCCCTGCAGGTTTTCCCGTTGCATCCACCACCACCACGCCGTCCTGCTGCTAGATCTCCATCAACCTCTCCTCCCCCCTTGCTGGATCAAGAAGGAGGAGACGTCGATGTACCGTACGTGTGTTGAACGCGGAGGCGCCGTCCGTTCGGCGCTGGGATCATCGGTGATAGGGATCACGACGAGTACGACTCCATCATCCATGTTCCTTCGAACGCTTCCGCTCGTGATCTACAAAGGGTATGTAGATGCAGTCCTTTATGCTCGTTGCTAGATGACTCCTTAGATTGATCTTGGTGAAGCGTAGGAATTTTTTTTTGAATTCTTCTACGTTCCCCAAGAGTGGCATCTGAGCTAGGTCTTTGCGTAGCATCTTGCACGAGTAGAACACAAACAAGTTGTGGGCGTTGATTTTGTTGAATTCTCTTGCCGCTACTAGTCCAATCTTGATTCGGCGGCATCGTGGGATGAAGCGGCCCGGACCGACCTTACACGTACGCTTACGTGAGACTGCTTCCACCGACTGACATGCACTAGTTGCATAAGGTGGCTGACGGGTGTCTGTCTCTCCCACTTTAGTTGGATCGAATTTGATGAAAAGGGTCCTTATGAAGGGTAAATATAAATTGACATATCACGTTGTGGTTTTGGCGTAGGTAAGAAACGTTCTTGCTAGAAACCTATAGAATCCACGTAAAAACTTGCAACAATAATTAGAGGACGTCTAACTTGTTCTTGCAGCATGTGCTATGTGATGTGATATGGCCAAGAAGATGTGATGAATGATATATGTGATGTATGAGATTGATCATGTTCTTGTAATAGGGAATCACGACTTGCATGTCGATGAGAATGACAACCGGCAGGAGCCATAGGAGTTGTCTTAATTTATTGTATGACCTGCGTGTCACTGAATAACGCCATGTAATTACTTTACTTTATTGCTAAACGTTAGCCATAGTAGTAAAAGTAATATTTGGCGAGACGACTTCATGAAGACACGATGATGGAGATCATGGTGTCATGCCGGTGACAAAGATGATCATGGTGCCCCGAAGATGGAGATCAAACGAGCAAAATGATATTGGCCATATCATGTCACTTTATTTGATTGCATGTGATGTTTATCATGTTTATGCATCTTGTTTACTTAGAACGACGGTAGTAAATAAGATGATCTCTCACTAAAAATTTCAATAATTGTATTCCCCTAACTGTGCACCGTTGCTAAGGTTCGTTGTTTCGAAGCACCACGTGATGATCGGGCGTGATAGGCTCTAACGTTCGCATACAACGGGTGTAAGCCAGATTTACACACGCAATACACTTAGGGTTCACTTGACGAGCCTAGCATGTACAGACATGGCCTTGGAACACGGAAGACCGAAAGGTCGAACATGAGTCGTATAGAAGATACGATCAACATGAAGATGTTCACCGTTGATCACTAGTCCGTCTCACGTGATGATCGGACACGGGCTAGTCGATTTGGATCATGTATCACTTAGATGACTAGAGAGATGTCAATCTGAGTGGGAGTTCATTAATTTTGATTAGATGAACTTAATTGTCATGAACTTAGTCTAAATTATATACAATTTGTCTTGTAGATCAAATGGCCCACGCTCATGTCGCCCTCAACTTCAACACGTTCCTAGAGAAATCCAAGCTGAAAGACGATGGTAGCAACTATACGGATTGGGTTCGTAACCTAAGGATCATCCTCATAGCTTCCAAGAAAACTTATGTCCTAGAAGCACCGCTAGGTGACGCACCCGCCCCAGCAAACCAAGATGTTATGAACGCTTGGTCGTCGCGTTGTGATGATTACTCCCTGGTTCAGTGCGGCATGCTCTATAGCTTAGAATCGGGGCTCTAAAAGCGTTTTGAGCACCACGGAGCATATGAGATGTTCCAAGTGCTGAAAATGGTTTTCCAAGCTCATGCCCGAGTTGGGAGATATGACGTCTCCAATGCATTCTATAGCTATAAGATGGAGGAGAATAGTTCTGTCAGCGAGCACATACTCAAGTTGTCTGGGTTGCACAACCGCTTGTCTCAGTTGGGAATGAATCTCCCAGACGAAGCGATCGTTGACAGAATCCTTCAGTCGCTCCCACCTAGCTATAAGAGCTTCGTGTTGAACTTCAATATGCAAGGGATGGAGAAGTCCATTCCCGAAGTGTATTCAAAGCCGAAATCAGCGGAGCTGGAGATCAAGAAAGAGCATCAAGTGTTGATGGTGAATAAAACCACTAAGTTCAAGAAGGGCAAGGGTAAGAAGAACTTCAAGAAGGACGGCAAAGGAGTTGCCGCGCCCGGTAAGCCAGTTGCCGGGAAGAAGCCAAAGAATGGACCCAAGCCTGAGACAGAGTGCTTTTATTGCAAGGGAACGGGTCACTGGAAGCGGAATTGCCCCAAATACTTAGCAGACAAGAAGGTCGGCAATGTCAAAGGTATATGTGATATACATGTTATTGATGTGTACCTTACCAGCGCTCGTAGTAGCTCCTGGGTATTTGATACCAGTGCAGTTGCTCACATTTGTAACTCAAAGCAGGAGCTACGGAATAAGCGGAGACTGGTGAAGGACGACGTGACGATGCGCGTCGGGAATGGTTCCAAGGTCGATGTGATCGTCGTCGGCATGCTACCTCTACATCTACCCTCGGGATTAGTTTTAAACCTTAATAATTGTTATTTAGTACCAGCTTTGAGCATGAACATTTTATCTGGATCTCGTTTAATGCGAGATGGCTACTCATTTAAATCCGAGAATAATGGTTGTTCTATTTATATGAGAGATGTGTTTTATGGTCATGCCCCGCTGGTCAATGGTTTGTTTTTGATGAATCTCGAACATGATGATACACATATTCATAGTGTGAATGCCAAAAGATGTAAAGTTGATAATGATAGTCCCACATACTTGTGGCATTGACGCCTTGGTCATATTGGTGTCAAACGTATGAAGAAGCTCCATGCAGATGGACTTCTAGAGTCTCTTGATTATGAATCATTTGACACGTGCGAACCATGCCTCTTAGGCAAGTTGACCAAGACTCCGTTCTCCGGAACAATGGAGCGGGCGACCAACTTATTGGAAATCATACATACCGATGTGTGCGGTCCAATGAGTGTTGAAGCTCGCGGAGGCTATCGTTATGTTCTCACCCTCACAGATGACTTGAGTAGATATGGGTATGTCTACTTGATGAAGCACAAGTCTGAGACCTTTGAAAAGTTCAAGGAATTTCAGAATGAGGTTGATAATCAACGTGACAGAAAAATAAAGTTCTTACGATCGGATCGTGGGGGTGAATATTTAAGTCACGAATTTGGCACGCACCTAAGGAACTATGGAATTGTTTCACAATTGACACCGCCCAGAACACCTCAGGTAATGGTGTGTCTGAACGTCGAAATCATACTCTGTTGGACATGGTGCGATCTATGATGTCTCTCACCGACTTACCGCTATCCTTTTGGGGTTATGCTTTAGAGACTGCCGCATTCACTTTAAATAGGGCTCCTTCAAAATCCGTTGAGATGACACCGTATGAACTTTGGTTTGGCAAGAAACGTAAGCTGTCGTTTCTGAAAGTTTGGGGTTGCGATGCTTATGTCAAGAAACTTCAACCTGAAAAGCTCGAACCCAAATCGGAAAAATGTGTCTTCATAGGATACCCAAAGGAAATGATTGGGTACACCTTCTACCTCAGATCCGAAGGAAAGGTCTTCGTTGCCAAGAATGGATCCTTTCTGGAGAAAGAGTTTCTCTCGAAAGAAGTGAGTGGGAGGAAAGTAGAACTTGATGAGGTGACAGTCACCCCTCCCGAACCGGAAAGTAGCGCAACGCGGGAAATTGTTCCTGAGGTGCCTGCACCGACAAGGGAGGAAGTTAATGATGATGATCATGAAGACATAGATCAAGTTACTACTGAACTTCGAAGGTCCACAAGGACACGTTCCGCACCAGAGTGGTACGGCAACCCTGTCATGGAAATCATGTTGTTAGACAACGGTGAACCTTTGAACTATGAAGAAGCGATGGCGGGCCCGGATTCCAACAAATGGCTTAAAGCCATGAAATCCGAGATAGGATCCATGTATGAAAACAAAGTATGGACTTTCGTGGACTTGCCCGATGATCGGCATGCCATAGAAAATAAATGGATATTTAAGAAGAAGACAGACGCGGATGGTAATGTGACCATCTATTAGGCTCGGCTTGTCGCTAAAGGTTATCGACAAGTTCAAGGGATTGACTACGACGAGGCTTTCTCTCCCGTAGCGATGCTGAAGTCGGTCCGAATCATGTTAGCAATTGCCGCATT
Source organism: Secale cereale (assembly GCA_902687465.1). NCBI lineage: Eukaryota > Viridiplantae > Streptophyta > Magnoliopsida > Poales > Poaceae > Secale > Secale cereale. The sequence continues at coordinate 735,714,864 of LR738713.1, forward strand.
CTATGATTATGAGATATGGCAAATGGACGTCAAAACTGCATTCCTTAATGGCTTCCTGAAGGAAGAACTGTATATGACGCTGCCGGAGGTTTTGTCGATCCTGAAAATGCTAACAAGGTATGCAAGCTCCAGCGCTCGATCTACGGGCTGGTGCAAGCATCTCGGAGTTGGAATATTCGCTTTAATGATGTGATCAAAGCATTGTTGGAGATATGCCCTAGAGGCAATAATAAAAGCATTATTATTATATCTCCTTGTTCATGATAATTGTCTGTTATTCATGCTTGAATTGTATTGTACGGAAACATCGATACATGTGTGAATACACAGACCACAATGAGTCCCTGGTAGGCCTCTAGTTACCAGCTCGTTGATCAACAGATGGTCACGGTTTCCTGACCATGGACATGAGATGTCGGTGATAACGGGATCACATCATCAGGAGAATGATGTGATGGACAAGACCCAAACTTGAGCATAACACGAGATCGTATAGTTCGTAATGCATAAGCTTTTCGGTGTCAAGTATTTATTCCTTAGACCATGAGGTTGTACAACTCCCGGATACCGTAGGAGTACTTTGGGTGTGCCAACCGTCACAACGTAACTGGGTGGCTATAAAGGTACGCATCGGGTATCTCCGAAAGTGTCTGTTGAGTTGGTACGAACCGAGACTGGGATGTTGTCACTCCGTATGACGGAGAGGTACCTCTGGGCCCACTCGGTAATACATCATCGTAATGAGCTCAATGTGACTAAGTAGTTAGTCACGGGATGATGGATTACGGATCGAGTAAAGAGACTTGCCATAACGAGATTGAACAAGGTATCGGGAATACCGACGATCGAATCTCGGGCAAGTACCGTACCGATGGACAAAGGGAATAACATACGGGATTGAGTGAATCCTTGACACAGTGGTTCATCCGATGAAGATCATCGAGGAACACGTGGGAACCAACAAGGGTATCCAGATCCCGCTGTTGGTTATTGACCGGAGAGTGGTCTCGGTCATGTCTACGTGTCTCCCGAACCTGTAGGGTCTACACACTTAAGGTTCGGTAACGCTAGGGTCGTAGAGATAAATGCACGTGGAAACCCGAAAGTTGTTCGGAGTCCCGGATGAGATCCCGGACGTCACGAGGAGTTCCGGAATGGTCCGGAGGTAAAGATTGATATATGGGAAGTCCAGTTTCGGCCAACGGGTGATTTCCGGGGGTCACCGGGAGCGTCCCGGGACCACCGGAGGGGCCCCGAGGGTCCACCGGGTGGGGCCACCCATCCCGGTGGGGCCCCTAGGCCGCGAGGGGATGTGACCAGCCCTCTGGGCTGTCGCACCACTAAGGGAGGCCCACCTCCCCTGCGCCTAGGGATAAAACCCTAAGGGGAGGGGGGCCACCACTTGCCTTGGGGGAGGGGGACTCCTCCCTGGCCGCCGCCCCCCTGGCCCCCTATATATATGTGGGGGGGGGGAGAGGGCAGCCGCACCTCAGCCCTGGCGCCTCTCCCCCTCCCGTCACACCTCCCAACTCCCATGCAGGGCGCCCGGCGAAGCCCTGCTGCGATCTCCACTGCATCCGTCATCACGCCGTCGTGCTGCCGGATCTCTGACGACTTCTCCTCCCCCCTTGCTGGATCAAGAAGGAGGTGACGTTGCTGCACCGTACGTGTGTTGAACGCGGAGGTGCCGTCCATTCGGCGCTAGATCATCGGTGACGAAGAACGTGAAGAGTACGACTACTTCATCCTTGCTTCGTTGAAAGCTTCTGCACGCAATCTTCATAACGGTATGTAGATGCACTCTTAGTTACTCGTTGCTAGATGTCTCCATAGTTGGATCTTGGTGAAGACGTAGAATTTTTTTGATTTATGCTACGTTCCCCAACAGTGGTATCAGAGCCTAGGTTTTATGCGTAGCATCTTGCACGAGTAGAACACAAAGCAGTTGTGGGCGTATGATCTTGTTCAACTTTCTTACCGTTACTAGTCAATCTTTATTCGGCGGTATTGTGGGATGAAGCGGCCCGGACCGACCTTACACGTACGCTTACGTGAGACTGGTTCCACCGACAGACATGCACTAGATGCATAAGGTGGCTGGCGGGTGTCTGTCTCTCCTACTTTAGTCGGATCGGATTCGATGAAAAGGGTCCTTATGAAGGGTAAATAGAAGTTGACAAATCACGTTGTGGTTTTGGCGTAGGTAAGAAACGTTCTTGCTAGAAATCCTATAGAAGCCACGTAAAACTTGCAACAACAATTAGAGAACGTCTAACTTGTTTTTGCAGCATGTGTTTTGTGACGTGGTATGGCCAAGAATGAAGATGTGATGAATGATATATGTGATGTATGAGATTGATCATGTTTTTGTAATAGGGAATCACGACTTGCATGTCGATGAACTTGACAACCGGCAGGAGCCATAGGAGTTGTCTTAATTATTGTATGACCTGCATGTCACTGAATAACGCCATGTAATTACTTTACTTCATTGCTAAACGTTAGCTATAGTAGTAGAAGTAATAGTTGGCGTGACGACTTCTTCAAGACACGATGATGGAGATCATGATGATGAAGATCATGGTGTCGAGCCGGTGACAAGATGATCATGGTGCCCCGAAGATGGAGATCCAAGGAGCAAGATGATATTGGCCATATCATGTCACTTTAATTGATTGCATGTGATGTTTATCATGTTTTTGCATCTTGTTTACTTAGAACGACGGTAGTAAATAAGATGATCTCTCACTAAAATTTCAAGTATTGTGTTTCCCCTAACTGTGCACCGTTGCTAAAGCTCGTTGCTCTGAAGCACCACGTGATGATCGGGTGTGATAGGTTCTAACGTTCGCATACAACGGGTGTAAGACAGATTTACACACGCGATACACTTAGGGTTCACTTGACGAGCCTAGCATGTACAGACATGGCCTCGGAACACGGAAGACCGAAAGGTCGAACACGAGTCGTATAGAAGATACGATCAACATGAAGATGTTCACCGTTTTTGACTAGTCCGTCTCACGTGATGATCGGACACGGACTACTCTATTCGGATCGTGTATCACTTAGATGACTAGAGAGATGTCATTCTGAGTGGGAGTTCATTATAATTTGATTAAGATGAACTTAATTATCATGAACTTAGTCTAAATTCTTTACAATATCTCTTGTAGATCAAATGGCCCACGCTCAGGTTTCCCTCAACTTCAACGCGTTCCTAGAGAAAACCAAGCTGAAAGACGATGGTAGCAACTATACGGATTGGGTCCGTAACCTGAGGATTATCCTCATAGCTGCCAAGAGATCATATGTCCTAGAAGCACCGCTAGGTGATGCACCTGCTCCCGATGCGGACCAAGACGTTTTGAACGTCTGGCAGTCGCGTAGTGATGATTACTCCCTGGTTCAGTGCGGCATGCTTTACAGTTTAGAATCGGGGCTCCAAAAGCGTTTTGAGCACCATGGAGCATATGAGATGTTCGAAGAGATGAAAATGGTTTTCCAAGCTCATGCCCGAGTCGAGAGATATGATGTCTCCGACGCATTCTACAGCTGTAAGATGGAGGAGAATAGTTCTGTCAGTGAGCACATCCTCAAGATTTCAGGATTACACAACCGCTTGTCTCAGCTGGGAATGAATCTCCCAGATGAAGCGGTCGTTGACAGAATCCTCCAGTCGCTCCCACCAAGCTTCAAGAGCTTCATGTTGAACTTCAATATGCAGGGGATGGAGAAGTCCATTCCCGAGGTGTATTCGATGCTGAAATCAGCGGAGGTAGACATCAAGAAAGAACATCAAGTGTTGATGGTCAATAAAACCACTAAGTTCAAGAAAGGCAAGGGTAAGAAGAACTTCAAGAAGGACGGCAAGCAAGTTGCCGCGCCTGGCAAGCCTGTTGCCGGGAAGAAGCCAAAGTATGGACCCAAGCCAGAGACTGAGTGCTTTTATTGCAAGGGAACGGGTCACTGGAAGCGGAACTGCCCCAAATACTTAGCAGACAAGAAGGCCGGCAACGTCAAAGGTATATATGATATACATGTTATTGATGTGTACCTTACCAGCACTCGTAGTAGCTCCTGGGTATTCGATACCGGTGTAGTTGCTCACATTTGTAACTCAAAACAGGAGCTGCGGAATAAACGGAGACTGGCGAAGGATGAGGTGACGATGCGCGTCGGGAATTGTTCCAAGGTCGATGTGATCGCCATCGGCACGCTGCCTCTACATCTACCCTCGGGATTAGTTTTAAACCTGAATAATTGTTATTTAGTACCAGCTTTGAGCATGAACATTGTTTCTGGATCTCGTCTTATGCGAGATGGATATTCTTTCAAATAGGAGAATAATGGTTGTTCTATTTATTTGAGAGATATGTTTTATGGTCATGCCCCGCTGGTTAATGGTTTATTTTTGATGAATCTTGAACGTAGTGATACACATATTCATAGTGTAGATGCCAAAAGATGTAAAGTTGATAATGATAGTCCCACATACTTGTGGCATTGCCGCCTTGGTCATATTGGTGTCAAACGTATGAAGAAGCTCCATTCGGATGGACTTCTAGAGTCTCTTGATTATGAATCATTTGACACGTGCGAACCATGCCTCTTGGGCAAGATGACCAAGACTCCGTTCTCCGGAACAATGGAGCGAGCAACCAACTTGTTGGAAATCATACATACCGATGTGTGCGGTCCAATGAGTGTTGAGGCTCGCGGAGGCTACCGTTATGTTCTCACCCTCACAGATGACTTGAGTAGATATGGGTATATCTATTTGATGAAACACAAGTCTGAGACCTTTGAAAAGTTCAAGGAATTTCAGAATGAGGTTGAGAATCAACGTGACAGAAAAATAAAGTTCTTGCGATCGGATCGTGGGGGTGAATATTTAAGTCATGAATTTGGCACACACCTTAGGAGCTGTCGAATTGTTTCACAATTGACACCGCCCGGAACACCTCAACGTAACGGTGTGTCCGAACGTCGAAATCGTACTCTGTTGGACATGGTGCGATCTATGATGTCCCTTACCGATTTACCGCTATCTTTTTGGGGTTATGCATTAGAGACTGCCGCATTCACTTTAAATAGGGCTCCGTCGAAATCCATTGAGACGACTCCGTATGAACTTTGGTTTGGCAAGAAACCGAAGCTGTCATTTCTGAAAGTTTGGGGTTGCGATGCTTATGTCAAGAAACTTCAACCTGAAAAGCTCGAACCCAAATCGGAAAAATGCATCTTCATAGGATACCCAAAGGAAACAATTGGGTACACCTTCTACCACAGATCCGAAGGCAAAGTCTTTGTTGCCAAGAATGGATGCTTTCTGGAGAAAGAGTTTCTCTCGAAAGAAGTGAGTGGGAGGAAAGTAGAACTTGATGAGGTGACAGTCACCCCTCCTGTACCGGAAAGTAGTGCAGCGCAGGAAACTGTTCCTGAGGTGCCTGCACCGACAAGGGAGGAAGTCAATGATGATGATCATGAAGAAACAGATCAAGTTACTACTGAACTTCGAAGGTCCACAAGGGCACGTTCCGCACCAGAGTGGTACGGCAACCCTGTCCTGGAAATCATGTTGTTAGACAACGGTGAACCTTCGAACTATGAAGAAGCGATGGCGGGCCCAGATTCCAATAAATGGCTTGGAGCCATGAAATCCGAGATAGAATCCATGTATGAAAACAAAGTATGGACTTTGGTGGACTTGCCTGATGACAGGAACGCCATAGAAAATAAATGGATATTTAAGAAGAAGACAGACGCGGATGGTAATGTGACCATCTACAAGGCTCGGCTTGTCGCTAAAGGTTATCGACAAGTTCAAGGGATTGACTACGATGAGACTTTCTCTCCCGTAGCGATGCTGAAGTCAGTCAGAATCATGTTAGCTATTGCCGCATTCTATGATTATGAGATATGGCAAATGGATGTCAAAACAACATTCCTTAATCGCTTCCTCAAGGAACAGTTGTATATGATGCAGCCGGAAGGTTTTGTCGATCCAGAGAACGCTAACAAGGTATGCAAGCTCCAGCGCTCGATTTACGGGCTGGTGCAAGCATCTCGGAGTTGGAATATTCGCTTTGATGAGGTGATCAAAGCGTTTGGATTTATACAGACTTATGGAGAAGCCTGTATTTACAAGAAAGTGAGTGGGAGCTCTGCAGCATTTCTCATATTATATGTGGATGACATATTGCTGATGGGAAATGATATAGAATTCTTGGAAAATGTAAAGGCCTACTTGAATAAAAGTTTTTCAATGAAGGACCTTGGAGAAGCTGCTTACATATTAGGCATCAAAATCTATAGAGATAGATCGAGACGCCTCATTGGTCTTTCACAAAGTACATACCTTGACAAAATATTGAAGAAGTTCAATATGGATCAGTCAAAGAAAGGATTCTTGCCTGTTTTGCAAGGTATGAGATTGAGTAAGACTCAGTCGCCGACCACGGCAGAAGATAGAGAAAAGATGAGTGTCATTCCCTATGCCTCGGCAATAGGTTCTATCATGCCATGCTGTGTACCAGACCTGATGTGAACCTTGCCATAAGTTTGGTAGGGAGGTACCAAAGTGATCCCGGTACGGAACACTGGACAGCGGTCAAGAACATCCTGAAGTACCTGAAAAGGACTAAGGATATGTTTCTCGTTTATGGAGGTGACGAAGAGCTCATCGTAAAGGGTTACGTCGATGCTAGCTTCGACACAGATCTGGATAACTCTAAGTCACAAACCGGATACGTGTATATTTTGAATGGAGGGGCAGTCAGCTGGTGCAGTTGCAAGCAAAGCGTGGTGGCAACATCTACATGTGAAGCGGAGTACATAGCTGCTTCTGAAGCAGCGCAGGAAGGAGTCTGGATGAAGGAGTTCATCACAGACCTAGGAGTCATTCCAAGTGCGTCAAGCCCGATGACTCTCTTCTGTGACAACACTGGTGCTATTGCTATTACCAAGGAGCCCAGGTTTCACAAGAAGACCAAGCACATCAAGCGTCGTTTCAACTCCATCCGGAATTATGTTCAGGATGGAGACATAGATATTTGTAAAGTGCATACGGATCTGAATGTCGCAGACCCGTTGACTAAACCTCTTTCACGAGCGAAACATGATCAACACCAGAACTCTATGGGTGTTCGATTCATCACAATGTAACTAGATTATTGACTCTAGTGCAAGTGGGAGACTGTTGGAGATATGCCCTAGAGGCAATAATAAAAGCATTATCATTATATCTCCTTGTTCATGATAATTGTCTGTTATTCATGCTTGAATTGTATTGTACGGAAACAGCGATACATGTGTGAATACACAGACCACAATGAGTCCCTGTTAGGCCTCTAGTTACCAGCTCGTTGATCAACAGATGGTCACGGTTTCCTGACCATGGACATGAGATGTTGGTGATAACGGGATCACATCATTAGGAGAATGATGTGATGGACAAGACCCAAACTTGAGCATAACACGAGATCGTATAGTTCGTAATGCATAAGCTTTTCGGTGTCAAGTATTTATTCCTTAGACCATGAGGTTGTACAACTCCCGGATACCGTAGGAGTACTTTGGGTGTGCCAACCGTCACAACGTAACTGGGTGGCTATAAAGGTACGCATCGGGTATCTCCGAAAGTGTCTGTTGAGTTGGTACGAACCGAGACTGGGATGTTGTCACTCCGTATGACGGAGAGGTACCTCTGGGCCCACTCGGTAATACATCATCATGATGAGCTCAATGTGACTAAGTAGTTAGTCACGGGATGATGGATTACGGATCGAGTAAAGAGACTTGCCATAACGAGATTGAACAAGGTATCGGGAATACCGACGATCGAATCTCGGGCAAGTACCGTACCGATGGACAAAGGGAATAACATACGGGATTGAGTGAATCCTTGACACAGTGGTTCATTCGATGAAGATCATCGAGGAACACATGGGAACCAACAAGGGTATCCAGATCCCGCTGTTGGTTATTGACCGGAGAGTGGTCTCGGTCATGTCTACGTGTCTCCCGAACCCGTAGGGTCTACACACTTAAGGTTCGGTAACGCTAGGGTCATAGAGATAAATGCACGTGGAAACCCGAAAGTTGTTCGGAGTCCCGGATGAGATCCCGGACGTCACGAGGAGTTCCGGAATGGTCCGGAGGTAAAGATTGATATATGGGAAGTGCAGTTTCGGCCAACGGGTGATTTCCGGGGGTCACCGGGAGCGTCCCGGGACCACCGGAGGGGCCCCGGGGGTCCACCGGGTGGGGCCACCCATCCCGGTGGGGCCCCTAGGCCGCGAGGGGATGTGACCAGCCCTCTGGGCTGGCGCACCACTAAGGGAGGCCCACCTCCCCTGCGCCTAGGGATAAAACCCTAAGGGGAGGGGAGCCACCACTTGCCTTGGGGGAGGGGGACTCCTTCCTGGCCGCCGCCCCCCTTGCAGATTGGATCTGCAGGGGGCTGGCGCCCCCCTGGCCCCCTATATATATGTGGGGGGGGGGGAGAGGGCAGCCGCACCTCAGCCCTGGCGCCTCTCCCCCTCCCGTCACACCTCCCAACTCCCACGCAGGGCGCCCGGCGAAGCCCTGCTGCGATCTCCACTGCATCCGTCATCACGCCGTCGTGCTGCCGGATCTCTGACGACTTCTCCTCCCCCCTTGCTGGATCAAGAAGGAGGTGACGTTGCTGCACCGTACGTGTGTTGAACGCGGAGGTGCCGTCCGTTCGACGCTAGATCATCGGTGACGAAGAACGTGTAGAGTACGACTACTTCATCCTTGCTTCGTTGAAAGCTTCCGCACACAATCTTCATAACGGTATGTAGATGCACTCTTAGTTACTCGTTGCTAGATGTCTCCATAGTTGGATCTTGGTGAAGACGTAGAAATTTTTTGATTTATGCTACGTTCCCCAACAAGCATTTGGTTTTATACAGACTTGGGGAGAAGCCTGTATTTACAAGAAAGTGAGTGGGAGCTCTGTAGCATTTCTCTTATTATATGTGGATGACATACTGCTGATGGGAAATGATATAGAATTCTTGGAGAGCATAAAGGCCTACTTGAATAAGAGTTTTTCAATGAAGGACCTTGGAGAAGCTGCTTACATATTAGGCATCAAAATCTATAGAGATAGATCAAGACACCTCATTGGTCTTTCACAAAGCACATACCTTGACAAGATATTGAAGAAGTTCAATATGGATCAGTCCAAGAAAGGGTTCTTGACTGTTTTGTAAGGTATGAGATCGAGCACGGCTCAGTCCCCGACCACGGCAGAAGATAGAGAAAAGATGAGTGTCATCCCCTATGCCTCATCCAGAGGTTCTATTATGTATGCCATGCTGTGTACGAGACCTGATGTGAACCTTGCCATAAGCTTGGTAGGGAGGTTCCAAAGTGATCACGGTATGGAACACTGGACAGCGGTCAAGAACATCCTGAAGTACCTGAAGTGGACTAAGGATATGTTTCTCGTTTATGGAGGTGACGAAGAGCTCGTCGTAAAGGGTTACGTCGATGCTAGCTTCGACACAGATCTGGATGACTCCAAGTCACAAACCGGATACGTGTATATTTTGAATGGTGGAGCAGTCAGCTGGTGCAGTTGCATGCAGAGCGTCGTGGCACATTCTACATGTGAAGAGGAGTACATAGCTGCTTGCGAAGCAGCGCAGGAAGGAGTCTGGATGAAGGAGTTCATCACTGACCTAGGAGTCATTCCAAGCGCGTCAAGCCCGATGACTCTCTTCTGTGAGAACACTGGAGCTATTGCCATTGCCAAGGAGCCCAGGTTTCACAAGAAGACCAAGCACATCAAGCGCCGTTTCAACTCCATCCGGAATTATGTTCAAGATGGAGACATAGATATTTGTAAAGTGCATACGGATCTGAATGTCACAGATCCGTTGACTAAACCTCTTCCACGGGCAAAACATGATCAACACCAGAACTCTATGGGTGTTCGATTCATCACAATGTAACTAGATTATTGACTATAGTGCAAGTGGGAGACTGTTGGAAATATGCCCTAGAGGCAATAATAAAATGGTTATTATTATATTTCCTTGTTCATGATAATTGTCTGCTATTCATGCTTGAATTGTATTGTGCGGAAACAGCGATACATGTGTGAATACATAGACCACAACGTGTCCCTGGTAAGCCTCTAGTTACTAGCTCGTTGATCAACAGATGTTCACGGTTTCCTGACCATGGACAGTGGATGTCATTGATAATGGGACCACGTCATTAGGAGAATGATGTGATGGACAAGACCCAATCCTATGCCTAGCACCAAATCGTGTAGTTCATAATGCTAAAGCTTTTCCAGTGTCAAGTATCTGTTCCTTAGACCATGAGGTTGTGCAACTCCCGGATACCGTAGGAATACTTTGGGTGTGCCAAACGTCACAACGTAACTGGGTGGCTGTAAAGGTATGCAACGGGTATCTCCGAAAGTGTCTGTTGGGTTGGCACGAACTGAGACTAGGATTTGTCACTCCGTATGACGGAGAGGTATCTCTGGGCCCACTCGGTAAGACATCATCATTATGAGCTCAATGTGACTAAGCAGTTGGTCACGGGATGATGGATTACGGAACGAGTAAAGAGACTTGCCATGACGAGATTGAACAAGGTATCGGTATACCGACAATCGAACCTCGGGCAAGTACTATACCGATAGACAAAGGGAATTGCATACGGGATTGAGTGAATCCTTGACATCGTGGTTCATCCAATGAGATCATCGAGGAACATGTGGGAACCAACATGGGTATCCAGATCTCGCTGTTGGTTATTGACCGGAGAGTCGTCTCGGTCATGTCTACGTGTCTCCCGAACCCGTAGGGTCTACACACTTAAGGTTCGGTGACACTAGGGTTGTAGAGATATATGCACACGGTAACCCGAATGTTGTTCGGAGTCCCGGATGATATCCCGGACGTCATGAGGAGTTCCGAAATGGTCCGGAGGTAAAGAATGATATATAGGAAGTCCAGTTTCGGCCATCGGGAGAGTTCCGGGGGTCACCGGTAGTGTACCGGGACCACCGGAAGGGTCCCGGGGGTCCACCGGGTAGGGCCACCCATCCCGGAGGTCCCCGTGGGCCGTTGGGGGAAAGGGACCAGCCCCTAGTGGGCTCGCGCACCCCCCTTGGGCCTCCCCCTGCGCCTAGGGTTGGGAACCCTAGGGATGGGGGTCGCCCCCCTAGGCTTGGGGGGCAAGCCACCCCCTTGGCCGCCGCCCCCCTAGGAGATCCAATCTCCTAGGGCCGGCGCCCTCTTGTCCCCTATATATAGTGGGGGGGGGAGAGGGCAGCCGCACCTCAGCCCCTGGCGCCTCTCCCCCCGTTACACCTCTCCCTCCTCCCGCGGGGTCTTCTGCTAGATCTCCATTAACCTCTCCTCCCCCATTGCTGGCTCAAGAAGGAGGAGACGTCGATGTACCATACGTGTGTTGAACGCGGAGGTGTCGTCCGTTCGGCGCTGGGATCATCGGTGATAGGGATCACGACGAGTACGACTCCATCATCCACGTTCCTTCGAACGCTTCCGCTCGCGATCTACAAAGGGTATGTAGATGCACTCCTTTATGCTCGTTGCTAGATGACTCCTTAGATTGATCTTGGTGAAGCGTATGAAATTTTTCAATTCAGCTACGTTCCCCAACAGTCTATCATCCTTGGTAGACCCTTTTTGAATACTGCAGGGGCTGTTATTGATTGCAACAAAGGCAATGTCACTTTTCATGTCAATGGTAATGAGCATACGGTACACTTTCCGAGGAAACAACCTCATGTCTAGAGTATCAATTATATTGGAAAAAATTCAACTATTACTATTGGAGGTTTTGAATTTCCTCTTCCTACTGTCAAGAAGACATATGATATTCTTATTGTTGGGGACATACATATCCCCATTGAGGTAACTTACTGTTATTCGAAGTTCTCCGGTTTCATGTTATTCGGAAAGAGTTTATTAACAGGACCTAATCAACATTGTTAATGGATTCCTTTTGATGAGCATGGGATAGGTGAAACTAGATATCACAACCTTCTGTACCCTCCTTTTACTTTCTCTTAATTAGGATAAATAAAGCAAAAATAGTATTTTCTGTCTGTTTCCAGACTTATCCGTGCAATAAAAAAATACCCCGAAAATAAAAGTTCTCCAAATGCCTTGAAAATGAAATATGATTTTTTCTGGAATATTTGAGAAAATGTGTCACATAACACACAGCGAGGGGAGCCAGAACCTGGCCACGAGGGTTCAGGGCGCCCCCCCGCACAGGGTGCACCCCCTGCCTCGTGGGCCTCACGTGTCCCCCTCCACTTATTCCTGCACCCATACTCTTCTTCTTGCTCCCAAAAAAATCACCAACTAGCTCAAACCCGAGTTCTAGCTCATCTTGCTGCCATTTTTTATCTCCTTGCTCAAAGCACCATCCACCAAACTGTTTGGGGAGATTGTTCCTTGGTATGTGACTCTTCCGTTGGTCCAATTAGTTTTTGTTCTAGTGCTTTATTTATTGCAAATTTTTGCTTCTGTGGTGACCTTGTTCTTGAGCTTGCATGTGAACTTTTCTTGCTCCCAAGTAGTTCTAATGCATGATATGGTCTATAGGCACTAGTAGGAGTTGTTGCTATCAATCTTATTGAGTTAGGTTAACTTTTATTTTGAGTTACTAAGAATTTCAGAAAAAATGCATAGGAAAAACTTCCAAGGTGGTTCTTCAAGGAAGCAAGAACCGAGGCTCGCGTTTCGTGAGCCGGACGATGAACTACCGAGGGATGCTGACGTGCGGCCTTGTGAATGGCTGTCAGATGACTTTATGGATCAGGTTGGCATCAAGGATGAATTTTACGCATATGTGCGCAACGCTGACCTCGAGGGCTTCATCCAAGATAAGTGCCCTCAATACCATGGCTTAACTGACACTTTTGTGAGAAGGTTTAAAATTTCATCTTCACGTAATTCTCATACTGTCCTGTTTGACCTGTATGATAAATCTTACACCATGGATTTAGAGGATTCTAATGATGCTTGTAAGCTCCCATAGTGGGGCAGTATGGGTGATCCTCGCAAATATGAATTTAGAGATTTCCTTGCTAGTATCACAGTGGGGGAATCTAGAGATATCACACAGGCTACCTTAGGGAGCATCCATTTTCCTGCAATTCATTACTTTGCTCTCTTTATTGGTAGATGCATAAATGGTAAAGATGATGCTTGTCACATGTGTGTCCCAGATCTTAGTGTTCTCAAGAGTGTTGTACTAGGTGATAGGCAATATAACTTGGGAGCCATTGTTGCACGTAGGCTACACCATAATGGTTTGCATGGAGATTTATTTGGTGGGATCTATGCCACTCGCATATCTCGCCGTCTTGGTGTGCCTGTGCACGAGAATGATGATCCTTTACCTCCTCCTCATTTGGATTGCCATGCTATGACTAGTCACAGGTTTATAGAGAGGGATGATCAATCCCTCAAATATCGACTAATCTTTAACAGGCATCATGCCATCCCTATTGTTCTTCCTGCCCCTACTTTGTTTGACTTTCAGGCAAAAGGGAGATACACTATAACCATGGAGGATGCAAATGCGTACCATAATATGACGGAAACAGCCCGCCTTCAAGCTGCAGCTCAGCGGGAAGTAGCTGTTGCATCTCAGTATGACCCCAACTACGCCTCTGGATATCCGTCAGGCCAATACTGGCCATAGAACAACTTAGGCCAAAATCCTAAGCTTGGGGGAGTACGTGTTTCTCACCGACTTTACAGTCATGTTCACACACTTATTCTAGTTGTCGGTGCTCACACTCTTTCACTGTACCATCCATGTTTAGTTTAATTTCTTTTTCTTAGTCTTTTTCTCATGTGCTAGAAAAACCTTAAGAAAAACAAAAAAAAATTAGTTGTAGCTTTTAGCTAGTTTACTTTCCTTGTAGTAGTAATTAAAAGAAAACCCAAAAAGATTTCCCGTTCTTCTATTTCTTGTTGGGAGCTTTCCCGTGTAAATAGTTTCTTTTCTTTTCTTTGGGGGTTAAGAGTAGAAGACCATGATTAAAATGCTTAGTGGCTCTCATAAGCTTTATTGTTGATTTAACCTTGAGCCATATTATCTTGTCTTCTCTCTTGTATTAAATGCTCACAGATTCCAGCTTAGTCCAATGCACGTGCACTATTATTATTATCCACACCATTCGGTCGTGCGAGTGAAAGGCAATAAGGATGATATATGATGAACTAATTGAGATGAGAAAAGCTGGTATAACTCGACCTCTCTTGTTTTTGTAAATATGATAGTTCATCGTTCCTGATTCAGCTTGTTATGAATGAAACATGCTTGCAATGACAATTAGAGATCATAGCTACTTATGCCATGCTTAATTAGCTGAGAGTTTATAATGGTCTATCTTGCGTGCCAACAGGATATTAAAATGGTTGTGATGTGGTATGATGGGGTGGTATCCTCCTTTGAACGATTTAAGTGATCTGACTTGGCACATGTTCACGCATGTAGTTGAAACGAATCAACATAGCCTCCACGATATTTATGTTCATGGTGATTTATATCCTACTCATGCTTGCATTCATTGTTGATTAATTTTAATGCATGTTCATGACCGTTGTTGCTCTCTAGCTGGTCGCTTCCCAGTCTCTTTCTAGCCTTCACCTGTACTAAGCGGGAATACTGCTTGTGCATCCACTTCCATAAACCCCAAAGTTATTCAATATGAGTCCACCATACCTTCCTATATGCGGTATTTACCTGCCGTTCCAAGTAAATTTGTATGTGCCAAACTCTAAACCTTCAAATGAAATTCTGTTTTGTATGCTCGAACAACTCATATATCAACTAGGGCTATCTATATCTTCCATGCTAGGTGGGTTATTCTCACGATGAGTGGACTCCGCTCATCATTCATGAGAAAATGGCTGGTAACCGGGAGTCCCATGCTCAAAATCATAATAATTAAACAAAACTCCCCCAGGGCTGTTGCTGGTTTGGACGGTACCCGTTATTTCTGGCCAGCCGTGGAGTGTGCTTGTTGCTGGTTGGGGGAGTATAAACTTTACCATTCTGTTGGGAACCGCCTATAATGTGTGTAGCATGGGAGATATCGAGATTCTTGGTTGTTATGTTGACAATGAAAGTATACCGCTCAAAATGTTATTCATCTCTATTTAAAAATTGAGCTCTGGCACCTCTACAAATACCTGCTTCCCTCTGCGAAGGGCCTATCTATTTAAAAATTGAGCTCTGGCACCTCTACAAATACCTGCTTCCCTCTGCGAAGGGCCTATCTATTTACTTTTATGCAGAGTCATCATCCTCTTATAAAAGAGCACCAGTAGGAGAGCACCTTTATCATTTGCATGTATTACCATTAATTTGCATTGAGTATGATCGTGACTGGATCTCTTTTACCATGAATTACAATGTCTAGTCAGTCCTTGATCTTTAAAGGTGCTTTGCATTTATGTTTTGCGGTCTCAGAAAGGGCTAGCGAGATACCATCTTGTTATATCATATCATGATTGTTTTGAGAAAGTGTTGTCATCCGTGGTTTATTATTATTGCTCGCTAGTTGATTATGCCATTGATGTGAGTAGACTTGGGACTTGAAAGTTATTGTGAATGTGGTTAGTTCATGATCTTGCTGAAAACCTGAATGCTGGCTTACATATTTACAACAACAAGAGCAAACAGAGTTTGTCAAAGTTTTTCTTTATCACTTTCAGTTTATCAACTGAATTGCTTGAGGACAAGCAAAGGTTTAAGCTTGGGGGAGTTGATACGTCTCGAACGTATCTACTTTTCCAAACACTTTTGCCCTTGTTTTGGACTCTAACATTCATGAATTGAATGGAACTAACCCGGACTGACGCTGTTTTTAGCAGAATTGCCATGGTGTTGTTTTTGTGCAGAAATAAATAGTTCTCGGAATGACCTGAAAATCCATGGAGAATTATTTTGGAAAATATAAAAAATGCCTGCAAGAAGATCCAGACCAGGGGGCCCACACCCTGTCCACGAGGGTGGGGGGCACCCCCCTAGGGCGCGCCCCCTGCCTCGTGGGCCCCCTGGTGCTCCACCGACGTATCCCCAGATCCTATATATTCACTTCCAGGGAGAAAAAAATCAAAGAGAAAGAATTATCACGTTTTACGATACGGAGCCGCCGCCAAGCCCTAATCTCTCTCGGGAGGGCTAATCTGGAGTCCGTTCGGCGCTCCGGAGAGTGGAGATCATCGCCATCGTCATCATCAACCTTCCTCCATCACCAATTCCATGATGCTCACCGCCATGCGTGAGTAATTCCATCGTAGGCTTGCTGGACGGTGATGGGTTAGATGGGATCTATCATGTAATCGAGTTAGTTTTGTTAGGGTTTGATCCCTAGTATCCACTATGTTCTGAGATTGATTTTGCTATCACTTTGGTATGATTAATGCTTGTCACTAGGGCTCGAGTGCCATGATTTCAAATCTAAACCTATTATGTTTTCATGAATATATGTGTGTTCTTGATCCTATCTTGCAAGTCTATAGTAACATACTATGTGTTATGAACCGGCAACTCCGAAGTGACAATAATCGGGACTACTCCCGGTGATGACCCTCGTTTGAGGAGTTCGTGTATTCACTATATGTTAATGCTTTGGTCTAGTACTCTATGACAAGGAGGACTTAATATCCCTTAGTTTCTAATAGGACCCCGCTGCCACAGGAGGGTAGGACAAAAGATGTCATGCAAGTTCTTTTCCATAAGCATGTATGACTATATTCGGAATACATGCCTACATTGCATTGATGAACTGGAGCTAGTTCTATGTCACCCTAAGTTATAACTTCTACATGATGAATTGCATTTGACATAATTTCCCATCACATATCCAATGCCTACGAGCTTTTCACATATCGCTTGCTACTTATTTACTTTTCCACTACTACTATTACAAAAACTACAAAAACACTATCGTTACTTTTATTATCGCTACCGCAGCTATCATATTACTTTGCTACTAAACTATCTTGCTGCAGATACTAAGTTTCCAGGTGTGGTTGAATTGACAACTCAGCTGCTAATACTTAAGAGTATTCGTTGGCTCCCCTTGTGTCGAATCAATAAATTTGGGTTGAATACTTTACCCTCGAAAACTGTTGCGATCCCCTACACTTGTGGGTTATCAATTTCCTGCGATGTAAAAAACATGCAGAAAACAGCAACTGGCACTTGGCACCGTGTCAATAGGTTAGTACCAAAGAATGATACAAAATGACAATAAAATAATTGTAAAACATCCAAGAATAATAATATAACAACATGGAACAATAAAAAATTATAGATATGTTGGAGACATATCATAGACGGGTCCATCAGGGGATAAGTCCCGTTGAGGTGGACAAGAAGGTCAGCGAAGCTGCCCTGGCAAGGAGGAGGATGACACTGATGATGCGAGAGGACGCGATGCAAGACTCCTGGTCCGTTGTCATGGATGAGAAACACCCATCTCTAGCAGTGGAGGACACGGTCTTGGTAGGCACTCCGGCATGGTGGAGGACGGCGACAACGAATGGGGTGGCTGACGGAGGAGGCTGGTGTGGGGATGGTGTTCTAGTGCGGACGGTGTATGAATGGGAAAATAGAGGGAGAGGTACGGGGAACCATGTTTTTGGGACGCGCCTATCTGAAATATCAAAAAGTTACGAACTTATCCCTGTTTAATATTTGGACGTCTCGTCGGTTGGGGAACGGTAATCTCGCATCTCCCTGATATTTGCCCATAACGATTTCGGGCGAGGAGATGGTGTTTTGGCACCCACGGTGTATGAACGGGGCTGACATTTACTGTAGTTGTGTCACGTCTGAGTGAAGTTACAGACCTGCTCCTATTAACAATATTTGCATACTTAGATTTCAGACGAATCGAGTTTGTTTTGATCCATCGTGTATGAATGGTGAAATGGAGAGAGAGACAGAGGTCTTTCGAACAAGCTTGAATCAAATGTGTTTTGCCGCCCATGTTTGGTGCCCACCATGTCTGAATGGGCTCAGAGGCAGTCGTGTCACGTCTAATTGAAGTTACTAACCTACCCCTATTGAGAACAGTGGGAATCGGGCTGATGGATTGTCCGTGTAAGGGGTAGACAGTAATTTCTTACAAACACTAGCTTCGGGAGCCGACGTGGGAGTGGATATTTTGCCGCTGCTTTCAAATTTTGGGACAATAAGAATTCATGTTTACCGTGGCAACTAAATCCGAATCCATTTTGTATTCTTATTCGAATCTTTATAAATCATTCTACATTTTTTATATCTTCAAAAGCACAACAAAGATGTATTTCACTATCATATATGAATATGATTTACAAATGCTGATAAGGTGGAAACCATTTTAAGGTGAATTCGAATATTTGAAACCACTTTGTGTCCAACTCAAGTGTAACTTTTATGACACACGCAACATATAGTGTACTCCCATTTAGATATGTACACAAGCGATGTCTTAAGATTCAAAATACAGAGTCAATCAATCAATAATGTACAAAACTAACAGACATATAAACACTTATGGGTTAATAATATCAACTAACATACATAAGTGTAATGCCCAGGATGGGACTATATCTCCTACGTGTCGAGGCACGACTTAAAGATATAAGCCCATTCTGGAATGATCGCAAGTTTGCTATCTTTGCATGACTCATGTAAAAGAGGGATGAAACTGCAAAATGAAATAGTTGGCTTACACTCGCCACTTCACACAATACATTACATAAGCATAACATCATTCAAAACATCACAACCCGACTACGGGTGAAGATCCAAAAGAAAGATACCAAAACAACATAAAGCCACAGGTCAGGATCGAATCCTAGTAGAAACCACTACTGATCGTCGAAACGTCACAAGCATACGTCCAAACTCTACATCGAGCTCCCAGTGAAGAACTTGAACCAGCTCCTGCATCAAACTCGGCTGAACCTGCATCTGGTGTTGTAGTAACTGTGAGCCACGAGGACTCAGCAATCCCATAACCATGGGTATCAAGACTAGCAAAGCTTTGTGGGTAGGAAGAGGTAAAGTGGTGAGGTTGCAGCAGCGACTAAGCAAAAAATATGGTGGCTAACTTATGAGTACAAGAATAAGATGAGCATCTACGCAAACGGTCGCAAAAGTAGTGATCGCTAAAGATCCTGAACTACATACGAATCAAACATAACCCCACCGTGTTCTCTTCTCAAAGTGAAAAGAGACAGTCACGGTTACTCACACAGTTGTGTGTTTTACTTCGGATCATCTGTCAAGTTTTCTACAACCGGACATTAACAAATTCCAATCTGCCACATAACCGTGGGCACGGCTTTCGAAAGATCATAACCCTGCAGGGGTGTCCCAACTTAGCCCATCACAAGCTCTCACGATTAGCTGAAGCGATAAATATAATATCATCACTCCTTATCTTAGGGAAATCCGATCAGGCTCGGCATCCCGGTAGCACAAGACATTTCGACAATGGTAAAACAAGTCCAGCAAGACCTCCCGGTGTGTCGACACCCTGATAGTAGCCGCGCGTATCTCGTCTCAGGCCACAACCGGATGGGCGATGCTACGGGTTATACCAGATACCTCGGGTTTCCCCAAGGCGGCCCTGCAGGACCCCCGTTTGGGACCAACACCATCAGCACTGGCCCCCCTGCTATGTAGAAAGAATCCTCGGGTAGCGCTAACTCCCTATGCAATTTAATTAATTAATTAAGTTGTTATTATGAGCAAATTAAAACCAATGTTGGGCCTTGCCGGAGGAGTTTTATTCAAAGTCGAACTGTCAAGGGGTCCCATCCACCCATCGTGTAAGGAACACAAAATCAAGGAACATAATGCCGGTTTATCGGCGCCTAAGGTGGCAAGAGTGGAACAAAACACCGAGCAAAAGGCCAAGCCTTCCACCCATGCCCAGTATATAGGTGTGTTAATAATATTTATAGATATTGTGATATAACAACAACAAGTTCCCTCCTGGAACAAACTTCATCTTCACCTGCAACTAACAACGCTATAAGAGGGGCTGAGCAAGCGGGTAACATAGCCAAACAGTGGTTTTGCTAGGAAGGTTTCAAAAGTTAGAGGTTTCCTGGCAACAAGGAGAGGCTGACATAAAAGATGGGTAGCGCGACATGTAACGATAGCATCGAGACAACTAAGCATGGCAATGGTAGTAAAGGTATCCAAGGGTATGATCATCTTGCCTGGGATTCCACAAGGGAGAAGAACTGATCCATGAAGTAGACGGAGCAATAGTCGAGCGAATCCTCACAACTCCGGAACGAAACCGAAGCTAACAAGAGAAGCAACCGGAAAGAAGCAAACAATACGGTAAACACACAAGTATAAACAAGTCATACGATGCACAACCAAGTACGATGCATGTCCAGTTTAAACATGCATGGCATGACAAAGTGCACAAACAAAACTACAAGTTAAGCGGAGCTCAATATGCAACGAGTTGCATATTGACGAAACACCACATTTTATTTAATTAGTTGACTCTCGTTATTTACAAGACAAGATTAAATGTTTTTAGCATGGCAAGAGGTGAAGCATAATAAAACTACACTATTTAGACATTTTAAATGGGGCGGGAAAATAACAACAACATATCCGGAAAATCCCCATGAGCATGTTTAGTAATTTAAAGCAACAACAATTCACACATATAATGTTGTTAACATGATGCGGATGACATGATCAAGTTTATGCAATTTAGTTAAACATTAACATGAAGAGATAAGAAGCATTTGTCACCGTGGTGGAAGGAAAGGGTGCCACGGCAACGATCCGAAAATGATGCAACGGCATCATATCGGTTCCGGTAACTCGTTGAGAGACCGGTGCAAAAGAAAGATGGCGGCGAGCGAGCGGAACAAGAAGACAGGTGGGGTGATCCCGTTGCCGGGTTCCCACGGGTCGGCGACGAGGCAACCGAGGAGCTCGACAAAAGATGAAACGGGTACGGTGCACACAAGGGAAAACATTTCATACAACACATGCATCACACGGGTCATCGTCTCGGGGTTATACCTTCGGAACATTTGTTTCGGACCGGTTCGAGATCGTCGAGGAACGTAGGGGAAGTAGTGGTTCACGAGGTCGTCAACGAAGTAGTCGTTCCGTAGAGGGAAGTAGTTGTTCTCGTCCGTAGTCGTACACGGGGCGATGGTAGTCGTTCACGTAGGCGTTTTCATTTTCGAAAAGGTACTTGACGGTCTCGGCGACAGTAGTCGTTCGGGCGTCGAGTTCGTAGATGTACTTGGCGCAGCCATCATTTCCGGGGCGACGGTAGTGGTACTTGTTCACGAAGTCGTTCACGGGTCTCGGTCTCGCGTCGATCTTGCCGGTCTTGTATAACGAAGGGGTACTTGGCGTCGGTCTCGTACACGGTTTATGTAGTGGTACTTGGTGCGTCTCCGAGTGGCCGACTTGACGGAGAGGAACTTGGCGAAGGTGTACTTGACATAGTAGCCGTTCATGAAAACGGCCATGTAGCTGCTCGGGTCTGGACCTAGTGGTTCTTGGCGCTCCTGGTACTTGAGATAAACAATAACAGCAACAAAACAAAACAAAATAAAAAGGAAAAAGGCTGCGGGGGAAGGAGCAGAGCAGGGGTGTCGAGGCCATCGGAGTTGGCCCTTCGGTGGCGGCGCGGGGAGGCACTCGGGGAGGTCCAAGGGCAGGCTAGAGCTGCTACTGCTCGGGGAAGGGGCTCCTGGCCGCGGGGAGGAAGACCACGGCGGGTGACGAGGGGACGCTGGAGATGCGGTGAAGGCAGGGGCGCTGACGAGGGAGCTGCGGCCTGGCTGCTCCCGCGCTGGAGGGGCCACGGCGTGCGGGCGCGCTGGAGAGGATGGCTCGGGAAGCGCCATGCTTCGGCGTTGGCGACGAAGGGACGGGCGCGGGCCGGAGGGCGCGCGAGGACAGCGGCCGGAGGGGCATGGCCTCCGCGGGGACGGGCGCCCGGGGCCGTCGCGAGGAAATGGCCGCTGGGGTGCGCAGCAAAAGGCGAGGCGGGGCGCTCTGGCCGGCGAGGCCCAGGCAGCGCGGCAGCTGGGGACTTGGCGATGCGGCCTGGAGATCCTGGCGCGAAAGAGGACGAGGGAGGCGAGGCGAGGAGGGACGTCTCGAGGCAGGGCGAGGCGCAGAGAAGAGCTGGAGATCGAGCAGAAGGAGGAACGAGTGGGTTCGGGCGCTGGGGCTCGGGGGATCGAGGCGATGGGGTCGAAGGGGGGACGAACGAGAGGGTGCGGCAGCGCTGGGAAAAAGAGGGAGGAGCGATCGCTAGGGTTCGGGAGCGAAGGGATGTTGGCTGGTGGGCCTGGGCCAGGAGGGCCTAGAAGGGAGGAGGGGCGCGCCGGCTAGGCCTGGAGGCCTGGCTGCTGGGCCGAATAGAGGGATGGATGGCCTAGGGAGGAGATGGGCCAGGGAGGAGGAGAAGGCCCACTGCGGCTGGGCTCTCTTCTTTTCCTATTTTTCTAAATTAAAATAGAAAAAAAACAACAAGAAGAAAGAAAAGAAGGGAGGTGCTAGAAATAGAGTTAGGGCATAGGGTAAAATTCCCTGGACTCACAAAAATGTGAGGATTATAAATAAAATTGTCTGAGGACTTTTGGAGAAACCTCGATAAACGGGAAAAGAATATAGGGAGGGTTTAAAGCAAGGAATTGAGAAGAAAACGCATGGGGACATATATGCAAGTATGTTGGGTTATTCCGAAGCAAATGGAATATTTACTAATATAGCTCCATAAATATTAGGAGGACAAGTTATAAAGAGAAGACATCCTTCCCTCGATTTAAATGGACCGAAGGTCCACACAATTTATTTGGTTGAGATGCAAAGATAAAATTACATGATGGCATGATGATATGATGCAATGCAAAAATAAATAACACAAGCACAAAAGAAACACACGGGAGAACCCGGAACATATGGAATCTCTGGAATCTTCTGGAATCTTCTGGGACGTCGGTCTTCGGGCGTCACAACTCTCCCACACTAACAGAGGATCTCGACCCGAGATCATAGAGATAGAACCGGGTAAAAACGGAAGAGGAAGGGGTAAAACAAAGTTGCTTCTTTGACAAACGAGTGAAAACCAAAGAACCTTGAGAGGTTGAACATTCTTGATGGAAAGAATACAACAGAGATGAACGAATATGAAAACTCCGTTAGAAAAGAGGAACAAGGAACATTACGAGAACCTTGAAGGTTGAAAGACATTAGACGAGAGCTTACGAACCAGAAGAATAAGAAACCGCAATGGTATAGCCAAGGAATAAGAATGACATGATTCGGACAGCACTCCGACTGAAAATGGAAGGAATTAACAAGAACTTGAGAAGATGGATGATAGTTGATGAAAACAGCCACATTGTCTCCGAAACAATTAAAAGAATGGCACAAGGTTTAAGAAGATTCAGACAGCACTCCGGTTGAAAAGAGAGGCAAACTTGATAAGATGAGGGAATTAGAATGGAGGTCATAATACTCCGGTTAAATGATAAGCAAGGGAAAAACATGATCTTGATAAAAACGAGAAGATGGTCAAAGAGAGCAATATCACAAAGCCTCCGGAATGAAAGAATATATACTAGGTCGTTGGAAAGAAAAGAACGCAGAAGAAAATGACAACTTCTCCCACGAATGAATATGAAAATCATCCTTACGAAGAAGGGTTGAACGGAGTTGTTGGAAAAAACCAACAACGAAAAGAATAAGCTTGATGTGGGCTTATGGAAAAAATCTCAAAATTATACGGTGACAACCAGCCACTAACGGAAACGATTGATTGCATTGAGATCAACAAGGAGACGATAAACTTATTTCACCGGAAGGATAAATGAAGAATTTGGGTCATTTATAAGCACAATAATAGTAACAATCCTTAGGGAAAGCTTTTAGGTGAAATGCAACCCAAGATAACTCCAACGAATAAATTGAATGGTTGGAAAAATCTCCTGAACAAAGAAAATGATGGGTTTAAATATCTCATTCTTGACAACTTGTGAATCATGAAACATGAAGGGAAATTGTCAAAAATGACATACCGCCATCTGAAAAGATAAGGTAGAATGGATTGCAATTGGAAGCATGATGAAGAATGCTTGAGCTCCAACAAAATCTTGATGAAGACTACGAGGATGAATTAAAACATGATAAACCACCATGAGAACTCCGGTAATGAACGCATGAGAAGCGAAAGATGAAAAGAATAAGATTCAAGGCCTGTGATGAATTAGATGGAGCTTTGGAATGGATATAATTGAAATAACTTGGAGGTCTGGAAAACAAGATGAACAACTTAGAACCGGGAATATGATATGATGAACAAGCTTCGGAATAATCTTGAACGAACCACCGGTATGATTATGAAAAGAACAAATGAATTGAAACGATAACAATGGAAGAGTAAACTTGAAAGAACCACCGTAAAAATATGGAGACGAACGAAGAGGCATCAATGAAGAATATTTGGAGGACGAAGTTGAAAACTGAGAACGAAGAAATCTTCTGAAATGATGGCCTTCGGAGGATCACAAAGAAAAGAATTCATGAAATGCTTCGGATGGGTATAAAAAGAATTCCTCACAATCTGAACAATAATGAGGATGGCATGAAGCTAGAACCACGAATCTTCAAGAGAACGGGCCAAGATTTAAGAGAAACACTTCCCGGTCTCCAAATGTTGAGAATGAAGACAAGAAATGCCATAAGAATTGTTGAGCACTCCGGAATGAAGAATTAAAAAAAAGGTTGAAACAATGATGAAAAGAATTTGAAAGCGATCTTGGAGAAGGCATGTGACTGATGGAATCCATTCTTACGTCACATTTTGAAAAGAATTTGAGTAAGACTCCAGAAAATTAGAAGAGTCAGGTAAGATCCTGGGAAAAGACCTGTGGGTTAGGGACCACTCAAAAGAAATCACCGTTGGAAAAGATTGTTTGAGAGATATTGCACCGGTTGAATTAAATGGCTTGAATAAGATAACAATCCTCAAAATAGCTTGAATGGATTAAGAATGAAACACGAATCTTCAGCACTCCAGATATGAATAGCAAGAGAAGAATGATTAATTGGTGCACCGGAATAAGAAAGCATTGTGAAATGAGGAAAAGGATAAGATCAACACCGAAATCTTTAATTACATCCACCGGCAGAATAATTGGAATTAAGAATGGTGAACTTGAAGCTGTTGAGCATCTTCACGCTAATTCACCGGATAAGAACATTGAAGGAAATGAATGAAGAACCTCACATGAATAAAATGGATACTTCATCTGAGAATTTCTGACTCCGAGAAGAAGAATGGTGGGAGGGTGGGGAAAAACAAAGACGACTTGGGATGAATGAAACAGACAAATCGTCAGATTTCTCAACGGCGTCCGTATGAAAATAACTTGAAGAGAAGGCACACCGGTTAAAAAGAATTTAACATGACCCTCTTGATGATCAAGAAGGATTAGCACTCCCATAGAAATATGAGAACACCGATTAAGAAAGGTATGTAATCAACATTTGACATCGAAGCAACTCGAATACCAGAATCAAAACAAAAACAAAGGATTGAACGAATGAATTCCGCAGGTACATCAACTTGTCGAGAAGCCACTTGGAGAACAAAATGAAAATAAAAAGGAACAAGTAACAGATAGAACAAATACAAGATAGAAGTTTCGTTCGACATATTCGTGCTGAAAGCTCATGGAACGTGTTACAAAAGGGTTTTGCAATCCCCGGATCAGCATAGCCAAGGACCCTTTAAGATGCAACTCCCGATCGGAACAAGCCCATAAAACCACTTCACTCAATGTAGAACCCCGAACTTCATATCGTGCATCCGTTGGAAGAATGCCTAGAACTACTAGATGAACCCACCTATTAATTTCCGAAAGTTTCCAGTTATGCAATCAGGTGTTGGGGATACAGGGGAAGCACCGCGCACTCAACTCTAATCCTACATCCAGCTGTATCAATCCTTCAACACATAACCAGTTATTTCCGGAAACCGTTTACCTCGGACCTTCGAAACGCATCCACTATACAAGCTATGGCAATACTCCCGAACTACCTCCCCAGTACTGGGTGATGTCGGGGTTATCTTGCCACTAACCGCATAGGAGAGTTTTCGATGTCGGCCGTCTTAAGTATTCTAGAACTGATGCGATATACTTGTGACGACAACACCTCGGAGCTCAACTCCCCGGGACACTGCCACAACCCCTAATGACAAGAGGCATCGAGAACAATGTTCTCGTCACAAAGACATCAGAACAATCCAAACAATACTCGCGAGATCCTAAAAAAATTTGGTGAAATTTTTGAGAGTAGAAGAGGCAAGAGTAATCGTCAGGAGTCCTCACCAGAGTGAAAAGAGATGAGGAGCAAAAGAAATCCTACTCTCCGATATATATATAGGACTCAAAACATTTTCAGTGTGTGCCTAGACTCAACCGTCAATGATTCGATCAATCAGTGGGGGCTTCTAGGTCGGAGAAGGCTCTGAATACCAACTTGTAATGCCCAGGATGGGACTATATCTCCTACGTGTCGAGGCACGACTTAAAGATATAAGCCCATTCTGGAATGATCGCAAGTTTGGTATCTTTGCACGACTCATGTAAAAGAGGGATGAAACTGCAAAATGAAATAGTTGGCTTACACTCGCCACTTCACACAATACATTACATAAGCATAACATCATTCAAAACATCACAACCCGACTACGGGTGAAGATCCAAAAGAAAGATACCAAAACAACATAAAGCCACAGGTCAGGATCGAATCCTAGTAGAAACCACTACTGATCGTCGAAACGTCACAAGCATACGTCCAAACTCTACATCGAGCTCCCAGTGAAGAACTTGAACCAGCTCCTGCATCAAACTCGGCTGAACCTGCATCTGGTGTTGTAGTAACTGTGAGCCACGAGGACTCAGCAATCCCATAACCATGGGTATCAAGACTAGCAAAGCTTTGTGGGTAGGAAGAGGTAAAGTGGTGAGGTTGCAGCAGCGACTAAGCAAAAAATATGGTGGCTAACTTACGAGTACAGGAATAAGATGAGCATCTACGCAAACGGTCGCAAAAGTAGTGATCGCTAAAGATCCTGAACTACATACGAATCAAACATAACCCCACCGTGTTCTCTTCTCAAAGTGAAAAGAGACAGTCACGGTTACTCGCACAGTTGTGTGTTTTACTTCGGATCATCTGTCAAGTTTTCTACAACCGGACATTAACAAATTCCAATCTGCCACATAACCGCGGGCACGGCTTTCGAAAGATCATAACCCTGCAGGGGTGTCCCAACTTAGCCCATCACAAGCTCTCACGATTAGCTGAAGCGATAAATATAATATCATCACTCCTTATCTTAGGGAAATCCGATCAGGCTCGGCATCCCGGTAGCACAAGAAATTTCGACAATGGTAAAACAAGTCCAGCAAGACCTCCCGGTGTGTCGACACCCTGATAGTAGCCGCGCGTATCTCGTCTCAGGCCACAACCGGATGGGCGATGCTACAGGTTATACCAGATACCTCGGGTTTCCCCAAGGCGGCCCTGCAGGACCCCCGTTTGGGACCAACACCATCAGCACTGGCCCCCCTGCTATGTAGAAAGAATCCTCGGGTAGCGCTAACTCCCTATGCAATTTAATTAATTAATTAAGTTGTTATTATGAGCAAATTAAAACCAATGTTGGGCCTTGCCGGAGGAGTTTTATTCAAAGTCGAACTGTCAAGGGGTCCCCATCCACCCATCGTGTAAGGAACGCAAAATCAAGGAACATAATGCCGGTTTATCGGCGCCTAAGGTGGCAAGAGTGGAACAAAACACCGAGCAAAAGGCCAAGCCTTCCACCCATGCCCAGTATATAGGTGTGTTAATAATATTTATAGATATTGTGATATAACAACAACAAGTTCCCTCCTGGAACAAACTTCATCTTCACCTGCAACTAACAACGCTATAAGAGGGGCTGAGCAAGCGGGTAACATAGCCAAACAGTGGTTTTCCTAGGAAGGTTTCAAAAGTTAGAGGTTTCCTGGCAACAAGGAGAGGCTGACATAAAAGATGGGTAGCACGACATGTAACGATAGCATCGAGATAACTAAGCATGGCAATGGTAGTAAAGGTATCCAAGGGTATCCAAGGGTATGATGATCATCTTGCCTGGGATTCCACAAGGGAGAAGAACGGATCCATGAAGTAGACGGAGCAACAGTCGAGCGAATCCTCACAACTCCGGAACGAAACCGAAGCTAACAAGAGAAGCAACCGGAAAGAAGCAAACAATATGGTAAACACACAAGTATAAACAAGTCATACGATGCACAACCAAGTACGATGCATGTCCGGTTTAAATATGCATGGCATGGCAAAGTGCACAAACAAAACTACAAGTTAAGCGGAGCTCAATATGCAACGAGTTGCATATTGACGAAACACCACATTTTATTTATTTAGTTGACTCTCGTTATTTACAAGACAAGATTAAATGTTTTTAGCATGGCAAGAGGTGAAGCATAATAAAACTACACTATTTAGACATTTTAAATGGGGCCGGAAAATAACAACAACATATCCGGAAAATCCCCATGAGCATGTTTAGTAATTTAAAGCAACAACAATTCACAGATATAATGTTGTTAACATGATGCGGATGACATGATCAAGTTTATGCAATTTAGTTAAGCATTAACATGAAGAGATAAGAAGCATTTGTCACCGTGGTGGAAGGAAAGGGTGCCATGGCAACGATCCGAAAATGATGCAACGGCATCATATCGGTTCCGGTAACTCGTTGAGAGACCGGTGCAAAAGAAAGATGGCGGCGAGCGAGCGGAATAAGAAGAAAGGTGGGGTGATCCCGTTGCCGGGTTCCCACGGGTCGGCGACGAGGCAACCGAGGAGCACGACAAAAGATGAAACGGGTACGGTGCACACAAGGGAAAACATTTCATACAACACATGCATCACACGGGTCATCGTCTCGGGGTTATACCTTCGGAACATTTGTTTCGGAGCGGTTCGAGATCGTCGAGGAACGTAGGGGAAGTAGTGGTTCACGAGGTCGTCAACGAAGTAGTCGTTCCGTAGAGGGAAGTAGTTGTTCTCGTCCGTAGTCGTACACGGGGCGACGGTAGTCGTTCACGTAGGCGTTTTCGTTTCCGAAGAGGTACTTGACGGTCTCGGCGACGGTAGTCGTTCGGGCGGCGAGTTCGTAGATGTACTTGGCGCATCCATCATTTCCGGGGCGACGGTAGTGGTACTTGTTCACGAAGTCGGTCACGGGTCTCGGTCTCGCGTCGATCTTGCCGGTCTTGTTAAACGAAGGGGTACTTGGCGTCGGTCTCGTACACGGTTTATGTAGTGGTACTTGGTGCGTCTCCGAGTAGCCGACTTGACGGAGAGGAACTTGGCGAAGGTGTACTTGACATAGTAGCCATTCATGAAAATGGCCATGTAGCTGCTCGGGTCCGGACCTAGTGGTTCTTGGCGCTCCTGGTACTTGAGATAAACAATAACAGCAACAAAACAAAACAAAACAAAAAGGAAAAAGGCTGCGGGGGAAGGAGCAGAGCAGGGGTGTCGAGGCCATCGGAGTTGGCCCTTCGGTGGCGGTGCGGGGAGGCACTCGGGGAGGTCCAAGGGCAAGCTGGAGCTGCTACTGCTCGGGGAAGGGGCTCTTGGCCGCGGGGAGGAAGACCACGACGGGTGACGGGGCGACGCTGGAGATGCGTTGAAGGCAAGGGCGCTAACAAGGAAGCTGCGGCCTGGCTGCTCCCGCGCTGGAGGGGCCACGGCGTGCGGGCGCGCTGGAGAGGATGGCTCGGGAAGCGCCGTGCTTCGGCCTTGGCGACGAAGGGACGGGCGCGGGCCGGAGGGCGCGCGAGGACAGCGGCCGGAGGGGCATGGCCTCCGCGGGGACGGGCGCCCGGGGCCGTCGCGAGGAAATGGCCGCTGGGGTGCGCAGCACCTGGCGAGGCGGGGCGCTCTGGCTGGCGAGGCCCAGGCAGCGCGGCAGCTGGGGACTTGGCGATGCGGCCTGGAGATCCTGGCGCGAAAGAGGACGAGGGAGGCGAGGCGAGGAGGGACGTCTCGAGGCAGGGCGAGGCGCAGAGAAGAGCTGGAGATCGAGCAGAAGGAGGAACGAGTGGGTTCGGGCGCTGGGGCTCGGGGGATCGAGGCGATGGGGTCGAAGGGAGGACGAACGAGAGGGTGCGGAGGCGCTGGGAAAAAGAGGGAGGAGCGATCGCTAGGGTTCGGGAGCGAAGGGATGTTGGCTGGTGGGCCTGGGCCAGGAGGGCCTAGAAGGGAGGAGGGGCGCGCCGGCTAGGCCTAGGGGCCTGGCTGCTGGGCCGAATAGAGGGATGGATGGCCTAGGGAGGAGATGGGCCAGGGAGGAGGAGAAGGCCCACTACGGCTGGGCTCTCTTCTTTTGCTGTTTTTCTAAATTAAAACAGAAAAAAAAACAAGAAGAAAGAAAAGAAGGGAGGTGCTAGAAATAGAGTTAGGGCATAGGGTAAAATTCCCTGGACTCACAAAAATGTGAGGATTATAAATAAAATTGTCTGAGGACTTTTGGAGAAACCTCGATAAACGGGAAAAGAATATAGGGAGGGTTTAAAGCAAGGAATTGAGAAGAAAAGGCATGGGGAAATATATGCAAGTGTGTTGGGTTATTCCGAAGCAAATGGAATATTTATTAATATAGCTCCATAAATATTAGGAGGATAAGTTATAAAGAGAAGACATCCTTCCCTCGATTTAAATGGACCGAAGGTCTACACAATTTATTTGGTTGAGATGCAAAGATAAAATGACATGATGGCATGATGATATGATGCAATGCAAAAATAAATAACACAAGCACAAAAGAAACACACGGGAGAACCCGGAACATCTGGAATCTCTGGAATCTTCTGGAATCTTCTGGAACGTCGGTCTTCGGGCGTCACAATAAGCCAGTCCGCTGTACTTTTTTTTTGCTAGAAGAGCATCATTTTTTTAGCAAAGCTAGTACAACATCTTGGCCCTTTCAGATGCGTGCAACTTAAGGACCATCTATACTAGTACTATTATTGTTGAATGCACATTCAGCCTGATTGGCATATTTGTAGGTCTGTCAGAGCAATCAATATGAAATGTCTCAGAGTCTTGTCAATTAATACAGGCTCGTGCTACAAAAATTACAAACCAAAAAACAAGAAAAATTATTACATGATGTCTAAAACAAATGGTTTGATCGATTACATGAACAAATGACACAAAGGTTATTCGACGATGGAAAAAACATTTCATCTATTATTTACCAAGTGGGAATTTAATTTCCTTTTTTCCTCCAGGACCTTAACAATGCGGTTAGTCTCAGCTTGCTTTGTTTTGAAATCCACCAAATATTGAATGGTTGTCTTGAGTACTCCTTGTGATTGTGATGTTTGCTTCCTCAACGCGTCAACTTCATCTCTAAGTGCAGAAGCGGAATCTCTTTCTACCAATAGTTTAGCCTCTAGAGCATCAGCAGTTGGCAATTCATAATGCACAATGGAGCCGGTGCCACTACTGTGAGATGATACAACGTCCATGGGGACCTCACTTTTTAATCTTGGGCTAACCTATTTTTCCATTAAAGTTCCGATTGGATTCCGAAAAGTTAAAGTTAGCACAACATCTCAACTGGGAGTTAGAACAGCGAACCTGTTAAACAAACAAGGAATTAAAGAGTTTCCACTGGATGCTGAAAAGTAGTTATTAACATCATTGTAACTGGTTGCAGTAGCAAAGCAATTAAACAGACAAGTTTTGCAAAAGGTACCTATTGTGGCTTTGGAGTTTCTCTTGGATCTGAAAAGTTGAGTAGCCAATAACATGATTAGAGCAACCGGTTGCAGCAGCAAAGCAGTTAAACAAACAAGTTTTGCAAAAGGAACCTGATGTGGCATTGCAGTTTCTCTTGGATCTGAAAATTTGAGTAGTCAGTAACTTGATTAGAGCAACAAGTTACAACAGCAAACCTATTACACCAATATGTTTTTGAAAATGTACCTATTGTGCAATTGGACTTCCAATTGGATCTTGAAAACTTGAAGTTGGTAAGATGATTACAGCAACAAGTTACAGCAGCAAACCAGGTAAACAAGGAAGTTTTTGAAAACTAACCTCTTGTGCCAACGGAGTTTCAGTTGGATCCTGCAAACTTTAATGTTAGAAATCATAAATAATGTGTTGCAAGACCATAAGAAACTAACATCAAACTAGTAAAACTAACCAGTTTTAGCAATGTATTTAATTACACATGAACTAGTAAAACTAACAAGTTCTTGGCAAAGTATTACAGTAACAAGTCGGTATCGTTTACCAGCAACACAGACATCAGTAAATTTCTTTGATGTAAGCAAAATGATTCTGACACCTATATATGTTAAAAAGACGTTGTCCCTCATATAAACCTGACAGTTGTGTGTCTATGAACATGCAAACATTAATAGTGCTACAAGTGATAACAGCAAACCTGTTGGGGTTTTGGTGCGACATATGCCAAAGGATGGCTTATCATGCATGGGGACAATAGAACATCGCTGAGCCCTGGAAGCGGTATAAGGCGATACTTAGGACGTCTACGAATCTTACCCAGGTTTGGGGCTCTCCATGGATATAACACCCCTAGTCCTGCTCTGCGGGGACTCCACGTCATGACTAATGTCAATATGGTAGCTACAAGATTGCTCCTTGAGCTGTGTCGTTTTGAGGAAGAAGAAGGGCATGGCTAGCTCTCTATCTTCTCTCTAGGGAATGCAGGTTGTCGCTAGGGTTTCTCCCTATCTATATTTGGGTCTCTCTTCTTTTGGTTCCAACCCCTCCACATGGAGGACCCTGGGGGGTTTATATAGGCCTACCCCCCAGGGGTACAATAGTAATCTAGGCGGAATGGCCCCAGCTGTCCGCGTCTTCGGGTGCCGGCCTTCCCACCTGTTTGCTGGGGCCCGCCGTTTGCGGGCCCTCGTGATTGCTTTTCACTGTGGGCGCTCTTCTGCTGACGGCAGCATCGTCAGCTCAGGAATGGCTATAGTGCCGCCGCCTCCTGCCGTACGCTGCCACCACGTCATGTCTTGTCATCTTGATGGGGTTCAGACTTCTAGGGCACGGTGACCCGCCTGCTACCAGGCGGCCCGTCCCCGAGGCCGCCTGCCAGGGGCCGCTTGCTTCTTGCTCACCCACTGTCAGGTGGGGCCGGCCGCCTGCTGGCCCTGTCGCCTTTGGGTAGTGGGATCATGGCTTCAACTGACCGGGGCTAGGTCACTGGCAACATGGCTACAGTGATACGCCGCTTAAGGAGCGTGCGTAAGATATGCCCTCACTGTAGCCACGCCCTCTTAGATTCTCTAAGGACATGTTCAACTGTAGCCATGCCTTAGCCTTGTCGTGGTTCCCCAACACGGGTCCCGAGGGGGGCGTGGGGCCGTCTTCTGGATGCTAGCCATGAGGCTGCCGCCTGTCCAGGCCCCCGCCGCCTGCTGGCAGCCGGCTCCTAGGCGTTGCTGCCCCAGGAGGCGGCCCGATGAGCAGGCGGCCCGGGGGTGACAGGCGGCCCCCAATTCTCTTGAAATACCATGGGTGGTCGATGAGGGCACCCGTGGTATATCTTCGACAAAACCATTTAAATAAATAGGGTATCAAAACGTAAGTTACACATGAATTTTGTTGCACCCTAGAAGTACATATGACCAACTATTTGCGTGCTTAAGTAGCTATTTAAGTTCAGGCAAACAGGTAATTATTAATAGTAAGTATCAAACACATAAATAGGCGCAATCTATAATAGGATTAACAGACTATGGAATTATGTAATCAGTAGCAAACTAAATTAAGCCAAGCAACGTAATTGAACAGTTTTGCAATTAGTGGCTAACTAAAATTCCGAGAAGTGGGTAAATGAACTTATGCTAGCTCTTTGTACATGCACACTGCAACTTCTTGTTCAGTTCGAAGGTTCTACGAAGAAGTCAATGGCTTCAATTGCTTGGATACGCACTCCCAATACTTCTTTCTTCCCACACTGCATTGGTAAGTCAAATGGTTAATCTGATAAGATGGTGCGTCCTTGATATGTTATATGAGGACGGGCTGTCAGACTAGTTGTAGCAACACACATTACACTGGCTTTTATTGTATATTTCATGCGATTACATTTGGCATATCGAGATCTAAGAAATCTTCAATAGGATGAAAATATTGGCATCCTTCACATTATTTTTTTGACTATTTACTGTAGAGTAACAACCCCACAGTCCTTTTTATTCCAGAAATTTTTGCCCAGGCCTGTTCAAATCCGCTCCCACCGGGAGTCGAACCCAGGACCTGGGGTGCTACTAAGGTCGCTGCAACCACTAGGCTACAGGCCTGTTCGCATCCTTCACATTATTGGCGAACTCAGTTCATAGAAACAAGCAATTCAACCATTATGTTGGTAAATCAAAAGCGCCACTGGAATATTTTTCACTACCTTAATCATATACATAAAATGGGGCGACGCCACCATAGAGGCTAGTATGGGCGGCCACTTCGGGTGGCTGGAAAGTGCACGAGCAGACAATGTAAAAAATAAAGAAAATATTTCAATTTGGACGGGCCAATAACGTAAGTGCAAGGCATCACCTATAGCAGCCTTGCGGCCCAAATGAGCGCCTCCCATATCGATCGACAGCAGGAAAAATCCCCAATTCATTCGCTCCAGCCTCCAGTCTGGTTCGCTCCTGACCTAGCCGCCGCCGGACAGACCGGCACATCACTTACATGCGCCCTTGTTGGACGCCCGTCGCCGGGCTTCAAGCGAATGGAAGGACAAGAAGATGAATATCCAACCCTGGGTGTAGCCTGTGTGGGAGGCAGCGGCGGCAGGACGGGCATGGCATCAAGCTTGCGCAAACGGACAATCGCAGCTTGCAAGAGCAGCATGTGCAACGAGCAGGTACATCGCATCCCTGAGTATATCTAATTCAACCGTGCAATTTCTGGCCAATAGTTAAACCTAACGGTGTTGTAAAACTGCTTGTATGTAGGGGACCTATAAGAAAATGAAACCAAATTCTACTTATTTTATAACTCCCCTAATCAATATTGAACTGACTAAACCTGATGTGTCTAATCAAGTTTCTGGTGCAAACATACAAGCTCATGTTGTTCTTGAGCCTGAAGTGTCTAATGAATAGACTGCTAATGAAGGATTTGATGCAAACATTTTACATGCTGCTGGTGATGAACATATCTATACCTATACTAATTTGTGACTCTCAAGAAATTAGCACGTTAATTAGAAATTACGAGCCGTTGATTTGGTGGGACCGAATTATTATGGTGCAGATTACCCCGTGTAACTTCTGGCTGAGATTAACCCTCCCGTCTCTTGACAGAGATTCCGAAAAATATTCGTAAGGCCCACAGTCCTTCAATCACACGAGTCGTAGAAATATAATCCATGTTCAATTCGGCCCAAGACAATTGCTACGAAGGATTCCAATCGTGTTTGTCCACCTAGCCCATTACCTCAAGGGTAAATTAAGCAACGACCAAAAGCCTGGCTGCCGCCGTCGTTCTGACAAGATCCGGATGCCGTCGCATTAAGCAACCATCTCAAGCAAGGCCTGCACCGACGTTGTGACCAGATCCTGATGCTATCGCATGGATCGTGCACGACACGCTGCCGTCATCGGCGCAATGATTGTGCCGTTCTATCGGCCGTTCCATGGATCGTGCCTGCCACACCGCAGCTGTGGTCGACGATGGTGGCGCCGTTGTATCTGATGACGCCGCTGCCGTTGTCGACAAGATGGTGGTCGTCGTATTAATCGATCAGTGAACCTGCTAATTAACCGTTGCGTCCGCTATGTGGCTAGCTGCGTCATTGCCTGTTCACCTCCATCCAGATTGCACTCATGCAAAGCCTGTAATCTGTGTCTCTCCTGCAGGAATATGCAAGCGCACAAGTAGGCCCTCTTAACTTGAGGTAAATACTCCTTTCATGCAAGCTATGAATTACTTTTCTTTTATATTGAAAACTATAATAGTCTGAAGAAAAATTGGTAAGAAATTTGTTAAGTTACGTGGGAGAGATACTTTACTAATAATCCTGCATACTTGCTCCTTTCTGTCAACTAGCGATCTATTATGCTCTTTGTTGACGAAGTCAAGTGTACTATTATTGAGAGGGTGGCATGTTCTTAAAATGTGTGTTGTACTTGCTTTAGTTTGTTCGCCTGATCCACATAATAATTTTCAAATATTTTTTCCTGTCAAAGTGCAGCTGGGAGTGCTACATATTGGACACACACTTTTGTCAAGTTCTGGTAATTGACCCACTTGATTGCTACATATGTGGGCCTATATCTGCTTCCCTTTTGTCAAATATCATGATCACTGAACATAACAGATAGAGAGTATGTACAGAACTGATATGAATAAATACAAGAGCAGGGTTGGAGAAAGATTCAACAGCATTGAGCGACAGTATTATTCAGAAAGATTACACCCAATTATTGATAGTCCTGATGCCATGTACTTCTTCTTCTTCCAGACCTGAAAGTGACACCGTCTCTTCCTGTACGGGTTAAAAAGAACCTCAAGCAATCTTGCAGCATGTAATCCGTATTGTGTCTTGCTCCCCCCACCTCGAACCGGACGGAAAGTAAACCCATGCTCTCTCAAAACCAAATTGGGGCATGAATCTGTCGTGCTCAAGGAGCTTCTTACATCAAAATCATTTTTCTCATCTGTATCAGGTTTGTTTTCTCACAATCTTTTATAAAAATTTTCTTTCCAATTTATAGTTGAACCCAAATCAACTTTGAATTTGAGATCAATTCGTTTTCTACCGTCTCCTTGCATAATGTTGTGCTTCCTGAGATGCCAGCCCGGATCTTCCCACATACAACCAATGGATAACTCGGTCGGAGCTTAACCTTCTCACGTACAACCTATGGATACATCCTGGACATCAGTTGGAGCATAACTATATATGCTCATCAGGTGAGCTTATAAATAAAACTTTGTAATGATGGCCTTTCATTCTAAGTATTATACATTAAATGATTTCATCAAACGATCATCAAATCTGGTCATGTATTTAGGTAATGGTATAAACCTGCATTTGGTTGTTACAACAAGAACAATTAATTTTTGATTCTTATGTTTGCACAACCACGCAGTAGATAGCTTTTCTGATCTTCAGAGAAATTTAGATTCTAGAAGAAAATTTTAACTGACACCTTTAAGAATGTGTCTGATCGAGATGTGACTGTTTATGTAACTTACATTACATAATGACTATACGGAGACATTACCTTGATGTCTGATTATATATATATATTTTGTACATTTTTTTATGGATGTTCTATAAAGTTTGCATATGGCCTACGAAAAAATTAATGGAGAATCTAGCAGCAAGGATAATGCAAGATGGTCAAGGCACTACTCCAAATATGTTTTTTAATCATATTTCAGCGCTAAATATTATGGGTTGAGAGGTGCTTCTTTCTGATCCATATAGTAAAAACTGGAAGCATGTATTCCCGCTGCTATTTGGCAAGTCAGTTTTACAATGCTTATGGTCCTAAACTGAACTTATGGGGTAAGCCTACGTGAGACTTCTTTTTTATGCTATAAAAGTACTTATAACTTAATAAGTATTCTTCATTCTTCAAACAATCATGGCCCGCTTCTTTTCATTTCCATTATCTGTTGAATGACTATGCGTGCAATTTTTTGAACAAAGTACAATTATACTCCTCCCGAGATAAGAATGTTATCGTATTATTTAAGTTTAATCATCTAATGATACTTCTAATTATATAAAATGATCTTTTACTCACCAGATGGTACAATTAATAGAAGTCTAAAGGTATATTTACATTTTGCGTATGCAAAATATGTAGACTAAATGTAAATTGGATTACCGCCACATGCTGATTGCAATGTATCCAAAAAATTCATAAGGTTTCTTTTTAGTATTATTCCAAATAAATATTTTGCCATCTATCCACTAAGTCATTTCTATGGAAGCCTAAGAAGTTTTCATGTTTTTTGTACTAAAGCAAAAAAACTAATTAATGGCCAAAATTGCATTAAATCACTTAGACAATAACATGAATTTTTGTTTCCCATGTTTGAAGTTTCTTTCCTGGCTTTTGTAGCGTATTCTAATATGTTGACATATGTTTCAATTGTCATGTGCAAGCAGAATCGTATATAAAAGATTAATACGTGGGTTGCACTATAGATAAATTGTTTATATTATATACATGTAAAATATAAATTGATAAAAGACAAAATGTAATAAAACTAGCCCGTGCGAATGCACGGGTTGACGACTAGTAGTGTCTAATGAGGGATCTAATGCAAGCATTTTTCAAGCTCCCATTGAAGGATTTAGTGTCTAATGATGATCTGCTATGTTGAGAGAGAAATAGAAATTTACAGGAATTGATGACAAGCAAATTATAGTACATTTTCATGGCTTGAGGAAACGTCGAGGCCATCTACCAGAAAGTCCCCTTATCATGACAACCTAGCATAAATACTTTTCTAATCTGTTGTTTGAAACTATTGGTATACTTGTGCAGGATAGATATATTGATATGCAGTTTGTGCACTGGTTATAGGTGCAATTACACTTTGATATTTTTGGCGAGAGAACGAATAATTCAAGCAGGTACAGTCCATGTTAGTACTCCATGTACACCATGTTGTATTTTGTGTTTTTTTGTTGATTACATCATTTAGTGCTTTGTAATATAGAACCACTTTGGATCATTAGGTGGTTTTCAAAGTGCATGTAGCTTCACATTTCTCAAGTTATGTTGATTTCCAGAGTGCAAGTGCCTTCGTATTTTGAAGTTAATTTTTCGCTCCTGGTAACTGTTGGGGAACGTAGTATTTTAAAATTTTCCTACGATCACGCAAGATCTATCTACCAGATGCATAGCAACGAGAGGGGAGAGTGAGTCTACGTACCCTCGTAGACCGAAAGCGGAAGCGTTAGAACAACGCGGTTGATGTAGTCGTACGTCTTCACGGCCCGACCGATCAAGCACCGAATCTACGGCACCTCCAAGTTCTAGCACACGTTCAGCTCGATGACGTCCCTCGAACTCCGATCTAGCCGAGTGTCGAGGGAGAGTTCCGTCAGCACGACGGCGTGGTGACGATCTTGATGTTCTACCATCGCAGGGCTTCGCCTGAGCACCGCTACAATATTTATCGAGGAGAACTATGGTGGAGGGGGGCACCGCACACGGCTAAGAGATCAAGAGATCAATTGTTGTGTCTAGAGGTGCCCCCCTGCCCCCGTATATAAAGGAGGGAGGGAGAGGTCAGCCCTAGAAGGGGCGCGCCAAGTCTGGGGAGTCCTACTAGGACTCCCAAGTCCTAGTAGGATTCCCCTTTCCTTTCCGGAGTAGGAGAGAAGGAAAGAGGGGGAAAGGGAGAAGGAAAAGGGGGCTGCACCCCTTGTCCAATTCGGACCAGAAGGGGGGTGCACGCCTCCTTCCTTTTGGCCTCTCTCCTCTATTCCCGTAACTCCCCGGTTCTCCGAAAATACCTGAATCACTCGGAACCTTTCCGATGTCCGAATATAGTCGTCCAATATATCGATTTTTACGTCTCGACCATTTTGAGACTCCTCATCATGTCCCCGATCTCATCTGGGACTCCGAACTCCTTCGGTACATCAAAACTCATAAATTCATAATAAAACTATCATCGAAACCTTAAGCGTGCGGACCCTACGGGTTCGAGAACTATGTAGACATGACCGAGACACTTCTCCGGTCAATAACCAATAGCGGAACCTGGATGCTCATATTGGCTCCCACATATTCTACGAAGATCTTTATCGGTCAAACCGCATAACAACATACATTGTTCCCTTTGTCATCGGTATGTTACATGCCCGAGATTCGATCGTCGGTATCTCAATACCTAGTTCAATCTCGTTACCAACAAGTCTCTTTACTCGTTCCGTAATACATCATCCCGCAACTAACTCATTAGCTGCAATGCTTGCAAGGCTTATAGTGAAGTGCATTACCGAGTGGGCCCAGAGATACCTCTCCGACAATCGGAGTGACAAATCCTAATCTCGAAATACGCCAACCCAACAAGTACCTTCGGAGACACCTGTAGAGTACCTTTATAATCACCCAGTTACGTTGTGACGTTTGGTAGCACACAAAGTGTTCCTCCGGTATTCGGGAGTTGCATAATCTCATAGTCATAGGAACATGTATAAGTCATGAAGAAAGCAATAGCAGTAAAACTTAAACGATCATAGTGCTAAGCTAACGGATGGGTCTTGTCCATCACATCATTCTCCTAATGATGTAATCCCGTTGATCAAATGACAATCATGTCTATGGCTAGGAAACATAACCATCTTTGATCAATGAGCTAGTCTAGTAGAGGCATACTAGGGACACTCTGTTTTGTCTATGTATTCACACATGTATTAAGTTTCCGGTTAATACAATTCTAGCATGAATAATAAACATTTGTCATGATATAAGGAAATAAATAATAACTTTATTATTGCCTCTAGGGCATATTTCCTTCAGTCTCCACTTGCACTAGAGTCAATAATCTAGTTCACATCGCCATGTGATTTAACACCGATAGTTCACATCGTCATGTGATTAACACCCAAAGGGTTTACTAGAGTCAATAATCTAGTTCACATCGCTATGTGATTAACACCCAAAGAGTACTAAGGTGTGATTATGTTTTGCTTCGTGAGAGAAGTTTAGTCAACGGGTCTATCACATTCAGATCCGTATGTATTTCGCAAATGTCTATGTGTCTACAATGCTCTGCATGGAGCTACTCTAGCTAATTGCTCCCACTTTCAATACGCATCCAAATTGATACTTAGAGTCAGCTGGATTTAGTGCCAAAGCTTGCATCGGCGTAACCCTTTACGATGAACTCTTTATCACTGTTCAAAAATTCACCCGATTAATCAGTTAACGGGCCAGTTAATCGCTACTCACCGCATGGCCGAATCGAATAACACCTATTCATCGAGTTCACTTGTCGGGCCGATTAATTGGCCAGTTAGACCGATTAATCAGTTGTCATGCCGATTAATCCCTGCCGGTTCATTAATGGGTGGGCAAACAAAGCCCAAAATTTTGACCCGTAACCCCTTCCATCCCCATCCCTCTCCTTAATAGCTAGGATTAATAATTTTACCTCCTCTCTATGATTTTCATATGTCTAAGGAAGCATGTTTTAGTATACTACCTACCTGTGATCTTGGGAGTATGGTATAATACATAAAAAATCTTGATATATGTTGGCAAGTTCCTATTCAATCTACCGATTAATGGTCGACCGATTAATCCAGTTAATAGGCCGATTCACCGATTAATCGCTACTCCTAAACCGACCGAGCAGCTACCAGTTAACGATTTCTTGAACATTGCTCTTTATCACCTCCATAATCGAGAAACATTTCCTTAGTCATCCAGTTACTAAGGATAATTTTGACCGCTGTACAGTGATCTACTCCTGGATCACTATTGTACCCTCTTGACAAACTCATGGCAAGGTACACAACATGTTTGGTACACAGCATGGCATACTTTATAGAACCTATGGCTGAGGCATAGGGAATTACTTTCATTCTCTCTATATTTTTTTGCCGTGGTCTGGCTTTGAGTCTTACTCAACTTCACACCTTACAAGTCAGGTAAGAACTCCTTCTTTGACTGATCCATTTTGAACTACTTCAAAATCATATCAAGGTATGTACTCATCGAAAGTCTTATCAAGCGTCTTGATCTATCTCTACAGATCTTGATGCCCAATATGTAAGCAGCTTCACCAAGGTCTTTCTTTGAAAAACTCCTTTCAAACACTCCTTTATTCTTTCCAGAAAATTCTACATCATTTCCGATCGACAATATGTCATTCACATATACTTATCAGAAAGGTTGTAGTGCTCCCACTCACTTCTTGTAAATACAGGCTTCACCGCAAGTCTGTATAAATCTATATGCTTTGATCAACTTATCAAAGCGTATATTCCAACTCCGAGATGCTTGCACCAGTCCATAGATGGATCGCTGGAGCTTGCACATTTTGTTAGCACCTTTAGGATTGACAAAACCTTCTGGTTGCATCATATACAAGTCTTCTTTAATAAATCCATTAAAGAATGTAGTTTTGTTATCCATTTGCCAGATTTCATAAAATGCGGCAATTGCTAACATGATTCGGACAGACTTAAGCATCGCTACGGGTGAGAAAGTCTCATCGTAGTCAACTCATTGAACTTGTTGAAAAACTTTCGCAACAAGTCGAGCTTTGTAAACAGTAACATTACTGTCAGCGTCAGTCTTCCTCTTGAAGATCCATTTATTTTCGATGGCTTGCCGACCATCGGGCAAGTCAACCAAAGTCCACACTTTGTTCTCATACATGGATCCCATCTCAGATTTCATGGTCTCAAGCCATTTTGCGGAATCTGGGCTCATCATCGCTTCCTCATAGTTCGTAGGTTCATCATGGTCCAGTAACATGACTTCCAGAACCGCGTTGCCGTACCACTCTGGTGCGGAACGTACTCTGGTTGATCTACGAAGTTCAGCAGTAACTTGATCCGAAGTTTCATGATCATCATCATTAGCTTCCTCACTAATTGGTGTAGGAATCACTGGAACCAGTTTCTGTGATGTACTACTATCCAATTCGGAAGAAGGTACAATTACCTCATCAAGTTCCACTTTCCTCCCACTCACTTCTTTCGAGAGAAACTCCTTCTCTAGAAAGGATCCACTCTTAGCAACAAAGACCTTGCCTTCAGATGTGTGATAGAAGGTGTACCCAACAGTTTCTTTTGGGTATCCTATGAAGATTTACTTCTCCGATTTGGGTTC
Organism: Secale cereale; assembly: GCA_902687465.1. Classification (NCBI taxonomy): domain Eukaryota; kingdom Viridiplantae; phylum Streptophyta; class Magnoliopsida; order Poales; family Poaceae; genus Secale; species Secale cereale. The sequence goes on from LR738713.1 coordinate 735,757,874, forward strand.
GAGCTTATCATGTTGAAACTTTTTCACATAAGCATCGCAGCCCCAAACTTAAAGAAATGACAGCTTAGGTTTCTCGTCAAACCACAGTTCATACGGTGTCATCTCCACGGATTTAGATGGTGCCCCATTTAACGTGAATGTATCTGTCTCTAATGCATAACCCCAAAAGCGATAGTGGTATATCGGTAAGAGACATCATCGATCGCACCATATCTAATAAAGTACGGTTATGACGTTCGGACACACCATTACACTATGGTGTTCCAGGTGGCGTGAGTAGTGAAACTATTTCACATTGTTTTACAGAAGGCCAAACTCGCTAACTCAAATATTTTACCTCTATGATCATATCGTAGAAACTCTTATTTTCTTGTTACGATGATTCTCCACTTCACTCTGAAATTCTTTGAACTTTTCAAATGTTTTAGACTTGTGCTTCATTAAGTAGATATACCCATATCTTCTCAAATCATCAGTGAAGGTCAGAAAATAACGATACCCGCCGCGAGCTTCAACACTCATTTGTCCACATACATCTGTATGTATGATCTCCAACAAATCTGTTGCTCGCTCCATTGTTCCGGGGAACGGAGTTTTAGTCATCTTGCCCATGAGGCATGGTTCGCAAGCACCAAGTGATTCATAATCAAGTGATTCCAAAAGTCCATCACTATGGAGTTTCTTCATGCGCTTTACACCATTATGACCTAAACAGCAGTGCCACAAATAAGTTGCACTATCATTATTAACCTTGCATCTTTTGGCTTCAATATTATGAATATGTGTATCACCACGATCGAGATCCAACAAACTATTTTCATTTGGTGTATGACCATCGAAGGTTTTATTCATGTAAACAGAATAACAATTATTCTATGACTTTAAATGAATAACCGTATTGCAACAAATATGATCAAATCATATTCATGGTCAACGCAAATGCCAAATAACATTTATTTAGGTTTTACACTAATCCCGAAAGTATAGGGAGTGTGCGATGATGATCATATCAATCTTGGAACCACTTCCAACACACATCGTCACTTCACCTTTAACTAGTCTCTGTTCATTCTGCAATTCTCGTTTCGAGTTACTAATTTTAGCAACTGAACCGGTATCAAATACCCAGGGGTTGCTATGAACACTAGTAAAGTACACATCAATAATCTGTATATCAAAATATACCTTTGTTCACTTTGCCATCCTTCTTATCCGCCAAGTATCTAGGGCAGTTCCACTTCCAGTGACCATTTCCTTTGCAGTAGAAGCACTTAGTTTTAGGCTTGGGTTTTAGCTTTGGGTTTCTTCACGGGAGTGACAACTTGCTTGTCATTCTTCTTGAAGTTCCCCTTCTATCCCTTTGCCCTTTACTTGAAACAAGTGGTCTTGTTAACCATCAACACTTGATGCTTTTTCATGATTTCTACCTTTGCTGACTTCAGCATTGCGAAGAGCTCGGAAATTCCTTTTGTCATCCCTTGCATATTATAGTTCATCACGAAGTTCTACTAACATGGTGATAGTGACTAGAGAACTTTGTCAATTACTATCTTATCTGGATGATTAATTCCCACTTGATTCAAGTAATTGTAGTACCCAGACAATCTGAGCACATGCTCACTGGTTGAGCTATTCTCCTCCATCTTGTAGGCAAAGTACTGTCAGAAGTCTTATACCTCTTGACACGGGCATGAGTATGAAATACTAATTTCAACTCTTGGAACATCTTATATGCTCCGTGGCGTTCAAAATGTTTTTGAAGTCCCAGTTCTAAGCCGTAAAGCATGGTGCACTTAAACTATCAAGTAGTCATCATACCGAGCTTTTGTCAAAACGTTCATAACGTCTACATCTGCTCCTGCAATAGTTCTGTCACCTAGCGGTGCATCAATGACATAATTCTCTGTGCAGCAATGAGGATAATCCTCAGATTACGGAACAATTCCGCATCATTGCTACTAACATCTTTCAACTTAGTTTTCTCTAGGAACATATAAAAAATAAACGGGGAGCAACATCGCGAGCTATTGATCTACAACATAGATATGCTAATACTACCAGGACTAAGTTCATGATAAATTAAAGTTCAGTTAATCACATTATTAAAGAACTCCCACTTAGATAGACATCCCTCCGGTCATCTAAATGATCACGTGATCCAAATCAACTAAACCATGTCCGATCATCACGTGAGATGGAGTAGTTTCAATGGTGAACATCTTATGTTGATCATATCTACTATATGATTCACGCTCGACCTTTCGGTCTCCAGTGTTCCGAGGCCATATCTGCATATGCTAGGCTCGTCAAGTTTAACCCGAGTATTCTGCGTGTGCAAAACTGGCTTACACCCGTTGTATTTGAACGTAGAGCTTATCACACCCGATCATCACGTGGTGTCTCGGCACGACGAACTTTCGCAACGGTGCATACTCAGGGAGAACACTTATACCTTGAAATTTAGTAAGGGATCATCTTATAATGCTACCGTCGTTCTAAGCAAAATAAGAAGCATAATAAGATAAACATCACATGCAATCAAAATATGTGATATGATATGGCCATCATCATCTTGTGCTTTTGATCTCCATCTCCAAAGCACCGTCATGATCACCTTCGTCACCGGCGCGACACCTTGATCTCCATCGTAGCATCGTTGTCGTCTCGCCAACTATTGCTTCTACGACTATCGCTACCGCTTAGTGATAAAGTAAAGCAATTGCATGGCGATTGCATTTCATACAATAAAGCGACAACCATATGGCTCCTGCCAGTTGCCGATAACATTACAAAACATGATCATCTCATACAAAACCGTATAACTCATCATGTCTTGACCATATCACATCACAACATGCCCTGCAAAAACAAGTTAGACGTCCTCTACTTTGTTATTGCAAGTTTTACGTGGCTGCTACGGGCTTAACAAGAACTGTTCTTACCTACGCATACAAAACCACAATGATGTTTCGTCAAGTATGTGCTGTTTTAACCTTCACAAGGACCGAGCGTAGCCACATTTGATTCAGCTAAAGTGAGAGAGACAGACACCCGCTAGTCACCTTTAAGCAACGAGTGCTCGTAACGGTGAAACCAGTCTCGCGTAAGCGTACGCGTAATGTCGGTCCGGGCCGCTTCATCTCACAATACCGCCGAAGCAAAGTATGACATGCTGGTAAGCAGTATGACTAGTATCGCCCACAACTCATTGTGTTCTACTCGTGCATATCATCTACGCATAGACCTGGCTCATGATGCCACTGTTGGGGAACGTAGTATTTTAAAATTTTCCTACGATCACGCAAGATCTATCTACCAGATGCATAGCAACGAGAGGGGAGAGTGAGTCTACGTACCCTCGTAGACCGGAAGCGGGAGCGTTAGAACAACGCGGTTGATGTAGTCGTACGTCTTCACGGCCCGACCGATCAAGCACCGAATCTATGGCACCTCCGAGTTCTAGCACACGTTCAGCTCGATGACGTCCCTCGAACTCCGATCTAGCCGAGTGTCGAGGGAGAGTTCCGTCAGCACGACGGCGTGGTGACGATCTTGATGTTCTACCGTCGCAGGGCTTTGCCTAAGCACCGCTACAATATTTATCGAGGAGAACTATGGTGGAGGGGGGCACCGCACACGGCTAAGAGATCAAGAGATCAATTGTTGTGTCTAGAGGTGCCCCCCTGCCCCCGTATATAAAGGAGGGAGGGAGAGGTCAGCCCTAGAAGGGGCGCACCAAGTGTGGGGAGTCCTACTAGGACTCCCAAGTCCTAGTAGGATTCCCCTTTCCTTTCCGGAGTAGGAGAGAAGGAAAGAGGGGGAGAGGGAGAAGGAAAAGGGGGCTGCACCCCTTGTCCAATTCGGACCAGAAGGGGGGTGCACGCCTCCTTCCTTTTGGCCTCTCTCCTCTATTCCCGTAACTCCCCGGTACTCCGAAAATACCTGAATCACTCGGAACCTTTCCGATGTCCGAATATAGTCGTCCAATATATCAATTTTTACGTCTCGACCATTTTGAGACTCCTCATCATGTCCCCGATCTCATCCGGGACTCCGAACTCCTTCGGTACATCAAAACTCATAAATTCATAATAAAACTATCATCGAAACCTTAAGCGTGCGGACCCTACGGGTTCGAGAACTATGTAGACATGACCGAGACACTTCTCCGGTCAATAACCAATAGCGGAACCTGGATGCTCATATTGGCTCCCACATATTCTACGAAGATCTTTATCGGTCAAACCGCATAACAACATACATTGTTCCCTTTGTCATCGGTATGTTACATGCCCGAGATTCGATCGTCGGTATCTCAATACCTAGTTCAATCTCGTTACCAACAATTCTCTTTACTCGTTCCGTAATACATCATCCCGCAACTAACTCATTAGCTGCAATGCTTGCAAGGCTTATAGTGATGTGCATTACCAAGTGGGCCCAGAGATACCTCTCCGACAATCGGAGTGACAAATCCTAATCTCGAAATACGCCAACCCAACAAGTACCTTCGGAGACACCTATAGAGTACCTTTATAATCACCCAGTTACGTTGTGACGTTTGGTAGCACACAAAGTGTTCCTCCGGTATTCGGGAGTTGCATAATCTCATAGTCATAGGAACATGTATAAGTCATGAAGAAAGCAATAGCAGTAAAACTTAAACGATCATAGTGCTAAGCTAACGGATGGGTCTTGTCCATCACATCATTCTCCTAATGATGTAATCCCGTTGATCAAATGACAATCATGTCTATGGCTAGGAAACATAACCATCTTTGATCAATGAGCTAGTCTAGTAGAGGCATACTAGGGACACTCTGTTTTGTCTATGTATTCACACATGTATTAAGTTTCCGGTTAATACAATTCTAGCATGAATAATAAACATTTATCATGATATAAGGAAATAAATAATAACTTTATTATTGCCTCTAGGGCATATTTTCTTCAGTAACTTGAATTCGTGGATCCGCCACTGCACACAAATCATACACGCAGGCCTGTACGAATTAAATGAAATGCAGGGACTTTCGCTAGCTCGTTGTACAGGCTCACTGCAGCTCTGCTTGCCCTTGGGATGTTCCATGTACAAGTCCATGTTGATATTTTTTTCAAAACTATGACTTAATTTGTAGCAATTTCGCAAACTATAGCACCGAATGCAAAAAAAAATCAAAACTATCACCCTGTCGGCCACGCGTTGGCCGAAAAGTGTGTTTTCGGCCAGGTTAGGCCGAAGTGGGCTTTTCGGCCTTGCATTGGCCGAAAAGGGGCTTACCTGGGCCGAAAAGACCTTTTTAGTCAGCAGTAGGCCGAAAAGTACTTTTTGTCCGTAGGCCGGAAAGTACTTTTCGGCCAATAGTAGGCCGAAAAGTCCCTGGGGCCCACCTTTTCATGTTAACGAATGGCCAAAGCTGCATGGCTGCCCTCTTCGGCTTATGTTAGGCCGAAAAGTAATTTTTTTAGTTTTGGCTCATAAATACTGTGCAACCATTGCCCGTCTTAGACATTGCAAAAATATAGTTTCGCGCAACCCTTTACAACATTATTTTCCCGCCAACTCCTTCCCACGAGGAAGATGCTTCGTTGGTGGTGGAGTGTGAAACACTGTCTGAGAGAAGGCATACGTGTTTGCATCTTGGTCATCATCCTCGCCGTCGCCCTCAAAGAACGAAGCACCACCACTAAGCATCGGCGACTGCACTGAATGCATGAACGGTTGCGACTGGTTGCCGCCTTGTGGGAAGGAGTTGGCGGGAAAAAATACTTTTCGGCCTAGCATAAGCCGAAGAGTGAGTGGGCCCTAGGGACTTTTCGGCCTACTGTTGGCCGAAAAGTACTTTTCGGCCTACCGATGACCAAAAGTACTATTCGGCCTACCGCTGACCAAAAATATCTTTTCGGCCCAAGTAAGCCCCTTTTCGGCCAATGCAAGGCCGAAAAGCCCACTTCGGCCTAACCCTGGCCAAAAACACACTTTTCGGCCAACGCGTGGCCGATAGGGTGATAGTTTTGATTTTTTTTGCATTCGGTGCTATAGTTTCCGAAATTTCTACAAATTAAGTCATAGTTTTGAAAAAAAATCATTTCTTGGATGTGCAGGCCTTGTGCTCCTTGCATCCCCATCTGCATTTTTTACACGGCGAATGGTTGATCAAATGAGAGGAATCGACCTTGCTGTTGTACTGGAAGACAGGTACTTACAAGGTTATACCGGCATGTAGGATGTGTACCAGATCCCGTAGCGTCGTCATGCTTCGCTAAAAAATGGTTTTGCACTTTTCAGATGATATCTCCAGAAGAAACAGGAGATAAAGTCAGAGTTGCATAGGTGTGTAAGCTAAGAGAGCAGTAAAAGGATATCCAAACATCGTCGCAACAGTGCACAAGGGAGTGATATGTGGATACCTAGTTCGGGCCGGCGTTTGGGCATGCTCGCCTAGCTAGAGTGCCGGTCACTTCAAGAGCCGTTGAGGGTGATGCACTCGTGTTGGCTGGCCGCGTACGGATGCAGATCTCGAGCGGCAACGGAGCGCTACGATGCGGTGGACGAGGTCGTTGGTGAAGCACCAATGATGTCAGGGGGTGGAGGTGCGACGATGTTCTTGGTGAAGTAGCCCTGATGTGGTGGAAGTCGGTGTCTGTGACGCACGTCGGTTGCGGCGGCCGACGTTGTTGGTGGACCACCCGGTGCGGAGGAAGAGGGCGTATATGAGGTAGCTCCGGTGCAGTGGTGAAGCGCGACCGTCGTCTTCGTCATCATCGTCCGACAGAGGTGGGGAAAGAGACGAGACGAAGGGCGATTCGAATTTTGCTTGGGTTGGTGGCGAATTAGGGATCTGAGAGCTCTGGGCGCGGAAGAGGATGGGGGAGAATGGAGATTTTGCAGGGCTGGAATTGGAGCCGCCAGATATTTCAATCCAAAATGTGGAAGCGTGAACCTTTTTTGTCGTCTTTCTTTTTGGGGGGTGGAGGGGTGGGTGCTACTACTTGCTAGCGTCCGTACGACACACGCGACCACCACGACACGACCCTGGTCTGCCTGGTGCGCCTACACTTAAGAATGCAAATTAATCTCCTTTAATTGGCAAACGAATATTGTACTCCTTGCAAATAATTAGTCCTTCGAAACGAGTACTATGAATTAATTAATGAGGAGTTCTATGAATTAGAGTGTGTTTGTAACATAGCGATCTCCAATTTTAACGTGGATTTATCATTTCATAGTATCCAAGCTACTTATTTAATACAAATTCATATATGTACAAGTTGAACATCATGGTGGTGAGAAAACTTTGGATGGATTCAAGCATATGAACACACACATACAAAATACCACAACAATCGAGTCAATATCCACCTTTCGAAACCTAGCATGGCACGAATTCGAAATAATCACGGAAGCCATATGCATGGTCCTCAATCCAAATCTTACAGTGTACACTAAATTTAAACGTCAATATTAATTCTAGTACTATCTGCATTCAAATGTTGTTTTTAGCCCCCCCCCTCGGCACACACATTACGTACTTCCTCTATTGATCAATCTTCCTCTCATAACCACCTTACAAAGCTTTGGTTTTCGCACATTCATTTCATCTCTCCATGTTTCGATCTCTAACTCTCACACACCCACCATTGCACTCCATGTCGAGCTCTCTCTCCCCCCTCCCATCCACTCTCGGTAGATACATGCATTGCCTATCTAGACCCCCTCACTCTCGTGCGCATACACGCGCATTGTCTGTCTAGGTCACTCTCAAGAGACCGTCTCACTCTTTCTTCCGCGTGGTGGCACTGGCGGACCTACAGTGGATTCCTTGGGTGGGCTAGCCTGAAGAAGAAAGCATAGAAAAGAGATGGGTCATGCCACTTGGCATGCTATTTAGGCAGTGTTTTAGCTAGGCAAGGCGGGCCAGAGCACATGTTAGCCCAACGTAGCTCCGCCCTGCACAGTGGCCCACACTTGCTTCTTTATCTAAGTCTCGATTAACCTCACTTTCTCTCTCACACAAACGATATATATCCCTATTTCGGCCTCGATCGACACATTCTATACCCTCTCACGCAGTTGGTCTGTCTAGATCAGTCTCTCCAAGCCGTTCCACTCTTTTGACCTCATGGCGGCCCACGCTCTCTCAATCTCTCTCCCTCTCTATTCATGTCTCGATTAACCTCGCTCTTTCTCACACACAAACGATATATCTCCATGTTTGGGCCTAATTCGACATATTATTACTGTACACTCTCTCACGCACATTGCCTATCTACGTCACTCTCTCCAAACTGTCTCACTCTTTCGATCGCATGATGACCCACACTCGCTCAATCTCTCTCTCTTTATCTATGTATCGATTGACCTTGCTTCCTCCCACGCACAAACGATATATGTACATGTCTGTGACTGGATCATCTGCAAGCTCTCTCTTACAACCCTCACCCTGTTCAATCGGATAATATATATCCACAACACACACACACGCACACACACACACACACACACATATATATATCTTCAACAAATGTCGGGGCACACTCACTTTGTCTCTCCATCTATCTCTCGATTGACCTCGCTTTCTCACGCTATCTCTTCCACAGATCGAAGCTACCTCTCTATCCCCCGCAGAGCCGGAGCTATCTACATTGTGAGGGGGACTCCAACCTTCGATTAATTTGTGAAGGCATTTATACTGGTGGGTTTAGATTATATTTTTTAGCATTCGCCCTACAACTACTCCAAACACCATTGCAACCCCCCCCCCTCCCCCAATTGTTTTACCTCTGGCTTGGTCACCGCTCTCTCGCACGCCTTTTCTAACCTTCCATGTCGCACCATGGTATTTTTTCAAAACACAAGCACTTATCCTTAGTTATAGAATCTTATGTATCATAATTGCCCTTTTTCTAAATGAATTTCCATTATTTGTTTTTTTACTTTATGCTCTATAATGCACAATTCCCTGAATCTTAAAATAGATTAATTTTTTTATAAATCTTATTGATTTTGAACGAGGTGAACTATAAGAATTAAACAAACATCTACATCATGCATATATGAATCAAAGCTCACTACTGCAGGATGCTGCTAATGTGACACTATGATCAGAGACCCTTCGAGAAACTGTGTGCGATGCAATCATCGCAAACGGTGGTGTATGGAAACCTTCAAAAGTGTGTAAAACATTTGCGAAGACGGATGCATCAAACACGGTTTAGATTTTAGTTGCGTGTGCGATGAAGGGCATGCGGTCCAGTTCAATTAACTGTTTGCGATGAGGAGGAACAAAATAAACAGGCAGCCAGATGAAGGCGTGTGCGATACACAACATACGGTTCACTCGGATGAACTATTTGTGATTAGGCAACACAAAAGAAATGGGAAGACAGATGAAGGTGTGTGTGCGATATACATCATACGGTTCACTCGGATGAACTGTTTGTGATTAGGCAACACAAAAGAAACGGTCAGCCAGATCAAGGTGTGTGTGATTGAGGGCATACGCTTCAGAAGGATTAACTGTTTGCGATTAGACAATAGAACAGAAACGGTTAAGCCACATCAAAGTGTTTGCGATTGATGGCATACACTTCACATGGATGAACTGTTTGCGATTAGCCACAACAAATTGAAACAGTTAGATAGATCAACGTGTGTGCGCTAGACGGGCACACCCATTCTAATTAAAAGAAGCGTGCACGATGGTAATAACGAGCGTGCACGGTTGTTGGAACAAGACGTGTGCTGACATTGCCTATTGCGGTGCACCCTATGGTGCAAACGCCACGTACGCGACCGAGAAGGCGTACGTGCCCACGTTACGCCTTCTGGTAATAGTGCCGCACTTATAACCGTCAGTAAATTTTGAGCATGCGTTCCGTCACATTCCAAATTGCAAATACGTTCACAGCGATCAAAACCTAAACGGTTTCCCACTTAGGAGTGTATTACTACGCAGTTATAAATACTACTACTCCAAGATGACTGCATGTGACGCCCGGATAGTTAAGCTACAGTAACCCTCTACTAATGACGACATGTCACCATTGGTACTGTTGATAATCTCGTGTTAGTTCGAGACTGGTTTGAATTCAAATTCAAATTTCAGTCCAAGATTAATTTTTTCAAATTTCAAAACTAAAATGTTCAATGTGTTGAAAATATTCAGTAACTATTTACGATGGAGAAACCACACTTTTTATAAAGTAGTTAAACACACTAAACAAATAAAAATAGAGGCAGGAACAAATATTCAAATACCTTCTAAATAATATAATTGTATAAAGTATTATGATGGCACCAAACTTTTGTGGTACTGAGCTAAATTGTAACATTAAGTTAGGAGATGACTTATATTTTGTAAAATTGAATACACTAGAAAATAAAATAAGTAGAAAAGAAAATTAAAGAAAAGAAAACATAAAAGGAGAAGAAAGGAACCCCCTCCCCACTGGGCCAAATGGCCCAGCTGACCCAAGTTGGCCCAGCCAGACGGCCCAGTCGTCCTAGGCCTATATGGCTTCCACACCCCCCAAACCCTAGCCACCGACACCACTCCCCCCCCCATGATCCCCTTCTCTCACCTGTCTGGATCGGGATCCCCATCGCCCCCGGCGCACCTCGCCGCCCCGGTCGCTGGATCGCTCGCCGCCTTGCATCACCGTCTCTCCCCCAGGCCGCTTCACCAAGCCTCGCCGAACCCTGAACCCCTGCAACGGGGTAAGCACGGCCCCGATTCACTCCCCCTTCTCTGCTCCCGCACCCTCGCCTACGCTCACCGCGCCGCCTGCGGCGGCCTCGCCGTGGCCCGTACTGGCTGCGCTCAGGGCCGACACCTACGCACACCCGCGCACCACCCCACCACTCTCGGACGCGCTCGCTCGGCCCCTCGCGCCGTCCCGTGCGCCCCCAGCGCTCGGCTTCCCTCCCACCTCGTGTGCTCGTCGCGTCGTCTCATCCCGCACCGCGCTCTGCATTCGCCTCGCAGCGCCAAGCCGTGCCCTGCCGTTCGCCTCACCACGCCGAGCCGCACCCGCCGCGCTACTCCTCCTGGGAGCGCTCGCACATGCCGTGCCCCGACGCCTTGTCCCACGCCCGCCCGCAGCCGCAGCTGCTTGCCGCTCACCTCGCGCCTACTCCCTCCGCTCTCGGCGTCGCCCCACCCACTGTTGCTGCTTGCGCCATCGAGCGCTCTGTCGCCCGCGGTCGCCGCCGCTGCACGCCCCGGTCGCGCCGCCGCAGCTGCTACGTGCCGCCGGCCTCCCTGGCCCTCAACGCCGACCCCCGCCTCCGCCGCGCCCCTGCGGACCGCCGCCGCGACTCGGCCCCGGCCCCTTCTGCCACGACCGCCGGCCCCCTGTTGCCGTGGCCGCCGGCCCCTGCTACCGCGGCCGCCGGCCCTTCCCGGCGCTGGCCTCTGGCCGCCAGCGCCCGCCCCGCATGCCCCTGGGCGTGCGCCCACTCGGGTCGCGCTCGTGCGCCCAGCGCCCGTAGCCCGTACGCCCGCTAAGCCCCGTGCCCCTATGACAAGGGGCCCCATCCCCTAGAAGTAAAAAAAGGAATTAAAAAATAAAAATAAAATTATTAATTAATTAATTAACTTAATTAATCACTGTTTAATTAACCTAATCAATTAACTAAACTAATTAAACTTGTTTAGTTAGTCTTAGTCAATGACAGTTGGGCCCCGCACGTCAGTTTGACTCAGTTAACTGACTGGTTGACTGCTGACGTCGTGCTGACGTCATCCGTACTATTCTGGATAATGTTCTATTAAATTAATTAATTAAATTCCAGAAATTAATAAAAACTTTAGAAAATCATATCTTTTAAACCGTAACTCGGATGAAAATAATTTATATATGGAAGTTGCTCAGAACGACGAGACGAACCCGAATACGCGGTCCGTTCGTCCGCCACACATCTCTATCGTACCGTACGTGCAACATTCCCCCTCTGTTTCATCTGCCTGGAAACGCGAAACACCGGGAATACTTTCCCGGATGTTTTTCATCCTTGCCAGTATCACCTCCTACTGCGTTAGGTCACACGTAGCACCCCGTATTTCCATGTTATGCTTTGTGATGCTATTGTTTGCTCTGTTATTTATTTGTTTCCCCTTCGTTGCTTATTTTCGGTAGACTCTGATACTGTGATAGACCCCGAGACCATTAATGCTTCGGTGTTCGACTACGGCTACGCTTCCGAAGATTCCTTTCGTCTGCAGAGCTTCCAGGCAAGCCCCACCTTTGATCACCAGATATCGCCTATTCTTCTTTCTACTGCTTGCATTAGAGTAGTGTAGCATGATACTGTTCGGTTACTCCTATTCTGATGCATAGCCTGTCATTGCTGCTACAACTGTTGATACATGTACCTGCCATCCTAATGCTTAGTATAGGATGCTAGTATTCCATCAGTGGCCCTTCATTCTTGTCCGTCTGCCATGCTATACCATCGGGTCGTGATCACTCGGGTGGTGATCACGGGTATATACTACATACATACTTTACATACACTTGATGATGATTCGGAGATGGGGGCTGAAGGGGCAGGTGGTTTCACCCAGGTAGTGGTGGGCCTGGGTTCCCGACAGCCCCCTGATGGTTACTTTGTGGCGGAGCGACAGGGCAGGTTGCGACCACCTAGGAGACAGGTGGGCCTGGCCCTGGTCGATGTCCGCGGTTATTTCATAATAACACGTTTAACGGGATCTTGGTATTTGATCTGAGTCTGGCCATTTGGTCTATACGCACTAACCAACTGCGTGGGAATAGTTATGGGCACTCGACGTCGTGGTATCAGCCGAAGCCTTCTTGACGTCAGCGACTTAGCGGCGCGCGCCGGATTGGACCGGAACGCCTACTCTGGTATTAGGAGAGGCTAGGTCTGCTTACCGGCCGCCCTCGCAACGTGTAGGTGTGCATTGGGCGATGGGCCCAGACCCCCGTGCTCTTAGGGTTTAGACCGGCGTGCTGACCTCTCTGTTGTGCTTAGGTAGGGCTGCGATGTGTTGATCTTCCGAGGCCGGGCATGACCCTGGAAAGTGTGTCCGGCCAAATGGGATCAAGCGTGCTGGGTTATGTGGTGCACCCCTGCAGGGAAGTTAATCTATTCGAATAGCCGTGTCCCTCGGTAAAAGGACGACCCGGAGTTGTACTCTGACCTCATGACAACTAGAACTGGATACTTAATAAAACACACCCAGACAAGTTCCAGATACAACCCGGTGATTGCTTTCCCACAGGGCGACGAGGGGAGGATCGCCGGGTAGGATTATGCTATACGATGTTACTTGGTGAACTCTTCAGCTACTCAAGACGGAGGCTGCCAGAAGCTTTGACACTTGTTACTATTCCATCTACTCTCTTCTACTGCTGCAAGATGGAGGTGGCTAGAAGCGTAGTCTTCGATTGGATTAGCTATCCCCCTCTTATTCTGGCATTCTCCAGTTTAACCCACATATATCACCCCCCTTTTACACAGATACCATTGCATATGTAGTGTAGATCCTTGCTTGCGAGTACTTTGGATGAGTACTCACGGTTGCTTTTCTCCCCCTTTTCCCCCTTTGTCCCTTCTTCTCGGATGACGCAACCAGATGATGGAGTCCAGGAGCCAGAGGATCCCGATGAGGTTTCTACATGGAGTTCGGTTTCGAGGATTGGTTAGGAGGTCCCAGGCAGTAGGCCTTGCCTTTTCGATCGTTGCTACTTTTGTGCTAGCCTTCTTAAGGCAAACTTGTTTAACTTATGTATGTACTCAGATATTATTGTTTCCGCTGAATCTTGTGTTTTCGAGCTATGTATTCGAGCCCTTGAGGCCCCTGGCTTGTAATATAAAGCTTGTATTATTTTAATTTGTGTCTAGAGTTGTGTTGTGATATCTTCTAGTGAGTCCCTGATCTTGGTCGTACACATTTGCGTGCATGATTAGTGTACGGTCAAATTGGGGGCGTCACACTGCACATTCCTCCTCAACTCCTCATCCACAAAATGTCAAAAACAAAAAAAAACCATTCATCATCGTTCCCTTGCGTCCGCCATGGCCAGCGTGAGTTCTGGGTCGAGAGGTTGCCACCAGGGATAGGCGAGCCTGGAAGCGGGAGCACGAGAGATGTCCCGCTGCTTGTCTTCAAGCAATTCAGTTGATAAACTAAAAGTTATAAAGAAAAAACTTTAACAAACTCTGTTTGCTCTTGTTGTTGTAAATATGTAAAGCCAGCATTCAAGTTTTCAGCAAAGATTGTGAACTAACCACATTCACAATAACTTTCAGGTCTCATGTCTACTCATATCAATGGCATAATCAACTAGCAAGCAATAATAATAAACCTCAGATGACAACATTTCTGAAAACAATCATAATATGATATAACAAGATGGTATCTCGCTAACCCTTTCTGAGACCGCAAAACATAAATGCAGAGCACCTTTAAAGATCAAGGACTGACTAGACATTGTAATTCATGGTAAAAGAGATCCAGTCATATTCATACTAAATGCAAATTAATAGCAATACATGCGAATGACAGCGGTGCTCTTTAATAAGAGGATGATGACTCAACATAAAAAGGAAATAGATAGGCCCTTCCCAAAGGGAAGCAGGGATTTGTATAGGTGCCAGAGCTCAATTTTTAAATAGAGATGAATAATATTTTGAGCGGTATACTCTCATTGTCAACATAACAACCAAGAATCTCGATATCTTCCATGCTACACACATTTTAGGCAGTTCCCAAACAGAATGGTAAACCTTATACTCCCCCAACCACCAACAAGCACACTCCACGACAAGCCCGAAACAATGGGTACCGTCCAAACCAGCAAAAACCCTGGGGGATTTTTGTTTAATTATTATGATTTGAACATGGGAATGGGCATCCCGGTTACCAGCCATTTTCTCATGAATGATGAGCGGAGTCCAATCATCGTGAGAATAACCCACCTAGCATGGAAGATATAGACAGCCCTAGTTGATACATGAGCTGTTCGAGCATACAAAACAGAATTTCATTTAAAGGTTTAGAGTTTGGCACATATGAATTTACTTGGAACGACTGGTAGATACCACATATAGGAAGGTATGGTGGACTCATATGGAATAACCTTGGGGTTTATGGAAGTGGATGCACAAGCAGTATTCCCGCTTAGTACAGGTGAAGGCTAAAGAGACTGGGAAGCGACCAGCTAGAGAGCGACAACAGTCATGAACATGCATTAAAATTAATCAAAAGTGAATGCAAGCATGAGTAGGATATAAATCACCATGAACATAACTATCGTGGATGCTATGTTGATTTTGTTTCAACTACATGCGTGAACATGTGCCAAGTCAGACCACTTGAATCGTTCAAAGAAGGATACCACCCTATCATACCACATCACAACCATTTTAATATCATGTTGGCATTCAAGATAGACCGTTATAAACTCTTAGCTAATTAAACATGGCATAAGCATCTATGATCTCTAATTGTCATTGCAAGCATCTTTCATTCATAATAGGTTGAATCAGGAACAATGAACTATCATATTTACAAAAACAAGAGAGGTCGAGTTCATACCAGCATTTCTTATCTCAATCAATTCATCATATATCTTCATTGTTGCCTTTCACTCGCAGGACCGAACGATGTGGATAATAATAATAGTGCACGTGCATTGGACTAAACCGGAATCTGCAAGAATTTAATAGAAGAGAGAAGACAAGGTAATATGGCTCAAGGTTAAATCAACAATAATGCATATAAGAGCCACTAAGCATTTTCATCATGGTCTTCTCCTCTTGACTCCCAAAGAAAAGAAAAGAAACTATTTACACGGGAAAGCTCCCACCAAGCAAAAGAAGACCGAGAAATCATTTTTGGGTTTTCTTTTAATTACTACTACTACAGGCAAAGAAAGTAAACTAGCTAAAGGCTACAACTAATTTTTTTCCTTAAGGTTTTTCTAACACACAAGAAAAAGACTAAGAAAAGAATTGAAACCAACATGGATAGTACAATGAAAGAGTGTGAGCACCGACAACTGGAATAAGTGTGTGAACATGAAGGTAATGTCAGTGAGAAACACGTACTCCCCCAAGCTTAGGCTTTTGGCCTAAGTTGGTCTATGGCCAGTACTGCCCTGATGGATATCCAAAGTCGTAGTTGGGGTTGTACTGAGATGCAGCGGCTACTGCCTGACAAGCTGCTCTCATCGTCTCCTGATACTCATTTGCTTCCTCCCCGGTTATAGTATATCTCCCTTTTGCTTGAAAGTCAAATAAGGTAGGAGCAGGGAGAGCAATATGGACAGCGTGACGCCTGTCAAAGATTAGTCGATACTGGAGGGATTGTTCATCCCTCTCCACAAACCGATGGCTAACCATAGAATTATAATCTAAATAAGCAGGTGGTAATAGTTCATCATTTTCATGTATAGGCACACCAAGACGACGGGCTATGCGAGTGGCATAAATCCCACAAAATAAATCTCCATCTAAACCATTATGATGTAGCCTACGTGCAACAATGGCTCCCAAGTTATATTGTCTATCACCTAATACAACACTCTTGAGAACAATAAGATCTGGGACGCACACATGACAAGCCTCATCTTTACCGTTGATGCATCTACCAATAAAGAGAGCAAAATAATGTATAGCAGGAAAATGAATGCTCCCTATGGTAGCTTGTGTGATCTCTCTAGTTTCCCACACAGTGATACTAGCAAGGAAGTCTTTATATTCAGATTTGCGAGGTTCACTAATATTACCCCACTGCGGGAGCTTACAGGCATCATTAAAATCTTCTAGGTCCATGGTATAAGATTTATCATATAGATCAAACAGGACAATGTGAGAATTACATGAAGATGTAAATTTAAACCTTCTCACAAAGGTATCAGTTAAGTAATAGTATTGAGGGCACTAATCTTCCATGAAGCCCTCGAGGTCAGCATTATGCACATATGCGTCAAATTCCTCCTTAATGCCTGCCCGAATCATAAATTCCTCTGGCTGCCATTCACAAGGCCGCACCTGAGCTTCCCTTGGCAATTCATTGTCCGGCTCTCGCATTGCGAGCCTTTGTCCTTGCTTCTTTGAGGAACCACCATGGAAGATCTTCCTTTGCATTTTTCAAGGAACAATCTCCCCAAATAGTTTTGTGAAAGGAGCTTTGAGCAAGGAGATCGAAAATGGCAGCAAGGTGAGCTAGAACTCGTGCTTGAGCTGGATAGTGATTTTTTTGGGAGGAAGAAGGAGTGTGTGGGTGCAGGAATAAGTGGAGGGGGGCCATGTGGGGCTCACGAGGCAGGGGGCGCGCCCAGTGAGGGTGGGCGCGCCCTGGACCCTCGTGGCCAGGTGCTGGCTCTCCCTGTTGTGTTCTCTGTGCCAAATATTCTCAAATATTCTAGAAAAAACATATTTCATTTTCAGGGCATTTGGAGAACTTGTATTTTAGGGGTATTTTTTATTGCACTGATAAGTCTGGAAACAGACAGAAAATACTATTTTTTCTTTATTTAATCTAATTAACAGAAAATAAAAAGAGGGTACAGAAGGTTGTGCTATCTAGATTCACCCATCTCATGCTCATCAAAAGGATTCCAATAACAAGGTTGATCAAGTCATGTTAATAAAATCTTTCTGAATAACATGAAACCAGAGAATTTTCGAATAACACTAGGTTACCTCAATGGGGATATGTATGTCCCCAACAATAAGAATATCATATTTCTTCTTGGCAATAGGGGGAGCTATTTCAAAACTTCCAATAGTAATCATTGAAATTTTCCCAATAGAATTGATACTGTGGACCTGAGGTTGTTTCCTCGGAAAGTGTACCGTATGCTCATTACCATTGACATGAAAAGTGACATTGCCTTTGTTGCAATCAATAACAGCCCCTACAGTATTCAAAAAGGGTCTACCAAGGATAACAGACATACTATCGTCCTCGGGAATATCAAGAATAACAAAGTCCGTTAGAATAGTAACATTTGCAACCACAACAGGCACATCCTCACAAATACCGACAGTTATAACAATTGATTTATCAGCCATTTGCAAAGATATTTTAGTAGGTGTCAACTTACTCAAGTCTAGTCTATGATATAAAGAGAGAGGCATAACACTAACATCGGCTCCAAGATCACATAAAGCAGTTTTAAAATAGTTCCCTTTAATGGAGCAAGGTATAGTAGGTACTCTTGGATCTCCTAGTTTCTTAGGTATTCCACCCTTAAAAGTGTAATTATAAAGCATGGTGGAAATTTCAACTTCAGGTATCTTTCTTTTATTGGTAATAATATCTTTCATATACTTAGCACAAGGATTTGTTTTAAGCATATCAGTCAAACACATACGCAAAAAGATAGGTCTAATCATTTCAGCAAAGCGCTCAAAATCCTCATCATCTTTTTTCTTGGATGGTTTAGGAGGAAAAGGCATAGGTTTCTCAACCCATGGTTCTCTTTCCTTACCGTGCTTCCTAGCAACAAAGTCTATCTTATCATAACGTAGATTCTTTGATTGTGGGTTATCAAGATCAATAGCAGGTTCAATCTCTACATCATTATCATTGCTAGGTTGAGCATCGTCATTAACATTATCACTAGGTTCATGTTCATTACCAGATTGTGTCTCGGCATCAGAAACAGAGATATCATTGGGATTCTTAGGTGTGTCAGCTACAGGTTCACTAGAAGGATGCAAAGTCCTATCATTTTTCTTTTTCTTCTTCTTAGAAGAACTAGGTGCATCTAAATTAGCTCTCTGAGAATCTTGCTCAATTCTCTTAGGGTGGCCCTCAAGATACAAAGGTTCCTGAGTCACTTTACCCCCTCTAGTTACAACTCTGAGAGCAAAGTCATTATTCTTACTATTTAATTCATTGAGCAAATCATTCTGAGCCTTAAGTACTTGTTCTACTTGAGTGGTAACCATAGAAGCATGTTTACTAATGAGTTTCAATTAACCTTTAACTCTAGACATATAATCACTCAAGAGTTCAATCATATAAGCATTACATTGCAATTGTCTGCCAACATAAGCATTGAAGTTTTCTTGCTTCACAATAAAATTGTCAAACTCATCTAAGCATTGGCTAGCAGACTTATAGCGAGGAATATCACTTTCACCAAATCTATAAAGATAATTTACCTTTACTACCTGTGTTGGATTATCAAGACCATGTATTTCTTCAATAGGCGGTAAATACCTTTTTCTTTCATTGATTTCTTTGCCTCTTGCATATCTTCAAGACTGAGAAACAGAACACCCCTTTTCTTCGGAGTTGTCTTAGGGACTGGTTCAGGAAGTGTCCAATTATTTTCATTGGCCAACATATTATTCAATAGTAATTCAGCTTGATCAATTGTTCTTTCCCTGAAAACACAACCAGCACAACTATCCAAGTGGACTCTGGAAGCATCCGTTAGTCCATTATAGAAGACACCAAGTATTTCATTCCTCCAAAGAGGATGATCAGGCAAATCATTAAGTAGTTGGAGAGGCCTCCACCAAGCTTGTGGGAGACTCACTTCTTCAATTTGCACAAATTTTATATTTCCCGTAAGGCAGCTTGTTTCTTATGAGCGGGAAAATATTTAGCAGAGAAGTAATAAATCATATCCTGGGGACTATGCACACAACCAGGATCAAGAGAATTAAAGCATGTCTTAGCATCACCCTTTAACGAGAACGGAAATAGCTAAAGGATATAGTGATAACAAATCTTTTCCTCGTTGGTGAACAAGGTAGCTATATCATTCAACTTAGTAAGATGTGCCACAACAGTTTCAGATTCATAGCCATGGAAAGGATCAGATTCAACCAAAGTAATTAACTCAGGATCATTAGAGAAATCACAATCCTTATCACTAACAAAGATAGGTGAAGTAGCAAAAGCAGGGTCATATTTCATTCTAGCATTCAAAGACTTTTGTTTCAGCTGAACTAATAATTTCTTAAGATCATATCTATCATTGCAAGCAAGAAAGTCTCTAGAAGTTTCTTCATCCATAACATAACCCTCGGGAATAACAGGCAATTCATATCTAGGGGGAGAATCTTCATCATCACTTTCATAAATATAATCAGTTTCAATATTTGTATTCTCCCTAACCTTAGCAATTTGTTCATCTAGAAATTCACCTAGTGGCATACTATTATCAAGCATAGAAGTAGTTTCATCATACATAGCAGAAGTGGGATCATCAAGAACATGCGACATATCAGATTCAATAGTAGGAGTAGGTGTCGCAAATTTACTCATAATAGAGGGTGAATCAAGTGCAGAGCTAGATGGCAGTTCCTTACCTCCCTTTGTACTTGAGGGAAAGATCTTGGTTTTTGAGTCCTTCAAGTTCTTCATAGTGATCAACAAATATAAATGCCAAGTGACTTAGAGAATATAGCTATGCTCCCCGGCAACGGTGCCAGAAAATAGTTTTGATAACCCACAAGTGCAGGGGGTCGCAACAGTTTTTGGGGGTAAAGTATTCAACCCAAATTCATTGATTCGACACAAGGGGAGCCAAAGAATACTCTTAACTATTAGCAGCAATTAAACCACACCTGGAAACTTAGTATCTGCAGCAAGGTAATTTAGTAGCAAGGTAATATGAAAATAACTGTAGCAGCGATAAAAGTAACAATAGTGTTTTTGTAGTTTTTGTAATAGCAGCAGCGAAAAAGTAAATAACCAACAAGCAATATGTGAAAAGCTCGTAGGCATTGGATCGGTGATGGAGAATTATGTCAGATGTGATTCCTCATGTAAAAGTTATAACCTAGGGTGACACAGAACTAGCTCCGTTCATCAATGTAATGTAGGCATGTATTCCAAATGTAGTCATACGTGCTTATGGAAAAGAACTTACATGACATCTTTTGTCCTACCCTCCCGTGGCAGCGGGATCCTAGTGGAAACTAAGGGATATTAAGGCCTCCTTTTAATAGAGTACTAGACCAAAGCATTAACATATAGTGAATACAGGAACTCCTCAAACTACGGTCATCACCGGGAGTGGTCCCGATTATTGTCACTTCGGGGTTGCCGGATCATAACACATAGTAGGTGACTATTGACTTGCAAGATAGGATCAAGAACACAAATATATTCATGAAAACATAATAGGTTCAGATATGAAATCATGGCACTCGGGCCCTAGTGACAAGCATTAAGCATAGCAAAGTCATAGCAACATCAATCTTAGAACATAGTGGATACTAGGGATCAAACCCTAACAAAACTAACTCAATTACATGGTAAATCTCATCCGACCCATCACCGTCCAGCAAGCCTACGATGGGATTACTCACGCACGGCGGTGAGCATCATGAAATTGGTGATGGAGGAAGGTTGATGATGACGATGGTGACGATCTCCCCTCTCCGGAGCCCCGAACGGACTCCAGATCAGCCCTCCCGAGAGAGATTAGGGCTTGGCGGCGGCTCCGTATCGTAAAACGCGATAATTCTTCCCCTCTAATTTTTTTCTCCACGAAAGAGAATATATGGAGTCGGGGGAGACGTCGGTGGAGCAACAGGGGGGCCACGAGGCAGGGGGCGCACCCCCACCCTCGTGCACAGGGTGTGGACCCCCTAGCTTGGTTCTTTCCGTAGTTATTATTTATATATTCCAAAATAATTCTTTGTTGAATTTCAGGTCATTGCGAGAACTTTTATTTCTGCACAAAAATAACACCATGGCAATTATGCTGAAAACTGCGTCATTCCGGGTTAATTCCATTCAAATCATGCAAGTTAGAGTCCAAAACAAGGGCAAAAGTGTTTGGAAAAGTAGATACGTTGGAGACGTATCACCCACCTCGCCACGATAGCAGCTAACATGTACCGCCGCACGGACGTAGCAGCAGAGAGGTACCGCCGCGCCACCGAAGCAACACGAAGGACCCGGCGCACCGTCGATGCAGCAGACTGGTCCGGCCGCGCCGCGGAAGCAGAAGAGATGTCCCGCCGCACCGCGAATGCAGCAAATATGTCCTACCTTGCCGCGGCAGCCTGGGAAAATGCCTCGCGGGCAGGTGAGGACTCTTACAGGCGCATGCGTGCCCTCGTCCTTAGGCAGATGGATCAGATCTCCAAGTGGACGAGGTTGCAGGATGACCTGCAAGCCTTGTTTGAACAGTCTACCGATGTCATCCGGCAACTAAATGAAAGCAATGCGAAGCTCCGGGCCGAGCGTGACCTGCTGAGGGCGAAGATCGTTGGAAGTGTGGAGCAGCAGGAGCAGACCACTGCCTTGTTGAAGAGGACCGGCTTCGTCGTCGAGAAACTTATGGACGAGAATGCCATGCTGCGCAACGAGTGCAAAAGGTTGGTGGAGGAATCCATGGATGCTCTCAACCAGCATCTTGACGATAAGAAAGAGCTCGTCGCCGCCCGTCATGGAGACTAGTTGTGTTCCTTCTTCTTTTGCCCTTGTCTATATCGGGCGTTATCGCATGTGGCTTTTTTATTATGTTTACAAATATGTAAGACAATTATTATCCAATGTCATCGTCCTTATATTCATCATGCTTGCTATAAGTCGCAGTCGATGATATATAGGTCTGTCGGATCTTACATCAAGATCTATGCAAAACTTTCTTTTTAGATTTTCATTTTTCTCTCTTAAATCTCAGTCCAGTGAGACATATAGCCACGCCGTAGAAAAGGTGCTCGGGCGCCATTAATGGAGACGTTGGGAGGGAGGTGCGCGGCGGGTAGCGGTCAAAAGGGCTCTCCTCCCGATGAGCACTCGCAGGGGTCTGATCGCACGCCTCCCGTACTCAACTAGCTACCCCGCACGGCACCTCCTAGCCAATAAAAAAAGGGACGCGTGGCCGCACATAATTTGTAAGTCGAACGCCCATGGTTTCAATAATACGTGTGTTTCCAATTTGTAACATGACAACACTTGTTACAAAATGACTTCGTTGATTGTTAATGTGTGCTTATTTCCCAAATCGGACAGAAAAATTACCACAGCATGTTGGTGCCATGTCATGAGACCATGCCAAGTTTCATGATTTTCAGGGGTGTTTTGGAATTGCGGGAAATTAAAAACCAAGTTTCTCAATCTTTCCGGCCGAGCCACGATGCTCAGATGTTTGAATTTCACTCACATCTCTTGCATGGGACCTAGAAATTCACCCAAGGACACACATGTGATTTTTCATACAACTTTGGTGCACTGGAGCATGTGCTTGTAGTTCAAATTTGAATTATGCACATTAAATGCCCAGAAACTCAATTAATGTATAAAAAGGCCAAACGAACCCAGAATAATTCCAAAACTTAGCATGGTACTTCTATTTGGTCTAATCTGGCTGTGTAAAAAAATTAAGGTGGGAGAAGGCAGTGTACCTATGTCGTTTCGCACACGGAGGTGACACGTTCCCTCTCGGAACCACGAGCCTTCTTGAGGGAAGCTCTGGTTTGCAAGAAGCGTACACCAAATCTTGTCCCAATTCAGGCGTGTTTTGGAATTACAGGAATTCAAAAAACCATGTTTCTCAATCTTTTTGGCCGAGCCACGACGCCTAGATATTTGAATTTCACTCTTGCATGGGACCTAGAAATTCACCCAAGGACACACATGTGATTTTTCAAACAACTTTGGTGCACTGGGGCCTGTGCTTGTATTTCGAATTTGAATTATGCACATTAAGTGTCCAGAAACTCAATTAATGTATAAAAAAGGCGAAACGAGCCCGGAATAATTCCAAAATTTAGCACGATGCTTCTATTTGGTCTAATCTGGCTGTGTAAAAAAATAAGGCGGGACAAGGACGTCTACATATGTCGTTTCGCACATGGAGGTGACATGTTCCCTCTCGGAACCACGAGCCTTTTTTAGGGAAGCTCCGGTTTGCAAGAAGCTTACACCAAAGCTTGTCACAATTCGGCCCAAAAAATTACACAGCATGTTCGTGCCATGTCATGACACCATGCCTTGTTTCATGATTTTCAGGTGTGTTTTGGAATTACAAGAATTAAAAAACAAAGTTTCTCAATCTTTCCGGCCGAGCCACGACGCCCAGATGTATGAATTTCAGTCCCATCTCTTGCATGGGACCTACAAATTCACCCAAGGACACACATGTGATTTTTCAAACAACTTTGGTGCACTGGAGCCTGTGCTTGTATTTCAAATTTGAATTATGCATATTAAATGCCCGGAAACTCAATTAATGTATAAAAAAGGCCAAACGTGTCCGAAATAATTCCAAATTTTCGCACAGTACTTCTATTTGGTCTAATCCGGCTATGTAAAAAAATTAAGGAGGGAGAAGGCAGTGTACGTATGTTGTTTCGCACACGGAGGTGACATGTTCCCTCTCGGAACCACGAGCCTTCTTGAGGGAAGCTCCGGTTTGCAAGAAGCCTACACCAAAGCTTGTCCGAATTCGGCCAAAAAAAATACCGCAGCATGTTGGTGCCATGTCATGACACCATGCCAAGTTTCATGATTTTCAGGCTGTTTTGGAATTACAGGAATTAAAAAACCAAGTTTCTCAATCTTGTTGGCCGAGCCACGATGCCTAGATGTTTGAATTTTACTCTTGCATGGGACCTAGAAATTCACCCAAGGACACACATGTGATTTCTCAAACAACTTTTGTGCACTGGAGCCTATGCTTGTATTTCAAATTTGAATTATGCACATTAAATGCCCAGAAACTCAATTAATATATAAAAAAGGCGAAACAAGACCGGAATAATTTCAAAATTTAGCACGGTGCTTCTATTTGGTCTAATCTGGCTGTGTAAACAAAATAAGGCGGTATAAGGCCGTATACGTATGTCGTTTCGCACACGGAGGTGACATGTTCCCTCTCGGACCCATGAGCCGTCTAGAGGGAAGCTCCGGTTTGCAAGAAGCTTACACCAAAGCTCGTCACAATTCAGCCAAAAAAATTACCGCAGCATGTTCGTGCTATGTCATGACACCATGCCAAGTTTCATGATTTTCAGGTGTGTTTTGGAATTATAGGAATTAAAAAACCAAGTTTCTCAATCTTTCCGGTCGAGCCACGACGCCCAGATGTTTGAATTTCAGTCCCATCTCTTGCATGGGACCTAGAAATTCACCCCAGGACACACATGTGATTTTTCAAACAACTTTGGTGCACTGGAGCCTGTGCTTGTAGTTCATACTTGAATTATGCATATTAAATGCCCAGAAACTCAATTAATGTATAAAAAGACCAAACGCGTCCGGAATAATTCCAAAATTTAACACGGTACTTCTATTTGGTCTATTCCGGTTGTGTAAAAAAATTAAGGTAGGAGAAGGCAGTGTACGTATGTCGTTTCGCACACGGAGGTGACATGTTCCCACTCGGAACCACGAGCCTTCTTGAGGGAAGCTCCGGTTTACAAGAAGCCTACACCCAAGCTTGTCCCAATTCGGCCAAAAAAATTACTACAGCGTGTTCGTGCCATGTCATGACACCATGCCAAGTTTCATGATTTTCAGGCGTGTTTTCGAATTACTGGAATTAAAAAACCATGTTTCTCAATCTTTCCGGCCGATCCACGACGCCCAGATGTTTGAATTTCACTACAATCTCTTGCATGGGAGATAGAAATTCCCCCAAGTACACACATGTGCTTTTTCAAACTACATTGGTGCACTGGAGCCTGTGCTTGTAGTTCAAATTTGAATTATGCACATCAAATGCCCAGAAACTCAATTAATGTATAAAAAAGCCAAACGAGCACGGAATATATCCAAAATTTAGCACGGTACATCTAATTGGTCTGATATGTCTGTGTAAAAAAATTAAGGTGGGAGAAGGCAGTGTACGTATGTCGTTTCGCACACGGAGGTGACACGTTCCCTCTCAGAACCAAGAGCCTTCTTGATGGAAGCTCCGGTTTGCAAGAAGCAAGCTTGTCCCAATTCGATCAAAAAAATACCGCATCATGTTGGTGCCATGTCATGACACCATGCCAAGTTTCATGATTTTTAGGCGTGTTTTGGAATTACAGTAATTAAAAAACCCAGTTTCTCAATTTTTCCGGCCGTAGCCACGATGCCCAGATGTTTGAATTTCAGTCCCATCTCTTGCATGGGACCTAGAAATTCACCCAAGGAGACACATGTGATTCTTCAAACAACTTTGATGCACTCGAGCATGCGCTTGTAGTTCAAATTTGAATTATGCACATTAAATGCCCAGAAACATAATTAATGTATAAAAAAGGCCAAAGGAGCCCCGAATAATTCCAAAATTTAGCACGGTACTTCTATTTGGTCTAATCTGGCTGTGTAGAAAAATTAAGGGGGGGGGGGGAGGCAGTGTACGTCTGTCGTTTCGCACACGGAGGTGACACGTCCCCTCTCGGAACCACGAGCCTTCTTGAGGGAAGCTCCGGTTTGCAAGAAGCCTAAACCAAAGCTTGTCCCAATTGGGCCAAAAAAATTACCTCAGCATGTTGGTGCCATGTCATGACACCATGCCAAGTTTCAGAATTTTCAGGCGTGTTTTGCAATAACAGGAATGAAAAAAACCAAGTTTCTCAATCTTTTCGGCCGAGCCATGACGCCCAGATGTTTAAATTTCACTCTTGCATGGGACCTAGAAATTCACCCAAGGACACACATGTGATTTTTCAAATAATTTTGGTGCACTGGAGCCTGTGCTTGTAGTTCAAATTTGAATTATGCACATTAAATGCCCAGAAACTCAATTAATGTATAAAAAAGGCGAAACCAGCCCGGAATAATTTTCCAAAATTTAGCACGGTGCTTCTATTTGGTGTAATATGGCTGTGTAAAAAAAATTAAGGCGGCAGAAGGCCGTGTACGTATTTCGTTTCGCACACGAAGGTGACACGTTCCCTCTCGGAACCACGAGCCTTCTTGAAGAAAGCTCCGGTTTGCAAGAATGCTTACACCAAAGCTTGTCCCAATTCGTCCAGAAAAATTACCGCAACATGTTCGTGCCATGTCATGACACCATGCCAAGTTTCATGATTTTCAAGTGTGTTTTGGAATTACAGGAATTAAAAAAACCAAGTTTCTCTATCCTTCCGGCCGAGCCACGATGCCCAAATGTTTGAATTTTAGTCCCATCTCTTGCATGGGACATAGAAATTCACCCGAGGACACACATGTGATTTTTCAAACAACTTTGGTGCACTGGAGCCTGTGCTTTTTGTTCAAATTTTAATTATGCACAATAAATGCCCAGAAACTCAATTAATGTATAAAAAAGGCCAAACGTGTCCGGAATAATTCCAAAATTTAGCACAATACTTCTATTTGGTCTAATCCGGTTGTGTAAAAAATTAAGGCGGGAGATGGCAGTGTACGTATGTCGTTTCGCACACGAAGGTGACTGATGTCTACACACGCTTCTACTCTTGTAGACTATGTTGGGCCTCCAAGCGCAGAGGTTTGTAGGACAGCGGCAATTTCCCTCAAGTGGATGACCTAAGGTTTATCGAACTCAGGGAAGTAGAGGTTGAAGATGGTCTCTCTCAAGCAACCCTGCAACTAAGATACAAGAAGTCTCTTGTGTCCCCAACACACCAAATACAACTAGGAGTTGTATAGGTGCACTAGTTCGGCGAAGAGATGGTAAAATATGGATGATAGGAGTGGCAAAGCAAAGTAATATAAATCTGTAATAAAAAGTGCAGCAAGCAAACAAGTGGTAAACGTGAGCACAAATGGTATTGCAATGGTGGAAACAAGGCCTAGGGACCATACTTTCACTAGTGGCAACTCCCAACAACATTAACATAATTGAATCACATGATATTTCCCATAAAACATGCAATGGAGACGCACCCGGAGGTCATTCCTTTGTGGTCAAGAGAGGACGAGAATTATGTAGGGCTACAAAAGCACACCTCAAAGTTCGTAGTTCTCAATCTATGGATTTCCCAATGTCACCGCGGCCATCCAAAGAGAGTTCCACAATCACCACAACATATCTAAAGGATAGTCAAAGACAAGCACCAAGAGACTCTCAATCTTCAATCAACACACAAAAAGGAAATCACTCATGAAAATATTCTTCTAATCCATGTCCAATAGACCGCTGTCACCTTGGTCTCGGGGATTATACTAGATAAAGACAAGTGAGTACATCAATCCAATACATAGAGGAAGGGGAAATATCATGGGATCACCCTAGATTAACATAGCCTATGATCACAACGAAGATCACATCATGGGAGAGAGAGATAACCACATAGCTACACGTACAAGCCCTCAGCCCCGGAGGAAACTACTCACGCATGGTCATGGTGAGGAGGAGGTTGATGATGGTGTTGAAGGAGAGGTGCAGCCCCGCGAGGAGGAGACGGCCGGCGGCAGCCACGGAGGCGGCGGCGGCGGCGGCCCTAGGGGGCAGCGGCTCCTTGGCCCCCCTTCTTCCTTGTGGATGGTGCTGCAATGGTGCTGGTCCTCTCCTCCAAGACGGCGGCTCGGGAGGAGGAAAATTCGTGGCCCTTGGTGACCTAGGTTTCCTCTCTTTATATAGACTCTCGGATTCCCGTCATCAGATTTTGGGCCTCAGTAAAACGGGCTTTACTCGGCCGTCCAGACTCCGATTTGGACGAATTTTATATCCAGAAGCATCGCCTCGAAATTCCCCACAACTTTCGCAACTAGAATTTTTCCGTTTGACGTCGTCTTCGGGCCGGAACGTGACCATCTTCAAAAAAACGTTCTTAGACAGATTTCAGGAAAGTCAGAGTCCTACTCCAATACGACTCCTTTTGCGTTTTTTGTCAATTTCCAAGTAATTCCTACACAATAAAGTGTAAAAAAAGAACATTGTGCACTTTTGCAACCATTAGTAGGTTAGTACAAATATGATCAAAAGTGTATGGAAGTGCATAAATATCATAGCAATATCACACAAAAAAGGCATGGAGCAAGCAGAAATTATAGATACGTTTTGGACGTATCAACATCCCCAAGCTTAATTCCTGCTCGTCCTCGAGTAGGTAAATGATAACAAGCATAATTTCTATGGTGACATGCTATTAACCATATAAGAACTTTTCATAGTCACATGACAAGTGCTTACTGAGACAATGAATCTGTAGTAATTAAGTTGCCTCATGAGAAAATCACAAAGAACTGAAAGTTTTACAATATGATACTGAAACACTCAATAGATTTGTAATGAGCATGGTGTGCAAATATGATAAAGTGGTACCTCACTTGCCCCCTTTAGTGAAGCAAAACATAAATGCAGGGGCACCTCCAAGGTTTAAGTGAGGACTAGATACAATGATTTCAGAATAAACGATATCATAATCATGCAAAAGACAATGGTACTTTGGGACAATGCACATTACACTCAGAATGACAATCATGCTCTCAATAGTTGGTGCTTTAAAGAAGGTGGAGACTCTCGAACCGTGGCTTTTGTTGTCAAGGTTGAAAACCCGTGGTCGGAAACAAAAACTAAACATGTACCAGAGCTCTTGGTTTTAAAAACAGAGGTAATAATTATTTTTTTAGAATATGCATATTTCGTCAACGAATGCTAGCAGATAACTCAATCACTTCTCGAGCTAGACAAGTTTCGAGGAACGGCTCCCGAATGAGGACGATCACATCCTCTTAATCTCCTTTGTTTATCACTGCCAAAGTTTTCTGATTTCTCATGAACAAAGCGTGAAGGAGGGTTTGTTTGTTTATATTATTTTTTAATGAGCCCTAACCCTAACACATCGGTCTCACCGAGTTGATATTGTCGGTCCCACCGAAATGTCTAACGTTCACATTTTGAATTGCTTCGGTCTGACCGAGTTGGGTCAAATGTGTGTAATGGCTAGATTTTGTGTGGAGGCTATATATACCCCTCCACCCCTTCTCCATCAGTGAGAGAGCTATTAGAACGTGCCTACACTTCCACTTTTTATTTTCTGAGAAAGAACCACCTGCTCATGTGTTGAGACCAAGATATTCCAATCCAACCACAAGAATCTTGATCTCTAGCCTTCCCCAAGTTGCTTTCCACTCAAATATTCTTTGCACCATATCCAAATCTGTGAGAGAGAGTTGAGTATTTGGGAGACTATCACTTGAAGCACAAGAGCAAGGAGTTCATCATCAACACACCATTTATTACCTTTTGCAGATTGGTGTCTCCTAGATTGGTTAGGTGTCACTTGGGAGCCTCCGACAAGATTGTGGAGTTGAACCAAGGATTTTGTAAGGGCAAGGAGATCGCCTACTTCGTGAAGATCTACCCAAGTGAGGCAAGTCCTTCATGGGCGACGGCCATGGTGGGATAGACAAGGTTGCTTCTTGGTGGACCCTTCGTGGGTGGAGCCCTCCGTGGACTCGCGCAGCCGTTACACTTCGTGGGTTGAAGTCTCCATCAATGTGGATGTACGATAGCACCACCAATCGGAACCATGCCAAAAACATCTGTGTCTCCAATTGCGTTTGCACACTCCAATCCCATCCCTTTACTTTCCTGCAACTTGCATGCTTTACTCTCCGCTGCTCATATACTCTTGCCATGCTTGCTTGAAATGTATTGTGAATGTTTGAAATTGTGCTAAAAAACTCCACCCCAACTTAAAGTACTTAAAAACTGCCACTTTTCTTGTTGTGAGTCTAATCACCCCCCCCCCCTCTAGACACCTCTTCTTCGATCCTCTGAGGTTAGGTAAGCGACACTCACATCCCATCAATGAAGCTCTTTTCTAGCTCCGTTTGTCGGGGAGGTGAGTGCATGAAGGTGTATCTTTAGATCTTGCAATCGAATCTTTTAGTTTCTTGTTTTATCACTAGTTTGGTTTTCTAAAAGAAAACTACAAAAAATGGAATTAAGGTTGCATCATATTATTCATCTTTATAATGTCTTTCGTGAAAATGATGGAAAGGAAAATATTGCTCAATTGTTAGAAGAAGAATGCTATAAAATGTTTGGCATAAATGATGAGCATGATTGCAAAGTTGTTAATATGAATTCTTTGAATATTCATGATGCTAATGATATGCAAAGCCATAAGCTTGGGGATGCTATGTTTGACGAAGATGATTTTTTTAGTCCCCCAAGATTTGATGTCCAAATTTGTTATAATGGTAGCATGCCTCCTATTTATGATGATTATGATGATGACATGGATGATATAGAGAATAATGACAACAATGAAACGTGTCATCATGATTTTAATTTTCAATTGGATTATGCCAATCAAGTGTCTCATGGTGGTTATTTTGTTGAGTTTGCTCCCACTACTATTCATGAGAATAAATTTTCTTATGTGGAGAGTAGTAAAATTTATATGCTTGTGGATCATGAAAGGAATGCTTTATGTGATAGCTATATTGTTGAATTCATTCATGATCCCACTGAAAATTATTATGGGAGAGGAACATGTGCTTCTACATATCTTAATAATATCAAGTTTCCTCTCTATGTGTTGAAAATCTTGAAGTTTTCCTTGTTTTGCCTTCCTATGCGAGTTGATTCTTGTTCTCATAAATTGTTTGCTCTCAAAAAACCTATGCACGGGAAGTGGGTTAGACTTAAATGTGCTAGTCATATGCTTCGTGATGCTCTCTTTGTGTTTCAATTCATATCTTTCATGTTAGCATCATTGATATCATCATGCCTAGCTAAAAGGCATTAAAGAAAGGCGCTTGTTGGAAGACAACCCAACACTTATACCTACTGTTTCTCTGCGTTCACATGGTTAAGCTACTATATTAATCATGTTTTACATGTTTTGTTTCAATAAAGTGCCAAGTAAAGCCTTTAGGATAGTGTGGATGATAGTTGATTTGATTCTGTGCAAAACCAGAAAGTTTTGCGTCCAGTGCAGAAAATTCAATAAATCACTGGAACGTGATAATTAGCTGAAATTTTAACACATGATTGGTATACAAATTTCCTACGTTGTCCAAATTTGTCAGAATTTTTAGAGTTCAATAAGAATGGTGGTTATCCACATCATTACAAACTCTTCTGTTTTTGACAGATTCTGTTTTCATTGCATAGTTTGCTTCTTTTCTAGTTTCTATGGCTTATATTGATCAATATAAATTGTACAAATGTTATGCTACAGTAGGCATTGTGTGATAACAATTATGAATCTTGTCTTTGAGAGTACCAAAGTGAATTATTTGTTCTATCATACTAACCCACCTCACGAAGTTCCGTTAAGTTTTGTGTGATTGAAGTTTTCAAGTTTTGGGTGAGATATCGATATGAGGTGAATAAGGAGCGGCAAGACCCTAAGCTTGGGGATTCCCAAGGCACCCCAAGGTAATATTCAAGGAATACCCAAGCAACTAAGCTCGGGGGTGCCCCGGAAGGTATCCCCTCTTTTGTCTTCAACATTATCGGTAACCTCCACTACAAAAAAAGACACATCCGTGACATTTTGGTCCGAACGAAACTTTTTTCTGTCATACTTATGACACTTCTATGACAATAATTGTGAAAAAAACGGTATCATCATAGATGTGGTAGGGTCCTACTTCTATGACAAAAAATCATGACAAAAAATGGGATTTTCGTCCTGGGCGGGCCGGAGACGCAGCTGCATGACATTCTTTGGGCCGTCCATGACAGAAAACCCATGGTAGAAGCGAGGGCGAGGAAAATATCGGGGTGTTCCCGGTTACAGTGGGTGGTTGGGGCCGAGCGATGCGCGTTTCTCTCGTACACGCACGCGCGTGGGTGCGAGGCGTTGGGCTCTAACTAAACCCGAGTGATTGCACTGCAGGCTACGCGTTACTGAACCTGAGCGATCGATCGATGCCTATTAACTGAACCCGATCGAGCCATTCCTTCACTACTGCTGCTAACTGAAGCCTATCGATGTTGCCTCTGCATGAAAGTGAGTGTTGTTGGGGGTGGGGGGGATTGGATGAACAGTTCCCGGTGGGGTGGCTAAACAGGACCCCGTGGTGTTGCCTCTGCATGAACAGGACCCCGTTCGATCAAGCCGGTTGGGGCTGCATGAATAGGACCCCGTGGAGGGCTGCATGAACAGGACCACCTTGTGGAGGGCTGCATGAACAGTAGACGGTGGAAGGCTGGATGAACAGTAGCTCGTGGAGGGGTGGTTGAACAGGAGCCCGTGGAGGGGGCTAGTTGAACAGTAGCCGGTGGAAGAGCGCGCGGTGGAGGCTGAACAATCGCAGGTGGAGGCTGGAGGAGGTCGACGGTGGATAAAAAATAGCCCGTGGAGGCTGGAGGGGGTCGACGGTGGTGATGAACAATATCCCGTGGAGTCCCGTTTTGCGGTATGCCACACCCCTCCCGATGAACAGGACCCCATTTCGACCGTAGCGCTCCAACACAAGTCCGTTTCCTCCGTTTTGCGGTACGCCACACCGCTCCCGATGAACAGGACCCCTGTTTCGACCGTAGCGCTCCAACACAAGTCTGGTTCCTCCATTTTGCGGTACGCCACACCCCTCCCGATCAATAGGACCCCCGTTTCGAACGTAGGAGGTCCGTTTCCTCCGTTTTGCGGTACGCCAGACCCCTCCCGATGAACAGGATCCTGTTTCGAAAGTGGCCGGTCGAACACAAGGTCGTTTCCTCCGTTCTGCGGTACGTCGGGCCTCGTTTCCATCGGTTGTTCCGTCCAAGCCCTCCCGATGAACACGACGACGCATTCCGTTCCGACCCAGCCGGTTGGCTCCCCATGAACACAACGACGACGATGTTTCTCTGTTTCGACCCAGCCATGTACACGAGCCCTGGCCGTACGTACGCGCGAGTAGGCGTTCGAGACCCCGCCCGTATATACGTACGTGGCCGTATTTACTTTCTTGCACCCTGGCCGTTGTACGTACGTGTACATGCTACGTGCGCGCCTCTACATCGACCAGTATGTACGTACACGTTCGCGACCAGAATGACAACGCTACGTATGCTTCGACCAGGTGGGTCCCGACTGTCAGGCACTTCCTTGCGTGCGAAGATGTAGCTGCTGGGTTCCAACAGTCAGGAGGGCGAATCATTTTTCTTTGCCCGGATGCACTTCCTTGCGTGCGAAGATGTAGCTGGTGGGTCCCAGCAGTCAGGGGGAAATGTTTTTTTTCGCGAAATACGGTGGCCCATCCGGTGGGTCCCCGTTGTGAGGTGGAGGAATAATTACTTTGCGCGTAATAAGGAGGAACTTCCTTGCTGCGGCCATGGACCCAGCTGTCAGCCTCTCCACGTACAGTCCACGTCCGATGAAGCCGTTCCTTGACCACGTGGACCACGCTGCGCCGAGAGCACCAGGGCGGTGGACGATAGCGAGGCCTAGGAAGGGGACGACGCGGAGACGGGGAAGACGCGGCAGTGGATGCCCATGCGTAGAGGAGTATGAGGGTTCACTCGTTCGCTGCGGTGTGAGGCTGCCGTCGCCGCAGAATAACAGGGGGTGTGGGTGAGTAGAGGGATGGCCTGGCCAACGGTGGGAATAGTAGGGGGCGGTGAGGCCTCCGCGGCAGCACAGCCGGCCACGGGAGGCAGGAGCATGCGGCACGACCGGTGCTGCTTTGGGCGGCTGGAGCAACAAGACCAGAGGTTGAAGAAGCTCTATGGCCGTTGGATGGACATTGTACGGCCACTGGACCTAGAATCGTTCATATTGACTAATTTGACAAAGCACACCGTCCCCGTCAACTTAGTAGGCCCACAAGTGAAGTCAGCCTCCCACCAAGGTGGGTCCCAACCAGCAGGGGGAGTATTCATTTTTTTGTGCGTAATAAGGAGGCACTTCCGGTGGGTCCGAGCTAACAGAGTGGGGAACGTTTTTTCGCGCAATACGGTGGCCCGTCCGGTGGGTCCTAGTAGTCAGGGGAAAAAAATTCGCCAAATACGGTGGCCCGTCCGATGGGTCCCTGCTGTCAGGTGGAGGAATAATTATTTTCCGCGTAATAGGGAGGCACTTCCTTGCGGATGCCGTGGACCCAGCTGTTAGCCTCTCCACGTACAGTACCCTTCCGATGGAAGTCGTTCCTTGACCACGTTGACCACTCCGCGCCGAGAGCACCAGGGCGGTGGACGACGGCGAGGCCTAGGAAGGGGACGACGCGGGGCCGGGGAAGACGTGGCTGTGGAAGCCCGCGCGGAGAGGAGTACGAGGGTTCACTGGTTCGGCTGCGGTGTGAGGCTACCGTCGCCGTAGGGCCTGGCCAGCGGTAGGAATAGTAGGGGCGACGAGGCCTCTGCAACATCACAGCCGGCCACAGGAGGCAGGAGCACGAGGCACGACCGGCGCTGGTTTGGGCGGCTGGAGCAAGAAGACCAGAGGTTGAAGAAGCACTACGGTCGTTGGATGGACATCGTACGGTCAATGGAGCTAGAATCGTGCATATTGACTAAGTTGACAAAGCCCTCCGTCCCCGTCAACTTAGTAGGCCCACAAGTCAGCCTCCCACTATACTGGGTCCCAGCTAGCAGGGGGAGTATTCATTTTTTTGTGCGTAATAAGGAGGCACTTCCGGTGGGTCCGAGCTGACAGCGGGGGGAACGCTTTTTTCATGAAATATGGTTGCCCGTCCGGTGGGTCCCAGCAGTCAGGGGGAAAATGTTTTTTTGCCAAATATGGTGGCCCGTCCGGTGGTTCCCCGCTGTCAGGTGGAGGTATAATTATTTTCCGCATAATAAGGAGGCGCTTCCTTGCGGCTGCCATGGACCCAGCTGTCAACCTCTCCACGTAAAGTACTCTTTCGATGGAAGTCGGTCGTTGACCAGATTGACCACGCCACGCCGAGAGCACTAGGGTGGTGGACGACGGCGAGGCCTAGGAAGGGAACGACACGGAGGCAGGGAAGACTCGGCAGTCGTTTCCCACGTGGAGGGGAGTACGACTGTATGAGGGTTTACTGGTTCGTCTGTCGTCACCGGAGAATAATAGCAGGTGTGGGTGAGTAGAGGGATGGCTAGGCCAGCGATGGGAGTACGATGGGGCGGTGAGGCCTGCGTGGCAGCACAGCCGGCCACGGGGAGGAGAGAGCAGGCAGTCCCGCCGGCGCTTGTTTGAGCGGCTGGAGCAGGAAGAGCAGAGATTGAAGAAGCACGACGGCCGTTGGATGGACATCCAACAGTAACTGCTTGTGCGCCAACCATTTTTTTTAGGAAAGCCTCAAATCTGTGCAAAACTTCATACAGCCCATCTGCCATTATTTCTAATAATTTACAGCACATTTTCTAATTCTTAAGGTTTTTTTTGGAGCCCATATTCTTTTTGTTGGCATTACAGCCCATATTGTGGCCACGGTTAAAAAATTATACGAAATTTTGCATATTTCGGTGCGGTCCGAACTGTTTTTAATCCCGAAATTTCGAGTCACATTCAAACTGATTTCAAAAATAAATATATATATCAATATAAAATCCAAAAAATTGTCCACGCATAAAAATCAATGCAATTTAAAATCTCGAAATGAAAAAAAATAAAATTTGAAACTAATTGCCGGTTTGATGTGTTTTAAAAATGTACAACTCATTTCTCATTACTGATAGGCCATTTTGTCGGCCAGCCGAATGAGAGCTCTCCTCGTCTTGAAAGATTTGCAGCCCAACAGGCCTGACAAAGCGACTTACTTGGCAAATCACAAAAAAACTGGGTTGTGGCCCTGGACCCAGCTGTCAGCCTCTCCACGTACAGTACTCTTCCGATGGAAGTCGGTCTTTGACCACATTGACTACGCCGCGCCGAGAGCACCAAGGCGGTGGACGACGGCGAGGCCTAGGAAGGGCACAACGCGGAGCCAGGGAAGACGCGGCAGTGGATGCCAATGCAGAGAGGAGTATGAGGGTTCACTGCTTCGGCTGCGGTGTGAGGCTGCCGTCGCCACAGGGTCTGGCTAGCGGTGGGAGTAGTAGGGGGCGATGTGGTCTCAACGGCAGCACAGCCGGCCACTGGAGGCACGAGCATGCGGTCTCGTCGGCGCTCGTTTGGGTGGCTGGTGCAAGAAGAGCAGCAATTGAAGAAGCAACAGGACCGTTCGATTCAAATCCAACGGTTACTGCTGCTAGAATCGTTTGTTGACTAAGTTGACAAGCCATGCGTACGCGTCAACTTAGTAGGCCCACAGGTCAGCCTCCCAACCGGCGCGCCCCAGATGTGAGTGGGAGGAATCATTTTTTCGTGTAATAAGGAGGCAGTTGATTGCGTGCGGCCAGGCCAGCGGAGGGAGTAGGGTGGGCAGGGGAAGCTGGCGCGGCATCACAGGGGGCCACAAGAGGAGGGAGCAGGCAGTCCCGCCGGCGCTAGTTTAGGCGGCTGGAGAAGGAAGATCAGAGATTGAATAGGCATGTCGGCTGTTGGATGGACATCCAACAGTCACTGCTGCTAGAATCATGTGTTGACTGACAAAGCCTTGCGTAAACAAGTCAGCCTCGAAATCTATGGCGTGTACAACCCATTTGTTATAATATTTATATTTTTTACTCATTTTATAATTCATATGGAATTTATTGCAGCCCGTTTTCCATTTTTAGAATTGCTGCCCATTTTCTGGTCAGTGCCAGGGTTAAAAAAATAACTAAATATGTGGGAAATTTTGAAAGTTCGCAATTTTTTGTTGGGGAACAAAATATTCTTAATCCAAAAATTAGTAGCCATACTAAAACAAATTTTAAAAAAATAGTACTATGTCATGTTAAATCCAGTGAAATGTGTATAAGATATCAGTGAAGAACAAAAACAAAAAAAGAAACTAATATCCCATTTGCTATAAATTTTTTGGAATTTTCAACCTCTTTTGATATTAATTTTAACAGACACTGACCATACTCTTTGGCCAGGCCGGAATGCATCCCTCCTCGTCTTGAAAGATTTGCAGCCCAGTAAGTCGGAGAAAACAAATAGGCCTAGCTTGGGTATTCTTCAAAAAGAAATACTGGGCTATCTATTTTCCCAAAGAAAAAACTGCTAGGCTGGTCATGTTGTTAGACGGGCCATAGAGACCGCACAACCCAGTTTATAGCTTGCTCCTCCGAATTACTTATTTATGTTTAAGGGACCATGAGCATGTACCTGGGCCGGATTCATGTGAGAGCCTCCCTTCCAGTTAATTATGGGCCTCCATCAGTGGGCTGCATGTTATCAACAAGTGAAAATGTGTTTCGTACGAAAAATAGTATGCGCTACGTACAGTACGGGGCACTAAAGGATCAAACCGTGCAACGACTTCCAAAACATTGTGTTTGGCGTTCTAACAACACATTTATTCAACTAACAGACAAAATATACTACTGATTTTACATTGAAAACAGCAGCAGCAAAAACCAGGGCTGGGGGTGCAACAGAAGCAGTAAGCAGGCCAGAAGAGTGAAGACGCAGCTCTCTCTTCCAAACCAAACATCAGCCATCATTACAAAAGGGCTACCAAAAAATAACAAGTGTATGCATCAAACTAAATAAATATCCTACTACACAAGTGTGCGCATCTAACTAACTGGCTCAGTTAGACGTTACTATTTATTAAGATGTGGAGTTTGGCTGA
The DNA here is from genome assembly GCA_902687465.1 of Secale cereale. Classification (NCBI taxonomy): domain Eukaryota; kingdom Viridiplantae; phylum Streptophyta; class Magnoliopsida; order Poales; family Poaceae; genus Secale; species Secale cereale. The sequence continues at coordinate 735,796,321 of LR738713.1, forward strand.
CGGCTTGAACCAGATGGGTGCCTGACGGGGGAAACTCCAACCAGCAGGTCGAAGTCTAATACTTGCGACCCTCTCTCCTACTTTGGGCTGCAGAGCGTGGTGGCACATATCAGGGTATGGTGCATGCAGAGACGCATGGTACGCTGTGTACACACAGTTTTGCCTGATGAACGAAATCGCGCTGCCATCATGATCCTTGCCGTCGGTTATGTAATGCCCAGGATGGGACTATACCTCCTACGTGTCGGGGCACGACTTAAAGGTATAAGACCATTCTGGAATGATCTCAAGTTTGGTATCTTTGCACGACTCATGTAAAAATAGGGATGAAATTGCAAAAGGATAGTTGGCTTACACTCGCCACGTCACACAATACATTACATAAGCAAAACATCATTCAAAACATCACAACCCGACTACGGTTGAAGATCCAAAAGAAAGATACCAAAACATAAAGCCACAGGTCCGAATCGCCCCTAGTAGAAACCACTACTGATCGTCGAAAAACATCACACACATACAGCCACTCTCTTCATCGAGCTCCCAGTGAAGTTCTTGGACCAACTCCTGCATTGATCTCAGCAGTACCTGCATCTGGTGTTGTAGTATCTGTGAGCCACGAGGACTCAGCAATCCCATAACCATGGGTATCAAGACTAGCAAAGCTTTTTGGGTAGGAGGGGGTAAAGTGGTGAGGTTGCAGCAGCGGCTAAGCATAATATGGTGGCTAACTTACGAGTACAAGAATAAGATGAGCATCTACGCAAACGGTCGCAACTAGTAGTGATCGCTAAAGATCCTGAACTACCTACGAGTCAAACATAACCCCACCGTGTTCTCTTCTCAAAGTGAAAAGAAACAGTCATGGTTACTCACACCGTTGTGTGTTTTACTTCGGATCCTCTATCAAGTTTTCTACAACCGGACATTAACAAATTCCAATCTGCCACATAACCGCGGGCACAACTTTCGAAAGATCATAACCCTGCAGGGGTGTCCCAACTTATCCCATCACAAGCTCTCACGATCAGCTGAATTGATAAATATAATATCATCACCCCTTATCTTAGGGAAATCCGATCAGGCTCGGCATCCCGGTGCACAAGACATTTCGACAATGGTAAAACAAGTCCAGCAAGACCTCTCGGCGTGCCGACACCCTGATAGTAGCCGCGCGTATCTCGTCTCAGGCCACGTCCGGATGGGCGATTATACGAGTAAAACCAGCCCTCGAGTTTCCCCAAGGTGGCCCCGCATACTCCCCGTTTGGGGCCAACACCATCAGCACTGGCCCCCCTACTATGTAGAAAAGAATCTCGAGGGCGCGGCCCCTATGCAAATTTAATTAATTAATTAAGTTGTTATTATGAGGCAAATTAAAACCAATGTTGGGCCTTGCTGGAGGAGTTTTATTCAAAGTCGAAGTGTCAAGGGGTCCCCATATACCCATCGTGTAAGGAACGCAAAATCAAGGAACATAATGTTGGTTTATCGGCGCCTAAGGTGGCATGAGTGGAACAAAACACCGAGCAAAAGGCCAAGCCTTCCACCCATGCCCAGTATATAGGTGTGTTAATAATAATAATAGATATTGTGATATTCCAACAAGTTCCCACCTGGAACGATCTTCATCTTCACCTGCAACTAACAACGCTATAAGAGGGGCTGAGCAAGCGGGTAACATAGCCAAACAGTGGTTTTGCTAGGAAGGTGTCAAAAGGTTAGAGGTTTCATGGCAACAAGGAGAGGCTGACATAAAAGATGGGTAGCGCGACATATAACGATAGCATCGAGACACTAAGCATGGCAATGATAGTAAAGGTATCCAAGGGTATGGTCATCTTGCCTGGGATTCCGCAAGGAAGAAGAACGGGTCCACGAAGTAGTCGAATAGAACCTCACAACTCCGGAACGAACCCGAAGCTAACGAGGGAAGCAAACCGGAAAGAAACAAGCAACACGGTAAACACACCACACGAGACATGACAATGTGCTCAAACAAGTATGATGCAACACAAGTCTACATAGGAAGCACAACAAGTCTATACAGGAAGCACAACATGGCAAGGTAGGAAGCACAGAAAAACAACACAAGTCTATATGATGCAATACATGGCAAGGTATGATGCATGACAAGTCTATACAGGAAGCACAACATGGCCAGGTAGGAAGCATAGTAAAATAACACAAGTCTATATGATGCAATACATGGCAAGGTATGATGCATGACAAGTCTATACAGGAAGCAATACATGGCAAGGTAGGAATCACAGAAAAACAACACAAGCAACATGTCAATATGCTCAACCAAGTAGGATGCAAGACAAGTCTATATATGATGCAAAACATGGCGAGGCAGGAAGCACTCAAAAAGAACACAAGTCAACAAGTTTAAATGAGGCTGGAAACTACAACAACAATTCCGGAAAATCCCCATATGCATGTTTAGCAATTTTAAGCAAACAACAATTCACACATTTTAATGTTGTTAACATGATGCGGATGACATGATCAAGTTTTATGCAATTTTTAGTTAAAGGTTGACATGAAGAGATATGAAGCACTTGTCACCGTGGTGGAAAGAAAGGGGTCACGGCGGCGAATCCGAAAATGATGCCACGCAACATATCTGTTCCGGTAACTCGTTGAGAGACAGGTGCAAAAGAAAAGGTGGCGTGAGCAAGCGGAACAAGATGAAAGGTGGGGTGATCCCGTCACCGGGTTCCCATGGGTTGGCGACGAGGCAACCGAGGAGCATGACAAAAGACGAATCGGGCACGGTGCACACAAGGGAAAACATCTCATACAACACATGCATTCGTCCACGGGTCATCGTCTCGGGGTTATACCTTCGGAACATTCGTTTTGGGGCGGTTCGAGATCGTAGAGGAAGTAGTGGTACTCGCGGGTCGTGGCACACGTTCGTAGAGGGAAGTAGTCGTTCCGTTCGGAGAGGTACTTGACGAATCCATCGTTTCCGGGGCGACGGTAGTCGTACACGTTGGCGTTTTCGTTCACGGTTCTTCGGCGACGGTAGTGGTACTTGACGTGTCGCCGTTCTCGTTTCGAAGATGTACATGTCGTCGGAAGTAGTTGAACTTGGTGCAAAGGTCGTCGTGGTACTTGGGGTCTCGGGTCTTGGCGACGGCAGATGCACATGGCGAGGAACTTGACACATCATCTTGTAGTCGTACACGAGGTCGTCGTGGTACTTGTCGCAACCACCAAGTGTAGTCGTTCTAGGCACCGGGCGTCGAGGTACTTGGAACTTTGCAGAACCGAAGCTAACAACAAAAAACCCAAACTTGGGCTCCACGGGGGCAGCAGCATGAGGCGATGCAGGCGAGGAGAAGGCACAACTACGGGACAGGCGAGCTCGGCGAGGCCGAAGCGGCGAGGCGCGAGGATGAAGGAAGGTGCTGGTGAGGCAACGCGGCAGTGGCCTGGACGCGCGGAGGGGAGGCCGGTGCGCTGGAGGTTGCTCGGGCGACGATGGAGATGAGGCAGGGGCCTGGGGCGCGCTGGAGACGAGGCAGGGCCTTGGCGGCGGACGGCGCGGCTCCTGGCCGGTCGGGCTACTCGAGGGGCTCCTCCCCTCGGCGAGCCAGGCGAGGTGGCGGGTGGCGTTGGAGGAAGTGGCAACGCAGCTGTAGGCTCGCCAACGTCCTCGAGGAGGCGCGGGTCGTCCTCGGGGCGGCTGTGCCTGGGAGGCAGCATGCCGAACGGAGGGAGGGGAGGCGCGACGCAGACGAGGCCGGGGCGGTGGAGCGCCATGGATTGGCAAGGAGGAGGTCGCTGGTAGGGAAGAAGGAGGCGGGGCCGCATCTGGCAAAGAGGAGGAAGGGATCGAGGAAGAAGGGATCGAGGAAGAAGGGGAATTGGGCGAGCTCGGCGGCGCGAGGGAAAAGGGGACGAGGGAGCGATGCTGCAGGGAGGATGGCTCGGGGACTTAGGTTTAGAGCTGGAGGGGAGTTGGGCCTGCGGCTGGCTAGGCTTGGCCTAGGGAGGCCAGAAAGGTTGGGCTCTCTAATTCTATTAACCAATTATAGGAAAATAAACAAGGAAGAAAGAGAGAGAGAAAAAATGAAGGGTTAGGAACAGAATTTGGGCAAGGGGATTATTTTTCTTGGACTCGCAAAAATGCGCACGGTCCACGAAAAATAGGACAGGCATGAACGCAAGAGTTAAATTGAAACTCATTTGAATTTAATTCAAATGGTTTGAACTAGGACATGGCTTAGAAAGTGTCCAAAAATGTTGAGGTTTTTGGAGGAACCTCGATAAATGGGAAAAGAATTATAGAGAAGGTTTCGACGGTGAAACTTGAAGCAAAAGAGGTCTGGAGAATAATTGCAAGTGTGTTACGGTGATCCCAAACAAATGGAATATTTATTTATAATAGCTCCATAATATTAGGAGGATATGTTATAAAGAGAAGTCACTCTTCCCTCGATTTAAATGGACCGAAGGTCCACACGACTTATTTGGTTGAGTTGCAGAATTAAAGTCATGATGGCATGATGACATGATGCAATGCAAAAATAAATAACACAAGCACAAATGAAACACACGGGAGAACCCGGAACATCTGGAATCTTCTGGGACGTCGGTCTTCGGGCGTCACAACTCTCCCACACTAACAGAGGATCTCGACCCGAGATCCTAGAGATGCCACCGGGTAGAAACGAAAAAAGAAGAGGTAAACAAAGTTGCTTCTTTGACAGACGAGTGAAACCACGAACCTGAGAGGTTGACCAAAATGAAAGAAAAATACAACGGAGATGAACGAATATGAAAACTCTGTTAGAAAAGAGGAACAAGGAACATTATGAGAACCTTGTAAGTTGAAAGACATGAAACAAGAGCTTACGAACCAAAAGAATTAGAAACCGCAATGGTATAGCCAAGGAATAAGAATGACAGAATTTGGACAGCACTCCGTCTGGAAATGGTAGGAATTAACATGAACTTGAGGAGATGGTATGATACTTGATGAAATCAACAACACATTGCCTCCAAAACAATTAAAAGAATGGCACAAGGTTAAGAAAGATTTCAGATAGCACTCCGGTTGAAAAGATAGGCAAAACTTGATAAGATTAGAGAATTAGAATGGAGGACACAACACTCCTGTTAAATGGACTAGGAAAGAAAAGAACATGATCTTGACAAAACGAGATTATGGGACAAAGAGGGCAATATCACAAAGCCTCCGGAATGAAAGAATAGAATATAGATCAATGAAAGAAATGAACGGAGAAAAATATGACAACTTCTCTCAAAATTGAATTTGAAAGAGCATCCTTACGAAGAAGGGTTGAATGTGGTTGAAGGAAAAATCAACACGAAACGAATAAGCTTGATGTGGGCTTATGGAAAACATCTCAAAATTAAGAGGTGACAACCAGCCACTTACGAAAACATTTCATTGGATTGAGATCAACAAGGAGACGAAAAAAACTTATTTCGCCGGAATGATAAATGAAGAATTTGGGTCATTTATAAGCACCACAATAGCAACAATCCTTAGGGAAAGCTTTTAGGTGAAATACAACCCAAGTTAACTCCAACGAATAATTGAAGGGTTGAAAAGACTTCATGAACGAAGAATAAGATGGTTTCATTCTTGATAACTCGTGAATCATGAAACAAGAAGGAAATTGTCAAGAATGACATAACACCACCTGAAACGATAATGTAGAAAGGATTGCAATTGGAAAGCATGATGAAGAATGCTTGAGCTCCAACAAGAATCTTGATGAAGACTTCGAGGATGAATTAAATCTTGATGAACCACCATGAAAACTCCGGTAATGAAAGCATGAGAAGTGAAAGATGAAAAGAATAAGATTCAAGGCCTGCGATGAATTAGATGGAGCATTGAAATGATATAATTGAAATAACTTGGAACTCCGGAAAACAAGATGAACAACTTAGAACCAAGGATATGATATGATGAACAAGCTCTAGACAAAAGAATTAAATCACCTTGAAGGAATAAGAATAAGAATTATGTCATGCATCTCCTTCACCAATTTAAATTGATGACAACCAAAGGATCTGGCATACTACTTATTCTCGTTGGAAAGAATTAAGAGAGATCTCGCACAAGCTTGGGTAAATCTTCAACGAACCACCGGTAGGATTATGAAAAGAACAAATGAATTAATACGATAACAACGGAAGAGTAATCTTGAACGAACCACCGAAAGGATATGGAGATGAACGAAGAGGCATCAATGAAGAATATTTGGAGGACAAGTTGAAAACTAAGAACGAAGAAATATTCTGAAATGATGACCTTCGGAGGAACACAATGGAAAGAATTCATGAAATGCTCCAGACGGGTATGAAAATAATTCCTCACAAACGGAACAATAATGAGGATGGTATTAAGCTAGAACCACGAATCTTCAAGAGAACGGGCCAAGATTTAAGAGAGACTATTCTTCGGTCTTCAAATGTTGAGAATGGCGACGAAAAATGCCATGACGATTTTTTAAGATACTCCGGACGAATGACAAGAGGAAGGTGGAGCTAAAGATGGAAATAATTGAAAACAAGCTTGGAGAAGGCGTGTGACTGAAGGAAAACATTCTTACGTCACACTTTGAAAAGAATTTGAGTATAACTCCGGAAAAGAAATTAGAAAAGTCAGGTAAGATCCTGGAAAAAGACCTGTGGGTTAGGGCCCACTAAAGAAATCACCGTTGAAAAAGATTGCTTAAGAGATATTGCACCGGTTGAATTAAATGGCTTGAATAAGATGATAAACCTCAAAATAGCTTGAAGGGATCATGAATTGAAACACAAATCTTCCGAGATATCTTGAACACTCCGGATAAGAATTATATGGAGTTGAATAATCAAGAGAGACTTCGGATAAGAAATCCCACATTGGAAAACATGTGAAACAAGAGGCACACATATGATCAATACAGAAGCTTGGATTTAGTCCCCCGGAGAAGAATATTGGAATTAAGAATGATGAACTTGAAACTCTTGAGCATTTTCACGATAAATCATCGGATAAGAACATCGAAGGAAATGAATGAAGAACCAACACATGAATAAAATGGATATTTCATTTGAGAATTGCTGGCTCCATAAAGAAAAGGGTGGGAGGGTGGGGAAAACAAAGACAACTTGAGACGAACAAAATGGACACTGGTTGAAAAAGAATTTAACATGACCATCTTGATGATTAAGAAGGACTAGCACTCTCATAGAAATATGAGAACACCGCTTAGGAAGGTATGGAATCAACATTTGACATCGAAGCAACTCGAATACCAGAATCAAAACAAAAACAAAGGATAGATATGTTGCAACATTATCTTCACAATATCATTCGAACGGAGAATTGAACGAATGAATTCCGTAGGTTGATGGTACATCAACTTGTCGAGAAGCAACTTGGGAGACCAAAAGGTAAATAAAAACAAGAAGGAGCAGATAGAACAAATACAAGATAGAAGTTTCGTTCCACATATTCGTGTTGAAAGCTCATGGAACGTGTTACAAAAGGGTTTTGCAATCCCCGGATCAGCATAGCCAAGGACCCTTTAAGATGCAACTCCCAATCGGAACAACGTCCATAAAACTACTTCACTCAATGTAGAACCCCGAACTCCATATCATGCATTCGTTGGAAGAATGCCTACGAGCTACTAGATGAACCCACCTATTAATTTTCGAAAGTTTCCAGTTATGCAATCAGGTGTTGGGGATACAGGGGAAGCACCGCGCACTCAACTCTAATCCTACATCCAGTTGTATCCATCCTTCAACACATAACCAGTTATTTCCGGAAACCGTTTACCTCGGACCTTCGAAACGCATCTACTATACAAGTTATGGCAATACTCCCGAACTACCTCCCCAGTACTGGGTGATGTCGGGGTTATCTTGCCACTAACCGCATAGGAGAGTTTTCGATGTCGGCCGTCTTAAGTATTCCAGAACTGCTGCGATATATTTGTGACGACAACACCTCGGAGCTCAACTCCCCGGGACACTGCCACAACCCCTAAATGACAGGAGGCATCGAGAACAATGGTCTCGTCACAAAGACATCGGAACAATCCAAACAATACTCGCGTGATCCTAAAAAAAATTGGTGAAATTTGAGAGTAGAAGAGACAAGAGCAATCGTCAGGACTCCTCACCAGAGTGAAAAGGGACGAGAAGCAAAAGAAATCCTACTCTCCGATATATATATATATATATATATATATATATATATATATATATATATATATATATATATATATATATATATATATATAGGAGTCCTCTTCCGTACTCTTGGGAGTATGTACTCCCACCAATATTGAATAGGCTGAGCCGTGAATTACCAACCCACTGTTTCACTAAAAAAGGCTAACCGAGAATCCCTCCAACAAAAAGCTAACTAACTTACTTGCATGCGTAACAACTAGTACTATAAAATAGAGATCGGGAAGCCTCGTAGGTATTCCACCGTGTGGTGCATGCTACAAGTTGAAGTAGTACAAACATTGCAACCGAGTAAAGTACATGTCCTTTGTTCTGATTATACAATACCAGTATATACATCTTTTATGATACTCTTTTTAGTTGATAATACACTATGTTTTTTTATAAGAAGAGGATATACTATATCTGTTGTAAGAAAGTATATACCCTAGTTTCACTACACTGTATATGTTGTTTAGGACAAATTATACTTGTCTTTTACGTGAGAGTGTGTACTACATCATTAGTGAATAAGCATGTACTTCATTTTAATGACATAGTATATGCTATATGTTTATCAAGAAGTATATACTTATTATTTGCGAGAATGTGCACTTTTACGAGAGGGTATATACCATATGATTTGTGATGAAGTATATACTTCATTTTACACGAGAGAGTATATGCTACAATATTTATGAAGCATGGTATTTTTTGAAGGAAGCCCCATGAGAGAGGATATAATACAATATTTATGAAGCATGGTATTTTTTGAAGGAAGCCTCCAGGGGTAGTACATACTTCATTTTGAATAACGAGTAGTATACTGAGGAAATATACTTCTCTCATATGAAAAACATTGCCTTAGGAAAAAGATATTTCCCTCAAGAATAGAGTATATGTTTGTAAATTCCCGCAAAAAAAAGAGTGTATGTTTGTGAAATATACTTCCAAAGAAAGTGTGTAACAGCCGTCAAGAGTATAACACATCATAATACTTTGCATTTTCAATCCTAAACAAATACTTCAATCAGACAGCTAGCTTAAGATCTTAAGGCACTACTTCATAGTTCATACGTATGTAAGTATTAATGGTGTAATGCATATACAAATGGAACTCATATCTTAAGGTACAACTTTAGGTGATTTTGGTAGATGCAAAGAAATTGCGACACACGTGCTAATATGCCATGTTTTTAGTACATCCTAATAAAAATCATCAACTCTTCACCACCGCTGGTGGCTTGCATCCGACGAGCTCAACATAGTGAGGTGAAGATCAGCCGGTTGACGACCACGTGCATCTCATCATCCATAGGTGTGTCTCCAACAGACGCATCTTGTCTCCACCGTCGAGCCGCTCGGCGGACCACAACTCGTCACTGCCGCCGGTCCGCCGACGACCACAACTTGCGCTTGCACTAGATCCATCATTTGACCGGCGTCACTATCACGGCCTGTAACAAATGAGAGTAGCATGAGATTAATGCATGCGTCTACAAGAACGCTTCATACGTACTCCTAAGAGTTGGCTTCCAAACGGCCTACTAGCTACTCGTAGTGGATCAAAGCAGCAACAACGTCTTGACGATGGAGCTTGCTGTTCTCCAAATCAGTGGGAAAAAAGGGATCTAGAAACGCACCATCACTGATAGGGAACAGCAGCCGAGCGCTGGTGCAGTTGAAGCCCCTCCCACGGTGTCGAGTGTGCCACAGATGGATGTAGGAGCAGATCCTCCGGAGCGAACGCCGTCGCCTACGTCGGACGTCGCCACCAGCAGCCATGGAGGTAGACGAGAAGGATACGTCCTGATGGAACAGAATAACAAAACCCCAAAAAATCGGATCACCAACGTCCTGGTTGTATATTATCAGTTGTCTTTTTAAGATAAAACAAAAAAGGTTACGTCAATTGACCTCAATATTGGTGGAGACGAATCACTGAACGATATCTGTGCAGGGAGTATGTACTCCTAAGAGTACTAACCCATTTTCCTATATATATATATATATATATATATATATATATATATATATATAGGACTCAAAACATTTTCAAGTGTGTGCCTAGACTCAACCGTCAACGATTCGATCAATCAGTGGGGGCTCCTAGGTCGGAGAAGGCTCTGAATACCAACTTGTAATGCCCAGGATGGGACTATACCTCCTACGTGTCGAGGCACGACTTAAAGGTATAAGCCCATTCTGGAATGATCTCAAGTTTGGTATCTTTGCACGACACATGTAAAAATAGGGATGAAATTGCAAAAGGATAGTTGGCTTACACTCGCCACGTCACACAATACATTACATAAGCAAAACATCATTCAAAACATCACAACCCGACTACGGTTGAAGATCCAAAAGAAGGATACCAAAACATAAAACCACAGGTCCGAATCGCCCCTAGTAGAAACCACTACTGATCGTCGAAAAACATCACACACATACGGCCACTCTCTTCATCGAGCTCCCAGTGAAGTTCTTGGACCAACTCCTGCGCTGGTCTCAGCAGTACCTGCATCTGGTGTTGTAGTATCTGTGAGCCACGAGGACTCAGCAATCCCATAACCATGGGTATCAAGACTAGCAAAGCTTTTTGGGTAGGAGGGGGTAAAGTGGTGAGGTTGCAGCAGCGGCTAAGCATAATATGGTGGCTAACTTACGAGTACAAGAATAAGATGAGCATCTATGCAAACCGTCGCAACTAGTAGTGATCGCTAAAGATCCTGAACTACCTACGAGTCAAACATAACCCCACCGTGTTCTCTTCTCAAAGTGAAAAGAGACAGTCACGGTTACTCACACCGTTGTGTGTTTTACTTCGGATCCTCTGTCAAGTTTTCTACAACCGGATATTAACAAATTCCAATCTGCCACATAACCGCGGGCACGACTTTTGAAAGATCATAACCCTGCAGGAGTGTCCCAACTTATCCCATCACAAGCTCTCACGATCAGCTGAAGTGATAAATATAATATCATCACCCCTTATCTTAGGGAAATCCGATCAGGCTCGGCATCCCGGTGCAGAAGACATTTCGACAATGGTAAAACAAGTCCAGCAAGACCTCCCGGCGTGCCGACACCCTGATAGTAGCCGCGCGTATCTCGTCTCAGGCCACGTCCGGATGGGCGATTATACGAGTAAAACCAGCCCTCGAGTTTCCCCAAGGTGGCCCCGCATACTCCCCGTTTGGGAACAACACCATCAGCACTGGCCCCCCTGCTATGTAGAAAAGAATCTCGAGGGCGCGACCCCCTATGCAAATTTAATTAATTAATTAAGTTGTTATTATGAGGCAAATTAAAACCAATGTTGGGCCTTGCTGGAGGAGTTTTATTCAAAGTCGAAGTGTCAAGGGGTTCCCATATACCCATCGTGTAAGGAAAGCAAAATCAAGGAACATAATGCTGGTTTATCGGCGCCTAAGGTGGCATGAGTGGAACAAAACACCGAGCAAAAGGCCAAGCCTTCCACCCATGCCCAGTATATAGGTGTGTTAATAATAATAATAGATATTGTGATATTCCAACAACAAGTTCCCACCTGGAACGATCTTCATCTTCACCTGCAACTAACAACGCTATAAGAGGGGCTGAGCAAGCGGGTAACATAGCCAAACAGTGGTTTTGCTAGGAAGGTGTCAAAAGGTTAGAGGTTTCATGGAAACAAGGAGAGGCTGACATAAAAGATGGGTAGTGCGACATATAACGATAGCATCGAGACAATAAGCATGGCAATGATAGTAAAGGTATCCAAGGGTATGGTCATCTTGCCTGGGATTCCGCAAGGAAGAAGAACGGGTCCACGAAGTAGTTGAATAGAACCTCACAACTCCGGAACGAACCCGAAGCTAACGAGGGAAGCAAACCGGAAAGAAACAAGCAACACGGTAAACACACCACACGAGACATGACAATGTGCTCAAACAAGTATGATGCAACACAAGTCTACATAGGAAGCACAACAAGTCTATACAGGAAGCACAACATGGCAAGGTAGGAAGCACACAAAAACAACACAAGTCTATATGATGCAATACATGGCAAGGTATGATGCATGACAAGTCTATACAGGAAGCACAACATGGCCAGGTAGGAAGCATAGTAAAATAACACAAGTCTATATGATGCAATACATGGGAAGGTATGATGCATGACAAGTCTATACAGGAAGCAATACATGGCAAGGTAGGAAGCACAGAAAAACAACACAAGCAACATGTCAATATGCTCAACCAAATAGGATGCAAGACAAGTCTATATATGATGCAAAACATGGCAAGGAAGGAAGCACTCAAAAACAACACAAGTCAACAAGTTTAAATGAGTCCGGAAACTACAACAACAATTCTGGAAAATCCCCATATGCATGTTTAGCAATTTTAAGCAAACAACAATTCACACATTTTAATGTTGTTAACATGATGCGGATGACATGATCAAGTTTTATGCAATTTTTAGTTAAAGGTTGACATGAAGAGATATGAAGCACTTGTCGCCGTGGTGGAAAGAAAGGGGCCACGGCGGCGAATCCGAAAATGATGCCACGCAACATATCGATTCTGGTAACTCGTTGAGAGACAGGTGCAAAAGAAAAGGTGGCGTGAGCGAGCGGAACAAGATGAAAGGTGGGGTGATCCCGTCACCGGGTTCCCACGGGTTGGCGACGAGGCAACCGAGGAGCATGACAAAAGACGAACCGGGCACGGTGCACACAAGGGAAAACATCTCATACAACACATGCATTCGTCCATGGGTCATTGTCTCGGGGTTATACCTTCGGAACATTCGTTTTGGGGTGGTTCGAGATCGTAGAGGAAGTAGTGGTACTCGCGGGTCGTGGTACACGTTCGTAGAGGGAAGTAGTCGTACCGTTCGGAGAGGTACTTGACGAATCCATCGTTTCCGGGGCGACGGTAGTCGTACACGTTGGCGTTTTCGTTCACGGTTCTTCGGCAACGGTAGTGGTACTTGACGCGTCGCCGTTGAAAGCACATTTGCTCCCTGGGTGGTTTTGGTAATTAATGACAACATACTTTGTGGTTGGACTAATGCTTTTATCAAGTATGTTTCAGGAAATTCAATCACATTGGTATGGCAAAAGGACTGAAGAAGTGGACCCCTCAAAATGCTAAGGCAAGCATTGGCAAAAGCTCAAGACTCCATTTTTGGTTTAGTGATCCATGATCACATTGAGTCCATAGGAAAAGCCAATACTATTAAAAGGGGATGAGGTTGTGTTGATGATCTGGTTGCTCAAGTGCTTAGTGATATATCTCCTTCAACTATCAGCAACCTTCACTACAATACACACTCATAAGTAATCTCGGACCAACCGATTTTCCAAACTCAGTCACATCGAGATGAACCACCTCAGCCATAAGCCAAACCCTAGAAAAATCGGTCATTCCGAGTTTGAGTTCGGTTTCACCGAAACATGGGCTGCCAAGCCTCTGTAACCGTTTGTCATCAAATCGGTGTCACCGAGTTGATGAAATCGGTCCCACCGAAACTGGCATGTTCCTGTCTCTGCTAAAATCGGAATAACCGAGATGATATTTTCGGTCCCACCGAAACTGGCAAGTTCCTGTCTTTGCTCAAATCGGACTAACCGAGATGATATTTTTGGTCCCACCGAAAACCCCAACGTTCACATTATTTGAACTTTCGGTCTGACCGAGTTGTCCACTTCGGTCTCACCGAGATTACTCAATTATGTGTGTAACGGTTGGATTTTGTGTGCAGGCTATATATACCCCCTCCACGCCCTCTTCATTCGTGGAGAGAGCCATCAGAAAGAACTACCACTCCTACCTTACACTTTCTGAGAAGAGAACTACCTACCCTTGTGTTGAGATCAAGTTGCTCCACTCCCACCATATGAAACTTGATTTCTAACCTTCCCAAGTTGCTTTCCACTCAATCCTTTCTTCCACCATAGCCAAATCAGTGAGGAGAGTTGAGTGTTGGGGAGATTATCATTTGAAGCACAAGAGCAAGGAGTTCATCATCATCTACAACATCTATTACCTTTTGGAGGGTGGTGCCTCCTAGATTGGTTAGGTGTCGCTTGGGAGCCTCCGTCATCGAGATGTGGAGTTGAACCAAGAAGTTTGTAAGGGCAAGGAGATCGCCTACTTCGTGAAGATCTACCCCGAGTAAGGCTAGCCCTCCGTGGGCGTAGGCCATGATGGAATAGACAAGGTTGCTTCTTCGTGGACCCTTCGTGGGTGGAGCCCTTCATGGACTCGCGCAGCCGTTACCCTCCGTGGGTTGAAGTCTCCATCAACGTGGATGTACGATAGCACCACCTATCGGAACCACGGGAAAAATCATTGCGTCTCCAAATTGCGTTTGATCTTCTCCACTTCTCTTTACTACTTGTGCAATTTACTTTCCGCTGCCCATACTCTAGAATTGCATGTGTAGTGTGCTACTTGACTTGTGTGTTATGCAAAATCTGCCAAAATCTGTTCTTGATAAAAGACAGAATTTTTATCTTGTCGAGTAGTCTAATCACCCCCCCTCTAGACACTCTCACCTTCTTCGATCCCTCAATTGGTATCAGAGCTTTGGTCTCCATTGCTTTGGTTTACACACCATTGGAGGAAGATGGACGTGTCTACGTTTGGGAGTGTTAGCCATAGAGTGCCTATTCTTAATGGAGAGTCATATAACTCATGGAGGTCTGAAATGCTTATTATCTTTAAGAAGTACAATTTGTGCAAATATATTGAGACCCCCTATGTGCCTCCTTTTGATCCCTTGCACCCTACCATGGATGAAAAGCTTGATTTGCTTCGTAACCTTAGGACTGTAAATCTTATCATTAGAGGGTTACCCGATAACTTGCTTAAGCTCGTTACAAACTTTGAGTGTGCCTATGCTATATGGAAGTTCTTGGAAGAACTTTATCCGGACTACTCTTTGAGAGGTCTTGATAAAATTCTATACAAGACTATTGAATTTGATAAGATGCACCCCAATGATCCCAACTTTGATAAATGCTTCTTTGAGCTTCGTGATCTTATGAAAAAGAAGGGTGATCCCGCTCTTATCAATGTTTTAATTAGAAATGCTCTTGCATTGCATTCCGAAGATTATTGTCACATTGACAAAACTAATGCAAGTACTTATCAAATTGACCTAGGTGTTGATGATGAACAATCTATGGGTCAATATGATGATGAGCATGAGCATGATGATGATTACTTCGATTCGGACACCGAGCTAGACAAGGTCATGAAGAGTCTCAATCTCATGGCAAATCTGAGAGACTACATGTCCGGCGGAAAAGAGTGGATTCTTGATAGTGGATGCACCAATCACATGACCGGAGACAAAGACATGTTTCGAGAGATTGCAAAGAACGATGGTCCACGCAAGTATGTGACTTTTGGAGACAACTCCAAGGGTAAGGTACTTGGCCTTGGTAAGGTGGCCATATCTCATGATAGCTCTATTCAAAATGTCATGCTTGTAGAATCTCTTGGATACAATTTACTTTCCGTGTCTAGATTAGCTGACTTTGGATTCAATGTGCTATTCACCAAAGTAGATTGCCAAGTCTTTCGTCGTGACAATCAAAACATGGCGTTTACCGGTATCCGTAGAGGTGATCTATACATTGTTGATTTCACTAAGAAAGCCCAACCTAGAGCTTGTTTCATTGCTAAATCCTCTAAAGGTTGGTTATGGCATAGAAGGCTAGGACATGTTGGTATGCGTAATCTAGACAAGCTGATCAAAGGTGATCATATTCTTGGTGTTAAAGATGTTTTCTTTGACAAAGATAGACTTTGTAGTGCTTGTCAAGCAGGAAAACAAGTAGGTGGAAGTCATCCCGTGAAGAACATCATGACCACAAGGAGACCGCTTGTCAGGGATATGGTTAATAGGTATAAACCGGATATTGTAAACCGGCTTAAATATATCGTACTTGATTTATTATTAGTAGAGATTACGGCCCATGAGATTTCAAGGCCCATGTATAGAAATACGGTTTGTGAACCGCCAAAGAGATGTAACTTGAGAGATAAGAAAGGAAGAGCAGAGACCGAGGCGGACACGATTATGAGCCGGCCTCGGGATTCTGTAAACCGGACCAGGCGTCACCTCTATATAAAGGGACGACCCGGCACCGGTTCAGGGACAAGCAACAATCAATCCGTCGAGACGCAGGCAAGCGATTCCGCTCCCTGTAATCCGACGCCCAAGCAATACCAAACCAACTAGACGTAGGCTTTTACCTTCTTGAAGGGGCCGAACTAGTATAAAACCCTTTGTGTCCTTTGTGTGCCATGAACCCTTTCAAGCTAACCCGTGCGATGGTTCCATCATCAAGTCCGTTAAACCGGACATCTGCCGTGTTAATTCCACGACAGTTGGCGCCCACCGTGGGGCCTGCGCACGATGGTTTCGAGTTCTTGGAAGGCGGCCTAAGGGGGTTAAAGGGCTACGCAGTCGGCCGGATGATCAAGAGTCGTCGCGGCCGGATCTACATCGACGACGCAGGTTGGGGACCGGAGGCCGATTCGATTGAATACGGGTACCGGGTCCCCTTCGGCAGCATCCAAGTCTTCATCGGCAAAATCGGTGGACCGGGACCTGAGCCGGACACCTTCCCCAACATCGTCGAGCCGGCTCAGCGTGCGAGATCGGCCCGGATTCAACCTGCCGTGAAGCGTGTGTTCGTTGGAGCGATTCACGGAGGACAAGCTGAGGACGGGTTGGAATCTGATGGTGCAACCGTCGTCTATTCAGATGACGAATCTTCGTCCGGGGAAACTGAGTCTCTGTATCAGTTGCGGGACGGCCGGTTTGAGGGCGAGTCCGACGGAAACAGTATTCCGGGCCCCTCCGACCCGCCAAACCGGGTGGCGGTTTTTATGGCCGGTTCACAACCCCCGACGAACGGAACAACAGCGGAGGCTGGCGCAGGGGGAAGCGGTTCAAATCCCTCCGTTACTGCGGTTCTATCCACCTTGATGGAGGAGTTCGCGGCTAAGGCAGTAGAGGTCGTAGCTCCAGCAGACAAAGCGCAACATGATGCAGTGCCTCTTCAGTTGAAGGCCCGGATCGATCGGTTAAAAGAGGATTTAAAGGCAGAAGGAGAGATGCTGGCGATAAGACAAGCGGAGTTGGATGAACAAGCCTTTCACTTAAGGATGGAACAAGCTTCCATGGAAGGGGTAAGAGGACGAAAATATCGATCCCGCCTGCCGCTGGGTTACGAATCTGCGAATTTGTTCAGAACACCGGGGGCGGGGGCCAGTAACAATCCGATCTTAACCCGGAGAAGCCCACCGGCTCGAGAGGAACCGGTTCAGCAACCCGCCGCAGAGCGAGAGCGACGGATTACATCGGTGCCTTATGTTCCGGTCCCCCCGGGGCACTATTCAAACCCTGTGGATAATATCGCTGCAGCGGCAGCACGGTTGGCCGCTTTACCTGTGGAAGAAACGTCCCATGTAGCGATAGAGGCGCGCAGGGCCCAGAAGTTACTCAACACGGCGTTAATACAGCAGCAAGCGTACTCTCACAGCAGGGAAAGGTTGCATTCAACACCACGTCCCAACCGAAGTTACTCTAGACATTGGGAGGAGCCCGAAGTATCTAGCAGCGAACGGAGGAGACATCAGCACAGGCAGAATAATCCGGCAAGGGCAGAGATGCCAGCCCCGGATCGAAACCGGCCTAGATCGGAGGCCAGGGAGGAGATCCGCCAGTCGACGCCGGTTTACACCGGCGCTACGGGGACAGGAGCGACAGCGAGCGGTTTTGGGATACAGTGTCTTGTCCCGGCCCTGCGGAGTGTTAAGCTGCCCAAGGATTTCAAAGGACCTCGCAAGGTGCCCAATTACACAGCCGATTTACCGCCCGAGGCTTGGGTGGAAAGCTACGAGATGGCTATGGAGATGCTGGACGTGGATGAATCGTCTTGTGCCAAATATTTCACTATGATGCTTGAAGGAACGGCCCGGACTTGGCTAAAGGGACTTCCTCCGAATTCCATCGGATCATGGGGGGAGCTGCGTAGTCAGTTCATAAAAAATTTCAAGGATGCATGCAAGCAACCTATGTCGGTGATAGATTTAGCAGCATGCGTGCAGGGAGAACAGGAGTCTACAGCAGCTTGGGTACGCAGAGTGGCAGAGATCTTGCACTCCTCAAACGGTATTAATCCGAGCACCGCAATTGTAACTTTGGAGAACAATTGCCGGTTTGAATCTTTGAAATTGAAACTCGGACGGCTCAAACGAGAGTGCAATGACATGGGGACTTTAATGAGTGCCTTGGTGAAGTACGGAGACTCAGATAATACCAAGTATCCGGAGCCAGAAGGAGATAAAGCGGGAAAGGCCAGCAAGACTGGTAAACCGGCTTCAGCCAGTCCGATCACTTCAGGTGTGTTGGGCAAACGGAAACCGGAAAGCAGCTCCGATTTTGTGGCTAATACCCAGGTTCAAAGCGGTTTTCAGGGAAATCAGCGGGGTCCCGCTCGCCAAGCCGGTGGAGGAAATCCGGGTTGGGAGCAGGATTTGGATCAACCCTGCATAAAGCATAGCGGGAATAAGGGGCCTGCACGGCACACTGCGAGAGAATGTCTGAACCCCACGATAGCAGGGAACGGCCGTTTTAATCCTCATAGCCGGCCCCCGAATGCCGGTTTAGGGCCCGGGTTTTATGGCCCGGGTTACCAAGGGAACAATTTCGGCTCAGGATATAGGGGCAACAGCAGTTATCAAGGGAACAACGGCGGTTATCAATCCCGGCCAGGCGGCCCAGGCGGTCAAGGAAACTATAATGGTCAAGGAAGCCAATCACATTATCAAGGTGGTTATCAGAATCAAGGAAATCAGCCGTATCATCAAGGTGGTTACAACAATCAGAATAATCAGCAGCAAGGCCAAGGGAGTCACAATAACCAAGGAAATCAGCAGCAGCAGTGTCCGCAGCAACAACAGCAATCCGGGTACCAGAGTAATCCAAAGGAGTTGAGCAGTGGCCAATATCATGTTTTCACCACAAGTTTGTGCAAAAGAGACCAGAAGGTTTTAAAGCGGACTGTTAATGCGGTAGAACCGGCAACACCGCAGTTTCTACGATGGTCAGAGCAGCCCATTGTTTGGAGCAGGGAGGACCACCCGTTACGGGTAGATAATCCGGGACATTTAGCCTTGGTAGTGGCACCTCAGGTGGGAGGATACCGGTTCACTAAAGTGCTCATGGATGGAGGTAGCAGTATCAATATATTATATTACGAAACTTTCCGTCGTATGGGTCTGACAGATAAACAGTTAAGGACATCAAACACAGTGTTTCACGGGGTGGTTCCAGGTAAGTCAGCTTATCCGGTTGGTAAGATTGACTTAGAAGTTACCTTTGGAGATGAGCATGACTCTAGATCGGAGATGATCACCTTTGAAGTTGTCAAAATCAAAAGTCCATATCATGCTTTGTTTGGGAGGACGGTTTATGCTAAATTTATGGCTAGGCCATGTTATGTTTATCTGCAGCTCAAGATGCCGGGTCATAAAGGCACGATTACGGTGCACGGCAGTCGTAAGATAGCAGTGGAATGTGAAGAAGGTGATGCAGCTTATGCAGAAGCGGTATGTTCCGCGGAAGAGTTAAAATTTTATAAAGATAATGTTGATCAGGCGGACATGACTCCGCTGAAGAAGCCAACCACTGAGCATGATCCGGCTTTGAAGTTAAAATCAGCGGAAGAGACTAAACAGGTCGATTTTGTGCCCGGAGATTCATCTAAGCAGTTCACCATCAGTGCTAACTTGGATCCTAAATAGGAAAGCGCGCTCATCGAGTTCATCCATGAGAACCGGGATATCTTTGCATGGAAGCCCTCTGACATGCCTGGTATACCGAGGGAACTCGCTGAGCACAAGTTAAATATTGATCCGAAGTTTAAACCGGTAAAGCAGTATCTGCGCCGCTTCAACGAAGAGAGGCACAAGGCTATAGGAGAAGAAGTGGCTAAGCTTTTGGCGGCAGGGTTCATAGTGGAAGTGTTTCATCCGGAATGGTTGGCCAACCCGGTGCTAGTTCTAAAGAAGAATGGGAAGTGGAGGATGTGTGTGGACTACACAGACCTCAATAAAGCTTGCCCAACTGATCCTTTTGCTCTACCTCGCATTGATCAGATTATTGATGCTACAGCAGGGTGTGAGCGGCTGAGTTTCCTGGATGCGTACTCAGGCTATCACCAGATCAAAATGGCAGTTG
The DNA here is from genome assembly GCA_902687465.1 of Secale cereale. Classification (NCBI taxonomy): domain Eukaryota; kingdom Viridiplantae; phylum Streptophyta; class Magnoliopsida; order Poales; family Poaceae; genus Secale; species Secale cereale. Next base: position 735,816,790 of record LR738713.1, read on the forward strand.
AAGACCAAGAGAAGACGGCATTCATAACCCCCTTTGGTGCTTTTTGCTATGTGTCTATGCCTTTTGGGCTCAAATGTGCGCAGGCGACTTATCAGCGTTGTGTTCAGAATTGCTTGAAAGGGCAGATAGGAAGGAACGTACATGCTTATGTGGATGACATTGTGGTTAAGTCAAAGGAGGAGAGGACAATGATAGAAGACCTCAGAGAAACCTTTGATAATCTTCGGGCTTACAAGATGATGCTCAATCCGGAGAAATGTGCTTTTGGTGTCCCGGCCGGTAAGCTTTTGGGATTCCTGGTCTCAAACCGGGGAATAGAAGCCAATCCGGAGAAGATCAAGGCCATCACATCTTTGACAAAACCGGCTTGCATTAACGATGTTCAGCGCATAGCTGGACGGATCACGGCTCTGAGCCGGTTTATCAGTCGCTTAGGAGAAAAGGCGATCCCGCTTTATCAAATGTTGAAGAAAACGGACCGGTTCATCTGGAGTGATGAAGCGAATACAGCGTTTGAGAATCTGAAACAGCAACTAGCGAGGCCGCCGGTTTTAGCCGCCCCTATTGACAAGGAGCCTTTGTTACTGTATGTTGCTGCAAACACACGGGCAGTAAGCGTTGCAATTGTGGTTGAGCGCAAGGAAGCAGGGAAAGAACATCCGGTTCAGCGTCCGGTTTACTATGTGAGTGAGGTACTCATTGAGTCCAAGCAAAGATACCCTCATTGGCAGAAATTGGTGTATGGGGTGTTCATGGCGAACCGGAAGTTGAAGCATTATTTCCAAGGGCATCCGATAACTGTGGTCAGCTCGGCTCCGCTGGGAGATATAATCCAGAATAGAGAAGCAACAGGCAGAATAGCCAAGTGGGCCATTGAGCTCAGTCCACATGAATTGAAATATGTACCACGTACTGCTATCAAATCTCAGGTACTGGTGGACTTCATCAACGACTGGACAGAATTGCAGACCCCGGAAGAAAAGCCGGATCTCACTTATTGGACGATTCACTTCGACGGTTCGAAACAGTTGGAGGGCTCAGGGGCCGGAGTGGTTTTAACTTCCCCCAGAGGTGATAAATTTTGTTATGTCCTCCGGTTGTTATTTCCTTGTACTAATAATGCAGCGGAATATGAAGCACTACTTCATGGTTTGCGATTGGCAAAGGAGATGAATTTAAGCCGGGTTAAGTGCTTGGGCGATTCAGACCTGGTGGCACAGCAAGTTTCGGGCAAGTGGGATTCAAGGGATCCCCTCATGGCGGCTTATCGGCGAGAGGTTGAAGCGGTGGCAGGTTACTTCAAAGGGTATCAGGTGGAACACATAGACCGGCGGAAGAACGAAGCAGCTGACGCTTTAAGCCGGCTAGGGTCGCAACGTAAACCGGTACCACCGAACACCTTTTTGGATGAATTGCACAATCCTTCGGTTCAAGTACCTTCAGAGGACGATCTGGCTGTTCCAGACCCAGAGGCACGGTTGGTTGCGGCAACCCATGTTATTCCGGATTGGACGATACCTTATTTGGTATATTTAAGCCGGGGAGAATTGCCAGAAGACGAAGGTGAAGCACGGCAGATAATCCGACGTTCCAAGTCTATGACAATTGCCAATGGGGAGCTGTATCATCGTAGCACCTCTGGGGTATTTCAACGGTGTGTTTCAGCTGAGGAAGGTTGTGAGATTCTAAGGGAGATTCATGAAGGGGATTGTGGTCATCATGCCGGATCAAAATCTTTAGTGGCTAAGGCTTTCAGACATGGTTTTTATTGGTTAACCGCACATGCAGATGCAGCAGACCTGGTCCGCAAGTGTGACGCTTGTCAGAAGTTCTCAAGACGTGCCCTTGTTCCGGCGCAAGAACTCCGAATGATACCAATAACTTGGCCTTTTGCAACTTGGGGGCTTGACATGGTGGGTCCTTTCAAGAGATCCCAAGATCAGAAAACTCATCTACTGGTGGCAGTGGATAAGTTTACAAAGTGGGTTGAAGCGGAACCTATAAGCAAGTGTGATGCGGCAACAGCAGTTAAGTTTATCAAAAAAGTAATATTCCGGTTTGGTTTTCCACACAGCATCATCACAGATAACGGCACCAATTTATCTCAGGGTGAGATGGAAGAATTCTGTCAACGAGAGCATATTCGTTTGGATGTATCTTCTGTGGCTCACCCCCAATCCAATGGTCAAGCAGAAAGGGCAAATCAGGAGATTTTGCGTGGAATCAAGCCCCGGCTTATGACACCCCTGCAGAGAACCCCAGGGTGTTGGGTTGAAGAATTACCCTCGGTCCTTTGGAGCATTAACACTACACCAAACCGGTCTACAGGTTATACACCTTTCTTCATGGTTTACGGGGCAGAAGCAGTTCTTCCAAGTGACATACGCCATGATTCCCCAAGGGTGGCGGCTTATGTAGAAGCTATCAACGAAGAGTCAAGACAGGATAGTTTGGATCGGTTGGATGAAGAGCGTGACATAGCTGCAGCACGGTCAGCGATTTATCAGCAAGACCTGCGCAGATATCACAGCCGCCGGATCAGAACCAGGACATTCCAGGAGGGTGACTTGGTACTCCGGCTTATCCAAGATCAAACAGACATGCACAAGCTATCTCCGCCATGGGAAGGGCCCTTTGTGATCAGCAAAAATTTACACAACGGGTCATACTATTTGGTGGACATTCGAGAGCACAAAGATTCACGGACATCAGAAGAGGAGACGAAAAGGCCATGGAACATTGCTCATCTACGGCCGTATTATACTTGAGCCATAGGCTCCCATGTATCCTATGTATATATCATGAATAATGAATAAACCGGCACCCTCGGTAAACCGGGGGCTCAGCCCTTTTTCCACATACATCAAATTTGCGGCAAATATCCATATCAGTTTGTTATCAAAGAAACATATTTCAATATTAGCTGGTTTTTAGAAACTAATCTTTGCAGGGTATGTGAAGGAGCGGTAAAACTCACAGGAACAAAAGATCACGTCCGGTTCAGGAAGAAGAAAGCCCTGTATAAAGAAAAAGGAAAAGAGGAACATTAGAGGCCCCTGAGGACAGTGGTTCGCCCACACACCCCTTGAATGGCCATGTTATGAATTTTTGGGTTCCCTGAACCGTGGTATCGCCCACGTTCAAATGATGACCCGGCCCCTGAGGACAGTGGTATCGCCCACACACCCCTTGAATGGC
>LR738713.1:735820179-735832829 GCA_902687465.1 Secale cereale
TATGAATTTTTGGGTTCCCTGAACAGTGGTATCGCCCACGTTCAAATGATGACCCGGCCCCTGAGGACAGTGGTTCGCCCACACACCCCTTGAATGGCTATGTTATGAATTTTTGGGCTCCCTGAACAGTGGTATCGCCCACGTTCAAATGATGACCCGGCTCCCTGAACAGTTTTTGAGCCTGGCAGCTCCTTGAAAAAGCCTCGATTACATAGTTTGATTTACAATGATTATGTGTTTCTTGATGATTTCTGTGTTTCATAACCTTTCTAACCAAGGGGAACAGCTCTAGAAGTTGACCGTATATCTAGTGTTATAAATCTGGGTCATGAACACCAGAGAAAGTTAAACCGGCGTTCATCGTAACCCGGTTCGACTTCATGATGAGCTGACAATTGGCAGCACGAGGTCAGATACAAGTTGCAAATTGCTGAACCAAGAAAAGAAAAATTCATGGACAAGTTAAGACTGAAGAGTTTCAAGGGCGTATTAGAATAAATGAAGGCTGATTAAGGTAATTTTGAAAAAGAAAAAAAAACATCTTGCCGGTTTAAGGTATTTTGGCTACATGCAATTAAGGTATCACAGTTATTTATCAAAGATATGCTGGTTTATTATACCAAGAGAGCAAGTTAATCCGTCCAGTGGTCAAACCACTAGGACATATTTTTCATCTTTTTTATGGACAGGGCAAGAAATCCGCATCAATCAACAAATCAAGCGAAAGAGTACTTTATAAAGACCAAAAGCCGGATCACAGTGCATTAAATTTCAGCTAAAGCCTATTACAAGGCATGAAAGCCAAATAGTTGGAAGCATTGTTTATGGAATAACAATTGTGATTACAGCAATAACACTTAAGATTCCGTTCCTCCCTGCCGGGATGATTGGCCACCATCTGGTTCAGGAACATCTTCCTCCTCGTGAAGCGGCGGGAAATCTGGTGCACGCCAATCAATCTTGGCCAAGGCACGGAAATACACTTCATCGTTGATCAACTCAGCAGGATCAATATCAGGAGCAAAAGTGTGAGGACGAACCGGCGGAGTTAAATTTGCAACATCGTAAACCGGTCGTTCCACACGCTCGTTTTGCAGATCATAGGCTGGGTGGTATCGAGACAAATCAGTTTCCATCGCAATCTTGCTAGAAAGTGGACGCATTTCCTTCGTCAGAGCGTACAGATCTCTCTCACCAAATGCTGAACCGTCTTCCTTGGTGTCAGGAAACCCGGTTAACACTTCTGCCGGATCAATGTCTGGAACCCAAGCTTTAGCCCTTGTCAGGGCCAGAAGAGCACCTCCTCGGGCAGCCGATTTCTTCACCTCTTCAAGACGAGTTGGCAGAATCGACAAGCTGTTCAAAGTAGCCTTGATGGTTGAAGGAGCCGGTTTACCAAAGGAGGTAGCGCTGATAATCCTTTGCGCTCCAGAGTATAGTTGCTCCACCAAAGTGTAGCAGGCCTTCAGTTTCTTCCGTACATCATCCCCAAGATGGGAGACACGGCGTCCTACATACAACAAGAAAAGTTAAACCGATACAAATCACAGAGTGCAAAGATAACAGACAAGAATTCAGATTATGTTTACCAAAGATAGCAGAGGTCATCAAATCAATCTGGCATTTTAACCCGGTCAATTCTTCAGTAACCGGGTTAAGTGCTCCTTCGGCATCCTGAATACGTTTTTCAAGATCCTTCTTCTGGACTTCAAAAGCAGTCTGTTCCTCATCAAAGAACTTCTTCAAGTCTTCGGCAGTTTTTAAACTGACTTTAAGTTCTTTCTTCGCCTTTGAAGCGGCCGCTTCAGTCTCTATAAGCCGGCTTCGAAGCTCACTGTTTTCCACAGCATTCCGGTTCAGCTCAGCCTGTAGACAAAAGTTCAAAGGTAAGATTAGAAATTACAAGTCTCAAGCACACAACCAAGTTGTATACTTGACACTTGGGGGCTAATGGCAGTTGAAGCGATGCATCAGAGATAATTTTTACAAGTCTGAAGCACACAACCAAGTTGTATACTTGACACTTGGGGGCTAATGGCAGTTGAAGTAAAGCGTCAGAGACAATTTTTTCAAGTATCAACTACATAACCAAGTTATCTACTTGATACTTGGGGGCTAATGTATGGATCAGCAGTTAAAAGCTACAAAGTTCCGGATTACCTTCAATGAAGAAGATAAACCGGAACTTGGGGGCTGGTAGAAGATAAAGATGCGTCAAAGCAAAACAAAGTCAGAACAGGAAAACTTACTTTGTATTTCTCTCTCATCATGTTTACTAAGCTGGCTTCATAGTCCCGGCTACTGTGGAGCCGGCTCAAATATCCGGAATAAATGTCTTGAGCACTCATACTCGAAAGACTGGATATGTCTGTACTCCACTTCCCCTTTTCCTGAGTTACTTTCTCCGCTTTAGCAGTGTGCTTTGCTAAAACGGTGGGTTTGGCTGGCGCAACATAAGCAGCGCCAGTAACCACAATGTCAGGGGAAGTGGGTGCATTGGGAGGTGTAACTTCAGCTTGAGCCGGATCAGGAGACCCCGGGTTAACTTGAGGAGAACTAACCCGGGCCGGACTTGGTGGATCTTGGGCAGCATCAGTAGCAGGAGTATCAAGAACAGGTTCTTGAACCGGAGTGACAGGAGTATCTTCAGGAGGGATAGCTGTTGACGGCTCAATTACTGGTTCATCAGTAGAAGGATCAGCAACAGGCTTCTTACCCTTAGCTCTTTTGCTGGGTTTCGGTTTGCTGGAAAAACAAGCAAAGATAAGTCAGCATTATAAAGGAAAAGAAGATTATAAACCGGAAGAAATAAAGAGAATTACCCGGGGACAGTCTTCAAAGGTGGAAGCTGTGTAGCGGTTGATTCGCCAGATGAAGACAGTGGAGTTTCCTGATAATCAGGATCAGTCGGTTTAAGTGGTTTTCTGATAAGACCGGCCTTGGGGTGAAGAAGAGTTGGAGAGAGCATCACCTCAGCGCGGCGTTTTCGAGCCGGAGTTAACGAAATTCCAGAAGACTCCACTGCCAAGCCGCTATGGCGAGTGGTCCGGCGCAAGGCTTCGTGCTGTTGTTTCTTCAAAGTAAAATTGGGATCCAACTTAGCATAAGGATGAGAAAATTGATACTTTCTAACAGTCCGACGGCTCTTTTGAGGAGGGGGTTCTGAATCGGAAGAAATAAGGGTTACCTCAATCTCCGCCGGGTTATCACCTTCGAGTGGATCCTGTGAAAAGGGCATCATTAGAGATATGAACAAGTATATAAAGACAAAATGTAAACCGGAGTAAGGCGTACCTCGGAGTCCGGATCATCATCCTCAGAAGGAGAACCGGCGTCAACGGCAGCTTTTCTTTTCTTATTTGCTGGAGTTTTTCGGCGAGCTTGCCTTGCAGGTTTTTCCTGAGGTTTCCTCCTCCAGAAAGGATCGTCAGCCTAAGTTAAAAAAGGGAAGGCAAGTAAAAACCAGTTCAAAAAGGACGGTTTATAAAGTACAAGTTAAAGACACTTACCTCAGGCAGCTTATTTTTCTTGAAGTATGGGGCCAAGCCAACTCTAGTGCAGTCTGTTAGAGCAGGATTGACAATCTTCTTGGCCGATTCAATTACTTCCGATTTAGACAACTTCTCCTTAGAAAACCTCTGAGGGTCATCCGGTTTACCGGAGTAATTGCACATCAAATCAGGGCGCCGGCTTAAGGGAAGGATACTCCATGATAACCAGCAGCGAAGGAAATCTGTGCCGATCAGGCCATTCGCCATGAAAGCTCTCAGCTTGGAGAGTTGAGGAGAAAACTGGATCCGTTCAGCAGCGCTTAATCGTTGCGGCAAGGGGTGATTTGCCGGGATACGAGTTTCACGATAACCCGGCAAAGGGTTTTCACCTTCAGGGGATGTGTCTATACAATAAAACCAAGACTTATTCCAGTCCTTGGGGTGAGTGTGTAAAGAGGCGTGAGGGAAAACTGCATCCCTCCTTTTCTGAATACTGATACCACCAAGCTCTTGGTGAGGCCCGCTGGTGAACTCAGTACGCCGGTTTGCATGGAAGAAATCCCAAAAAAGATCAACCGAAGGCTCTTCTTGCAGATACGCTTCAGAAAAAACTTGGAAATCACAAATATTGGAAACAGAGTTCGGCCCGATGTCCTGTGGATGCAATTGGAAGGTGGCAAGGACGTCCCGGAAAAATTTTGAGCCGGGGGGAGAGAAACCCCTGGAGATGTGATCCAGAAATACAATCACCTCCCCGGACCTAGGAGCGGGAGGACACTCATTACCCGGAGCGCGCCATTTCAATTCGGCCCGAGGACCTAACGTGCCAATGCTTGATAGTTTGACTAAATCCTCTTCAGTCACGACAGAACGAACCCAGTCGCACGAAACATACTGCTTAGCCATTTGAGCAAAGTGCTGAAGAAGAGAAAGTGTAAAGACGGATTATGCAACGATCCGGGATTTATTCATGATATGCAATGGTTAAAACGGAGAAATTTGGCAAGATTAAACCGGCAATTATGAAACAGGGTTTTATCATTTCCGGTTTAAATGGCAGTTGAAGGGGGACAGTTTAAAGTTATTGCATCAGGTTACATCATTTCCGGTTTATGACATGACGATCTAAACTGGAGCATACTTAGCAGATCTATTGAAGAGAAAAACAGGTTTTCAGCGCATTACCAAGAAGGAATAGATCTAAGCACAATGAGATAAAGAAACGAAAATTGGGCGGAAAATCTACAGAGGTCCAAATCAGAGCAGATAAGTTTACAAGATGTACATAGAAAGGAGACCTAAAGCAGGCAACAGCAGAAATAAAAATGGCAAGATCTAAAGTACCTGACGCATCTACAGCAAGATCAGAAAGGTAAAGATATTACGGAGTTGCAGGTTTCAAAGAAAGAACAGTATGAAGCTCGCGGAGAATTCTAATGGCGGAACGTATAAAACTACAAGGTCACGATGACGGAGATCTAATCTGACGCTAAGCGAGAGACCTATAGACTAGGGTTTAAAGATTACAAGATTTCTATGAGGAAAAGATCTACGAAGGGACGGAGCTTCATCGGAAGCCCTAATGGCGGAAGAACACAGGCGAAGCGATGGCGGACACAGATCTACAGAGAGGTGGGTAAACGTACCTGGGACAGCGAGAATCGGCGGCGGAGAGAATCTGGTCAAGGCTCAGGTTGATGCAGCGGCCGGTCGAAGGCTGAAGATCCTGCGGTCGCCGGCGGCGTTCTTGAGCTCAAGCAGCAATGGAGTTCTTGCGGGTCAGGAAGCGGAAGGAGGAAGAAGACGCGAGAAGGAAGAATGAGGAGGGGCGGCACTATTTATAGACAGAGAGGCAGATATGAAGCGACAGGTGCGGTAATCAAGGGAGAAAAATCGGATAAAGATCCGTTGAACGCCTCGATTCTCGGGATAACCATTAAAAACAAACTACAGTACAGCTCGCGGCGTTGAATGCGGAGATGATGTCATTGTCAGACTTTAATGATTTTGGAGGATGACGTCAGAGCCGGTTTACAAAAAATGAAGACAGAAGAGAAATTGCAGGAGACGATGAAGACTGATATGAACGAGTTCAAATCATTCTGGGGCCTAATGTCAGGGATATGGTTAATAGGTATAAACCGGATATTGTAAACCGGCTTAAATATATCGTACTTGATTTATTATTAGTAGAGATTACGGCCCATGAGATTTCAAGGCCCATGTATAGAAATACGGTTTGTGAACCGCCAAAGATATGTAACTTGAGAGATAAGAAAGGAAGAGCAGAGACCGAGGCGGACACGATTATGAGCCGGCCTCGGGATTCTGTAAACCGGACCAGGCGTCACCTCTATATAAAGGGACGACCCGGCACCGGTTCAGGGACAAGCAACAATCAATCCGTCGAGACGCAGGCAAGCGATTCCGCTCCCTGTAATCCGACGCCCAAGCAATACCAAACCAACTAGACGTAGGCTTTTACCTTCTTGAAGGGGCCGAACTAGTATAAAACCCTTTGTGTCCTTTGTGTGCCATGAACCCTTTCAAGCTAACCCGTGCGATGGTTCCATCATCAAGTCCGTTAAACCGGACATCTGCCGTGTTAATTCCACGACACCGCTTGAGCTTCTTCATATGGATCTCTTCGGTCCCAATGCTTACAAAAGCCTTGGTGGTAACTCCTTCGGTCTAGTCATAGTTGATGATTATTCCAGATTTACGTGGGTATTTTTCCTTGATGACAAATCGCAGGTTCAGAGAATCTTCAAAACCTTTGCCAGAAAGGCCCAAAATCAATTTGAGGTGAAGATCAAGAAAGTTCGGAGTGACAATGGAACAGAGTTCAAGAACGCCAATATAGACTCTTTTCTCGATGAGGAAGGAATTCTACATGAGTTCTCGGCTACGTACACTCCTCAACAAAATGGAGTTGTTGAGAGGAAGAACCGAACGCTCATAGAGATGGTGTCGTGGAATTAACACGGCAGATGTCCGGTTTAGCGGACTTGATGATGGAACCATCGCACGGGTTAGCTTGAAAGGATTCATGGCACACAAAGGGACACAAAGGATTTATACTAGTTCGGCCCCTTCGAGAAGGTAAAAGCCTACGTCTAGTTGGTTTGGTATTGCTTGGGCGTCGGTTTACAGGGAGCGGATTCGCTTTGCCTGCGTCTCGACGGATTGATGGTTGCTTGTCCTTGAACCGGTACCGGGTCGTCCCTTTATATAGAGGTGACGCCTGGTCCGGTTTACAGAGTCCCGAGGCCGGCTCATAATCGTGTTCGCCTCGGTCTCTGCCCCTTTCTTTCTTATCTCTCAAGTTACATCTCTTGGCGGTTTACAAACCGTATCTCTATACATGGGCCCTGAAATCTCATGGGCCGTAATCTCTACTAAAATAGTAAACCAAGTACAATATAACTAAGCCGGTTTACAATACCCGGTTTATACCTACTAACCATATCCCTGACATTAGGCCCCAGAATGATTTGAACTTGTTCATATCAATCTCTGTCGTCTCATATAATTCTGTTCTGTCTTCATCTTTTTGTAAACCGACTCTGACGTCATCCTCCGAAATCATTAAAGTCTAACAATGACATCATCTCCGCATTTAACGCTGTGAGCTGTACTGTAGCGTATTTTAAGGGTTATCCCGAAGATCGAGGCATCACGGGATCTTTATCCGATTTCTGTCTCCTCGATTCTCGCTCCTGTCGTTTCAGACCTAACCTCTGGCTATAAATACTGCCCCGCTCCGTTCGTTATCTTCTTCTCCCTTCATCCTCTTCCTGCGTCTTCCTCCTCCGTTGCTGCTCGAGCTCAAACCGCCGCCGACGACCGCCGGATCTCCCGTCCTCGACCGGCCGCTGCATCAACCTGAGCCTTGACCAGATTCTCTCCGCCGCCGATTCTCGCTGTCCCTGGTATGTTTACCCTCCTCGTTGTAGATCTGCGTCCGCCATTGCTTTGCTTGTGTTCTTCCGCCATTTAGGGCTTCCAATGAAGCTTCGTCTCTTCGTAGATACGTTTCTCATAGGAGTCTTATGATCTTTAGGCCCTAGACAGTAGATCTTCCGCTTAGTATTAAATTAGATCTTACCGTCATAACGCTGTAGATTTATCCTTCCGCCATTAGAGCTCTCAGCAAGCTTTGCATTGTTCGTTCCTTGAACCTGTGACTCGTAATAGTCTTATTTATCGATCTTCTTCCATTTTTACTCCGCTGTAGATGCGTCGAATCTTTATTGCACCTGTCTAACATGTAAACTCGTCCTTTTGGTATGAAGTCTGCGTAGCTTTCCCCTTTAGCAATTATTACTTTGCTGTAGATCAGTTTCTTTTCCTCAGCATACTCAGATCTTTCCCCCTTAGCAGTTATTTAGAAACCTGTTTTTCTCCTCGGTAGATTCGCTAAGTATGTCCCGGTTTAAATTGTCATGCCATAAACCGGAAATGATATAAACTCATGCGACGATTAAACTGTTCCTCTTCAACTGCCATTTAAACCGGAAATGATATAACTTGTTTTATGATTGCCGGTTTAACTTTGCCAGCTAGTTCTCCGTTTTAACCATTGTATAACATGAATAGATCCCGGATCATTATACGTTCATAATCCGTCTCTGTACTTTCTCTTCTTCAGTACTTTGTTCAAATGGCTAAGCAGTATGTTTCGTGCGATTGGGTCCGTTCTGTCGTGACTGAGGAAGACTTAGTCAAACTCTCGAGCATCGGCACCTTAGGGCCTCGGGCTGAGCTAAAATGGCGTGCTCCTGGTAACGAGTGTCCTCCTACTCCTAGATCCGGGGAAGTCATTGTATTTCTGGACCATATCTCCAGAGGCTTCTCTCCCCCCGGTTCAAGATTTTTCCGGGATGTTCTTGCCACCTTCCAGCTGCATCCACAGGACATTGGACCAAACTCCGTTTCCAACATTTGCGATTTCCAAGTATTTTCTGAAGTGTATCTGCAAGAGGAGCCTTCAGTTGATTTATTCCGGGATTTCTTTCATGCAAACCGGCGTACTGAGTTCACCAGCGGGCCTCACCAAGAGCTTGGTGGGATTAGCATTCAGAAAAGGAGGGATGCAGTTTTTCCTCACGCCTCCTTACACACTCACCCTAAGGACTGGAACAAATCCTGGTTTTATTGTGTAGACACATCTCCTGAAGGTGAAAATCCTTTGCCGGGTTATCGTGAAACTCGTATCCCGGCGAATCACCCCTTGCCACAACGGCTAAGTGCTGCTGAACGGATCCAGTTTTCACCACAGCTCTCTAAGCTGAGAGCCTTTATGGCAAATGGTCTGATCGGCACTGACTTCCTTCGCTGCTGGCTATCCTGGAGCATCCTTCCCTTAAGCCGGCGCCCTAAGCTGATGTGCAAATATTCTGGTAAACCGGATGATCCTCAGAGGTTTACTAAGGATAAGCTTTCTGAAGCGGAGGTAGTGGAGTCAGCCAAGAAGATCGTCAATCCTGCCTTAACAGATTGCTCTAAAGTTGGCTTGGCCCCGTACTTTAAGAAGAATAAGCTGCCTGAAGTAAGTTTGTTTTTAACTTGTGCTTTATAAACCGTCCTCTTTGAACCGTCTTTCACTTGCCTTTGCTTTTTTCATTCAGGCTGATGACCCCTTCTGGAGGAGAAAACCTCAGGAAAAAACTGTAAAGCAGGCTCGCCGGAAAACCCCTGCAAACAAGAAAAGGAAAGCAGCCGTTGATGCCGGTTCTCCTTCTGAGGATGACGATCCGGACTCCGAGGTATGCCTTACTCCGGTTTAAGTTTCGCTTTCATGTATTTGTACTCATATCTAATGATACCTTTTCACAGGAACCGCTTGAAGGTGATAACCCGGCTGAGATTGAGGTAACCCTTATTTCTTCTGATTCAGAACCTCCTCCTCAAAAAAGCCGTCGGACTGTCAGAAAATATCAATTTTCTCACCCTTATGCTAAGTTGGATCCTAATTTTACTTTGAAGAAGCAACAGCACGAAGCTTTGCGCCGGACCACTCGCCATAGTGGCTTGGCAGTGGAGTCCTCTGGAATCTCATTAACTCCGGTTCGAAAGCGCCGTGCTGAGGTGATACTCTCTCCGACCCTTCTTCATCCCAAGGCCGGACTTATCCGAAAACCACTTAAACCGTCTGATCCTGACTATCAGGAAACTCCACTGTCTTCTTCCGGCGAATCGACTGCTACACAGCTTCCTCCTTTGAAGACCGTCCCGGGGTAATTCTCTTCACCTCTTCCGGTTTATGACACCCCCTACCTTTATAATGTTAACTTATTTTGCTTGTTTTTCCAGCAAACCGAAACCTAGCAAAAGAGCCAAGGCGAATAAGCCTGTTGCTGATCCTTCTGCTGATGAACCGGTGATTGACCCGTCTACAGCCGTTCCTCCTGAAGGTACTCCTGCCGCTCCGGTTAACGAACCTGCTCTTGAAACTCCTGCCGCTGAAGATGTCCAAGACCCACCAAGTCCGGCCCGGGTTAATTCTCCTCAAGTTAACCCGGCGTCTCCTGATCCGGCTCAAGCTGAAGTTACTCCTCCCAATGCACCCACTTCCCCTGATGTCGTGGTTACTGGCACCGCTTATGTTGCGCCAGCTGAACCCACCGTTTTAGCAAAACATACAGCTAAAGCGGAAAAGATAACTCAGGAAAAGGGGAAGTGGAGTACTGATATATCCAGTCTTTCGAGTATGAGTGCTCAAGATATCTATTCCGGATATTTGAACCGGCTCCACAGCAGCCGGGATTATGAAGCCAGCTTAGTAAACTTGATGAGAGAAAAATATGAAGTAAGTTTTCCTCTTCTGACTTTGCTTTTTTGACGCCTCTTTACCTCATAGCAGCCCCCAAGTTCCGGTTTATCTGCTTTATTGAAGGTAATCCGGAACTTTGTAGTTTTGAACTGCTGATCCAGCCATTAGCCCCCAAGTATCAAGTAGATAACTTGGTTATGTAGTTGATACTTGTAATTTCAAAATTGTCTCTGATGCATTGCTTCAACTGCCATTAGCCCCCAAGTGTCAAGTATACAACTTGGTTGTGTGCTTGAGACTTGTAATTTCTAACCTTGCTTTTGAACTTTTGTCTACAGGCTGAGCTGAACCGGAATGCCCTGGAAATCAGTGAACTTTGAAGCCGGCTTACAGAGACTGAGTCCGCCGCTTCAAAGGCTAAGAAAGAGCTTCAAGTTAGTTTAAAGACTGCTGAAGACTTGAAGAGGTTCTTTGATGAGGAACGGACTACTTTTGAAGTCCAGAAAAAAGATCTGGAAAAACGTGTTCAGGATGCCGAAGGAGCACTTAACCCGGTTACTGAAGAATTGACCGGGTTAAAGCGCCAAATTGACTTGATGACTTCTGCTATCTTTGGTAAGCATAACCTGAATTCCTGTCTTTATCTTTGCAACCTATGACCTGTACCGGTTTAACTTTTATTTTGTATGTAGGACGCCGTGTCTCCCATCTTGGGGATGATGTACGGAAGAAGCTGAAGGCCTGCTATACCTTGGTTGAACAATTATACTCTGGAGCACAAAGGATTATCAGTGCCACCTCCTTCGGTAAGCCGGCTCCCTCAACTATCAAAGATACTTTGAATAGATTGTCCATTCTGCCGGCTCGTCTTGAAGAGGTGAAGAAATCGGCTGCTCGAGGAGGTGCTCTTCTGGCCCTTACAAGGGCTAAAGCTTGGGTCCGAGACATTGATCCGGAGGAGGTGTTAACCGGATTTCCTGATACCAAGGAGGACGGTTCAACATTCAATGAAAAGGATCTTTATGCTCTGACAAAGGAGATGCGTCCCCTCGCGAGCAAGATTGCGGTGGAGTCTGACTTGTCTCGATATCATCCATCATATAACCTGCAGAATGAGTGGGTGGAGCGACCGGTTTACGATATTGCAAACTTAATTCCGCCGGTTCGTCCTCACACCTTTGCTCCTGATATTGATCCTGCTGAGCTGATCAACGATGAAGTATATTTCCGTGCCTTGGCCAAGATTGATTGGCGTGCACCAGATTTTCCGCCGCTGCACGAGGAGGAAGATGTTCCGGAGCAAGACGGTGGCCAACCATCTCAGCAAGGAGAAGCACAATCTTGAATGCTACTGTTGTAATCATGATTGTTATTCCGTGAACAATGCTTCCAACTATTCGGCTTTTTATGCCTTGTAATAGGTTTAGCTAAAACTTAATGTGCTGTGATCCGACATTTGGTCTTTATGAAGTTTTCGTTTGTTGACTTGTTGATTGATACGGATGCCTTGCCCTGTTCATAAAAAAGATCAAAAACATGTCCTAGTGGCTTACCACTGGATGGATTAACTTGTTCTCTTGATATATCTAATAGGCATATCTTAAAAAATAATTGTGATACTTTAATTGTATATAGCCAAAATACCTTTAAACCGGTCGGGATGTTAAAATCACCTTAATCAATCTTCATCAATTCTAATGAACCCTTGAAACTCTTCGGTTCATCTTGTCGATAAATCTTTCGCATCTTGGTTCAGAAATTGTAACTTGTACCTGATCGTGTACCGCCAACCTGTCGGTTCATCATGAAGTCGATCCGGGTTATGATGAACGCCGGTTTAATTCTCGCTGGTGTTCATGACCCAGACTTATGACATTATAGATAGGTGGTCAACTTCTGGAGCTGTTCCACTCGGTTTAAAAAGGTTTATGGAACACAAAAATCATCAAGCAACACACAACTCTTGTAAATCAAACCATGTAGGCGAGGATTTTTCAAAGAGCTGCCAGGCTCAAAACAAGGTTCGGCCAATCAATGGGACGTGGGCAAACCTACTGTCCCAAGGAGCCTAGCCAATCACTGAACGTGAGTGTATCGACTGTTCAGAGGGCTGATAAAACTATAAACATGGGTCATCATTGAACGTGAGCGTATCGACTGTTCAGGGAGCCCAAAAAATCGTAACATAGCCAATCATGGGGACGTGGGCAAACCGGACTGTCCCCAGGGGCCGGGCCATCATTGAACGTGAGCGTATCAACTGTTCAGGGAACCCAAAAAATCGTAACATAGCCAATCATGGGGACGTGGGCAAACCGGACTGTCCCCAGGGGCCGGGCCATCATTGAACGTGAGCGTATCAACTGTTCAGGGAACCCAAAAAA
>LR738713.1:735832974-735864093 GCA_902687465.1 Secale cereale
CGTGAGCGTATCAACTGTTCAGGGAACCAAAAAAAAATCGTAACATAGCCAATCATGGGGACGTGGGCAAACCGGACTGTCCCCAGGGGCCGGGCCATCATTGAACGTGAGCGTATCAACTGTTCAGGGAACCCAAAAAAATCGTAACATAGCCAATCATGGGGACGTGGGCAAACCGGACTGTCCCCAGGGGCCTCTGACGTTCCTCCTAACCCTGCAGGTTTTTTCTTTTTATGGGGTTTTTCTCTTCTTGAACCGGATATAATCTCTTGTTCCCGAGAGTTCTGCCGCTCCTTCACATACCCTGCAAAAATTAGTTTCTAAAACCAGCCAACATTGTAATTTGATCCTTGATAACAAACTGATATGATTATTTGCCGCAAAATTTATATATATAGAAAAAAGGCTGAGCCCCCGGTTTACCGAGGGTGCCGGTTTATTCATTATTCATAATATATACATAGGATACATTGGAGCCCATGGCTCAAGTGTAGTATGGCCGTAGATGAGCAATGTTCCACGGCCTTTTCATCTCCTCTTCTGATGTCCGTGAATCCTTGTGTTCTCGAATGTCCACCAAATAATATGACCCGTTGTGTAAATTCTTGCTGACCACAAAGGGCCCTTCCCATGGCGGGGATAGCTTGTGCATATCTGTTTGATCTTGGATAAGCCGAAGTACCAAGTCACCCTCCTGGAATGTCCTGGTTCTAATCCGGCGGCTGTGATATCTGCGCAGATCTTGCTGATAAATCGCCGACCGTGCTGTAGCTATATCACGCTCTTCATCCAACCGATCCAAATTGTCTTGTCTTGACTCCTCATTAATGGCTTCCACATAGGCCGCTACCCTCGGTGAATCATGGCGTATGTCACTTGGAAGAACTGCTTCTGCGCCGTAAACCATGAAAAAAGGTGTATAACCTGTAGACCGGTTGGGTGTAGTGTTAATGCTCCAAAGGACAGACGGTAATTCTTCAACCCAACACCCTGGGGTTGTCTGCAAAGGTGTCATAAGCCTGGGTTTGATTCCTCGCAAAATCTCCTGATTTGCCCTTTCTGCCTGACCATTGGATTGGGGGTGAGCCACAGAAGATACGTCCAAACGAATATGCTCTCGTTGACAGAATTCTTCCATCTCACCCTGAGATAAGTTGGTGCCATTATCTGTGATGATGCTGTGTGGAAAACCAAACCGGAATATTACTTTTTTGATGAACTTAACTGCTGTTGCCGCATCACACTTGCTTATAGGCTCCGCTTCAATCCACTTCGTAAACTTGTCTACTGCTACTAGTAGATGAGTTTTCTGATCTTGGGATCTCTTGAAAGGACCAACCATGTCAAGCCCCCAAGTTGCAAAAGGCCAAGTTATTGGTATCATCCGGAGTTCCTGTGCCGGAACAAGTGCACGTCTTGAGAACTTCTGACAAGCGTCACACTTGCGGACCAGGTCTGCCGCATCTGCATGTGCGGTTAACCAATAAAAGCCATGTCGGAAAGCTTTAGCCACTAAAGATTTTGATCCGGCATGATGACCACAATCCCCTTCATGAATCTCCCTTAGGATCTCACAACCTTCCTCAGCTGAAACACACCGTTGAAATACTCCAGAAGTGCTACGATGGTGCAGCTCCCCGTTGGCAATTGTCATAGATTTGGAACGCCGGATTACCTGCCGTGCTTCATCTTCGTCCTCTGGTAACTCTCCTCGGCTTAAATATGCCAAATAGGGTAACGTCCAATCCGGAATAACATGGGTTGCTGCAACCAACTGTGCCTCTGGATCCGGAACGGCTAGGTCGTTCTCTGAAGGTACTTGAACCGAAGGATTGTGCAATTCATCCAAAAAGGTGTTAGGTGGTACCGGTTTACGTTGCGACCCTAGCCGGCTTAAAGCGTCGGCTGCTTCATTCTTCCGCCGGTCTATATGCTCCACCTGATATCCTTTGAAATGTCCTGCGACCGCTTCAACCTCTCGTCGATAAGCCGCCATGAGGGGATCCCTTGAATCCCACTTGCCCGAAACTTGCTGTGCCACTAGGTCTGAATCGCCCAGACACTTAACCCGGCTCAAATTCATCTCTTTTGCCAATCTCAAACCATGAAGCAGCGCCTCATATTCTGCTGCATTATTAGTACAAGGAAATAATAACCGGAGTACATAACAAAATTTATCACCTCTGGGGGAAGTTAAGACAACTCCGGCCCCCGAGCCCTCCAACTGCTTTGAACCGTCGAAGTGGATCGTCCAATAAGTAAGATCCGGCTTCTCCTCAGGAGTCTGTAATTCCGTCCAGTCATTGATGAAGTCGACCAGTGCCTGAGATTTTATAGCAGTACGTGGTACATACTTCAACTCATGCGGACTGAGCTCAATGGCCCACTTGGCTATTCTACCTGTTGCTTCTCTATTCTGGATTATATCTCCCAACGGAGCAGAACTAACCACAGTTATTGGATGCCCTTGGAAATAATGCTTCAGTTTCCGGTTTGCCATGAACACCCCATATACCAATTTCTGCCAATGAGGGTATCTTTGCTTAGACTCGATGAGTACTTCACTCACATAGTAAACCGGGCGCTGAACCGGATGTTCCTTCCCTGCTTCCTTGCGCTCAACCACAATCGCAACGCTTACTGCCCGTGTGTTTGCCGCAACATATAACAGCAAAGGCTCTTTATCGATAGGAGCAGCTAAAACCGGCGGTTTCGCTAGTTGCTGTTTCAGATTCTCAAACGTTGTATTCGCTTCATCACTCCAAATGAACCGGTCCGTTTTCTTCAACATTTGATAAAGCGGGATCGCCTTTTCTCCTAAGCGACTGATAAACCGGCTCAACGCCGTGATCCGGCCAGCTATGCACTGAACATCATTAATGCAAGCCGGTTTTGTCAAAGATGTGATGGCCTTGATCTTCTCCGGGTTGGCTTCTATTCCCCTGTTCGAGACCAGGAATCCCAAAAGCTTACCAGCCGGGACACCAAAGGCACATTTCTCCGGATTAAGCATCATCCTGTAAGCCCGAAGATTATCAAAGGTTTCTCTGAGGTCTTCTATCATTGTCCTTTCCTCCTTTGATTTAACCACGATGTCATCCACGTAAGCATGTACGTTCCTTCCTATCTGCCCCTTCAAACAATTCTGAACACAACGCTGATAAGTTGCCTGTGCACACTTGAGCCCAAAGGGCATAGATACATAGCAAAAAGCACCAAAAGGGGTTATGAACGCTGTCTTCTCTTGATCTTCAACTGCCATCTTGATCTGGTGATAACCTGAGTACGCATCCAGAAAACTCAGCCGCTCACACCCTGCTGTGGCATCAATAATCTGATCAATGCGAGGCAGAGCAAAAGGATCAGTCGGGCAAGCTTTATTGAGGTCTGTGTAGTCCACACACATCCTCCACTTCCCATTCTTCTTTAGAACCAGCACCGGATTAGCCAACCATTCCGGATGAAAAACTTCCACTATGAACCCTGCCGCCAAAAGCCTGGCCACTTCTTCTCCTATAGCCTTGCGCCTCTCTTCGTTAAAGCGGCACAGATACTGTTTTACCGGTTTAAACTTCGGATCAATATTTAACTTGTGCTCAGCGAGTTCCCTCGGTATACCTGGCATGTCAGAAGGTTTCCATGCAGAGATATCCCGGTTCCCATGGATGAACTCGATGAGCGCGCTTTCCTATTTAGGATCCAGGTTACCACTGATGGTGAATTGCTTAGACGAATCTCCAGGCACAAAATCAACCTGCTTAGTCTCTTCCGCTGATTTGAACTTCAAAGCCGGATCATGCTCGGTAGTTGGCTTCTTCAGCGGAGTCATATCTGCCGGATCGACATTATCCTTATAAAATTTTAACTCTTCCGTGGCACATACCGCTTCTGCATAAGCTGCATCACCTTCCTCACATTCCACTGCTATCTTACGACTGCCATGCACCGTAATTGTGCCTTTATGACCCGGCATCTTAAGCTGCAGATAAACATAACATGGCCTAGCCATAAATTTAGCATAAACCGTCCTCCCAAACAAAGCATGATACGGACTTTTAATTTTGACAACTTCAAAGGTGATCATCTCCGATCTGGAATCATGCTCATCCCCAAAGGTAACTTCTAAGTCAATCTTACCAACTAGATAAGCTGACTTACCTGGGACCACCCCGTGAAACACTGTGTTTGATGTCCTTAACTGTTTATCTCTCAGGCCCATACGGCGAAAGGTCTCGTAATATAATATATTGATACTGCTACCTCCATCCATGAGGACTTTAGTAAACCTGTATCCTCCCACCTGAGGTGCCACCACCAAGGCTAAATGTCCCGGATTATCTACCCGTAACGGGTGGTCCTCTCTGCTCCATACAATGGGCTGCTCTGACCATCGTAGAAACTGTGGCGTCGCCGGTTCTACCGCATTAACAGCCCGCTTTAAAACCTTCTGGTCCCTCTTACATAAACTTGTGGTGAAAACATGATATTGACCGCTGCTCAACTCCTTCGGATTACTCTGGAATCCGGATTGCTGCTGTTGCTGCGGACGCTGTTGCTGCTGGTTTCCTTGGTTATTGTAACTCCCTTGACCCTGCTGCTGATTATTCTGATTGTTGTAGCCACCTTGATGATGCGATTGATTTCCCTGACCATTGTAACCACCTTGATGATGTGATTGATTTCCCTGACCATTGTAACCACCTTGATGATGTGATTGATTTCCCTGACCATTGTAGTTCCCTTGACTACTTTGGCCGCCTGGCCGGGATTGATAACCGCCGTTGTTCCCTTGATAGCCGCCGTTGCCCCTATATCCTGATCCGGAGTTGTTTCCTTGATAACCCGGACCATAAAATCTGGGCCCTGAACCGCCGTACGGGGGCCGGTTGGGAGGATTAAAACGACCGTTCCCTGGTTTCATAGGGGACAGGCATTCTCTTATAGAATGTCTTGCAATCCTCCCTCTTCCACTATGCTTCAGGCAGGGTTGATCCAAATCCTGCTCCCAACCCGGGTTTCCACAGCCGGTTTGGAGAGTGGAACCCTGCTGATTAACCTGAAGACCGCCTTGAGCCTGCGTACTGGCAACAAAATCGGAGCTGTTTTCTGCCTTTCGTTTGCCCAAAAAGCTTGAAGTAACCGGATTAACCGGCGCCGGTTTACCAGACTTGCTGGCCTTTCCTGTTTTATCTCCTTCTGACTCCGGATACTTGGTATTATCTGAGTCTCCGTACTTCACCAGGGCGCTCATCAAAGTCCCCATGTCATTGCACTCCCGTTTGAGCCGTTCGAGCTTTAATTTCAAAGATTCAAACCGGCAATTGTTCTCCAATGTTACAATTGCTGTGCTCGGGTTAATGCCGTTTGAGGAGTGCAAGATC
The DNA here is from genome assembly GCA_902687465.1 of Secale cereale. Taxonomy (NCBI): domain Eukaryota; kingdom Viridiplantae; phylum Streptophyta; class Magnoliopsida; order Poales; family Poaceae; genus Secale; species Secale cereale. The sequence goes on from LR738713.1 coordinate 735,838,356, forward strand.
TCTGCCACTCTGCGTACCCAAGCTGCTGTAGACTCCTGTTCTCCTTGCACGCATGCTGCTAAATCTATCACCGACATAGGTTGCTTGCACGTATCCTTGAAGTTTTTGATGAACTGACTGCGCAGCTCCCCCCATGATCCGATAGAATTCGGAGGTAGTGCCTTTAGCCAAGTCCGGGCCGTGCCCTCAAGCATCATAGTGAAATATTTGGCACAAGCCGATTCATCCACGTCCAGCATCTCCATGGCCATCTCGTAACTCTCCACCCAAGCTTCGGGCGGTAAATCGGCTGTGTAATTAGGCACCTTGCGAGGTCCTTTGAAATCCTTGGGCAACTTAACGCTCCGCAGGGCGGGGACGAGACATTGTATTCCAAAACCGCTCGCTGTAGCTCCTGTCCCTGTAGCGCCTGTGTGAACCGGCGTCGACTGACGAACTTCCTCCCAGGCCTCCGATCTAGGCCGGTTTCGATCCGGGGCTGGCATCTCCGCCCTTGCCGGATTATCCTGCCTGTGCTGATGTCTCCTACGTTCACTGCTAGACACTTCTGGCTCCTCCCAATGTCTAGAGTAACTTCGGTTGGGACGCGGTGTCGAATGCAACCTTTCCCTGCTATGAGAGTATGCTTGCTGCTGTATCAACGCCGTATTGAGCAGTTTCTGGGCCCTGCGCGCCTCTATCGCCACCGGAGATGTTTCTTCCACAGGTAAAGCGGCCAACCGTGCTGCCGCTGCAGCAATATTATCCACAGGGTTTGAGTAGTGTCCCGGAGGGACGGGAACATAAGGCGCCGATGTAATCCGTCGCTCCCGTTCTGCGGCGGGCTGCTGAACCGGCTCCTCCCGAGCTGGTGGGCTTCTCCGGTTTAGGACCGGATTATTACTGGCCCCAGCCCCAGGTGTTTTGAACAAATTCGCAGATTCGTAACCCGGCGGTAAGCGGGATCGATACTTTCGCCCCCTTACTGCTTCCACAGAAGCCTGCTCCATCCTCAAGTGAAAAGCTTGATCATCCAACTCTGCTTGTCTTATGGCTAACATCTCCCCTTCTGCCTTTAAATCCTCCATTAACTGATCGATCCGGGCTTTCAACTGAAGAAGCACTGCATCATGTTGCGCCTTGTCTGCTGGAGCTACGACCTCCACTGCCTTAGCTGTGAACTCCTCGATCAAGGTGGATAGAACTGCAGTAAGGGAGGGATTTGAACTGCTTCCCCCTGCACCAGCCTCCGCTGTTGTTCCGTTCGTCGGGGGTTGTGAACCGGCCATGAAGACCGCCACCCGGTTTGGCGGGCCGGAGGGGTCCGGAATACTGTTTCCATCGGACTCGCCCTCAGACCGGCCGTCCCGCAACTGATACAGAGATTCAGTTTCCCCGGATAAAGGCTCGTCATCTGAATAGACGACGGTTGCACCATCAGATTCCGACCCGTCCTCGGCTTGGCCTTCGTGAATCGCTCCAACGAACACATGCTTCATGGCAGGCTGAATCTGGGCCGATCTCGCACGCTGAGCCGGCTCGACGATGTTGGGGAAGGTGTCCGGCTCAGGTCCCGGTTCTCCAATTTTGCCGATGAAGACTTGGATGCTGCCGAAGGGGACCCGGTACCCGTATTCGATTGAATCGGCCTCCGGTCCCCAACCTGCATCGTCGATGTATATCCGGCCACGACGACTCTTGGTCATCCGGCCGACTGCGTAACCCTTTAATCCTTCGAAGCCGCCTTTCAAGAACTCGAAACCATCGTGCGCGGGCCCCACGGTGGGCGCCAACTGTCGTGGAATTAACACGGCAGATGTCTGGTTTAGCGGACTTGATGATGGAACCATCGCACGGGTTAGCTTGAAAGGATTCATGGCACACAAAGGGACACAAAGGATTTATACTAGTTCGGCCCCTTCGAGAAGGTAAAAGCCTACGTCTAGTTGGTTTGGTATTGCTTGGGCGTCGGTTTACAGGGAGCGGATTCGCTTTGCCTGCGTCTCGACGGATTGATGGTTGCTTGTCCTTGAACCGGTACCGGGTCGTCCCTTTATATAGAGGTGACGCCTGGTCCGGTTTACAGAGTCCCGAGGCCGGCTCATAATCGTGTCCGCCTCGGTCTCTGCCCCTTTCTTTCTTATCTCTCAAGTTACATCTCTTGGCGGTTTACAAACCGTATCTCTATACATGGGCCCTGAAATCTCATGGGCCGTAATCTCTACTAAAATAGTAAACCAAGTACAATATAACTAAGCCGGTTTACAATACCCGGTTTATACCTACTAACCATATCCCTGACAGATGGCGAGAACGATGCTTGATGAATACAAGACACCGAAGCATTTTTGGGGAGAAGCAGTCGAGACAGCTTGTCATGCTATCAACAGGCTTTATCTTCATAAGCTCCTCGGCAAGACATCATACGAGCTCCTCACCGGTAACAAACCCCAAGTGGGATACTTTCGTGTCTTTGGTTCAAAATGCTATATCCTTGATAAGCATCGTCGGTCTAAATTTGCTCCTAAATCTCATGAAGGCTTTCTCCTTGGTTATGGATCAAACTCCCACACCTACCGTGTCTACAATAATTTCACCCGAAAGGTTGAAGAGACGGTAGATGTGAAGTTTGATGAATCTAATGGCTCGCAAGTAGAGCAAATGCCTATTGATGTAGGAGACAAGGACCCATCGGAAGCTATCCAAGATTTATCTATTGGAAAGATTCGTCCCATGGAAGTGAAGGAGAGTACCTCATCTACATATGTGGAGCCACCTACCTCACGGCGAGATGAACCTCAAGGCAACATGGAGGCCTCCACAAGTGGAACTCACCAAGATGAGAAAGTGCAACAAGAAGATCCACCACAACCTCCTTCTCCACCGCCTCAAGACAACACCAACAACAATGAAGAAGAAGAAGAGGAAGATGAAGATGATGAGGAAGCTCAGCCACAACCTCAACAAAAGCTATCCCGAGTCCGAGCAAGAGTCAAGAAAAATCATCCCGTGGAACAAATGATGAACGACATCAACTCCGGGAGAATTACTCGCTCTAAAACTCGCTTAGCTAACTTGTGTGAGCATTACTCATTTATCTCTAGCATTGAACCTATGAAGGTAGAAGAATCACTTGAAGACCCGGATTGGGTGAACGCTATGCACGAAGAACTACACAACTTCGAGAGGAACAAGGTATGGACTTTGGTAGAGAAGCCCAAGGATGATCAAAACATCATTGGAACCAAATGGGTGTTTCGGAACAAGCAAGATGAAGATGGACAAGTCATCCGCAACAAGGCTCGTCTCGTAGCTCAAGGTTACACACAAGTCGAAGGTATGGACTATGGTGAGACCTATGCCCCCGTTGCTAGACTTGAGTCCATTCGCATTCTTCTTGCTTATGCCAATCACCATGATATTACTCTCTATCAAATGGATATCAAAAGTGCTTTCCTAAATGGTGAAATTGAGGAGGAAGTATTTGTGAAACAACCTCCCAGATTTGTGAATCCCAAAAAGCCTAATCATGTTTACAAGTTGCACAAAGCTCTTTATGGTCTTAAACAAGCTCCTAGAGCTTGGTACAAATGCTTGACTAGTTTTCTTCTTGAAAAAGGCTTTGAGATTGGAAAGATAGACTCAACGCTGTTCACGAAAAGGGTTAATGGTGAACTATTTGTGTGCCAAATATATGTTGATGATATTATCTTTGGTTCAACTAACCCTCATTTTAGCAAGAAGTTTGGACAGCTCATGTCGGAGAAGTATGAGATGTCCATGATGAGTGAACTCAAATTCTTCCTTGGGTTGCAAATCAAGCAATCTAAGGAGGGTACCTTTGTCTCACAAACAAAGTACACCAAGGATCTCTTCAAGAAGTTCAACATGCAAGAAAGCAAAGGTATGAGTACCCCCATGCCTACAAGTGGACACAATGACTTGACAAAAGATGGAGAACCCGTTGATCAAAGGGTTTACCGTTCTATGATTGGTTCTCTACTATATCTTTGTGCTTCTCGTCCTGACATAATGTTGAGTGTATGCATGTGTGCACGATATCAAGCAGCCCCTAAAGAATGTCATCTTAAAGCTGTTAAAAGGATAGTGAGATATTTGATACACACACCAAACTTTGGCATTTGGTATCCTAAGAGGGCCTCCTTCGACCTTGTTGGCTATTCCGACTCGGACTATGCCGGTGACAAGGTTGATAGGAAGTCAACTTCGGGTACATGTCAATTCCTTGGTCGATCCCTTGTATCTTGGTCCTCCAAGAAACAAAATTCGGTATCTTTATCCACTGCCGAAGCAGAATATATTGATGCTGGTTCGTGTTGTGCTCAATTGCTATGGATGACACAAACGCTTAAAGATTATGGGATACATGTGAGACATGTTCCCTTGCTTTGTGACAATGAGAGTGCGATTAAAATTGGACATAATCCCGTGCAACACTCTCGAACAAAGCATATTGAAGTTCGTCACCATTTTATTCGTGATCATATTGCCAAGGGTGACATTAATCTTAAGCATGTTCGTACTGACAAACAACTTGCTGATATCTTTACAAAACCTCTTGATGAGAAGGTGTTCTGTCGCTTGAGGAGTGAGTTGAACATCATTGATGCTTCAAACTTGGAGTGATAACTCCATTGATGCATGCAAGGCATGAGCTCACTTGACTAATCCTTGATATTTCTCTTATGATGATAATCATATGTCTTGGACACATTTGCCTCCTTGTATTGCATCTAACTCCTTGCAGGTACTTGGATGATCTACATTCCACAAGATTACCACACACTCAAATCATGAGTAATCTTGTCATTAACCAAGTATCTAGCCCTTTGGGATGTTGAGTTCAAGGAACAAAATTCCACATATCCTTTTTTGACATCTTATACATCTAGTATTTCACTCTTGTCATCTTGGATATCCTCGAGTATTTCCTTGCTTGCCTAACCCATGTAGGAAGATGAACTACACAAGTAGAAATGGCGCTCCAACTTCACATTCAATGAGCACCTACATCAAGCTTACCTACATGAGTAAAGCAACAACAAGCCCAAGGTATGTTCTTCACATCTTTAAGGAGCTTTGCTCAAAGTCATGAGTACAAGCAGCTTCATAAGATGTGATCACATCGAATGCTTAATCGAAAAATGGCAACCCCATTTTAAGCTTAAATGATGAGTATGACCTATGATCAAATGTCCTCATTTGACTCCTAAGTCAATATACTCAAACATAGGTGACCTTGTCGCCGACCTTTATCTAGATGAAGTACATATGTTTTGGAGTTTTTCTATTTTCTCTTATGTTCTCTCATTGAGTTTTCTTTAAACAAAACAAAAAAACTTCATCTAGGAATCTTTTTCATTTCTATTCTTCTGTCTTTGTCAATATCCTTCTAGCTCTGATCAATTCCCCGAAAATCTTTCACAAATTCATTGCAAATCCTTTGAAACATTCCTCGCAAAGTGAGCTGAATTATTTCTGTATTTCCTTGGAATTAAACTCGGCGTCACCGATTTCAATTTTTCGGTCTAACCGAAAAGGATCTGCCCTAAGTCTCTGACTTTCGGACCCACCGATCCATCTAATTCGGTGTCACCGATTTATCTTCCAGGACATCAACTTCTGCAGCTCCACTCAATGTTCCTATTTGCCCTGTTGTGATTCTTAAGGATCCCACTTCTTTCTTTCCATCTTTCCTGCCCTTCCTAGCTTGCTGTCCTTTTCGGCACTTGATGTCAAAGGGGGAGAAGACTTAGGGGGAGTAGGGGGAGAAGAGAAGACTTAGGGGGAGAAGAAAAGCAATCTTATCTTAAGGGGGAGAGAATCACATCAAAGCTTTGCCGTGTTTTACATTGGACTTCATTCTCTTTTGGCATCATTCTTTTGATTTTGCTTTTTCCATCACACCCCTTATTCTGAGAGGACTCAAAGGGAGAGGAATCTTCACAATTGATATCTTATGGAAAGCAAAATCTCTCAGAATTCATTGAAAATCTTTTAGTTTCGGAGACATGTTTGCTGATTCAAGCATGTGCTCAATATGAGACACCCCTTATACATGTCATCCCTGGCTTGGTACTCTTGATGTTCTTGCAGTTGGTTGAAGGAATACTCTTGTGTTATCTAACATTGTTTTCCCAAGTTTATCCCCTCAGGTACAATGCCAAGGAACATCAAGGTAAGTATATGCACCTTGCAGAATGTGCATGATGGTGACTTGCTTGTAAATACTTGTTTGCAAGAAATCACCATGCACATATGCATTATCACTCACTTCTTTTCATCTGCTCTGATGCATATAGCCAAGCTGCATGTAGCACATCTTGCTTATCTCTCTTGTGTGCTTATGGTAGTCCAAAACCAAAATTTATGAAAATCTTGCACACTTGTAGGGGGAGCCTGTGTACTACATGTTTGTCAAAGCTTTCGTGATAATTCTGTCCTTCTTTCAATAAGCTTTGATGTCTTGTTTAGTGTGTTTTTAGTGTGTTGCCATCAATTACCAAAAAGGGGGAGATTGAAATCACATTTGCTCCCTGGGTGGTTTTGGTAATTAATGACAACATACTTTGTGGTTGGACTAATGCTTTTATCAAGTATGTTTCAGGAAATTCAATCACATTGGTATGGCAAAAGGACTGAAGAAGTGGACCCCTCAAAATGCTAAGGCAAGCATTGGCAAAAGCTCAAGACTCCATTTTTGGTTTAGTGATCCATGATCACATTGAGTCCATAGGAAAAGCCAATACTATTAAAAGGGGATGAGGTTGTGTTGATGATCTGGTTGCTCAAGTGCTTAGTGATATATCTCCTTCAACTATCAGCAACCTTCACTACAATACACACTCATAAGTAATCTCGGACCAACCGATTTTCCAAACTCAGTCACACCGAGATGAACCACCTCAGCCATAAGCCAAACCCTAGAAAAATCGGTCATTCCGAGTTTGAGTTCGGTTTCACCGAAACATGGGCTGCCAAGCCTCTGTAACCGTTTGTCATCAAATCGGTGTCACCGAGTTGATGAAATCGGTCCCACCGAAACTGGCATGTTCCTGTCTCTGCTAAAATCGGAATAACCGAGATGATATTTTCGGTCCCACCGAAACTGGCAAGTTCCTGTCTTTGCTCAAATCGGACTAACCAAGATGATATTTTCGGTCCCACCGAAAACCCCAACGTTCACATTATTTGAACTTTCGGTCTGACCGAGTTGTCCACTTCGGTCTCACCGAGATTGCTCAATTATTTGTGTAACGGTTGGATTTTGTGTGGAGGCTATATATACCCCCTCCACCCCCTCTTCATTCGTGGAGAGAGCCATCAGAAAGAACTACCACTCCTACCTTACACTTTCTGAGAAGAGAACTACCTACCCTTGTGTTGAGATCAAGTTGCTCCACTCCCACCATATGAAACTTGATTTCTAACCTTCCCAAGTTGCTTTCCACTCAATCCTTTCTTCCACCATAGCCAAATCAGTGAGGAGAGTTGAGTGTTGGGGAGATTATCATTTGAAGCACAAGAGCAAGGAGTTCATCATCATCTACAACATCTATTACCTTTTGGAGGGTGGTGCCTCCTAGATTGGTTAGGTGTCGCTTGGGAGCCTCCGTCATCGAGATGTGGAGTTGAACCAAGAAGTTTGTAAGGGCAAGGAGATCGCCTACTTCGTGAAGATCTACCCCGAGTAAGGCTAGCCCTCCGTGGGCGTAGGCCATGATGGAATAGACAAGGTTGCTTCTTCGTGGACCCTTCGTGGGTGGAGCCCTCCGTGGACTCGCGCAGCCGTTACCCTCCGTGGGTTGAAGTCTCCATCAACGTGGATGTACGATAGCACCACCTATCGGAACCACGGGAAAAATCATTGCGTCTCCAAATTGCGTTTGATCTTCTCCACTTCTCTTTACTACTTGTGCAATTTACTTTCCGCTGCCCATACTCTAGAATTGCATGTGTAGTGTGCTACTTGACTTGTGTGTTATGCAAAATCTGCCAAAATCTGTTCTTGATAAAAGACAAAAAAATTATCTTGTCGAGTAGTCTAATCACCCCCCCTCTAGACACTCTCACCTTCTCCGATCCCTCAGCCGTTCTCGTTTCGAAGATGTACATGTGGTCGGAAGTAGTTGAACTTGTCCCAAAGGTCGTCGTGGTACTTGGGGTCTCGGGTCTTGGCGACGGTAGATGCACACGGCGAGGAACTTGACGCATCATCTTGTAGTCGTACACGAGGTCGTCGTGGTACTTGTCGCATCCACCAAGTGTAGTCGTTCTAGGCACCGGGCGTCGAGGTACTTGGAACTTTGCAGAACCAAAGCTAACAACAGAAAACCCAAACTTGGGCTCCACGGGGACAGCAGCAAGAGGCGATGCAGGCGAGGAGAAGGCACAACTGCGGGACAGGCGAGCTCGGCGAGGCCGAAGCGGCGAGGCGCGAGGACGAAGGAAGGTGCAGGCGAGGCAACGCAGCAATGGCATGGACGGGCGGAGGGGAGGCCGGTGCGCTGGAGGTTGCTCGGGGCGGCGATGGAGAAGAGGCAGGGGCCTAGGGCGCGCTGGAGACGAGGCAGGGCCTTGGCGGCGGACGGCGCAGCTCCTGGCCGGCCGGGCTGCTCGAGGGGCTCCTTCCCTCGGCGAGCCAGGTGAGGTGGTGGGCGGCGCTGGAGGAAGTGTCGACGCGGCTATAGGCTCGCCGACGTCCTCGAGGAGGCGCGGGTCGTCCTCGGGGCGGCTGTGCCCGGGAGGCAGCGTGCCGAACGGAGGGAGGGGAGGCGCGACGCGGACGAGGCCGGGGCGGCGGAGCGCCATGGATTGGCAAGGAGGAGGTCGCTGGTGGGGAAGAAGGAGGCGGGGCCGCATCTGGCGAAGAGGAGGAAGGGATCGAGGAAGAAGGGGAATTGTGCGAGCTTGGAGGCACGAGGGAAAAGGGGACGAGGGAGCGATGCTGCGGGGAGGATGGCTCGGGGACTTAGGTTTAGAGCTGGAGGGGAGTTGGGCCTGCGGCTGGCTTGGCTTGGCCTAGGGAGGCCAGAAAGGCTGGGCTCTCTGATATGTCAAAAACGTATCTATAATTTCTGCTTGCTCCATGCCTCTTTTGTGTGATATTGCTATGATATTTATGCACTTCCATACACTTTTGATCATATTTGGACTAACCTATTAACTCAGTGCACCACAGTGCCAGTTCCTGTTTTCTGTTGTTTTTCTATTTCAGGTTTCCCCCATATTAAAAGTGCTCTAAAAATTCCGGGAAAAATACAGGAAAAATCAACATAACGGGAGCTTCAAGAAAAACCAAAGTGGGGCCAGAGGGGAGCCAGGGGCAGCCCAGGCGGCCCCACCCCTGGCCGCCCTAGGGGGGCGCCTGGGCCCCCCTCTCCGCTTCTGGTGACCCCCTTTGGCATATATACTCCTCGCGTCCCGAAACCCTCGATTCCGGAACCCTTTTCTCCAGAAGCTATTCCGATCTCCGCCGCCATTGCCACCAAGTTTCGGGGGACCAGAATTCCTGTGCCGGCATCCTGCCGGGACGGGGAAGTGCCCCCGGATTCATCTCCATCGACGTTGCTTCCTCCCTCCATGATGCGGGAGTAGTTCCTCTTCGGGGCTGAGGTTTCTACCAGTAGCTATGTGGTCAATTCTCTCTCCCATGATGTGATCTTCGTTGTGATCATAGGCTATGTTAATCTAGGGTGATCCCATGATATTTCCCCTTCCTCTTTGTATTGAATTGATGTACTCACTTGTCTTTATCTAGTATAATCCCCGAGACCAAGGTGACAGCGGTCTATTGGACATGGATTAGAAGAATATTTTCATGAGTGATTTCCTCTTTTGTGTGTTGATTGAAGATTGAGAGTTTCTTGGTGCTTGTCTTTGACTATCCTTGAGATATGTTGTGGTGATTGTGGTACTCTCTTTGGATGGCCGCGGTGACATTGGGAAATCCATAGATTGAGAACTACTAACTTTGAGGTGTGCTTTTGTAGCCCTACATAATTCTCGTCCTCTCTTGACCACAAAGGAATGACCTCCGGGTGCGTCTCCGTTGCATGTTTTATGGGAAATATCATGTGATTCGATTATGTTAATGTTGTTGGGAGTTGCCACTAGTGAAAGTATGAAGCCTAGGCCTTGTTTCCACCATTGCAATACCATTTGTGCTCACGTTTACCACTTGTTTGCTTGCTGCACTTTTTATTACAGATTTATATTACTTTGCTTTGCCACTCCTATCATCCATATTTTACCATCTCTTCGCCGAACTAGTGCACCTATACAACTCCTAGTTGTATTAGGTGTGTTGGGGACACAAGAGACTTCTTGTATCTTAGTTGCAGGGTTGCTTGAGAGAGACCATCTTCAACCTCTACTTCCCTGATTTCGATAAACCTTAGGTCATCCACTTGAGGGAAATTGCTGCTGTCCTACAAACCTCTGCGCTTGGAGGCCCAACATAGTCTACAAGAATAGAAGCGTGTGTAGACATCAAGCTATTTCTGGCGCCGTTTCCGGGGAAGTAAGTGTTTGAAGGTATATCTTTAGATCTTGCAATTAAATCTTTTCATTTCTTGTTTTTAGTTTCACTAGTTATGTTTATGGAAAACCGCACTCTTAGTTCGCTGCTTGGGGAAGGCCGCTTTACCACACCCGTGGTAGAGAAGTTTCCTCCACCTACTGAATGTATTCCGTTCTGAATACCACTTGGGATAATTGAAATATTTAGGAATGATTGTTATGATGGGACAGTCAATCCTAGTATTCATTTGTTGAAACTTACAGAACTTTGTGAGTTGTTTAAGATTTCAGGTTTGACAAGAGATGGAGTCATGAGGAAATTATTTGCCTTCTCACTGAAAGTAAAAGCATTGGAATGGTATAGGCTACTAGATGACTCTCACCTGCTGGATTGGGAAGAGATCCAATCTCTCTTTTACTCCAAGTTTTATCCTCTTCATGAAGTCCGTGAGAATAGGAATTATGTTTATAATTTCTATCCTCATGACGGAGAGAGCATAGCTCAAGCTTGGGGGAGACTGAAAACGTTAATGCTAAAATGTCCTAACCATGGGCTCCCCAAAGATATGATTATTACTAATTTCTATGCGAGGCTCTCTTGACAGGATAAAGATTTGCTCGATGCTTCCTCCATGGGTTCTTTCACAAACGAAAAGATTGATGCTAAATGGGAACTCCTTGAAAGAATTCAACGCAACACTGAAAATTGGGAGATCGACAAAGGTAAAGAGTCAGGTATAATTTATGAGTATGATTGCATTAAGTCCTTTGTTGAAACTACAAGTTTTAATAAGTTTAGTGCTAAGTTTGGGCTTGATTCTCAACTCCTTGTTGATTTCCTCAAATCTTTTGCTTCACATCTTAATATGCCTAAGGAGGATTGGATCAAGCATCATGAACCTTTTAAAGAGATTTGCAAAGAAAATGAAATTGTTCATGATGATTGCAACATGCATGATCCAATTCCTAAAAATGAAGTTTTATATAAGCATGTTAATTTTTGTGGAGTGGGTAGACCTTGTGAAAGGCCTATGATTGAAGAAGAGAAGTATTGTAAGCAACCTAAGCATGAAAGAACAATCACTTGGGTCAAAGATTTAAATGAAATTGCTAGAGAATTGTGTGACCTTTATCCTTTTACTTGTGAACTTTGCTGTATAGAGGGTCACTTTAATTTTCAATGCATGCACTTTCAAAACATAATTGTTAACCAGTTGTGTGATAACATGATCACCCCTGATCTTTATGATGAGCTTATGTTATTTTTGATGTGTGAAGAGTTATCAGAAAAGACTTCTTGGCTAGATGTTAATGCCATAGGAATAAAAAACACTTTGCAAAATTGCCATCTCTATTGTGTTGTTAATTGTCATAAAAATGATTACATAAGTAAGATTAGAAAGGAGGGAACTTTACCAAAGTATAAAAATGTCTCTTATATTTCTGCTAATAAAAAGGAGAGTTTATCCCAAGTTTCCCCTATTGTTTCTAATGATAAACCAGGATATGTGGAGAAGCTTCATCTCCAACCACTCCCTCCTAAGGTGAAGAAGAAGAAAAAGAAGAGGAGGAGGAAGAGGAGCAAGAAGGAAGAAGAATGGGTATCAACCTGGCCTGAGCATATTCCTCCCATCAACTTTTATCCTAACGGTTGTAAGTCTAAAGAAGAAGGTGAAGTTTATTGCCTTAATTATCATCTTGATGATACGTCCGTAGGTACTATTGAAGATGATTTTGATTATGATATGCATGTTACTTATTGTGATTGGAAAAATGATGATAATGCTACTTATGATTTTGAAAATCTTTTTGGTACCAACTCTGAAAGTGATGATATGCAAAGCTCTAAGCTTGGGGATGATAGGATTGCAAATCCTTTACCCACTAGTGATGTGATAATTGATAATTCTTTTGCTAGTAAGAATAAAGACAACATGTTTACAAATATAGTTGCTAGCAATGATAATGCTCTTCTCTACTATGATGATGTTATAACTCCAATCTATAGTGATTATAAAGGTTGAGAAATTATCCTTATGAAACTTGTCATAATCATGGAGGGAATTACTCCCTTGTTGAACACCATCTTCCTAATACACAATTAATCTATAGTGTTCAAGTTGTTTATGATAGTCCTACTCCCACTATTACCAATGAGAAAGATTATGCTTATGTGCAGAGTAAGAGTACCTTTTTGCATGTGGATCATGGTAACAATGCTTTATGTGATGCTTATATTGTTGAGTTTATTCGTGATCCCACTAAAAATTATTATGAGAAGGGAACATATGCTTATAGATATTTCAATAATATCAAGTTCCCTCTCTTTATGTTGAAGGTTTCGAAGCTGCACTTGTTTTGTCTTCCTATGCTTATTGCTTTGTGCTTCAATGAATTATTCTATTGCAATATTCCTATGCATAGGAAGCATGTTAGGCTTAAATGTGTTTGGTATTTGCTTCTTGATGCTCTCTTTTGTTCTTCAACTCTTATTCCTACGAGAGCATCATTAAAGTCTTAAGCCTAGCTTAAAGGTATAAAAGAAAGCGCTTTTGGGAGGCAGCCCACAACAAATTAGGTTTTATTTTGCTTTTGTTGTGTCTTGATGTTTGTTACTACAGTAGCATCATCATTGTATCTTTTCTTTTCAGCTTTGTGCCAAGTTTAGCCTCCGATTGCAAGAAAGTTCAAAAGTTGTGACGTGCTGTCCAGAAAACAGATTCTGTCCTTGGACAGAAAAATTCGTATAAAATCACCAGATCATCTTTTTGATCTGAATTTTTTTGACGGCGTGCTCTATACAATTGGCTTTCGAGCTTCTGTTCTGAGTTTTTTGATTTGAGTTGCAGAAGTGCCCCGAAAAAATTATTTACTACCTGCTGGTCTGTTTTTCACAGATTCTGTCCTGTTTTGCCTTTTCTTCCTTTTGCAAACCTTGAGCTTGCTTTTTCTTTGCAAAAACCTTTTGGCAATCTTGAGAAACAGTAGCTCTTCAAGATTATCCTTATTTCCAGTAGGGAAAAATTATTTTATTGTGGGTACTAACCTCGCTAATCAGATTATGATGAGTTATGTATGAAGGGAGTTTTCAAGTGTGCGAGGGAAGATGATAAAAGAAGACTCAGGAGGGTCAAACGCTCAAGCTTGGGGATGCCCCCATGCACCCCCAAGAAATATTCAAGAAGACTCAAGTGTCTAAGCTTGGGGATGCCCCCATGCATCCCCTTCTCCATCAACAATTATCAGTTCGTCTTTCGTTCCACTATATTTTAATCACTTCATGCGTTATGTGCTATGCTTGGAGCGTCTTGCTCTTAGTTTCCTTTTTAGTTTTCTTTAGCTTTGCTTGCTGTTCATAACAAGTTAGAACCCAGCTTTCTTTGTGTGGGAGAGAAACAGGCTCCACTTCAACCTAGAACACAACATAGGATTTTCATGCTTATCTTTGATGTGTGTGTTCTTTGTCCTTCCATAGCTGTTGTCATGTTTAGCTCTTAGTTTTCATGCTTTTCTTTTTAAAGAGCTTTTGTTTAGTTGGTTGTTGAACTCTCTTGAGTTTTCATGATTATCTTGTTAAGAGTTTGCCTGTTGCACTGAGTTGTGTGTCTTAACTTAAAGTAGGTAATTGAGGTTGCTATTTAATTTTAGTAGTAACTTGCAATAGTTTTGAGGTATTGCCATGAGTAATGTCTGTACTTTTGGTGTCAAGAGCTTTAGCCTATTAGTGATAGATGTCGTATTTTGGGCAATCTGTGTTTATTTTCGAAAACCTACAAAATAGTTGAGAACTTTAGCTACTAAATGGATCACTAATCTTTGGAGGGATCGAATATTAGAGTACACTCACGTACCATGAGCCGAGGATGCGCAAGGATAACCAAACCCCCATACACTCCTCCTCGGGGTACTTGTCTCTTTGTGAACCTCCCAATTAGATTGAGAGTTACCGATAATAAGTGCATGAGTTCTTCGGACTAATGTGAGTATTCGAAAGTTGACACTTCCACCTATCCATATTTTTCTAGCCTCTTCGGTGACGTGCATTGCCCTTTCTCACCTCGAGAGTTGGCGCATACTTCGCCGGTGCATCCAAATCCTTGGCACGATACGCTCTGTCATCATAAGCCTCATTATATCCTTCCTCAAAACAGCCACCATACCTACCTATTAAGGCATTTCCATAGCCTTTCCAAGATACATTGCCATGCAACATCCATCTTCTCATGACTTGATCTTCATGTCATACATGCTTTTTGCTTGATCGATGAGCCGCATGCTAGTTGGGCCTTGCCCTAATCATTGCTACATGACGCGCTAGTATCATTGCATATCCTGCTACACTGGCAGAGGCATACATTTGCATACATCATGATAGTTTCATTTTCTTTATGTTGAGTACTTTTGTAAAGTGTGAAAGATCTTCTATACTTCTTGTAATATATAGAGTGTTGCCCCTAAAGTGAGGAAAAGATCCCAAAGAGGACAAAATCAAAAGATCCCACAGAGGACAAATGAGAGTTAAATAGAAAGAGCCATTGAGGCCACAAAAAAATAAAAGAAATAAAAAAAAAGAAATAAAAAGAGAGAAGGGGGCACACTACTATTCCTTTTGAGAGATCCACACTCGTACTCCATCTTATACCTTGTGCTCCATAGAGATTATCATTCATGCATATAGCTATGTGGGGACCTTCACACTATAGAACTTGGCTTGTATATTCCAATGATGAGCCTCCTCAAAAGAGCTCTAGGTCTTCTTGAGCAAGCAAGTTGGATGCACCCCCACTAGTTCCATTGGAGAGCTTACCTTAGCTCATATGTGCATCCGTTGCATGGCAATCCCTACTCCTCACATCATATCTATCATTTGGCTTTCTCTCACCGATGATTGTCCTCATTGATGTGAGCCTTTCACACGTTTTTGTCTTCCCCCTCTATCATTTTTCTCTCTTTGCCATCCTAAGTGTCGACTTTCTTGCTTACGCTCATCCATTGCATGAGTGCTCAAAATATCGAAAGGGAGTGGATCATTTTGACTTGTACATGGCTGACGGTCTGGGGATGAGTCATGATAAGATTCCAAAGAAGACCAAGTGTGAAACTTTAGTAGATTAAGTTCTCAACAATACAAAAACTATGTTTTACTCTCTCATATATCCCTATCCCCTTTCTTGCACGCAAATACCATTTGGAGACATTCGAGTCACGGACAGTGAGAGCTCTTGCACCTTTATGTTCTTATGTTGCTTGTTACAATGCTAATATAGACTCTTGCTTGTTATGACTTGAATTGAATTACATGCCTTGACTGCTTTACTTAAAAGTTCTTATATGATTGATAGCATGTCACCACAGAAATTATGCTTGTTATCATTTACCTACTCAAGGCCGAGCAGGAATTAAGCTTGGGGATGTTGATACGTCCAAAACGTATCTATAATTTCTGCTTGCTCCATGCCTCTTTTGTGTGATATTGCTATGATATTTATGCACTTCCATACACTTTTGATCATATTTGGACTAACCTATTAACTCAGTGCACCACAGTGCCAGTTCCTGTTTTCTGCTGTTTTTCTATTTCAGGTTTCCCCCATATTAAAAGTGCTCTAAAAATTCCGGGAAAAATACAGGAAAAATCAGCGTAACGGGAGCTTCAAGAAAAACCAAAGTGGGGCCAGAGGGGAGCCAGGGGCAGCCCAGGCGGCCAGCCCAGGCGGCCCCACCCCTGGCCGCCCTAGGGAAGCGCCTGGGCCCCCCTCTCCGCTTTTGGTGACCCCCTTTGGCATATATACTCCTCGCATCCCGAAACCCTCGATTCCGGAACCCTTTTCTCCAGAAGCTATTCCGATCTCCGCCGCCATCGCCACCAAGTTTCGGGGGACCAGAATTCCTGTGCCGGCATCCTGCCGGGACGGGGAAGTGCCCCCGGATTCATCTCCATCGACGTTGCTTCCTCCCTCCATGATGCGGGAGTAGTTCCTCTTCGGGGCTGAGGTTTCTACCAGTAGCTATGTGGTTAATTCTCTCTCCCATGATGTGATCTTCGTTGTGATCATAGGCTATGATAATCTAGGGTGATCCCATGATATTTCCCCTTCCTCTATGTATTGAATTGATGTACTCACTTGTCTTTATCTAGTATAATCCCCGAGACCAAGGTGACAGCGGTCTATTGGACATGGATTAGAAGAATATTTTCATGAGTGATTTCCTCTTTTGTGTGTTGATTGAAGATTGAGAGTTTCTTGGTGCTTGTCTTTGACTATCCATGAGATATGTTGTGGTGATTGTGGTACTCTCTTTGGATGGCCGCGGTGACATTGGGAAATCCATAGATTGAGAACTACGAACTTTGAGGTGTGCTTTTGTAGCCCTACATAATTCTCGTCCTCTCTTGACCCCAAAGGAATGACCTCCGGGTGCGTCTCCGTTGCATGTTTTATGGGAAATATCATGTGATTCGATTATGTTAATGTTGTTGGGAGTTGCCACTAGTGAAAGTATGAAGCCTAGGCCTTGTTTCCACCATTGCAATACCATTTGTGCTCACGTTTACCACTTGTTTGCTTGCTGCACTTTTTATTACAGATTTATATTACTTTGCTTTGCCACTCCTATCATCCATATTTTACCATCTCTTCGCCGAACTAGTGCACCTATACAACTCCTAGTTGTATTAGGTGTGTTGGGGACACAAGAGACTTCTTGTATCTTAGTTGCAGGGTTGCTTGAGAGAGACCATCTTCAACCTCTACTTCCCTGAGTTCGATAAACCTTAGGTCATCCACTTGAGGGAAATTGCTGCTGTCCTACAAACCTCTGCGCTTGGAGGCCCAACATAGTCTACAAGAATAGAAGCGTGTGTAGACATCACTCTCTAATTCTATTAACCAATTACAGGAAAAAACAAGGAAGAAAGAGAGAGAGAGAAAATGAAGGGTTAGGAACGGAATTTGGGCAAGGGGATTATTTTTCTTGGACTCGCAAAAATGCGCACGGTCCACGAAAAATAGGAGAGGCATGAACGCAAGAGTTAAATTCAAACTCATTTGAATTTAGTTCAAATGGTTTGAACTAGGACATGGCTTAGAAAGTGTCCAAAAATGTTGAGGTTTTTGGAGGAACCTCGATAAATGGGAAAAGAATTATAGAGAAGGTTTCGACGGTGAAACTTGAAGCAAAAGAGGTCTGGAGAATAATTGCAAGTGTGTTACGGTGATCCCAAACAAATGGAATATTTATTTATAATAGCTCCATAATATTAGGAGGATATGTTATAAAGAGAAGTCACTCTTACCTCGATTTAAATGGACCGAAGGTCCACACGACTTATTTGGTTGAGTTGCAGAATTAAAGTCATGATGGCATGATGACATGATGCAATGCAAAAATAAATAACGCAAGCACAAATGAAACACACGGGAGAACCCGGAACATCTGGAATCTTCTGGGACGTCGGTCTTCGGGCGTCACAGGTTATCTCCTGGTTAATCGGATAATTCAGTCCGACAAACAGAGAGCGTGTACCAAGGCTACTTACCAACCTCCGGTCAAAATTTCCTGAAGGCCCAGAGAAGCAGGGATCCTGCTCAAAGACCTTGTAGTGACTGTGATTGTATTTCACGAAACAACACGTCCGGTACGTGCGAACAAATGATCGTTCGCCGTCGTCTGATCGAGACAGGTACCACCTGCAACTGTCATGCCGCTTTTCTTTGAAAGGTTCTGGGATTAGGAAGGGTAGGGACACCAGGCGGCCTACAACATCATATCAAGTTGGAGTCAAATAACCCTCAAAAAAAGTTGGAGTCGAATAAAAAAGAGCACTTGATGTAGTCAATCTTAAGAACAGCATGTTATGAGCATGAATATGTTTTCAGCAAATGTTGACAGTAATATAAGCAAGTCATCATGATATCATAGGAAAGTAACATACTCCTTTACCAGCCGTTTGTAGCGATGACTGGAGTAGGCCAGCAATACGTCCAGCCATAGAAGCAGTCGACAGCGTAAATGAAGCCCTTGTATTCAATGGCATCAGAGAACCATGGAGGATGTATGATCCTGCGATGGACGTGCAGATTTATCCACTTACCTCAATGACCTGTCAGATAGGCGAGATCGCAGTTGAAGAACGCAATTAGCCTGAAGTCTTTATAATTCGCAGATCACTACTGGCCCTTGGCGGAGAACATCAAGTACGAGACGTGCTACCCGTTCACCGTGCCGAAGTCGCTGGAGGATCAGCGCCGCCTGCTAGACTCGGAGGAGGACGGCAGCGTCTTCCTCTTGATCGTGGGCACCGGCGAGGCCCGCCCAGGCCGCCGCCACATCTCTGTAGTGTGCGTCAGGGGCAACGCGGCTGACGCTGACACTGACACGAGGCCGATTGTACGGGTGCATGCTCACTATTACTACCCCTCAGAGGTACGTGGGCGGCGACATTGGCTACGTCAAGCTGACTTGGACTCTGTCGAGCTGGGACCTTCCCGCCGATGTGGACATGGAAGACGCACGGTATTATTTGACCCCCAACAATGTGCACAGGGACTCCAAGTAGGTTCACCTAGACATCTGCATTATCAAGTTAAATGTTGATCCTTAGTCTTCGCTCAGTGTAATCCGTTGTCTAAGCATGTGGAGACTTCCATGCATGATCTTACTCTATTGGAGTATCGCGCATGAATAAAAGTGTATCCATTTATGGTTTAGTCTAGAATCTTCCATGTATGAATTTTTACTACAGTACCGGTGAAAGACTTATGATCAACCATTTCTTACATATCCTCTGCCCCCTTCAAGTCATCCGGATTTAATCCCTCTGTCTAGGTGTATTAGGGCATGGTTAATACTTAAATAGTATAGCCAACTGTTGACTATAAGAAAGTGCCATGTCATCTGTAGCCAACATGTATAACAATGGATACTCAAAAACTAATTCTTGAAGAGCATTTCCTGCAAAGCACAATAATAGTTATTTCTTCACAAGTTTTGGATGCAGGTTGAACAGTTGAACGCTTTTGTTTAGAAAAGATACTTTTTTATCTATTTCACCCGGATGTTTGTGAGCTCTAGAGATCAAATAATATCCGAACAAACCTATCGATACCCGTTACACATGACATGACCCCCACATCCTTTGTCAAAATAAACAACTCCCCGATCAATGCATTTCACTCTTCCGTGCAACGCACGGGCACCTTACTATAGATTAGTATGACCAAAAATTGAAGTAACATTATATATAGTATGATAAATGATGATGCATGTCACCTAAAATTATATCATTGAAAACTATGTTCAAATATGAATCCAACGATATTGTTTTTGTTGACATGCACTAACATTTTGTTAGTTAAATCTTCAGTCAAATTCAATGGGGGATAAACCACGACCGATGTAGTAGTACTAGTGTAGAAGGCGGCGCTGCACGGGAGTCTCACCCCGCTCGTGGCACGGCAGTAAAGCCGTCATATCACAAAACCCAACCACTCCTAGTAATAAGTGGCCTGGTAAAATAAACGGACAAGCAACCATCACATCCCTCTGTCTTTTTTGCATTTCATCTCTCTGCATTTACTTTCTCCGGTTCATCTCACACACTCGATCCCTAGCTACTACTCCTAGTATCCCTAGCTATTACTCTTAGGGCCAGTTCTTTTGGCGGCTTCCCCAGCTTTTCCCATAAGACTAGTCACGGTGTAGAGTAACATTAAGGCGCCTCACTCATTTATTTGGGCTTCTAAACTAGCCTCCGTCCTGGTTTATTCCTCACCATTGTAATTTGTGCTAAATTTTGACCAAAGATTTAACTGGTAAAATGTTAGTGCATGTGGCATGCATAACATTTCATTAGTTAAATTTATGATCAAAATTTGACACAGATTACAATGGGGACCAACAAACCAGGACGGAGGTACTTAGTAGTTATGGGATTACTAATCTAGAAGCCTAAAAGAACTGGCCCCTGGTACTCCTACTAGTAGTACTCCCTCCGTCTGAGTGTGTAAGTCACCTAAGGTGGAGCAGCGCGACCTAGGTGGCTACGGATTGGAAGATGACAAAGAATCAGACTGAAAATTTGTCCAATCACCGCTCCACTTTTTTCCTCCTAAACCAAACGGAGATTAGCAATGAATCCCTAATTAATAGGGCTACCATTTCAGCCAACCCATGCAGGCCCATTGACGTGCATGCAAACTATGGTCAATCCCTCCCCTAATCAACATGTTCCTTCTCTACATGCATAGGTCGCTCATTCTCTCCCGCATTAACTTCCTCCCCCGCGTGGTTCAGCCAAAAAAATTGCTCGCTGATGAACGAGGCAGTGAGGGGAACGAGGACGGAATTTGATACATTGCGCCTAAGTGTTTTGGGAATATCTGATTTTTGTAAGGTGACTTACACACCTAGACGTAGGGAGTAGTACTCAAGTTGGAATTCCAATTACATGGCACAACTTGTTAGGCAAAAAATTCGATACAGGGTGTAGGAAGCAGTTTGGGAATTTGCATGCCTTTCCGACCAGTGAGATACTCCGTACAAAGTACGACAGAGAAATAACCACAGAGAAGGAAGCTAAAAGTAAACAATCAAACGAGCATTTTTGCATTTGTTTTGCATTGAATCATTTTCACAAGCTTGACTAGTGTTGTTTTTCTACTTTTACAAAAACTGCATCGTAGTGTTAAAACGTGCATTTGCACGTACATAAGTAATAGTAGTACTCCCTCCGTCTAGGTGTATAAGTCTTTCCTCTTTCTTGGTCACGGTGCACAACCAAAGATGACTTATTGACCTGGACCGAGGGAGTAGCACAGTCTACAAGCATATAGAGAGAGAGACGTGTAGCGCGATAGTATATAGTAAAGTTTGTGCTATATGCACGTACTTACAAAATGCGTACGAATACACAAGGTTTCCAAACTTTCCCTTTCACATACTTAATTAAGGACGCTAACAATTTCTAAACATTCGGGATTTATCATTTGCTTCCCAAAACTAATGAGATCGCCTTACGAAACAAAAATTATACTCCTACTAAAAGCCACGGCGCTCGCAGGAGCACTTGCGGCGCGCCACGAGTGCCCTGGTGCACGGCCGTTTCCTAGAGCACCGACACAACGCCTCTTCCTCAGCCTCGCAACTCGCGAGGTGCTGATTGGCGGCTTGCCGGTGGGCGAGCACGATCTCACTGTTGTGGAGATCCGGCGACAACAGGTACTCCTCCTAGCTGGAAGCGTGCACCCGGTCCACGTACCGCCAAGCGTAGATGAGGTGCTTGGACCCGACTGCACTCAGGGCTTTAGCACGGCCGTCCTCCGCCACCCTCACGACCCTCGCACGAGCCTTCTGCCAAAGAGCCAATAGCCTGACTCTCTCGGACGCGACATAGGCCTCCCAGGCAGCTTGTCTCGCGGCGCGCTTCTCTTCCTCGGCCTTCTTCTCCGCCTTTATTTTTGCGCGCTCTGCTGGAGGCAAAGCCTCCCACAAGGAGACATCCATTTCTTTCCAAAGATCCTCAAGGCTAGGGGGCTCGGCGGTTGGCGCAGCGTTCTCCTCATAGCGGGGAGCCGACGCGTCCTCCGACGCGCGTGCTGGCGAGATTTGGAACGTCGACGCGTCCACCTCGACGCGTCGCGGCGAGCAGCGGAGCACCGACGCGTCCTCCTCGACTAGTGGCGGCGAGGAGCGGAACACCGACGCGTCCACCTCGACGCGTCGCGTCGAGGAGCGGAATGCCAACGCGTCCTCCTCGACTAGTGGCGGCGAGGAACGGAACAGCAACGCGTGACCATTCGCGTAGTGCAGCGAGGGGCGCCTAGGGCTTGGGAGGGGCGATGCCATGGTGATCGACGTGAGAGGGAGGGGGAGGAGATAGCGATGAACATGAGCGTTCTACCGAATGTCGTGGGAGGCGCAGTATTTATAGCGAGCAATGGCACACCTACGTAAGATATGGACTGAGCTGCACTGACTTAACTGCAGGTCCAGTTGCGTCACTGACATGTGGGCCAGACCCCTGTTGGGCCCATATGTCAGTGACCCAATGCACCCGAAGTTAAGTAACTGAAGCAGCATCCCGGGTGGAGTGGTGGGACCGCCGGAGGGAGAAGGAGAGTCTGGTAGGAATATTGTTTCCACACATGGAGAGGAAAATATTTGGAGATGAACGGGCTTCCTGCAAGTATGGGGAACGGTGCATAAAGTCTCATCTTGCATGTCGGGCTAGGTATAGTCTCAAGTCATTAAAAACATACACGCCCCACACATGCTGAGCTAGGTGCACTAAATTATTGCATGCGATGGTTAGGGCTGGCCATAATGGTGGTATATTAGCTGGTACTCCCTCCGATCCTTTATACTCTGTGCATAATTTTTTTCGTTTTTTCCCAAGTGCTCTGCGCGATCCCCTTGAGTAGCGCACATTTCCCAGCCTGCCCCTGCCTTTCCGCTTCGCTGGCAATTAATCTCCTCAATTGCCGCAACTTCCTAGTTTGCATGCAGATACATAAGCAGAGGAGAGAGAGATTACGTGTGACATGCAAGGAGGGATTCGAGGCGACTAGTACTCTAATCCACGCAAAAGCAGGGGCAAACTTGTCCAGAAAATTTCGAACGGGCCTCTCCTTGGTATGTGAGCTGAAACGGAGGGAGTATCGTGCACACGGGAATAGCAAACAAGCCGGCATGGCGTGCGAACAGGCCGAAGGTCGTGGGAGGCGCGATGGTTGACGGAATTAATTGAAGTTAGACAAAAGCCGGCATGGTGTGCGAACAGGCAGAAGCTATACCGTCAGGGCCTACGATATGGGTCTAGTAGACATGACATCTAGTGGGTCCCGCATAGTTCTCGAGAACTCTTTGGGGGCCTGCAGTCGTTTATCCACCAGGAAAGCCAGCAACCCCACGCCGTTCACACGCCCTACTCGTCCCCGTCTTCTACTAGTACAGTACCTTACAACAGTTCACTCCCAATCGTCCCGTCAATCCTAGCCCTCCTCCCAAATCCATGGCGTCCCAAATCTCCATGATCCGCGGTGAGTACAAGGTTAGAACCATCACCGGCGATGAGTTCGACGTCATCTACGCCCGTTCTTCCGCAACGGTGAAAGAATGCCTTGCTCGCTTCGTACGCATGTTCTAAAACTCAAATGATAAGTGGGTCGCTGGGCTAGATGTTGAGTATATATACCACAGTCCTCGGAAGCGAGAAGAAACTAAAGGAGACAGAGAAGAAGAAGCCCGCCGTGATCCAGGTTTGCGTGCATGACTTATGCTTGGTCTACCACATATGCCATGCCGACGTTGAGTGTGAGGAATTTAAGAAGTTCCTCAAGGGTGGCTGAGTCAAATTCGTTACTGTAGACTTTAGGAACGACAAGGAAATCCTGGGTCGAATAGGCCTCGTTGTAGGCCAGCCCTTCAATCTCCAGAAGGAGAGCCTGGTGTCCTCCTCTCAGCCTTCAATGCTGACCCTGGCAGCAGCCATGATTGATCGTTCGTACGCTAAACTGAAGAAACATCACCATGAGTTTCATCGTGCATGGGAGTCGAAGACATTAGATAAAGATCGCATCATGTACGCACCCATGGATGCCTACCTTTGTTTAAATATCTACAAGGGTTGGATGAAGAAGCAGAGCCTAGTGTCCTGTTCAAGCAAAGAAGCGTCGGCAAAGAGGAAGAGGAAGAGGGACGAGGACGAAGTCGAGGATGTGGAATCAGACTCCGAGTAGGTGGCAGTGCCGTCGCTCATGCTGGTTCTACTGCAGTGTCAAGCGGACTTGTTGCTTAGTTTATTTTCAAGAGTGTGTTGTGCTGAGGCCCCAGCAGAACTATGTTTATGTTCTTTCTCGTTATTTGTACTCTTTAGTACGTACAGTAGTACTAGTACTATGTCTTACTACTTTTCTTCTTGCTGTTGGTACTATTGCTTGTATCTTCGTGTTCCTACTATAGTTAATACGTTCGTACTAGTAGTATAATTTCGGTCAATCGATTTGTGAAAGAAGTTCGACGGAGTGAAGGAAGAAGACGGCATGGTGCCCATGATCTATCTTATGAGTGTTGAGTGTGGAATGCAGTTCGCCAGAAAAAAGTGGATCGTGCCCGGGGTTAAACAGATGGCGGGGGTTCGGGGGAGCATGGTGATGTCTACTACACAACCTTCTTCTTGTAGACGTTGTTGGCCTCCAAGTGTAGATGTTTGTAGGATAGTAGCAAATTTCCCTCAAGTGGATGACCTAAGGTTTATCAATCCGTGGGAGGCGTAGGATGAAGATGGTCTCTCTCAAACAACCCTGCAACCAAATAACAAAGAGTCTCTTGTGTCCCCAACACACCCAATACAATGGTAAATTGTATAGGTGCACTAGTTCGGCGAAGAGATGGTGATACAAGTGCAATATGGATGGTGGATATAGGTTTTTGTAATAAGAAAATATAAAAACAGCAAGGTAACTAAAGGTAAAAGTGAGCATAAAAGGTGTTGCAATGATAGGAAACCAGGCCTAGGGTTCATACTTTCACTAGTGCAAGTTCTCTCAACAATAATAACATAATTGGATCATAAAACTATCCCTCAACATGCAACAAAGAGTCACTCCAAAGTAACTAATAGCGGAGAACAAACAAAGAGATTATGGTAGGGTACGAAACCACCTCAAAGCTATTCTTTCTGATTGATATATCATAGAGTTCGTACTAGAATAACACCTTAAGACACAAATCAACCAAAACCTTAATGTCAACTATATACTCCATTGTCACCTCAAGTATCCATGGGCATGATTATACGATATGCATCACACAATCTCAGATCATATATTCAACCAACACAAAGAACTTCAAAGAGTGCCCCAAAGTTTCTACCGGAGAGTCAAGATGAAAACGTGTGCCAACCCCTATGCATAGATTCCCAAGGTCACGGAACCCGCAAGTTGATCACCAAAACAAACATCAAGTGAATCAATAGAATACCCCAATGTCACCACAGGTATCCCACGCAAGACATACATCAAGTGTTCTCAAATCCTTAAAGACTCAATCCAATAAGATAACTTCAAAGTAAAACTCAATCCATTACAAGAGAGTAGAGGGGGAGAAACATCATAAGATCGAACTATAATAGCAAAGCTCCCGATACATCAAGATCGTGCCATCTCAAGAACACGAGAGAGAGAGAGAGAGAGAGAGAGATCAAACACATAGCTAC
>LR738713.1:735864148-735874426 GCA_902687465.1 Secale cereale
CCCCCGGGATGATGAAGATGGCCACCGGTGAGGGTTCCCCCCTCCGGCAGGGTGCCAGAACGGGTCTAGATTGGTTTTTGGTGGCAACAGAGGCTTTGGGCGGCGGAACTCCCGATCTAGGTTACTTTCCTGAGGTTTTAGTATGTATAGGAGGTGTTGGAGTCGGGGCCAAGCAAAGGGGGTCTACGGGCTATCCACAAGGCAGGGGGGCGCGCCCCCCACCCTCGTGGGCAGCCCGTGGGTCTTCTCGTCCCCCTCCGACACTTAGTGGGCTTCTTCTGGTCCAAAAATGATCTCCATTGAATTTCAGGTCAACTGGGCTCTGTTTGATGTTCCTTTTCTGCGATACCCTAAAACAGGAGAAAAACAGAAACTGGCACTGGGCTCTGAGTTAATAGGTTAGTCCCAAAAATCATATAAAAGTGTATATAAAAGCCCATAAAATATCCTAGAAGGATAATATAATAGCATGGAACAATCAAAAATTATAGATACGTTAGAGACGTATCACATGCCGGTCGTAGGCGGTTCAGGGGAGGGCGCGGCGGCGGCGGCAGGCGGTTAGGCATGTGGCCAGCTGAGAAGATGAACCGTGCATCTATTTCGGAGGTTGAAGAAGCCCTTCTAGCCATCCATGTTGCATCAAACGGATCACAAGACTCGACTGACCAAATTGCTCCTTCAGATTGCAGGATCCACGTGGCATTCAAGGTCTCGAAGGTAGATTCCGCGTCCGCACCCGGTTTGCGGGCTCGACGTGTGCGTGACCGGCTTTTGCTGCGACAGCCACCAGGCGCGCCTCCTCCGCGCGGGCGGAGACGACAATAACACGCTTGTTCCTCCTTGCCGACGTGATGGAGCACGCACTCGTCCTCCTCTTCGTAGGCTGCGTGCATAGACGCGGCTCCACCAGCTGCTCGCGTGCTTGGCAGCGCGGCGGCATCGCGAGGAGGGACTGCAGACGACGTGAGCGGACGAGCCTTCGGCTTGGCGGCGACACGGCGGTGATGCGCGAGAAATTGTTGGCCGGAGCAGGCGGACGCCGGCATGCGCAACGGCGGCGGCGGCATATTGATGAGTGCGCGTATGGGAGCTTAGTTTAGTTTTATATAGGGCTTGTCAGACTTAAAAGAAAACCGTACTAGTACACGTGAACATTAGACTTAGGCAGCGCTTTTATTAGTTACCACAGCCATGATATGGAATCATGTGCAAGCGCGTGAACCGCGGTCGCGCGGTCGATCAAACGGTGTGTCACCGTGTCGCGCTCGAAGGACATCCACCGAACCTTTTTGTGTGCGTGAAAACAAGCCCCGAATATTACTCAACTTTTTTTCGGGAAAAGTTCATGACGCTACAATATTTCCATATATTTGAATTTAGCTCCAGTTCCTGTTTTTTTGGATTTGGACGTTTTAGGTGCGCCCTAGTTTTTTTTAATACTAATTTTGTATGTGTGACTGAGAGAAAACGTGTGTATGTGTCCATATGTGTGTTGTGGCGGAAGGGCAATGTACTTTCACATCATACATATCTATTATGGTAAATGTTTATATTTTTCTATAAACTTGGTCAAACTTTAAGAAGTTTGACTTTGGTCAAACCTAATATGCAGAGTTTACTAGTACTACTTGCTAGTTGCTTAGCCGATTCACCCAACACGCCACACGGGGAGTTCAGTGTCACAAAATTTTGAGGTCGGCGGGAAAATCTCCCGCGACCTTGATTCGAGCAGTGGGAAGTTACCATCATAGCCTTCGGAACAGGCCGACAGATGACGGTTGGTAGGGGGCTGTTTTCGTAACTTCAGGTTCACCTACCCAGCCAACCCCACCCCGGCACCCAGAGTAGTACACCTGAATACTCCCCATTTTCTATCCCCACCGCAAAATAGACTTCTCCACGGCACCGTAGCCTTCGTGCTCCTCCCCTTCTACATCGGTGCACTCGTCCACCGCAGCACATCTGCCTCATCGATGACCTCGTACGCCGCACTGGAGCCGGTCCACCGTCGTCGTCGTACACGGAGCCTCATCCCCGGCATCGTCTTCCACGGTCTCGGATCTGCTTCCCGAAAGCCGACGCCAAGCGCAGAAGCACCACCGTCGTGGACAATGAACTGACACCCATTGCCGACCATGACTCACAGAGGTCGCCGCGACCATCGTTCTCCTCATCGATTGGTAATGTGTGTATTGAATCACTTAGCAGTACATGTGCAGTACCAATTTTGTTCATACCTACCCTTCAAATTTCCTGGGTGCTATTGTTCCCGTAAAAGTAATTGGCTATAGCCTCCATTGTCCAACAGAATATCAGCTTGTAATTGTGCGTCGATCCTGTATCGCGCTGTGCTTGGGTAGGTATTTCATCTGCAACCAGTAGTGTGGCAAATGATGGATAGTTTTTTAGAAGTAGCAATATGCCCATGCGTTGCACGCATCAAGATGCATTTGTATGAGTAGTTTATCTTGTGAGAGAAAAGGATGAATGAGGGAATGCGTTGTTTGCAAATGCGGAGAGGGGTGTGGGTATCTTTTTGCAAAACTGCCACAGTTTCCTTCCTATCCGTCGGATATAAATTGGATGGCCTATATTGCAGGATGGCAGGAACACCATCGTCACCAACTCTGTTTTTTAGAAGAAAATTAGGGAAAAAGTAGAGAGAGAAAATAGAGAGTAGAGAAGTAGAGATAAATATAAAATATAAAATAAATATAGCAGTAGAGAAGAGAGTAGAGATAGCAGAGACGTCGGGAAAGGATTGTGCGCGGGGGAAAAAGCGGTCGGGCGTGTGCTAGTTTTGGCGCGCGGCGTCCGGTGCACTTTATAAAATCCAACGCCCTCACACCGCTCTCTCCCCGCTCTTTCTCGCATCGCCGCCGCCGCGTCGCCGGGAAACTTGGGGATACCGCGGAGTCCGCGCGCGCCCCTCCGGCGGCTTCTCCGCCGAGATCCGGTTCCGCGGGATGCACCTCGGCCTCGGCAATTTCTACACCGCCAACGAGGTCGCTGGCGCGTACAACGCGGTGGCGTGGCGCCTCCGGTGGCCTCATAGAACATTGAACTTCCCCAATGTGTCGACGCGGGAGCGGGCACAGGAGCTCGCGCCTCTGCCGCAGCTTATCACCGACGAGGATCGTCGCGGCCATCGGAGGTGGTTACACCATCTCGGCATCGCCGAGATGGAAGAGGAAGCCATGGTGCTGTGGCGCCAACGCTTCCCGCAGGACATCATCAACGAGCATGAGTTCTACGAGCAAAGGAGGGCGGAGCGAGCCGCCTATCGCGAGGACAAGCGTAGGCAAAAAGCGAACGCTCAATTCAACATGAGGCTAGGAGCAGCGTCGCCCTGGGAATCCGACGACGATCGGTATCTTCAAGCCTACAGTCAGACGTCGGAGCAGGACATCACCGAGGAGGAGTCGGACGACGAGGAGTAGTTGAATAATCTTTTTTTTATCTATCTATGTTGAGAACTATCCTCTACTCTCTATCTCTACTTCTCGATCTCAGCACTGTAAACGCTTG
Organism: Secale cereale; assembly: GCA_902687465.1. Lineage (NCBI taxonomy): Eukaryota > Viridiplantae > Streptophyta > Magnoliopsida > Poales > Poaceae > Secale > Secale cereale. The sequence goes on from LR738713.1 coordinate 735,867,680, forward strand.
TTTAAAGCGCCGCGCGTTGCGATTCTGTTGGAGATGCTCTAAGGGCATCTCCAATAGATGTAAGATAGGTGTTGGTAAACTTTGCCACCTAGGATATGTGATGATGTGGCAACAAATAATGAGAAAAGAGAGGAATGTTGTATATGTAGATTAACCAACAGCTCTTGCACAAGCTCCAAGGTTCAATAGAGAGCAATCACATTTATGATCTCTTCTTCTATTGGATAATTTAGATGCAACCATTGGAGTACTTGTATGATCCCTTCTTGGTTGATGACATGGACAATTTTACCAATAATACTACATACAAACTATTGGAGATGCCCTAACATGGCAGACGAGTGATTTAATGTTGCCCACAAGATGCGCGAGTATTACTAGTAGTATATTTTTCTTGGCATGTTGAGATTTTAAAACCACGAGTGCGAACATGCAGAGGAGCAATGAGGACCAAACACGGGATATTGGGGACATCTTCAAGGAGCGTGGCAAGTTAAAGAGGAGCTGCACCGAACCTGTAAAACGACCTTTGGTAAGTAACACCCTTTCAATTACTTTCGTTTAGCCTCGTGTTCTTCGATGTGTATAAGTTGTAGTTTCTGTTTCTCTTAAGCCTCGTGTTCTTCGATGTGTCATAAGAAGAGGCTTAATAGTCTTAATGCTTTTGTTTTTAGCTTGATGTAGGAAGTGGGTGTTCTCACCTGGTAGTCTGTTTTTTTCCTTTTGAATTCACTTCTCCCAGTTTTGTTTATCTGGCTTCTACTAAATGGATCTGGGTTGCTCTGAGTAATTATCTAAAAAAGAAGTAACTTCATGTCAGGATGCAGTTTCTGCGAGGAGGGAAGTATGGTCAACCTCGAGATCATGTTTCGAGAATGAGGCTGGATTACACACAAGGTGCCAGTTCCCAAATGATGCTGGATTAGACACAAGGTGCAAATTCCGAGATGATGCTGGATTACACACAAGCCAGGTGGAGTCGTCAGATGTTCGTGTCCTCGTGGCTCTAGTAAAGGCTGAAAGAAAGCGTGCAGCAGCCCTTGAGAATGTAGCTGAGTTCCTGAAGAAGCGAAAAGAGCAATCAGATGCTCTCTTCACCCATGCCAAAGAAGAGATGGAAGAAGCCAGAAATAAGCTAGCAGAGGCAGAGCAGGCTAGGCGTCTCCTGCTATCTAAAATTGTTGTCAATACAAAATTTCCTTCATAGTAGCTAGGTTCAAATGTTTATCCAGTCAGCATGCCTGTTGTGATGTCCGTGCATCTACTGATGTGGCACAAAATATATTTTTTGGGTCATGTAATAAGAGCAATTACTTTCCAAACAATAACAGACGAAGCATTGGACATGGTATAGTTCACGCGCAAGCCCGACATTCTAAGTTCAACTTCCACATCAAACTCATGTTCACAGATATCTCCACATTCATACATAATGTCCACAACCATGATTCACTTCAAAGCCAAAAGAAATTGAGGAGAGTTATGAATAAAGAAAAACCTCTAGTTCCTGCTACCAGTGCGAGCACAACAAGTCAAGACCATGCATAATTAATTATATTTTGGTCATTTTTTGTGTTCTAAAATGTCGGATGGCTCGCGGAAGGACGTGTTGCCGGCACACGCGTGGATTCAATGAAGGCGGGCAAGGCAGTCTGAAGCCGGTTGCATGCCGTGAGGAGGCGTGTTCAGCAGGGCCTGCAGCGAGTGGGGCCCTCTCAGCCGGTGCGCCGGTTCAATGCCTGCGCTGTGAGAGGTCGCGTCCGTGTCAGAGCAATCACTCCCTGTACTTTTTTGTTTGCGTATAACAAAATCTCATTTTCCATTCACATTTTACAAGTAAAATTCGTGGAGAAACTTTGACCCAAAATAGGATGGGGACTAGTAAACCAGAACAGAGGTAGTAGTTTTTTTTCTAATCAAAGAAGGGTTTCCCCCTTTCGACTTTCATTACTGAAAACCAACATCTAAATCTAAACATAGTATTTGCCCTAGAACTACCAGGTTCAACATCTCACAACATAAACTCATACAACCATACGCCAAGGAGGTATGTAGTACTATGAATTCCATTTTCGCTCCATACCAATCGTTCTAAAAACTACTTAGTACTTATAACACACCATTGAAATCGGAACTCTTAACCCCGCTAAAAATGATATTTTAAACGTGGCTACTCGATCTGTGGCAACTGGTGAGCCACCGCCTCCAAGTCGTTCACCTGTGGTCCCGACCATCAACTCCTATGGATCAAATTATCACGCGAGCTGACTATTCCTACAAAGGTGCACTCCACCACGTACCCGGTTCCCGCGAATGCAGCAATTGTGCACCTAGGGTTTATGGTTTATTTGTTAACGTTGCCTTTATGTAACACTCGTGTGTGCGAGACAGCCAGAGACCGACTGCGTGCGTGCGCCTCTTCTCTATGTATATGTACTACACCGTTTGTCTGGTGTCCAAAAAATTGTACTAATAACTACTAGTAGAAGGCACGTGCTATGCACGTATTTCTTACTCACTCTTTTTTTTGAAAAAGGTGGCTTATTCTGCCCATGGTTGTTAAGGTTGTATTGAACATGTAACAAACTTTATTGTTCAATTTGTTGCATTTTGAGAAAGGGTTATCAAATTGCTGCATTAGAAGTTCCCGGAGGTGGGGGGATAATCATACAAACGTTGAGTACTTTGATTTGTGAAACATTAGTTGTTCAGTGAGTCGTTGTTGTTTGCCAGATATTACAGGCCTCCAGTTGTTAACCATTAAAGTTCAAAGCCACAGAAGATGGTAAATAGCAGACTTTTGCACCAGCACGTGTGTGGGCATTTGGCATCGTGAGGGTTCAAGAAAGTTCCTGAAGTCACTTTGGCGGGTGGCCGTACAGAGCGAATCCAAGAAACGTGAGCCGTTAGATCATTGAGTTGGGTATTGTGTGGAACAAATCAAATGGCCACTAATTGCTCCCCAGTCTTGGCGGATAGATAACCTGAATTCAATAATTTATGTACTATAGTAGTAGAGACTAGCAATGCGCCAATGCGTTGCCACGCGATCTGAGTAGATTAATACATATTCACCGATTTGATAGAATAAAAAAGTCTAGTTTTGAAATACGTATATCACTAAAAAATTGTTATGTTTCACTCAAAATATATTCCTTTAGCGGTTCTGATGAGATAAGGGAGGAATGTTGTTGGCTTCAAGATTTGAGAAGTGTTATATGTCTAATTTCTACTCTTACTAGCAAGATGCATGTGCGTTGCACGGAACATCAAGATCTTGTGGGAGAAAAGGATGAACGAGGGAAGACCTTATCTGCAAATGTGGAGAGGAGTGCGGGTAAATTGCCATAGTTTCGTTCCTATCCGTCAGATATAAATCGGATGGCCTGTATTGCAGGATGGCAGGCCCACCATCATCACCAACTCTATTTTTTATCCCTACTCTTATAAAAAAGCATAGTCGGTGATGATCGTGTGCCTGCCATCCTGTAATATAGGTTGTCCGATCTATATCTGACGGATAAAAAGGAAACTATGGCAATTTTGCAAAAAGATACCCACACCCCTCTCCACACTTGCAAATAAGGCCTTCCCGTGTTCATCCTTTTCTCCCACAAGATAAACTACTCATACAAATGCATCTTGATGTTCCATGCAACGCATGGGCATCTTGCTAGTTGTTGCAAAAAGCCCATGTGTGTGTGAGAGAGAGAGGGAGAGAGGAGGAGGACAGAGTGCATGTGTGACAAAGACACAAAGAGTGTGTGTGCGAGAGGTATCAGCTTAAAATGAGGCGATAGTGTGTGTGTGCACGATCGAGAGGGTGTGTCTCAAGAAGGGAAGAAACATCTACATAGATACAAGGAGCGGGAGAGAGACATGTATGCGATAGTGTAAGCACGAGTGTGCGGGTGTATAAACCAATCTAGAGGCTAGTCGATAAATGTTTGTGAGAGAAATACGAGTCGGAGGTGTGAAAGCGAGAGTTTTGTGTGTGTGAGAGAGAGAGACGGTAGTCGGGAAGGGGAGTGGAGTGGAAGCAGGAGTTGTGCGTGTGAGAGAGAGAGGGGGGGAGTTTGTCTGATCGGTAAACAAATGAATAATGTTAGTCTGGGATGGAGACGAAAAGGAGACTGCAACAAATGTTGTGTCTACAGGAGAGAGAGAGAGAGAGAGAGAGAGAGAGAGTAATTTTAGTGGTATGGTTCATATGTAGAGACATATAGAGTGTGTGAGAGAATCCCATAGAGAGAAAGACAAAGTGAAAGACGAGTGGAGACTGTGTGTGTGGCGGTGAAAAAGAAAGCTTAGGAACCTAGTGATACGAGAGAACGGTAGATACGTGAGAGATAATGAAAACCGTGTGATGTATAATGATAGGGAGAGTGTGACACTTCTCAAGGGAGACGTCGAGAGACCATGTTTGCGAGGATAGGAGAAACATGAAGTGAGCGTGCGGGTGAGCTGGAGAAAAGAGAGTGATAGCTACATGAAGGAGCATGCATGCGAGAGAGATGGGCATGAAAGGAGTGAACATAAAAGGGATTCAAATATTTGAATTCGAGATGATGATACATGTAATCCATACTCGAACCAAAATTGATCTATCAAACATGCATACTCATATGAATTCACACGCATCTAAGTTATTTAATATGTAGATATTACTGATCCATACATTTTAGTACAACATAATTTGGTTTAATTTTTTGATTTCAACCTTATGATTTTGAGATCATTGTATTTATAAATCATATTATACATATAAAGGAGCATAATTCTTTGTTGTGCTTTTGAAAGTATATATAAAAAAATGATGTATATAGAATTTTATTCCAATCGAAAATGGATCCCGCCCAAAAAAATAGAATACAAACGGGCTTCGAATTGAGTTGGCACGGTAAACGTGAACTCTGCAAAATTTGAACGAAGCGGGGAAAGTCGCAGTAACCGCCCGAAACCAAAATCCGTGAGATGGAAATTACTAGTGCCTATCAATGCCACGCAAAGCCTATCTGCTCGATTTCTATAGGTTTCGATAGGGGTAGGTTTGTAATTTCACTCAAACGTGACATAAGTGCCTCTCACCCGGATTCATACACGGTGGGCGCCAAAACACAGTGTGTCCTCGGCCGAAATCAACTCCCTCCCCGATTCATGCACGGTGGGCGCCAAAAACAAACTCCCTCGGCAAATATTCGGTGTATGCGAGATTACCGTCCTATCCCCAACTGACTAATATTGATGTGATGTAGGAAATTTGAAACAGGGGATAAGTTTGTAAATTTCCTCGCATTTGAGACAAGCGCGCCCTGCAGACATGGTTCCCCCCTTCCTCTCCACCTCCATTTTCCCATTCGTACTCCGTGGGTGCCAAAACACCCTCTCCACCCCAGCCTCTTCCGTCCGCCACCCCATCCACCGCCGTCCTCCTCCACCATGCCAGAGTTGATACCCCGACGCCGCCATCCATTACAAGAGATCGACCTCTCTCATCCACAGCTTCGGACTGGGATCCTTGCATCCCGTCCTCTCGCTTCATCCCCGCCGTCGTACACCTTGCCGGCGCTGCTCCTACGACCATCTCGTCCACCGCACCCCGCCGCCACCGTCTACCCTCCTAGATCTGCTTCCACGCCGCTTACAGCCATCGCTACCATAGCACCGTCAAATTCTCAGCAGATGCATCCACGGCGCTGCACCAGAGGCGGTACTCTTTCGTATCTGCTCAACTTATTTATCGCGGCAAGAAAATAGATCGCCACTGCTTTACTCTGATTTATTGTCCATCACTTACTTGCTAGTTGAGAGCAAACATTGGTTGCGAAGTTGCCTTTGTCCGTTTTGCACCTTCAGATCCGCCATGGCACGCTCAACATTATACTCCCAATGCTTATGGTTTTCCCCTTTTATATTCCATACTAGTTAAATCACAGTAGACTAAATTTAAAAATTGGGTCAGTCGATTTTTCAGAGCTCGCCGGAGTTTGCCGATGCGAACGAAGGGGCTCGGGTGGGGACTTTGGTTGTGGGGGCGGTGGTGGGGCCTCGTCGAACGAAGAAAACTCGACGCGGGTGGGGGCGGGGGTGGGGGTGGGGTGATACGTCTCCAACGTATCTATAATTTTTTATTGCTCCATGCTATTATATTATTGTGACGCCCGGGTAATCAAGCTACAGTAAACCTTTGCTAATGATGCCACGTCACCACGATTACTGTTGCTAATCTCGCGTTAGTTCGGAACCAATTCAAATCCAAGTTAAAAAGAAAAATCAAGCAAACAATAAAAGTTTTCAAATATTAAAACTAAAATGTTCTGAGTGAACCAGATAATGCATAAATAATTATAGTGGAGAAACCACACTTTTATAAAATATTTTAATACTCTAAAATGAATAAAACAGTAGTTAAGGCAAATAATTAAATGCCATTTATATTGGTAAAATAATAAACTATATTATTTTGGGGTGGAACTTTTTGTGGCAGTGAAATAATTACTAATACTAAATTAGGTACAACTTTTGTAATATACAAAACAAAATTTAACTTGTAAATAAAAGAGAACAGAAATAGAAAAAATAAGTAAAAGAAAAAGGAAATACAAAACAGAAGAAAAAAAGAAAAAGAAAAACCCCCTCCCTTTGGGCCGAATGGCCCAACCGGGCATCTAGGCCACCAGGCCAGCCCACCCCATCCCTCTTATCCCCTCGGGCGACCGAACCCTAGCCCGATCCCAACACACCCCC
>LR738713.1:735882854-735901143 GCA_902687465.1 Secale cereale
TCCCCCCCCCCCCCATCAGAATGGACAAGGGCTTTATAGAGCCTGCCTTCACCAATAATGTAAGTTTGTCCTTCTCAAGCCTTCAAACTTTGTTGTGTATATTTGGTTAGGCATGACTGCAACAGCTGTTTATTTTTGGTGTTTGCGTCAAATTACATGTTTAAAGTTTATTATGTACTCCAGTTCATAAACAAAAGTTTGTCCTTCTCAATTTAATTTTTCAGTTGTACAACCAAGTTCCTTCTTCATACCATGTAAATTAAACTATACAGGGCAAGTAATCTTATTTTGCCAATCTGAAATGGGATAAATTGACAGCACACTAACCATTGATAATTATGAGTTCTTGATCTGTAATCCAGTGGTGTCGTGAAGCTGACAACTCCTTCACAATGTCATTTCCTGCCATGTCTTGACCTGAACAATACCATATTGTGTTAATGCTATTTTAAACTATGTCACTTTATTCATCAGTAAGAAATGTGATAAATTGTCAGCACTGATACTTATATGTGCAAAACATGTCATCTATCTCCTTGTTTATTGATGTCTACTACACAACCTTCTTCTTGTAGATGTTGTTGGGCCTCCAAGTGCAGAGGTTTGTAGGACAGTGGCAAATTTCCCTCAAGTGGATGACCTAAGGTTTATTAATCCGCGGGAGGCGTAGGATGAAGATGGTCTCCCTCACACAACCCTGCAACCAAATAACAAAGAGTCTCTTATGTCCCCAACACACCCAATACAATGGTAAATTGTATAGGTGCATTAGTTCGGAGAAGAGATGGTGATACAAGTGCAATATGGATGGTAGATATAGGTTTTTGTAATAAGAAAATATAAAAGCAGCAAGGTAGCAAGTGGTAAACATGAGCATAAACTGTGTCGCAATGATAGGAAACAAGGCCTAGGGTTCATACTTTCACTAGTGCAAGTTCTCTCAACAAGGATAACATAATTGGATCATATTACTAACCCTCAACATGCAACAAAGAGTCACTCCAGAGTCACTAATAGCGGAGAACAAACGAAGAGATTATGGTAGGGTACGAAACCACCTCAAAGTTATTCTTTCTGATCGATCTTATTCAAGAGTTCGTACTAGAATAACACCTTAAGACACAAATCAATCAAAACCCTAATGTCACCTAGATACTCCATTGTCACCTCAAGTATCCGTGGGCATGATTATACGATATGCATCACACAATCTCAGATTCATCTATTCAACCAACACAAAGTACTTCAAAGAGTGCCCCAAAGTTTCTACCGGAGAGTCAAGACGAAAACGTGTGCCAACCCCTATGCATAGATTCCCAAGGTCACGGAACCCGCAAGTTGATCACCAAAACATACATCAAGTGAATCAATAGAATACACCATTGTCACCACAGGTATCCCACGCAAGACATACATCAAGTGTTCTCAAATCCCTAAAGACTCAATCCGATAAGATAACTTCAAAGGGAAAACTCAATCCATTACAAGAGAGTAGAGGGGGAGAAGCATCATAAGATCCAACTAGAATAGCAAAGCTCGCGATACATCAAGATCGTGCCATCTCAAGAACACGAGAGAGAGAGAGAGAGAGAGAGAGAGAGAGAGAGATCAAACACATAGCTACTGATACATACCCTCAGCCCCGAGGGTGGACTACTCCCTCCTCGTCATGGAGAGCGCCGGGATGATGAAGATAGCAACCGGAGAGGGGTTCCCCCCCTCCGACAGGGTGCCAGAACAGGGTCTAGATTGGTTTTCGGTGGCAACAGAGGCATTCGGCGGCGGAACTCTCGATCTAGGTTATTTTCCGGAGGTTTCGGTACATATAGGAGGTGTTGGAGTCGGGGCCAAGCAAAGGGGGTCTACGGGTTGTCCACGAGGCAGGGGGGCGCGCCCAGTAGGGGGGCGCGCCCCCCACCCTCGTGGGCAGCCCGTGGGTCTTCTCGTCCCCCTCCGGCACTCCATGGGCTTCTTCTGGTCCAAAAATGATCTCCGATGAATTTCAGGTCAATTGGGCTCCGTTTGATATTCCTTCTCTGTAAAACCCTGAAATAGGCAAAAAAACAGCAATCTGGACTGGGCCTTTGGGTTAATAGGTTAGTCCCAAAAATCATATAAAAGTGTATATAAAAGCCCATAAAACATCCTAGAAGGATAATATAATATAATAGCATGGAACAATCAAAAATTATAGATACGTTGGAGACGTATCAAGCATCCCCAAGCTTAATTACTGCTCGTCCTCGAGTAGGTAAATGATAAAAACAGAATTTTTGATGTGGAATGCTACCTAACATAATTCTCAATGTAATTCTTCTTATTGTGCCATGAATGTTCAAATCTGAAAGATTCAAGACAAAAGTCTATATTGACATAAGAAATAATAATACTTCAAGCATACTAACAAATCAATCATGTCTTCTCAAAATACCATGGCTAAAGAAAGTTATCCCTACAATATCATATAGTCTGGCTATGCTCCCTCTTCATCACACAAAATATTCATATCATGCACAACCCCGGTTTCAACCAAGCACTTGTTTTCATACTCAATTTTCTAAAACCTTTCAACTTTCAAGCAATACATGAGCGTGAGCCATGGATATAGCACTGTAGGTGGAATAGAATGGTGGTTGTGGAGAAGACAAAAGAGGAAGATAGTCTCACATCAACTAGGCGTATCAATGAGCTATGGAGATGCCCATCAATAGATATCAATGTGAGTGAGCAGGGATTGCCATGCAACGGATGCACTAGAGCTAAAAATGTATGAAAGCTCAACAAAAGTAACTAAGTGGGTGTGCATCCAACTTGCTTGCTCATGAAGACCTAGGGCATTTGAGGAAGCCCATCGTTGGAATATACAAGCCAAGTTCTATAATGAAAATTCCCACTAGTATATGAAGGTGACTAAACATGAGACTCTCTATCATGGAGAACATGGTGCTACTTTGAAGCACAAGTGTGGAAAAAGGATAGTAGCAATTGTCCCTTCTCTCTTTTCTCTCATTTTTTTGGAGGGGCTTTCTCTTTCTTTTTTTAGCCCCTCTCTATATTTTTTTGGGCCATCTCTTTTTTTATAGGCCTTTCCTCACATGGGACAATGCTCTAATAGTGATGATCATCACACTTTTATTGATTTACAACTCAATACTGATGTCTACTACACAACCTTCTTCTTGTAGACGTTGTTGGGCCTCCAAGTGCAGAGGTTTGTAGGACAGTAGCAAATTTCCCTTAAGTGGATGACCTAAGGTTTATCAATCCATGGGAGGCATAGGATGAAGATGGTCTCTCTCAAACAACCCTGCAACCAAATAACAAAGATTCTCTTGTGTCCCCAACACGCCCAATACAATGGTAAATTGAATAGGTGCACTAGTTCGGCGAAGAGATGGTGATACAAGTGCAATATGGATGGTAGATATAGGTTTTTGTAATAAGAAAATATAAAAACAGCAAGGTAGCAAGTGGTAAACGTGAGCATAAATGGTATTGCAATGATAGGAGACAAGGCCTAGGGTTCATACTTTCACTAGTGCAAGTTCTCTCAACAAGGATAACATAATTGGATCATATTACTAGCCCTCAACATGCAACAAAGAGTCACTCCAAAGTAACTAATAGCGGAGAACAAACGAAGAGATTATGGTAGGGTACGAAACCACCTCAAAGTTATTCTTTCTGATCGATCTATTCAAGAGTCCGTAGTAACGTTCAATCTATCATAGAGTTCGTACTCGAATAACACCTTAAGACACAAATCAATCAAAACCCTAATGTCCCCTAGATACTCCATTGTCACCTCAAGTATCCGTGGGCATGATTATAAGATATGCATCACACAATCTCAGATTCATCTATTCAACCAACACAAAGTACTTCAAAGAGTGCCCCGAAGTTTCTACCAGAGAGTCAAGACGAAAGCATGTGCCAACCCCTATGCATAGATTCCCAAGGTCACGGAACCCGCAAGTTGATCACCAAAACATACATCAAGTGAATCAATAGAATACCCCATTGTCACCACAGGTATCCAACGCAAGACATACATCTAGTGTTCTCAAATCCTTAAAGATTCAATCCGCTAAGATAACTTCAAAGGGAAAACTCAATCCATTACAAGAGAGTAGAGGGGAAGAAGCATCATAAGATCCAACTAGAATAGCAAAGCTCGCGATACATCAAGATCGTGCCATCTCAAGAACACGAGAGAGAGAGAGAGATCAAACACATAGCTACTGATACATACCCTCAGCCCCGAGGGTGGACTACTCCCTCCTCGTCATGGAGAGCGCCGTGATGATGAAGATAGGCACTGAAGAGGGATTCCCCCCTCCACAGGGTGTCAGAACGGGGTCTAGATTGGTTTTCGGTGGCAACAGAGGCTTTTGGCGGCGGAACTCTCGATCTAGGTTATTTTCCGGAGGTTTCAGTATATATAGGGGGTGTTGGAGTCGGGGCCAAGCAAAGGGGGTCTACGGGCTGTCCACGAGGCAGGGAGGCGCGCCCCACACCCTCGTGGGCAGCCCGTGGGTCTTCTCGTCCCCCTCAGGCACTCCGTGGGCTTCTTCTGGTCCAAAAATGATGTCCGTTGAATTTCATGTCAATTGGGCTCCATTTGATATTCAATTTCTGTAAAACCCTGAAATAGGCAAAAAAACAGCAATCTGGATTGGGCCTTTGGGTTAATAGGTTAGTCCCAAAAATCATATAAAAGTGTATATAAAAGCCCATAAAACATCCTAGAAAGATAATATAATAGCATGGAACAATCAAAAATTATAGATACGTTGGAGACGTATCATTTATCTTTCAGAGTGAGGAGGATATAAGTGTCAAACAAGTGCAGTCTCGCCAGCTTGCTCAGCTGCTTGCATTGCAGCTCCCGAGCAGGGCTAACCTTTCTTGAACTCTATTGAAGTGCTGTCGGTTTTGTATATTATTTTGTCGGCATGTTTAGTTGCACTGGTGGCGATCTTTGATGCCTAGTGTATGTAATCTGTTGTGTGCTTGTGCTTTATTATCAAGTGGCGAACTTTGATGCCGAGTGGATGTAATATGCCATAATTTCTTTATTGTATAGTCTAGGTTTTTTTCTTATTCACGATGTTGCTGTTATTTTACTGTATATATATCCTGTCTTCGCAGTAAACCGGCCAAACCATAAAATTACGGTACATAATTAGGCCGTCATGCAGATCACCATGCATGATCCGCATCATGGGCTCCGTCATCTTGGTCCGTTAACAGGCTTAAATGTAAACTGGCCCACTAGTAGATTCAGGCCTTTAATAGGCCGAGTAAACCGTCGGCCCTATTTTCCCAAGAAAACTCAATGGGCCTTTAGGAGGCTGAAAAGTAGGTTGGGCATGAATCGTGCCGAACAGCTCACGGGCCGGCGGCGGGCCGAAATAGACCCCAGCCCATGAATGCGCCAATCAAATCACGGGCTTATAACATGCCAAAATTATCTCGGTCCTTATTTGGCCCAATCAGATTATCGGCTGCGAGTAGGCCGGATGCAAATCGGGCCGTAGTTAGGCCCAACTATATGACGGGCTTTTAACAGGCGATATTAATATAGGGCCGAAATGTTAAACGGGCCCTTAACAGGCCGAAACTAATATCAGGCCGAATTACTAAATGGGCCTTTAGCAAGTGGGCCCAAAAGCATAGCGTCCAGTTGACGGGCCGAATCTGATATGGGCCATAATTTAGCCCAAAGCCTCTTAAAGGGCTGGACCTGATCTGGGTCGTAATTTGGCCCAGAACGTGGTAGGCTTTTAACGGGTCGGATCTCATATGGGCCATTATTAGGCCCGGAACGTGGCGGGCCATTAATGGACCGGATCAAATATGGGCCAGCATTTGGCCAAAAATATGGCAGCCAGTTAATGGGCCGGCCTACTAGGGTCCTCAAAATCTTGTGGGCCTACAGCTGGGCCGGCCCATTAATGTCGGCGAAATCTCGTTGGCCTTTAGCTGGGCCGGCCCATTGTGGTACACAAAAATTTTGTGGGCCTTCACCTGGGCCGGCCCATTATGGCCCGCAAAAATCTTGTGGGCCTTTACCTGGGCCGTCCCATTATGACCCGCAAAATCTTGTGGGTCTTTAGCTGGGTCGGCCCATTATTGTTCGCAAAATCTTGTGGGCCTTTAATTGGGTCGGCCCATTATGGTGTGCAAAATCTTGCGGGCCTTTAGTTGGGCCGGCCCATTTAAACTTTATGGGCCACTTTTGGGTCGGTCCACGTGTCAACATATCATAGGCGCATCTCGCCCATTGGATGAGTGACACCTTTGCCAACGCGGACCTGACACCTGTTTCCGTCAGCCAATCAGAATTTTACACGTGGAAAATCCCCATTGGTCGGGGCTGTTAACAGGTTATTGGATCCAAAACCGGACCCGATAGCTTAACGGCGTTCCGTTACGGTGGATGCCACGTGTCGTTCACCCTTGACGAAAGCACTTCTGTGACGCGCGATTTATCGTCATGGATGTGGTCAATTCCGTGATGATAATTTTGGTAATGTCATGGAACACTTCTACGACAGCACAGGTATGACTATCTTGATTCTGTCATAAAATCGTTATGGATGTACATGCATGACAGAAAACGTGACCTACTGTGACAAACACGTATCATCACGAAAGTGTATTTTTTTTTTTTTGTAGTGCTCACTTGGAGCTATATTTTTATTCGTCACATGATATGAGTTTTGCTTGGAGCGTTAGTTTATTTTGTTAGGAGTTGCTTGCTAGTATTTAGAATAATGTTATGTATTTTTTTCAATAAAACTGTCAAGGATAGCCTTTACCATGCTTATTTTGCAAGTCTATATATTGCTGTTTGAAAACATAAAGTTTGTCGATGTTGTAAAAATTCCTAAGAAAAGTCAGAATGTGATAAAAGGTTGAAACTTTTTGCACAACAAGCTATGATAAATTTCCTAAAGCATGTTAAAATTTCAGATTTTTTTAGTTAGGGAAGTATGGATCCTCTTGCATTCTTTACAGAGTGTACTATTTTGACAGATTGTTGTTATGTTTGCATATGTTTATGTGTTTAATGATTCTATTTAAGGATAGGAGTATTAAATATGCAGAGGCATTTAGTATGCAATCTTAAATTATAAATTTAGTGATTTTCTATAGTAGAGGATGATAAGGTTTTGCATTGATTTATACTAACTTATCTCACGAGTTCTTGTTGAGTTTTGTGTGGATGAAGTTTTTAAGTTTAGGGAGACCATGATATAAAAGGAATTAAGGAGACACAAAATCTCAAGCTTGGGCATTCCCAAGGCATTCCAAGATAACATTGTAAAAAAGTCTCAAGTATCTAAGCTTTGGGATGCCCGTGTAGGCATCCCACCTTTCTTCAATGACAATTATCGGTTAGTATCGTTTGATCCTAAGTTCTTGCTTCTTCACATGAGATGTGTTATTCTTGAAATGTTTCTTTATTTTGTTTGTATTGCTGTTAGAATAAAATACTTATATCTGAAAGTTTTAAATAAAAGAGAGTCTTCATGTAGCTACCTATTTACATAACTACTCGTTTGATGTTCACTTATATCTTTTTGGAGTAGTTTGTCATTTGCTCTAGTGCTTCACTTATATCTTTTTGAGCACGGTGTGATTTATTATTTTTGAAGAAAATCTCTCATGCTTCACTTAGATTAATTTGAGATAAGAAAATATTATGCTCATGTTCCTCACTTATACTTGTTTGAGCTTATCAAAAGCAACTTATGAAACTAGTCCCAATGTGATAGATATCCAAGAAGCATATAAAAAAACTTTCATGAAGATCATTGGACAAAATAAACTTGATTCTTTGTAATAGTTTTGAGATACGATGATAGTGATATGTGAGCCATGTTAATGAGTAATTATGTTTTAGTAAGAATATTGATGTTAAGGTTTGTGATTCCCTATGCAAGCACAAAAGTCAATAGTTATGCAATGAAATTACATCCTACTTATGGTGCATTATTCGGTGTTAGTTATGCTCAATGCTCGCTTATGTGATTTTTCGTTTCTTGGTTGGTCGCTTCTCAATCTATAATTGCTAGCCTCCACTTGTATTAAGTGGAAATACTACTTGTGCATCCAAACTCTTTAAACCCTGTTTTGCCACATGGGTCCATCGTACCTACCTACCTATATGGGGTATTCCCTTGCCGTTCTAAGCAAATTTGTATGTTCCATCTCTAATTTTCAAAATAAACTTGTCATTTGTATGCTCGTACCGCTCATGAGGCGGTGAGGGGTGGCCGATATTTTTTCATGCTAGATGTGTTATTCTCAAGATGAGTGTTTATTCACTTGTCATTGCTTGAGAGTACGGCAAGGGTGTTAGGGATGCCCAGTCCTGAAATGAAAAATGAATTTACTTTATATTGTCAAATAATAAATTCATTGGAAAGTGTTGGTATGGAGGACACCTGTGGATACGGTTAGCTATGGATTATGAAAGAATGATGAAAAAATGAATAAACATTAATTTCTGTTCGGAAACCGCCTATATATCTAGCATGGAAAGTATTGAAAACTCTAAGTCGTTTTCGTTGTCAGAAAAAGTATGCCTCTCAAAAAAAAAATCTCAATTTGAGCTATGAGCTCTGGCACCTCTATAAATCCCTACTTCCATGGAACGGGACTCTTGTTGATGGTAATGATGTTTGCTGGTTGGGGTGTGCCTTGTCATCGACACCTAATTTTCTCCTATTTCTTTTCCATTTGCTATTTGCTTGGTTTCCGGCCCAGTTTTCCTCCTGAACACTGACAATTTGCTTAGATTTTCAATTCGATTTCCCTTACAAACTGGATTAACCAACCAAGAGAATGTCACTCTCTTGACATGGCCGCTATGAGTAATATATATTCAGGTGGGGGAACCCCTCTTGATTTCTGGAAAAAAAAATCATGTTGATACTATGCTTGCGATCGTTCAGCTCATCACGAGTAAGATACGCCTTTGGATGCAGCATGGCACATTATATGGATCAAAACATTGAAAAAAGAACACAATGTCTATCCCCTCCATTTCAAGGTAGATGCCATTTTAGCCTCTCAAAATTCTCTCAGAATACATGATCTGTCCTCCTACATTTTTAATACAATTCTTGTGCTACTATATTGGCATTCAAAAGTCACAAAAGGGGCGGAGCTAATCCAGTATTTCTTTTGTGTTCAAAAAAGAATCCGATATTTCTTTATGCTCGTACTTTCCAATCGACTCATCTCTGTGCCTGTATCCCTTGCTTTTTGAAGCATGTGCTATGAGTCAATGTCCCCGAGATGATAAAACGAAGCACACGAAAATTGAATGGCAATGTGAACGTTGCATATGTACTCTTATTTTTCTTGTGCCGAACTTTAAACAGGAGGAACCATATCTCATTTTTCTTGTGCTGAGCATCCAATTTTTTTTCTTTTTTAGAAAAGAAGGATATACCCCCGACTTTTGCATTTGAACGTTGTATGCAGCAATTTTATTGATTATTCACAAAGACTAAGATCTAACAAAATAATACATCAGTATGTCTAAAGTCATCATCTTGGCAACACACATGTCGCTACTCCTATCCTTTAGATGAGGGGGTGCCAAATGTCCGAGCCTAAGACCAAACAGACATCGCACCTAATCCTAACATCTAAAGTCGGATGCCCCAACCAAGCCACAATGCCGGAACTGGGTCACACATCGGTCTGGCGCACTCCCATAGGCCGCCGCCAACCACCAACCACTGATCCATCTCCAGAGCAGCTACAGACGCACCAACCTTGCCATGCATGCCGTCGACGCCACCATGGCGTCAGACAACACCATCATCCTGCGCGTGTCCATCCACACGCGCCCATCGCCGAAACTCTGCAGCGCCATGCCGCTGTGATCCGCCGTCGGCCTTGCAGTAGACGTAGCACCGCTCCTCCTCTTGTCACCTCTAGCCATCAGTTGCTCCAAAACGATGCCCCCATGAGGGGAAGCGATACTGAGAACGCCATCATCATCCGATCTAGGAGATCCAGATCAAGGGTTTCCCCCTGAGCATCCCGAGCCTGATGACGCAAACTGCAACTATAATGCCTCGACAAGGAAACGACATCAAAGACGCCGCCATTGTCCGCCATGACCGTAGTCGGCGCAATTTTCATCAGCAGTTGCGCCACCGAGCGTGCGCCGCTGGCGTCGCTTGTCCCTCCAACCGGAGCAAACTCCAAAACAATGCCCCGAAGAGAGACTACGACGCAAAAGCACCACCAATTGCTCGATCCCAAAGAGATCTAGGGTTTCCTCGGAATTGCCCGCATTGTCAAGGACCAGACAAGGATGGAATCCCGCATATCCGCCCAGCTGTCGACGTGTCGCACTCGCCATCGCACCGACCGCGACACGGAGGCCAAGCCCACGCCTGGGCCCAGATCCGGCCACGCCGCTGCCGATCTGGTCACGGCACCGCCATCCCTGGCCACCGCAACGTCCATATCTTGAAGCCGTCTGCCAAGGAGGTATGGGATCGTGGGAGCGCCGCCACCCCCCGCCGTGACATCCGGCCGCACGCCACGCTCCGTCCCGGAGGAGCCGGCCCGCGCCAGCCCCTCACGAGTGGGAGGGCCCCGAGTCCCCGCCGCCACTGGCGACGGCAAGGCTTCGCCTGGTCGCACCCTCGAACGGCGCGCGAGGGAGGAGGAGGATGAGAGGTGGAGGCGGCGACCGACAGGATCTCGGGGCCTCCCAGCCACTGGGACGACTCGGGAGGCTATGTCTTCACTCTGCCGTACTATCGCATCGTTGTTCGCTGAGCATCCAATTCTAAAACGGGAAGAAGAACGGCGGGAAGAACAACCCATCTTCCTTCAGAAAATTTCGTCCACGAATCGTCAGCAATAGTGGCGAATCCACGTCTAGGCTGTGGGTCAGCTGACCCCACAGCTTTTTTGAAAAACAGCCAATAATTACTGTTCATATACTGTTCACCGCGAAGAAAAAAACTAAAAAAAATACATTGACCCCACAGAGTCTTGAGGCTGGCACCGCCACTGGCCAGCGGTCAACCAGCATTCCATCTCCCCAGTCCATCACGCTGCTATAGTGGTAGTACGAATTTGAACTCGGCACCCTCCAAAGTCCAAATTCCAATCTCTCAAAGTGCAAAGTTATTCAAGGGTAATAATAATCTTAAAGCACACACCTCCTTTTTCTTTCTTTTTTGCACCGAAGGGGAGGCACAGACCGGTCGTAGGATAGGACAGGTAACATGGCAGTCAATCACGGAGCTGTGCAACATCCAGGGAAACTACACAAGTCATCCATGTCCTTTTCTTTCCTGGTGGTTTACTGTTAACGGTAGGCATGGAAGCAGTAGTACGTTAATCACGTGGCCTGCTGGCGAGTCCCCAGAAGTTTAGCATGGTCGTCCGCGATCACATTCGTTTTTCCCGTGCTTCCACATTTCTCAACTCCTTGGTGCGTTTTGTCATGGGTGTCGCGTCAGTTTTGGGTGCAGACACGCACGCGGATCTCTTGTTATCTTGCCGACTAAACCCATCCAGCTTTCCGTGATTTGACCACGGACTAGTTCTACGCTACCGGAGATTTGGAGTTTGCCGCTGGTATACAATTTGGTCCTTGCGATATCCAAGGATTCAGAAGCTACTTTCTTCTGTTTTCTCCATTATGCAAGGCCCACAAATGAAAACATTTTGCACTTCCATCGTCTATGCCGCGTGTATTCATATGACTATTTCTTTAAGCTTTTCAGTAAAACTTAGTTAGAAAAACTGTTAGGTTGGCTTCGGTATGGGATCGGCGACAGCGACACATCGACGGCTTGTTCTGTCGGGGCTTGTGGTTGTTGTCCATGAATCTTGATGCAATTTTTGTTACATTTACGATCCTTTGTATTTCTGATAGGTACGAGTCATTTCCACACACAAAGAAAAAAGACCAAAGCACGGGAGGTGGAGGCCAAATTAGTCGTGTCTTTTGAGACAACATTTCTTTTGTGGGGAATGTCCTTTTTGAGACATTATCATCAAACGTTGAAAGAAAGGGGTGCACACTGTGCGTTATGACTGCGGTGGGCCTACACCGAGAAGCAAACAAGGTAGCAATTGACAGTCTCAAACCATTGTTGTACGACCACACAAGGGTAAAAGCTTTTTCTCTTCATAATCAATCAGCTTTATAAAGAGGACGATAAACATAACGGAATCAACTGTAGTAATGAGAAGCTACAAAGGGTGGTGAGAGTGCCGCCTCTCTTGAAGCCACATGTTTCACAATTCAGCCCCACCCACACACATTACTGCATTGAGCAATCGAATAATGTCAAACCGGCACGTCCGCATGATTTCTTGCAGAGAGCACGCGATGCACAATTCCGAACAAAATCACCCAACAGTTTGAAAACCAGGGCACCCGGTCATAAAAATACCACGGCTTTTCACCGGACGCAGCTTCAGTGACTTTATGAAGCCAAGTCTCACTGTAACTTAGCCCCCTTTATCAGCCGTTCATTCAAGATCCGACGTACCAGATTGACTCATTCTTCATACTGAAAAATTTAAAGTGTTCAGAAAAAATTGAAAAAATTCCAATAAATCATAAATGGTTCGTTTTGTATTCTGGGAAAGTTTCAACCCATTTGAATGTATCGTTTGCGAATACACATTATTTATTTATTTGAGCTCAAAAGGCTATTTAATCACAAACGATACATTCAAATGGGTTGAAACTTTCCCAGAATACAAAACAAACCATTTATGATTTATTGGAATTTTTTCAATTTTTTCTGAACACTTTAAATTTTTCAGTATGAAAAATGGGTCAATCTGGTACGTCGGATCTTGAATGAACGGCTGATAAAGGGGGCTAAGTTACAGTGAGACTTGGCTTCATAAAGTCACTGAAGCTGCGTCCCTTTTCACCCCGATGAAGTCTGAAGAGTGCACCGGGTTGCTAAAATATAACACAAGACCCAGCAAAAATTAGTTTAGCATTGCAAAAATAATCCATAAATATCACACGGACAGAGCATTGTGTTTTCCTTAAGTTGGGCCCTTGTGGTTGATTCGCAGATGAGGTGGGTCCCAAACTTTGCCGACGAGAGGGTTCTGTTTTTAGATGTTTTGTCTCTTGTTCAGAAATGCGACGTGTGAGTGACTCTTTGAAAATGAAACAAGTTTCTCGCCGCCTAGTCCTCGTCTCGATGATGCCTCTAGCATCGTTGGAGGGCATGTGAAGGTTTATCTCCGACGGATCTCGCGAGACTCGATCGGCATCCACTTGGATCCGAGCTTCGTTCGTGTGTCTACAGGTTGGATCCTTCCGATCTACGCTTCTCTTCATAGCAGCGGTTGTTGTTTTGGTGCGTTGGTCCTATGGCAACCATAGCACGACGACTTTTCGAGTGTCTAATACAATAAGGTTTGCACGACTTCAATGTGGGAATGACGATGACGACGGCATGACTTCAACTTGCTCTAATGTTTATAGTGGTCGCTAAGAGATTTACGGATCTGGATGTAAATTTTCTTTTGTGAAACCAAATAAAAACATGCTGCGATGTCATCATGTGTTCCCACACGAGAGGTGGTAACTAGAAATTATCTTCTTTTTATAAGAGCTCAGCATGAAAAGTTGGAAAAATGCGCAGGCTGCACTATAATAAACGGACGCTCCCCGCAAAAAATAAACGGGACGCAAAGGCAGCAGCAGCCAGCAGGCGACAGTTAGGCCCTGTTTGGTTCAGCTTTTATCGACGGATTCCGCTGCCGCGCAGCAGAATCTGAACCAAAGGGTGAACCCAGCAGAATCCGATTCCAGAAATCCGCTGCCAAAATCTGAACCAAAAGCGGAAGCAGCCCAGGACGTGCTTTCCAAAATCTGATTCCGCTGCGGGCCAAAATCTGAAAAAGCTGTATCAGCTGGTTTGCCAAATGACCTACATTTTTTTCACATCAGATTTTCCACAGCTGTTTTTCCACAGCAGATTTTTCACAGCTGCTTTTAGAAATCCACAGCCGAACCAAACAGGCCCTTAAAACTTGACCTTGGTCTGTAGGTATGATGCAGGACATGATGTGTACCACTGTTGTACCGCCCAATGATAAAGGCTTTTCCTTCATAGTCAATCAGCTTTACAGTAGGTGCAGCGCAAGAAAATAAATACATGCAATGGAATCCAGTGTACTCCCAGCATCGAAAGACTACAGCAAGTGTGAGTAGCGGTTCTTAGAGCAACTCCAACGGGTTGATCCAAACGGACGGCGATTTCGTCCGCTTTTTATTTGTTTGGATCGGCAGCCTGTCCGTTGTTCGCCCTGTTTTTTATATGGGTCGGCAGCGCGCCCAACACGCCGACCCATATGTGCAGGCGTGGCCGGCTGGCCGCCTAATTTTACATTGCATTCAATATATTGTGAAATGAAAATTTAACAAGCAAAATAGTTTAGCTGCCCAAATAAATAGTATAGTTATAGGTCAAATAATAATAAAAATGTTTCACATAGTTTTGCAAACGAATAAAAGAAGATACATCTATTGGTTGCCAACATGAGTCCACATATGCTCAATCAAATTATTTTGCAGTTGCACGTGAGTTTTCCAATCACGCATCTCTTCATGAAACTGAGTGAACTGCTCAAATGTTGTCGCTACTCCATGCTCAGGCACAACATTCCCACCTTGAAACTGAAAGCCTTGGTCGTACAGACGTTCCGGGCGCTCGTCTTCTACGATTATATTGTGCATGATCACACAAGCAGTCATCACCTCCCATAGTTTCTACATGCTCCAAGTATTAGCAGGATACCGAACGATGCTCCATCGAGATTGCAAAACACCAAAGGCACGCTCGACATCCTTTCTAGCACTCTCTGGCTCTTGGGCAAATCTTTTCCTTTTCTCTCCGACAGGGTTGGGTATTGTCTTTACAATAGTGGTCCAATAAGGATAGATACCGTCACCCAAGTAGTACCCTTTGTCGTAGTTGTGGCCGTTGACAGTAAAGTTCATCGGTGGGCTGTTGCCTTGGGCAAGCCTAGCAAACACTGGCGAGCCCTGAAGCACGTTGATATCATTGTGTGATCCAGCCATGTAAAAGAAAGAGTGCCAGATCCAGAGATCTTGAGACGCCACGACCTCTAGTATGACAGTGCAAGCCCTGACATGTCCCTTATGCTGCCCTTGCCAAGCAGAAGGGCAGTTCTTCTACTCCCAGTGCATGCAGTCTATGCTGCCAAGCATCCCCGGGAAGCCCCTGCTAGCATTCATCGCCAACAAACGGGGTGTATCTTCAGCTGTCGGCTCTCTCAAATACTCAGGCCAAACACAGCAATCACAGCCTTGCAGAACCTATAAATGGACTCTAGGCATGTAGATTCGCTCATACGGATGTACTCGTCAATGAGATCACCGGGCACTCCGCATGCAAGCATTCGGATGGCGGCATGCATTTCTGATAAGAGGAGAAACCAATCTTGCCGACGGCATCCTCTTTGCACTCGAAGTAGTCATCATAGCCGACCACTCCCTCTCTAATATGGTTGAAAACATGCCTACTCATACGGAACCGACGGCGGAATTTGTGATGTTTGAACAACGGGTTTGTTGTATCAAAGTAGTCCTTCCGGAGAAGGAAATGCCCGCTCTCTCGGTTACGATTAAACGCCGGAAGGTGGCCCAAAATGGAGCCACGGAACAACGGCCGCTGGTTGTTGAGATGATGGACCAACACGGCTGCCAATATCTCCTCCTCCTCGCCGGACGACGAATCGTCGATGTCGCAAATGAAATTGTGGAAAAAGAACTCGTCGGCGGAGTCCATTTCCATACCTTGCCAAACTGTCGAACAGCTTGCGGGCGTCGAAGAAGGAGACGGCCGGCGAGGGAGACGCGGCGCCCACAGACCAGCTAGCTGCCTTGCCGGCGTCCGACGAGCGTGCCGGTCGTATGTGGCGGGGGCGGCGAGGCGTCTTCTTGGTCACGAGCGTATGGGCGGTGGGTGAAGCGGCGCCGGGAACCAGTTTGCTCCCTGGCGGCAAAACGACGGCGGCGGGCGACTGGGGGCAGGGGCGGCGTTGCTGGGCGGATGTGGAGGCGGCGGCAGCTAGAAAAGTCGCCGGCAAAAATGGGCGGCGGCGTCGGTGATGAAGGAGGCGGGGGCGAGGGTTGCTTGTTGGTCGGGGGAAGGGAGGCCAATGTGCCACAGACCAGCAGGCCCGGATACAAGAGTAGGCGAGTGCGCACGTCCGTCGCGTGTCCGCGCCGACGCAAATCAGGCTCAAAAATGGGCCCGGGATGGGTCGCCCGCGGACGAAAAACGGACGCGCGTCTGTTTGGGTCGGCGCTTTGGGCCGTCTTTTCTGTCCACGCCGACCCAAACGAATGGCCGCAAACGAAATGGGTCGCCTCATTGAAGTTGCTCTTAAAGATACACGTCTCATAAAAGCTCTCAGTCCTGACAAAGCAAATGCCACCCCCACATACACTGTTGCGCTCCTACCAAAGTCCTTGGACGTTTTATCACTTTGAGGATCTCGTGTCAGCTTTCGCGCGGTGACGCATCCAAGATTTTGCTGAGCTGAAATACAGACGCGGAACAGAGAAAACTGTATTTTTCTCGAGTGTATCTAACTAATGCCATCTCTTCGGCGTAGTATCTTCTTAATAACCAAATTTAATCATCAAATATTCCTAGGCGTTTGTAGTATGCATTGACGACCAGACAGATGGCAATGTCAGTGAAGATAAGCTATACTACTAGACACGTAACTCAAAGAATACATGTGTGGATTAAAAAGGGAATCGCACCGACCCTGAAGTCTTAGTGCCACAAGGCACGTGATCAGCCAGTCCACAGTCTCGAACAAAGCCGCTAACCAAATCCAACAAAATCCGCAGCACAGAGCGACAAAAACACCACAGCTTTCACTCTGGGGAGCGCACGGCATCGCTAAACTATCAACTCTAAACCCAGCACCAGCATCATCACCTTGTCCTAAAGCTAATCAAGGAATCTTTGCCTGCAAGAGCCAAGACGCGGGCAGAAAAGAATGAGGTGCTGCGGTGAAAATAAAATCTGGGATGCGAGCAACAAGAGAGGGCTTTTGATCCCGACAAGCGGGTGAAGAAAGCAAGACCTGAGAAGAGAAAAAGCGCCGCGCTTTTCTTTCTTGGTTTGTTTATTTGCCATACTGATACTGGCACTGGCACAGTGTAATTTTCTTGGCTATATAATTCTCGCCCTCCTCCTCCCTGCGGCTGCCACACAGGCAGCTGAGGGAGCAATAATTCGCACCGGCACACAGGAGCGGCAGTAATGGCCGCGTGGTGCGAGTGCCAGTAGCAGGCAGGCAGGCAGGCAGGCAGAGGCAGGGGAGCAGCGGCACTGCACTGGGCACTGGTGACGCTTCGAGCCCACTCGCCACGCCCTTCCCTCCCTTGACCGCTTCTTCCCTCCGCCTCCCAATCTCGCAGAGCGGCGGCCCTCGTTGGCCGGCGGCGGTGCGCGGCCCCGGTCCTCGCCCCGTTTCCTCCGGCGTCAGGTGCCCGTGATCTGGTAACTCACTTTCCGCCGCGGTTTTGTTCTATCTTGTCCCTTTATGTGAGATTGCGCAGTTTCCGGTTTTGGGCTTGTGCTGACGGAAATAATTTCAGTGGCGGCGAGGCGGCGAGGTGAGGTGAGGTGACGCGGCGGTGCGATGAGGTGGCTCAAGTCGTTGGTTGGGCTGAGGAAGGCCGAGAGGCAGCAGCAGCAGCAGCGCCGCAAGGAGGATGGCGACGCCGGCCCCGGCCGAACAGTACGGGGCACTACCTCTACCTACCTGCGATTCCGCCTCTCCTTTTGTTCTCACCTCTGGGCTCCTTAATTCCATTTGGTCTACTACTTGCTTACTCTGCTTGGATGTTGAAGGATCATAGCAATATTTTGCCCAGTGCTTTTTTTATCATACCGTGAGAATTCATTCTTATTCTACACTAAATCTAATCTACGTAGCAGCTGCTACTTCTGTATGCATTGCTTTTGCAAGTTGTAGTTGTTGGCTTGTTGCAGATCTGGGTGATACTATTTGACTCATCCTTTGACTCTGCACCACTGACAGATTGAATTTTGAGGACTGAAATTAGTAAAAATAAATAAATAATCAACTAATCTGCTGCTATGTAAGCACAAGAACTATAAATTTGGAACATGAATGGGTATCTGTCACCGTCCCTGATGATAAACACATGAGGAGACCATGTTTCTGCTGCCACTTTTTTTTTTTT
>LR738713.1:735901219-735919992 GCA_902687465.1 Secale cereale
TTTTTTTGGAATAGAGTGATGCCACATGTTCCTTTGCTGATGTGCTATGAAAATTTCCTTGGTTGCTTACACATTGTGAACTGGGGAAATTGCAGAAAAGGGATGCCGTCGATCAGTTCCACTTCCAGGATCAGCACTCCCCGGATCACGCTAGCCTTGTCGGACCAGAAGAGTTCCCTGATGGAAATGTTCCGTCAGAAGACGATTGCAGCACACCTTCATGCTCAGGACCTGGTTTCAGTACGCTTAGTGCACCACTGCCTCAAACAGAAGAGGAGCTCAAAGAGATCTGGGCTGCCACAATTATTCAGACTGCATATAGAGCCCTACTGGTATTCACCTTTTTCTCTGTCCATTAGCAGTTAACTTCTTGCTTGCTCTGTGCAGTGGGAATAATTACACATGTTTCCTAACTTGTACTCCCTCCGTTTTTATTTACTCCGCATATTAGAGTTGACTAAAGTCAAACTTTGTAAATTTTGACCAAATATATAGAAAAGAATATAAATATTTACCATAAAAAATCTAATTCAACAATGAATCAAGTTAATATGCAGAGTAAATAAAAACGGAGGGAGTATATTGGTAAGATGCAAGGGGCCTGAAAATTTCAATGGTTACTTTTTTCTTAGAGAAATTGGATCCTGTGCTACCTTTTAATTAGTCTTGCTTGATTGCCAATGTGCGGTTTACTAGTAAAGTACTAAAGCTCCAGTCTCCAAAATACGGAGCTCCTGTGTCCAAGCAAACCTGCATCTGCAGGGCAGGGCTGCATTTGCATGTGTAGGGCAATATTAGCAGGCTTGCTAGCTGTTGTATATTTAAAACAGGACTTTGTGCAGTCAGTAGGGTGTGCTGCACTTGTCTTACCTCACAAATTTCATATGGTTTTGAATTCCAGCAACTATAACATACAGAGTGACTAGCATTATGTGATGACTATGCAGTTTCAGTAGAAGTAAGAAAAGCTACAGCTCGATCATCCTGATACTGTAATACTGATACATGATAGAAGTAAAATCTGTAATTCGTGGAAATTTTATGTATAGGTCTATGTTCATCGACATCAGTACTGTGCAACAATGTTTGATGGACTGTATGTTCATGCGGCTGGTTGTCGAAGTATTAGTGCACAGCATTGTATCCTACCAACAAGTTTATCTTGGAAACAAAGAAATGTTAGAATGGAATCGAGGAATCTGCCAAGATTGCTCTAGATGTCTATTTTCTTATAAGGTACTAGTACTACACTAACTTTAGCTCCATTCCTCTTCAGGCTAGGAGAGCCCGCCGAGCTTTAAAAGGACTGGTTAGGCTTCAAGCCCTTGTAAGGGGTCATATAGTGAGAAAGCAAGCTGCTATAACACTTCGGTGTATGCAAGCTTTGGTCAGGGTACAAGCCCGTGTTAGAGCAAGGCGAGTTCGTGTGGCCTTGGAAAATCAGATGGATGAGCAACAAAATAATGTAGAAGAGCAAACGGATGAGGCACATGTTCGAGAAGTTGAGGTAAGGCACACACCAGTTTGCAAAAAATTGTGGTTATAATTTGTAAGACATCCTGTTATATTATTATTTTTGTTATGCTGCTTTCCTTATTTGTTGACATTCTTTCATAAGGTTCCTGTTAGAGTTGCATTCTTTTTATTGGGAAACTAGCAAGATGCCCATGCGTTGCACGGAACATCAAGATGCATTTGTATGAGTAGTTTATCTTGTGGGAGAAAATGATGAACGAGGGAATGCCTTATTTGCAAATGTGGAGAGGGGTGTGGGTATCTTTTTGCAAAATTGCCATAGTTTCCTTCCTATCCGACTATCCGTCAGATATAAATCGGACGGCCTATATTGCAGGATGGCAGGCACACCATCATCACCAACTCTGTTTTTTATAAGAGTAGAGATAAATGGTAGTGCAGTGCAGTTATTTGGCTTGAGTTGTTAACTTCCATTACCACCTTACTTAAAATGCAGGATGGGTGGTGCGATAGTATAGGGTCTGTGGAAGACATCCAAGCAAAATTGTTGAAGAGGCAGGAAGCAGCAGCCAAGCGTGAGAGAGCCATGGCCTATGCCCTTTCTCACCAGGTAACTTTATCATACGTTTTACCCGAGGACATTACTCAATGTTGGTAACAACATGATGCTTGAACCGTGGATTAGTAAATGCTAGTATTATAGTGCACCAAACATATTGCCCTGAACCTAAGTATCATTTCTGGATGCCTAAGGTCATTTGGGAAGCCTCATGCTCGCTGCTTTTGTGTGATTGGCTGCACCGCACTCTACTATGTTTGCTGTTGCTGCACTCCAACTTCCAAGTGTTTCTTTCATGAATAACATCGAAGTTAACCTTCCCTCCGAGCTAGCTACATAATTTTGTTCTTCATTTTTCCCTTGCTATTCTGCTCTTGATTAGCTTTTATCTGTAATTGCACTGCGTAGCTAATATGAGGCCACTACTTGAAAAGAAAAAGGGAAAGCACCAGTGCTTCCTTTAGTGTTCCATCTGAAGTTTCTTCTCTCCTTTTGCAGTGGCAAGCAGGTTCAAGGCAACAGGCAGCCATTACAGCTTCTGAACTAGACAGGAACAGCTGGAGCTGGAATTGGCTGGAGAGATGGATGGCCGTCCGCCCGTGGGAGAGTCGGTTCCTGGGCATGTACACAGCAGATGGAATTGCCATTGATACCGGAGCGCACCACGCTGAGGGAAATGCAACCAAGGCCCCATACAGGAAACCTGTGAAAAAGCAGGTTTCAGCTCTTCATTCAAATGTGTTGATCCAGAAGGCCCGCCCCTCGAACTCAGAGGGTGGTGGCTCCTTGTCGAACCCGTCTGCCGGTTCGGCGTCAGCTAAACCGAAACGGAAGCTACCACCGAAGGAAGGTTCTGATGAAGTCTCGTCTCGTCTTTTGGGACTTGGTGCCCGGAGCAGTAGTAATCCTAAGGAGAGGCCTGGGCAGTTACAACCTCGGGGCAACAAGAGGTTCTCCTTGCCTGGTACTGGTAAGTCCAAACCTTGCATCTGTTACATCCAGTGATGCAAAGATTTTCTGCTGGTTTTCAGTAACTTTTCTTCTTCGAAAAAGGCATCATTTTTTCGATAAATGTCCTTGTCTAGCATAAGTTTTTCTCATGTGTGTGCGCTATAACTACTCAGCAGTTCAGAAGTAATCTCCATACTACAGACTGTTTGTTTCCTTTTTTTCCCGGCAAAAAAATAAAAGCTGTCTGTTTCCTGTTCCAACTTGTGCCTTGGTTTATACGGTTGCTTAAAGCTTCCAGATACAGATAGACTCACTTGCTACTGAAAATGTGCAGGCACAGAAGCTGGCAAACGCCAAGTGAATAAACCCGCGGTGAACCGATCCCCCAAGGGTGCCGGAGAATCCCCAGCGCTGGAAGGGAAGCATCGCCGTGCGGGTTCCGTTGATCTGTTGCTCAAGAGAGTTGAGCTGCAGGCCTGACAAGCCACCCGAAGCCCCATCTACCGTCGTCAAGGTTCGAAGTCAGCATGCTGCGCTGCGGCTTACGGCGCTCTGACACATGGGCGGCCTTAGATTCTGGAAGGTCCACTGGAGCAATTTGCATTTATTTCTTGGCCATATAGGTATGCAGTCAAATGCTCATCTCATGAGATGAGATCTAGCTAGTGCTTGGATATGTATGTGCTGGTCAGCTGGTGCCTCTAGTCCTGGAGGTTACCATAGCTTGTACTGTTGTATTTGTAGCTAAGAGCAAGCATGGACTCACTTTTTCTGGAACTATTTTTTGTACAACAAAATAATCCTGAAACTTTATTTTTTAGGGTAACCCTGTGTTTTTCACTGGTGTGTGCTCTGTAGTCTGTACCTTCCTTTTTTGGAGGGGAAGTAGTCTGTACCTTGCTGAGTTGCTGGGCCATGGTGTCTGAAGTAGTAGTATAAGTTTAGTAGACTTGCTGTGTTAAATGTGCGGCCCATCAGATCAGACCAAATGGGCTTCGGCCCTAGCAAGAAAGCCAGCTCATTGCGCCCTTTATTCCTTGCCCCCCGACGCGACGCGTTTCGTTTTGGTTCCGTTTCCTTGGCGTGAACCGTAGCGAAACCGTCGTCCATCGACGACTTCCGTCGCGCCCGAGGCACAGCAGCGAGGCGCCCGAAACAATTGTCTCCATGGCAGCAACGACGACGGCGACGTCGACGTCGAGGCGGGCGCCGGCCGTCCTCGTCCTCGTCCTCGTCCTCTTCCTCGCGGCGGCGTCCGCCAGGGGCGACGGCAACGGCGTGTACGAGCCGTGCGCGGACGCGACGGTGAGCCGCGGCGACGGGTTCACCTTCGGGGTGGCCTTCGCGGGGCGCGACGCCTTCTTCTCCGGCGGCGTGCAGCTCTCCCCCTGCGACGGCCGCCTCAACCTCGCCAACGCCGGCCCCAAGCTCGCCCTCTTCCGCCCCACCGTCGACGAGATTTCGCTCCTCACCGTCAACGCCTCCGGCGCCGGCGACCTGGTGAGTCGCCCTCCGCCGAGCTACGGCTCAAGCCTTTCCTCCGGATTTTTGTTGCTCGATCGACCGAAGCTTTTTGGGTGAGGAATTAATATGCTCCTTATGATGAACCCTAATCGCATTTGCACCCAGCAGTTTGGCACAAAGGAATTGTCCTCTAGCTCCTTTTTTCTTCTATATATATATAGTAAATAAATCATGGTGCTTTGCAAGCAAGAATTGAGGATGGCCATCATGCGCTGCTCCCTCCTCACCTTTTTTTTTCCGGTTACTGTGTGGGAGATGAAGAGATTCGAAGTGTCTGGAATCATCGCATCAATTCGTCCATGATCGCCTACTGGCTACTGCTCGGGGAGGTTTAAGCCAAAAAAACGTTGAGCTGGACAGTGTCCCACAAGCAACACGTCCAGACAACCGACAGCTGCCCGTTTTTGGGCTCTTCGGAGGAGGACAGATCCGTTAATGGCGCTCTCGACATGCGTCCGTGTTCTCTGTGGCCCAACTCTAGTGCTTGCTGGGTCATATTACTTGGCCGGTGCAATCTGTCTGAAAATATGTTGAATGTGCTGTCGCCTCACTTTGGGGGAATTTCCCCTTCCACTAATTGATTGGGCTCAGCCGTTTGGTTTTATTTTGGTTAACGGGCAATTGTCATGATGAGGACCCTCATTTATTTCTCTTCTACTACCTGATTCATTTACTAGCATTCTACTCGTATTTTTCTCTTGCAAATGTGGGCCAAGACTGAAGATGCTGCATAAGAACGATTTCAGAAACACTTGAAACTTCCGCACACTGTAATTAATTGCCGAGGCAACCTGCAGTAGATAAGATGGGTGCACAATAGATACAGTTTCGGACATAAAAGATGATGTGTTCATCAGCACTTCTAATTTGCACTTCTTTGGCTCTGTTCCAGACATCTGCTGGCGGATACATGGTGGCTTTTGCAGGGAGGAAATTCGCGGCAAGGTCGCCCCCCGTGTTCGTCGGCAACAGCTCGTACACAGTCACCGGCTTCACCCTGGTGCGCCCATAAACCCATGATATGATGTAACCTGGAGCATACTTCACCTTGCGCCCACAAAAGCTCACCGACTGACGATCATTTGCTCTGCTTCCCAGGTGTTCGAGTTCCACAAGGGCACGCTCCAGAACCTCTTCTGGAAGGCCGACGGCTGCTCGTCGTGCTCCGGGAACGCCAACTTGGCGTGCGTCGAGAACAGCTGCGCGATCAAGACGTCGAGCTGCAGGGGCACCGGCGGCGGGCAGGTGGACTGCAGCCCCGGGATTCAGCTCGCCTTCTCCGGCACCGACAAGCACGAGGCGGTGCTCAACTCGTGGTACGAGGTGTCCAAGCTGAAGCAGTACTCGCTCTTCGGCCTCTTCTCCGGCCTCAAGGACTCCCTGGCCGGCCAGTTCAGCAACTTCTTCTAGCATCATATTGCGTCGTTTCCCGTGTACTGTTTGTGTCACCCGTGCATGCCGTGTAACGTTTGTAACCAAATGCTTTGTGTGTCGATTATCGGCTGCTATGTACTGTACTTACACTCGTTAATTGTTAGGTATAGAGACCATGTAAGCTACGTACGAAACTACTAGTGTATTTTTTGTAATGTAAAAATGGAATTTGTGTATTTTTGTGGTGGCATGGTATGGACGAGATCGTAGTTTGAAACGGGCAAATTGTCTGACTGTTTATGCAACCATTGGAGAAAAATGGGATGTTGTTGGGTGAGCTAAACTTTGTTACTCTCGGCTGTTGTACATTTATAGAAGGAGAGCATTCGTTTGTGACGCGCGTCCTTGTGATCCGGCCAGCGCCGGCACGCACGGTCGCCTTAGTCGAGAGAATGACGAGCGCGAGGAAGGAAACCGAACATACGGTGGCTTGCTCTTTTGCTCCGGCACGTACGGTGGCTTGCTCTGTTTGCTCAGGAAACAGAACATACGGTTCGCCGGCCACTGGCGCGAGGGACCGAACCAACGAGCGAACCCTACCTCCTACCCGACAATTAGGCGCTTGCTCCTCTTCTCGTACGCTTGACGCACCGCTTTAATGCGATCAGCAGACCGAGCACCTCCATGCAAAAAGAAACGATAATGATAACTCCCAAACGTTCGGTATTTAAGCATTGCAACCAAAACGGTTTAGACAACTTTAATTTACGTGAGAATAGAAAAACATAGTAATTTTCTAAAAAAAACGAAAAAGAATAAAGTTGTCATCTTTTTGTGGAAACTATAGAACCTACGTTATAGGATGGATGAATATTGTGTTGTAGTGTTGTATTGATCTGACCCTCATATGGGGTATATATAGAATACACGAGGGGGTAGAGACTTGGAGTACAAGATAAGTAATACATGGTTTAAACCTAGTCGATCTACTCCTTATCTCTATCTTTAAACCCAAACTATATTCTAACATTCCCCCTCAGTCGTAGCGGGAGTGAAACGGACGATTGCGACTGGATTCGAAGTGCTTGCGTCGTCTTCTCCGCTTCACCGTCATCACCTGCATCTCTGATGGGTCGACACCTGGGGCGGTGACTGCGTCCCCTTCCGGTGCCTTCCTTGTCTCTCCTCTATTCCCCCCGCAGTCACAGCGGGAGAGGCGTGGACGCTAGTGACGACTCGGACGCTGTTGACTGCAGTTGTTGCCGATGAGTTGTTGTAGATGTAGCCCTGTATGTCGATGTAGAGGTAGCCGATCACGTTGATGTAGCCATGGTCGATGTAGTCGTGGTTGATGGTGTAGTCGTCGTGGATGATGAAGCCGCACAAAGCCGGAGGCGCAAAAAAAAAAATTGCGCTATGACGGAGCTGCAGACGTGGACAATGCACCTTGCGGATGTCAGAGGGTGCTGTCGGCGACGAGTCCGCCGGTTTTGCCAAGACCGGAGGAAGCCCATCGAGCACACATCGGTTTTGCCAGAACCGTGTGGCCGTGTAGGGTCGTCACTGAAGTGACGCCGTGTCGATGCAGTCATGCTGTCATGGATGACGCGGTCGATGCCGTCGTCGTGGTCGCGTCTTGCAGAAAAGTCTGTCAGAGGACGCTAGGTGTCCATCTTGTGGACAAGACAGCGGCGGTGTGTTGAAGAAGATGTTGGTGAAGACCACGTAGATGAAGACCTTGACGATGTAGTGTCGGCGATGGCGTCGCAGCGGCGTGTCGACGATGATGTGTCGCTTGGAGGCGTCCCTCGTGGCGACGGGGTGTCGATGCCGTGTCGTGCCGGAGAAGTCGATGAAGATTGCATCTCGTTTCACACCGGCCTGGCGTGTGAACAGTGCATGTGGAGGTCGCTTCTCGTAGGTGTTGTCGATGAAGTATGTTGGCTCTCGTAGCCGGGCGTAGTCGTACAGCTTGATGTCGTTCGGCTTGATGCAGAGTGAAGGAAATATGCCCTAGAGGCAATAATAAAGATGTTATTTGTATTTCCTTATATCATGATAAATGTCTTTTATTCATGCTAGAATTGTATTAACCGGAAACTTAGTACATGTGTGGATACATAGACAAAACAGTATGTCCCTAGTATGCCTCTACTAGACTAGCTCATTGATCAAAGATGGTTATGTTTCCTAGCCATAGACATGAGTTGTCATTTGATCAACGGGATCACATCATTAGGAGAATGATGTGATGGACAAGACCCATCCGTTAGCATAGCACTTTGATCGTTTAGTTTTACTGCTATTGCTTTCTTCATGACTTATACATGTTTCTATGACTATGAGATTATGCAACTCCCGAATACCGTAGGAACACCTTGTGTGCTATCAAACGTCACAACGTAACTGGGTGATCATAAAGATGCTCTACAGGTGTCTCCGAAAGTATTCGTGGTGTTGGCATAGATCAAGATTAGGATTTGTCACTCCGAGTGTCGGAGAGGTATCTCTGGGCCCTCTCGGTAACACACATCACAATAAGCCTTGCAAGCAAAAGACTAATGAGTTAGTCACAAGATGATGTGTTACGGAACGAGTAAAGAGACTTGCCGGTAACGAGATTGAACTAGGTATGGAGATACCGACGATCGAATCTCGGGCAAGTAACATACCGATGACAAAAGGAACAACGTATGTTGTTATGCGGTTTGACCGATAAAGATCTTCGTAGAATATGTAGGAACCAATATGAGCATCCAGGTTCCGCTATTGGTTATTGACCGGAGATGAGTCTCGGTCATGTCTACATAGTTCTCGAACCCGTAGGGTCCGCACGCTTAACGTTTGATGACGATCGGTATTATGAGTTTATGTGTTTTGATGTACCGAAGGTAGTTCGGAGTCCCGGATGAGATCACGGACATGACGAGGAGTCTCGGAATGTCCGAGACATAAAGATTGATATATTGGACGACTATATTCGGACACCGAAAGTGTTCCGGAAAAGTTTCGGATTTAACGGGATTGCCGGAGGGGGTTACCGGAACCCCCTACGAGGGGGGATGGTCCATAATGGGCCTTATGGAAAAGAGAGAGGCAGCCCATAGGGGCTGGCCGGCGCCCCACCTAGGGTTCCTAGTTGGACTAGGATTGGGGGGCGCCACCTCTCCTTCTTTTCCTTTCCCTCTCTTCCTTCTTTGGTAGTTCCTACTAGGAATAGGATTGCAATCCTATTCCTAGTAGGATTGCACCCTAGCCGCACCATAGGAAGGGCCGGCCGGCCTCCCCCTTGCTCCTTTATATACGGGGGCAGGGGGCACCCAAAGACACACAAGTTGAATTGTTCTAGCCGTGTGCGGTGCCCCCCTCCACAGAAACACACCTCGGTCATACCGTCACAGTGCTTAGGCGAAGCCCTGCGCCGGTAGATACATCATATCCGTCACCACGCCGTCGTGCTGACAAAACTCTCCCGTGAAGCTCAGCTGGATCAAGAGCTCGTGGGACGTCATCAAGCTGAACGTGTGCTGAACGCGGAGGTGCCGTACGTTCGGTGCTTGATCGGTTGGATCGCGAAGAAGTTCGACTACATCAACCGCGTCACTTGACGCTTCCGCTTCCGGTCTACGAGGGTACGTAGACACACTCTTTCCTCTCGTTGCTATGCATCTGGTAGATAGATCTTGCGTGATCGTAGGAAAATTTTAAAATACTACGTTCCCCATCACAGAGGCGTCGGTGTAGCCGTGCAGTAGAGATCGGCGACGGCGGTCGATGCAGCCATGCAGAGGATGATGTAGCTCGGCTCGGTGAAAGAGTGGATCGTCCTCGGTGCGGGTGCAGGTTGGCGACTCGATGTAGATGAGGCAGGTCGTGCGGGCGATTGAGACGGCTTGGTGGAGATCGCATCCATGCGCGTGCCTCTGCCTCGGAGTTGAGGCAGACCCGCGGGCACTCTCGGTGACCCGGGCTGCGAACCGGCTCGATGTAGACGTGACCACGTGAAGCTGGGTGTTGTGGTCGTCGGCCGCGTCGATGATGTCGCGCACGCAGAAGTACTCCGCTGCTGGCTGTGTGCATGTACAAATCCATACTAATGCTCCATGTATGCACGATAGTGCTCGGTGGTACATGTCGATGAATTTGATCGCGCTCGGTGGAGTCGTGGAGGCGAGAGTCCCGGCGGCTTGATGTAGGCAGCTCCGGCGCGTCGTTGCTGAGGGCTGGAGTTGAGAAGCCGTCGTACGTGTCGCAGAAGCTCTTGGATGTGCCTCTGGATTTCCTGCAAATTTCCTGATCGAACGGGAATTTGGACTGCGCCTGTGCGTTCATGCCCGTGTCCTTGCATGCGCCGCTCGGAGTAGATCGATCTGCTGCATATCATCGATCTGCTGCATCTCGCTCGGTGTGCGCCACCTCCGGCCCGTGGCGCGGAGCAGCTGCACATGGTACCGACCGTCCCGTGCAGTCGTGCGCTTGCTGTAGGCGTAGATTGTACCAGGAGATCGACCTCCTGGTGTCGAGGGCTCGAGGCCTCCGTGCGCGCGCGTGGATCGGCTGTAGATGCCGCGTTTGTAGACGGAAGCTCAAGCGTGGAACCGCCGGGTTGAGGCTGTTGGGCCGGATGTATGCACGGAGATCACCGGGTATGCTGATTTTTCTCACCGGAGTGGATCTGATCGTGGGTTTTATTTGTGGCTAAGAAATAAAATTGATCTACGATAAGGAATTTGAAGACTGATCTAATCTAAGGAATTGGTCTAAACTATGGAGCCGATCTAATCTTCTGATCGATCGGGTGCCGCGCCCCCGGGGAGAGGAGATTAATCTCCCCGGGGGCGGCGCGCTGCGGAAGTGGTGAAGGAACCTAGGATCGGCGTCGCGAGACTAACCGCTCTAATACCATGTAGAAACTATAGAACCTACGTTATAGGATGGATGAATATTGTGTTGTAGTGTTGTATTGATCTGATCCTCATATGGGGTATATATAGAATACACGAGGGGGTAGAGACTTGGAGTACAAGATAAGTAATACATGGTTTAAACCTAATCAATCTACTCCTTATCTCTATCTTTAAACCCAAACTATATTTTAACACTTTTATCAACTAAAGTTATCATGTAAAAATGTTCGGGATGAAATGCTTCGGGAGTTATTGGATTAAAAGCAGACCGAGCACCTGTGGAGTATGCACGTTGCCAACTTTTCATTTCATTTCTTAATGCGTGAGCGTGACTCAGCCCATTTGGACGAGAGAGAACAAAAAGGTGTTCTGGTCAAGCCGGACACGTGCTCCTCTGCTTGCCTCGACGATTGATCGGGTCAAGCACGACCAACCGTATGACTACGATGGATGATGTCGATGATGGTCCTCCGGAGACGTCCACGGAATTTGTGAAATTGAACAAAACTGGCCCTTATCTGAAACTTCAACACAAAATGACCTCATTCTGAAAATATTTCACGAAAATGGCCCTTTTTGCATGACGCCCGGGGCTAGGGCGCCATGCTACAGAGCATGACGCCCCGAGCTAGGGCGCCATGGTAGTGACATGTAGCATGGCGCCCCGGCCTAGGGTGTCATGCCAAATAGCATGACGCCCTACCCCGGGGCGTCATGCTATCTAGCATGGCGCCCTAGCCGCGGGCGTCATGCAAAGGGGGCCATTTCGTGAAATATTTTCAAAATAGGGTCATTTTGTGTTGAAGTTTCAGATAAGGACCAGTTCTGTACATTTTCACACTGAATTTACCGGCACCCAATCCAATCCAATCCAATCAAAGCAGTTCACGTAGAATCTGCCGCCACATAGTACGAGTACGATCCATTTTTTACTTATACACTACTTAATTTTACCCGCGGCGAGCTGGTTTGTCCGGCGCGGCGCGGTGCGCTGCGGAAATGGAATCCCTTGCACATGCCTGCCTGGTGAGCTTTGTACAGGCAGCTAAGCTGCGTGCCGCACTGACGCGGTTAGGTCCGAGATTTCCGTTTTCTAGACATGGATGGCCGGCGCACGCCAACGCGTGATCCAAGAGCCGGACCTGGACGCCAAGGAAGCCATCGGTGTAGTACCATTCTACTACTTGCGCCATAGTGAAGGCTCGCCGTCTCCTCCTTCCTCCCACCTTCCCCTCGCACGAGACGGCAGACCCCTTCAACCCCGCAACTCCGCGTCCCCGATCTCACCTTCCTTGCTCTGCTCGCTACTACTATAGTAACCTCTCTTGTCCACTCTGCTTCTCCCCATCCAAGAAACCGCGCCAGGACCTCCACCCACCGAGGAGAATCCACAAGCCGGCGTGGTAATCGAAGAAATCGATCGGGTAGCCTGAGCCGGCAGCAGCCATGAACAATCTCTTCTCGAGCTCGTGGAAGCGCGCGGGCGCGGGGGGCGGCGACGGGGACCTCGAGTCCGGCGGCGGCGGCGGGGTGGAGATGACGGCGCCGCCGGGCGCCGCGGCGGGGGCGAGCCTGGACCGCTTCTTCGAGGACGTGGAGTCCATCAAGGACGACCTGCGGGAGCTGGAGCGGATCCAGCGCTCGCTCCACGACGGCAACGAGTCGGGCAAGTCGCTCCACGACGCCTCCGCCGTGCGCGCGCTCCGCTCCCGCATGGACGCCGACGTCGCCGCCGCCATCAAGAAGGCCAAGGTGGTGAAGCTCCGCCTCGAGTCGCTCGACCGGGCCAACGCCGCCAACCGCTCCGTGGCCGGATGCGGGCCGGGGTCGTCCACGGACCGCACCCGGACCTCCGTCGTGGCCGGGCTGCGCAAGAAGCTGCGGGACGCCATGGAGTCCTTCTCGTCGCTCCGCTCCCGCATCACCTCCGAGTACCGGGACACGGTGGCCCGGCGCTACTTCACCGTCACGGGGTCCCAGCCCGACGAGGCGACGCTGGACACGCTGGCGGAGACGGGGGAGGGGGAGCGGTTCCTGCAGCGGGCCATCGCGGAGCAGCAGGGGCGCGGGGAGGTGCAGGGCGTGGTGGCGGAGATCCAGGAGCGGCACGGCGCCGTGGCGGACCTGGAGCGGAGCCTGCTGGAGCTGCAGCAGGTGTTCAACGACATGGCCGTGCTGGTGGCGGCGCAGGGGGAGCAGCTGGACGACATCGAGGGCCACGTCGGGCGCGCGCGGTCGTTCGTCGACCGCGGCCGCGAGCAGCTCCAGGTCGCCCGCAAGCACCAGAAGAGCTCCCGCAAGTGGACGTGCATCGGCATCGGCATCCTGCTCGTCGTCATCCTCATCATCGTCATCCCCATCGTGCTCAAGAACACCAACAAGAGCAACAACAACAACGGCCAGCAGTAGGCAGTAGCCTGTGGATCTGCCCGTGACGATGATCCTGGCTTGCTTCTTGCTGGGTGTTGCTGATTGTTTTTTGTGGAATTTTTGGCGATTGTAATTACTCCATCCATGTGGTTCGTTGAGCCACTCGATTATATTATATGACTATATATACTTTTCGGTGAATTTTTTTTGGTTATGCAGTTGAATTACATTAGTGCTATAATTTTCGGCGATTTAGTAGTAATTATTATGGATTTGGATTAAGTCTGGGTTGGAGTGTGGAGCCAAGCTTGTGTGACAGGTGAGCCAACTTTGACTTGGTCGGAATCCATGTGCCGGCGAGGCAGTCAAGAGAGAAGATTCAGGTCCCAACTACCTCCAGGCTCCAGATGCGAGGCACCGCTCGTTGGTCGGAGTAATCAACGGCAGGTCTGCAATCTCGAGCTGCTTGCCTGCTCGTCAACCATGGCTAGGAATATTTCGTTGCCTGCGGCCGCAAGCCTTCTCGAAAGGCAGACCTTCCGCCGGTCGCTGGACTTCGACAAGATTGCGATGGCGATGTAGTTATCAATTCTGCTCATTGGAATCAAGATTTGCTGAACCACCACTGCAAATGCACCAAGTCCAGTACATCAAGAAATGGAGCTCAGACCATTCCAACTGAAAAAATTGACATGTGTCTGTCTGTTCTACCAGGGAACACACAAGTGTCAGGAGCTTCCATTCTCTCGTTTTTTCAGGGTTGACACAGATCATCTTGCTACTACTTGGAAGACATGTACTAAAGGCAAGGCAATGAATATGGTATGATACCGGAATCGTCCCTTCATATGCATAGCAAAATTGTGATCTATGATTACACAAAGTGAAAGTGTCACTGCCCAAGTATCGCGACTGCCAGAAAACACAGGGCGGTATCCCATGAACACAAAATACTACCCAGGCAGACAGGAACTCGCTGAACCTACTAACAAAAGAAAATTCACAATATGGTGTGGCATAAACACTGGCCACCAACGACTGTCGCCCATACAACGACAGTGTTCAAGAAAAGTTTCCTACCTTCCTCGCAAAAAGGATACAGAGAAGCATATACAAGAACAGCATAACTACAACTCGGTAAATGTCTACCACTCGTCGCACCCCAATTTTGTTGACAACAATGGTATACATCTTCTAATCACCTGAACCATCCTCAAAAAGGCTCGTATAAATGCATCAGTATTGAAGCTGATAACAAAAGAATCCTTGTATATGTGTGTCCTATATCCAATCTGGTAACTTACAGGGTACATCTTCGCTTTGGCTGTCCGCCATCACTAATCCGCTAGTTTGCGTTGGTGGGAGCATACAGCTTCACTCGGCCGCCACAGGACAAGCTTCTGCACTGAACTAGATGCAAGTTTTTCTGTGCTGAGCTTAATGAGAGGTATCTTTTTCATCATTGTAATTCATCAGGCGCCCTGAAGAACATTAACATAGAAAGGATACCCTTGGCCACCACCTGATGTCACATTTTCATCCACATGTCCACTCTCAGATGAATGCACTTTCCAGTGCAGCTCATATGTTGAAAAATCATACGTTCCGGGTGCAAATATGCACACTTTTAGGGGAATTTTAGCAGAACTATCAGGTTTGAGATCAACTTGAGCGGAACTCAATGAACACCAAACAAATGGTGAAATGCTTTCTGATGATTGTTTCTGAGAATGTGTTCCCTTCGTGCTTGCGATGGCTTTTATGTCGTTTTCCAGTGATACGTCATACCATCCACCCTGACCACTGGCAGATTCATGTGAAGGGGCAATCTGGCTTTTCTCTGCCATACAGTCAGATGTAACCACTCTCACGGTAGTGTTATGTTCTGAAGAATTGTGAATCACCAGTTGGATGTTAGCCTCACAGCATGACTTCGAGAAATCATGAGTAATTGTTCGAGGTCCTTCCATAAGCCACCAAACAGGATTCTGGCTGAGAGCACTGCAAAAGCAGATCAATATCAGCATATATGTTCAGGACCATCAAAAGCAACAAAGTTGTTACACTGTCAGAAGGTTCTAGCACTTGCCTGCAGTGGCAAGTATGATGAGAGAGCAGCTGTTCTGACTTGGAAGAGTTAACAGCTACTGCCTTTGAGATCAGAATAAAATCAAGTAGACCCCGTGGCACCTGAAATGAAGTCGATACATAGGTAAGCATTTGATTAACTAATGCCAAAATTTAAATATGCATACAGGAAACCAGCCACTGGCCCCATCTCGATCCAAGTGTTGTTGTGTCCAGGTTAAAGCTAAGGGCGAAAACACCACCCAGCTGGATAACACTGGGAAACAGCAAGAAAGCAGTACCGCCAAGTGGTCTAGAATGGTATTACAACCTCAGGCAGCACTCACCTTAGCTAACTTCCCTTGTTGGTGTCTTTCTTGATAGTGGAAATCAGTAATAGGTGTCCGAGAAACATCAAATACATCAGTACTACCCCCAGGAGATAAAACTATGTCACTTCCACAGGAACCGTCTGCCGGCTCAATACATGAACCTGTACTTAAATCCTGGAAATAAATAATGCATGGAAAACCATATCACCCCGCCAGATATAACGGGCATGGAAATAAAAATAAAAATAAATGGAATACATAGGGCCCAAGAAGTGTCTTGTATTTGATAGCTTGTTCAAACAATGTGTCTCCAACCTTTATCTTGAAGAAGCATGACACAGCTTGGTTTGCTGGTATTGTTTCCACAAAGCTGATGGAATCGCGCGAGGGTAATGTTGAAACTGCCCACTTAGTGCCGACACATGACAACTGATTAAGTGCAAATGAGTCTGATGGAGTCTTGTTGATTACGTCCATTCGCACAATATACTCTTGCAATCTTGATGAACACATACTTATAGCAAAGGATACATCAAGTGAAGGCAAGACCTGTAAATAAGAATTGTTTACAGACAATTAATAGATTCCAATTCCAATCTATCAAGAATTGCGTGCAAACATACAGCTGCTGGCTAAGCAAATTTGAGATTAAATAATGCAACAGTAGCATCCAAAACCACGGTGCCATTTATGGGTAGTAGTTCTACACACCTTAATCATGGGAGTACAGAGTGCTATAATGTGAGATTGAAAAATAACATATAATCAATCACACATCATACTAGCTTCCTGTATTTTGGTCCAAAACATGACAAAGATATAAAAATCTGAAATCCAAGTCTTAAAAATCTTACAGAAGTGATTTCTATCCTCTTGAGACCACCGCACTTCTATAGAACTATTACAACTTCAGAACAAAATTAAAAAAACCAGTGGCATCTAGCAATGAATTCAGACTTTCAGAGCACATCTGATTTCTGGCGAGCAGCCATAACCAGTTTCGCCAGCCACAACCTATATTTGGTAAACCAGCTGGCACAGTGAGGTTTTAGGGATTTCCGTGTGTCATAAATCTTGCCAACATATCTCATTAGAACAACTAATTATTGTAGGAAACTGGTGCCCCAATAAGCAACTAGTGCAATACTAGTTCTGAAAACATGATTCCAAATAGAATATAATGTGCATGTGCAATGAGGTAAATAATAAACATAAAACCCAATATAATATTGCTAATTTACCTCCACATTGTAATGCATGCGCAATGTGCGATATGGAATGTCAGTGGTACTCTCCATTTCATAATAGAGAGACAAATAAAGAGAGAAGTTTCCAGGAGTTGCAGCATGAAACCAAATAGGCCAAGAGAATGTGGCACCGCCTTGAATTTTAATTCCCTGGTAAGAAAGGAATGTAAATATTGTAAAGAAATCGGTAACACGGATCAGATTAGTAAAGCAAGACAGGGCCTTGAACCACCTCACCTGAGGAAATGCAAATAGCGAACCCTTGACATTTTCCTTAGTACCTTCGGATACAGTATTGCTGTCTGACTGCACATGCTTTCTTAAGCACTGTGGGAATTCAAGGTCAAGGTCTGATGAATCACCAGGAATTACAAACCTTGGATGGCTAATTTTCATTTTTATATTCTGCATGGCAGGCTTAGAAATGGTTAACATACTAAATGATGCTACAAAAGCACATATATTAAAATTTATATGCTCAATTCTGAAGAACTGAGAAATCCTTTGATCATTATGAATTACTGAACAAGGCAAAGAAATAAATATAAGGATAAAAATTCGGACCTTCACAGCATGTTCTGATTGGTTTCTCAGATTCAGCGTGAGGAGTTGTAAATCACCAGTAAATGCTTTTGTTGGCAAGCACTCAATATATCCTGTAAGTTTAGGTAAACCCTGGAGGCAAAGAACTTACAGTTACTCGCACGTCACACGAAACAAGTATTTGAAAGAAAACCCCAGACAAACAAGAACCTTTATAACAATCAGGTTGGTGTTCAAAGAACGCCGGGCCCCTCTTTTCCCTTTCTTGTTTTTCTTTTGTGTAGCCACTTCGAAGTACTGATAGCCTACTACTGAATCTGACAGGGTCCACCTTATCCCAACTAACTTCAGAATACCTATAACTTTTGGAGTCACTTCAAGTTGTATCTGGTAGAATTAAAAGGGGTAATTAGCCATTTGGAAAACTATGCACGTAAAGTTATAACACCGATATGAAGCAGCACCGTCAAATATAAATGAACAAAAATAAACCAATTCCACATGTCACAAAGGGCAACAAATTTGCTGCCCAAAACTTAATACACATATACTACCAAAATGTTTAAACTATGAATAACTGAGGCAATGATCAGTGTAAGTATTACTCGCTTGTTATGATTTCCATTATGGTTTTGTTGTAATGTCAGGGTTCAGTCAAACTCAACAATGATAATATATCTGGCTTAAAGGAATATCAAGCAAAAGCAAATAATATAGAAACTATACATGAGGCTTGCTCTGCACTAGCTATTACAACACCGTCATCAAACTACTATTTGGGCATAATAAATAGAACCATCCTTGGTTGGATCCACAACAGCACACCACGCCAATAGCAAATAAACCGTTATAGCTCTTCCTGTTTTCTATGTGACCTTCTAAGAAATATACTCCCTCAAAATGTAAGTTGTGTTGACTTTTCAGTCTCCGATGCACAACTTTGACCATGATTTGCACATAATGATATTATTCCTACATGCCAAATCCTTATAATCCTTCGTATATTAGTAGTCCAAGTTTTAAAACGTTAAACACACACATGCTAATGCGACTTATATTTTATGAAGAGGGGAGTATCATGGATTAGGGAGAATTATCTAATGGATAGTTCAAAATAATATTCGTTGTTCACATAGTAATTTGGATGTGTTATATGCAGGTCTCACGACGAAGACCTTTTTAAAGCGTTTTTTACGTGACAACGAATACATTTTTTAAGGCACCCGGACTAATGGCTAGAGATGCTTACTCTTTTGGTTTCACCTCCTCCTAATACAATGTCAAGCTTCGATACTGTGAAATTGTTTCCATCACTTTCAAATCTGCAGCAATCAACCAGAAACAACAATAATGGTATTCAGAATCTTCGGAAGAACCAAAGATATCTACATAAATAGACCTCTATAGTTGGGGGGGGGGGGGG
>LR738713.1:735920055-735956308 GCA_902687465.1 Secale cereale
GGGTAATTACGTCGAAATAGAGGGCTTTGTGTTAGCTATATCTTCCTCCGCAGCTGTTGTTAATGCACCAGTCTCTGCATGGCGAACACAATCCATCGGTGAACAAAGCAGGAGTCCTTAAGAAAGATCTTCTAATCTCAGAAAGAAAAATCAAATACCCGCACCTGAAGCATTCAAACTGGTGGAAAGCTGGCATATAAGGGAGATGCCAGACACATTGACGGAAATTTGTAAAGGATTCTTCAGCTCAACGTTCAGTTTTACTGCCTCTGCAACCAATGAAATCAAGGATTCAAAACTAGAATATCATGAGATGCTCCAACTGTCGTTACAGCGATGACATCAGATTGCTACATCCTAATTAGCGTCGGCTTTGTCTCTGTCCCTCTCTAGTCGAAATAGTCGGCATTAGGAGGGTAGTGGCCAGTTCTGCCCAGTCAAGGCAGTATTGTTCAAGAAAGTATGATTTTTTTGATAACAGGTCAAGTAAAAACTATGGTTCATTTCCAAGTAATTTCACACAGGTTATACATATTTATATAATTGAAATGAAGAGATGGGATATGTCTAGTTCAAACTAATATTTGTGTGTAACAGCTAAACAGCACAAACTACCACATGGAGTCGTGCTCTGCTGGATGAGAATATGCCATTGGTTACATGTCATAAGTGGCTGTGTCACTGAACCTAGTTGGGCTGGTAATGTGCTAGCTACCCTCAAGTTCTTCGAAAATGATTGGTCCATGTGTTTGCATAATTATACTCAAATAGATACCACAGTTTCAAGATGGAGTTCAGCTGTCGAGGCAACTATCAATTAACTCAAAATCAGTCGATTTTCTTATGGACAGTTGTACACATATTAATACAACGATAACAAGATTTACCTCCAGCAACACAAACACATGCTTTGTTGTTTCTAAAAGGAGAAGATTTTGGCTGAGTGTCAAGCCAGTTAGTTCTAACAACAGATGATGATGGGATCAATTCTTCTTCCAGCTCCTGCCAAATGCTTTCATTAACATCAACCTGTTATACAAGGTAGCTGATACAAGTTAGGAGTGCCTTCATTTTCAATCACACA
The DNA here is from genome assembly GCA_902687465.1 of Secale cereale. Taxonomy (NCBI): domain Eukaryota; kingdom Viridiplantae; phylum Streptophyta; class Magnoliopsida; order Poales; family Poaceae; genus Secale; species Secale cereale. The sequence goes on from LR738713.1 coordinate 735,921,140, forward strand.
AGTGCAAACTGATCAAAGACCTGGTTAAAGTTAAGAAAAATGATAAATGCATGGCAGTGTTTGATCACAAATTGCCCCGGAAACACCACAGGTTCAATCTTTGATTACTCCAAAAATGAAACGGTGGACAATTAGAAATATGAATGCTATGGTTGTTATGACATTACATCTGCATTTGATGCGTAAGTACGATGATCCTCATTTACAACTCTGAGTGATGACATGTTGAAAACAGGAAGTTGAAGCTTATATACATCAAACTTTTCCCCTGTACTCTGTTTACAAAAAAGAAAAAGAAAAATTAGAATAGAAAATTTGGTACAGCTGATGCAAATCATAACTGAGTTGGTCAATAACCTGAACAAAATGAAAAAAATCATTGAGGAACATGCTTTGAGTTGCCAGCGACTGATGGCTACAAGCAATAACCTCCAGCAAGTGTTTGATAGCTACATCGAATATCCCAAGGACTCCATACCACCTAATTCGTACAAGTGTCAGAGATAGTTTACAAGCAAGGACAAATGAGCAGAAAATCCGCAAGTACCTCCCAACATTAAAATGTACATGATTGTTGATGTAACTCCAAGGATTTTGTTTGTAGACAAACAGAGCATTTCTGTATGCCCGAACAGCATGTTGCTTCTGCACCATTAAGGACGAATGCTCATTGTTAAGTCAACTACTGTAGGGTTGCTAAAATGTCACTGCAGTGGAGGAATTAATATACACCTGATCAGACAAGTAGTAACTATTGCCAGCTAAGATTAGGTGAAATCCATACTTCCGAAGCATACGTGGACTTGACAACAAATAGCAACACGCAGCTTGCTCAAGCAGCACAGCAGAATGCAAGGAAGGTTCCTGAATAGTAGAAGGTTCCATCATTCATAAATGTAAGGAACTAAAAGAGAACTTTAAAAAACTAGAATAGACCATTCCACATGCTTCTAGGTATACCTCATTTGATATGCGGAAATAAACAGTTGATGCTTCCCTATGTTGTCCTCGTGTTTTAAGCATTTCTGCCCACCAAAGGCCACATCTAGTAGCATTTCTCTGGCCAGAAGATCCAATTCTCTGCAAATATGAATACTTATTGATACTTCATATGTAGAAGAGCAAGACCAAACAAGTGAAGAAAAAAGAACAATGATAAATTCAAAACCAACCAACTGAAAGAATTGAAGTAACACATAAGAATGGCAATCTCTACTTGAATGGCCCCACTGCTTTAAATTTCTTTCTATCATGCAAAATGCAAAAATATGCATCTGGCTAAATTCAGAGTTCAAACTTCCCCATCATTATGCCTATGGCCCTACCACCTATGGACGCATACTCCCAAAAAATAACAAAGGGAAAAGCATGGGCCTTCTGTATATCTCATGACTTCACAAAGGAAAAAGGAAGTTTTAGCATATTCATGGCTGGTTTGGCATGTCTGATTTGGGCTCTTGCATATCTGCTTTGAAGAAATTTTAGTGAAACATTTCACAAAGAAAAAAGGAAAGCATATTTATAGCTGGTTTGGCATGTCTGATTTGGGTCTTGCTTATCTGCTTTGCAAAAAGGAAAGCATATTCATGGCTAGTTTGGAATGTCTGATTTGGGCCCTTGCATATCTGCTTTGAAGAAATTTTAGTGAAACATTTCACAAAGAAAAAAGGACAGCATATCTATGGCTGGTTTGGCATGTCTGATTTGGGTTCTTGCTTATCTGCTTTGAAGAAATTTTAGTGTATTTATAGTTGTTATTGACTGCTTTTTCTTGCTGAGGAACTAGAAGACGAGAGTGCCAGACACATATTTCCAGATTATTTCAATGAGAACTCCCAAAAGCTCACTAATACTTGCATTGCTATACAAGGTTCATATTGATTATTCATCAGAGTTCAGATGCATCTGAAATAGAGTAAAGTGTTTCATGCAAAATGGAATAAGAAATCATTTTTCCCATGTCTTCCCACTATATCAGATTCTCTTTTTCTCTGGAGAACACTGAGCACTATGGCCACTAGCACAGAAAAAAGATGTATAAATTTATCAACAATGTTAAGCAATAATTATTTGTTCATGTGTGTAAACCTAAAAGTGGATTTCTAAAGGAAATAAATACCAAATATGTAGTGAAGGCATTTTCCATGCAATATTCAGCATCCTTCCTTGACTGATCTAACATGAAATAGCAAAGTCCACTCATCTCCTGCAAAAGACGCAGGCATACATCATAGGAGTGAATTTCTATTATAGATATATAACGGGCCATAACAACGAAGTCAGTATCAATTTCATTATTCACCGTAAAGCAGTTCAGAAACTCTGTTACTGTGAAATGAATTTGAAAGCATATCATCTGGTCTATCGTATAAGTAAGTCACAGTTCTTGTCAATTATTCTTATGGTAAAGAATATATCTTGATTTACTGAAACTACTAGGCAGCACATATCTCTTTAGAATTGCCACTAGCTGTACCTTTAGTTCAAAGCCAAAATCATTATACATGATGACCATGTACCCATGCATAAAGTACTTAAAAATAAGTTAAGTAAATTCAAGCACCTGAACACCAGCAAAACGCTTCCAAGCTTTATCAAGCTTATAATCTGTCGAAAGTAATCTGTAATTAGACAAAGCAAGCTCGTAGTCTCTTAACATGAAAGCATAGTCACTGAGAACTCTGATCTGCGACTCTATGGAGGTGAATGTATACCTGTTGAGAAAAAGTGTTACTGCAAAAGGGCAGATTTGAAAAGAATAAATACAGTAAAAAGTGTCAAACATAAATACTTACATTGGGCCATTTGCAGCTTCTGGGACATCATCTCTCTTTCTCCACCACAAGTTCTTTATCTGATTTCTAAAGCCCTTTCTTGTTGTGGCTACCTAGAACAATACTGAATTTTACTAAACAATACATTTGAAAATGGTAGAAAAAAAAACTAACAACATACCTGCTGATTGAGCACACGGATCTTTTGCTCCATGTAGGGAATGATATGATTAGAAGCAAAATCTTGCATAAAATCCTTTATCTGATATAAAGAAACAGCAATTAGTATGTTAGCTTAACTGCCAGCTTCAAATCTTTGCATGCAAAACTAAACCCCAGAGGATGACCTGGCCTAGTACTAGAAACTAAAAGAAAATACGATATGTCCTCCTTGACATTAGTTCCTCAAAAACATCGAATCAATCGACTAACAAGTCAGTTGCTCACACTACTGTCAAAAGCACAATAGGTCTTCAACCCAACTAACAACATTCCTAATTGAACTGGTGAGTTTGTTAGATACTGTGAAAATTGAACAAAGTTTTATGAAACTTTTATGTGCCAAGACAAGCTAAACAGAGATTGGAGAAGCAGTAACTTGCTATTACTTCAGATGCTGCAATACCTCGTTCAAATCATCCGTGTTAAGGAAACAAGTTCCTTCATGATTGTGCAGGCCATGAGCTTTCTGCAGTCAGTCAAGACAAGACTATAAGTAGATTGCATACCCGCTCAACTACGTAGACATAACAAAAATATTAAGTTACACGGAGCACTTACATAGGTTGACCACGAATTATCAGCATCACTGCCATCCGCTTGTGTAGAAGAGTTAATACTCAGCAATTTACAATCATTCACGCCCAGGGTGGTCCTCATTTCCGCTAAGATGTTCACAGCTCTTGACAAAGGAAGTAACACGTGTCAACCAAAGAATGTAAAGAATCAGAACTTAATAAGAAGACACGGCAAAATCAACAAATGACAGCAGTCGAGCAAAAATATACTAAAAAAGAACAATGCACGGAATCCATTTAATATCCCACTATTCAAGTGTGATGCACTTCCTTTTACCAATGCAAGCAGTTAAAACATAGCTATTACCTTAATTGCATGTTCCAACTTAGATAAGCATAACCTGGGACGAAATAAGTTATTCTAAATGGGGTAGGCCGGCCCTATTTGGCAAAGCTTAGCTTCTTCAACAAGCTGGCCTAATTGAGAGGCTTCAGGTTCCTCATACGAAGGGGGCTCAAAAGTTTCCCGAGAAGGCACACTCGCCACTCAGTTATGGGGACTTAAGCTTCCTGTGGCATTTAAGATTATCAAACTGAACAGCCCTTCAACTGGGCCCTTAGCTGCCAGATGAAGATACAGCTCACTATTCCAAAGAAAGGTAAACAAGCTGACACCTACTGCACCCCTAAGTGCTCATGTGGTATATACTAGCTTTGAGTAAAGCCTTGCATGCCATTTAAATATTATATAATGGTTTGGGGTTTGTTTTAATTATAAGAACAAATGCATTAAACAGCAAAACAGGACTTTGATCATTATAATTCACATAAATATGTGGTTGATGTTGTTAATATAGGTGGACATAAGAGGGCTTGGTAGACTCAACAGTTGAGATTATATTATACAAAATTAACACCATTGGATTCATAAATTTGAAAGGACATTCTTATGGTTGTGATTTTGCAACTATTAACAATGTATTGTATGAGATTTATGGTCAAAGCTAAAATTTGGACAGTTAAAATGTGCCTATATTTTGGAATGCATGTATTACTTGTTAGCATTTCTCAATAGTTCATTTCACTAATGCAAGGAGAGTGTGTTCCCTATTATGAGGAGAAAGGAATAGTACATCTCTTGTGGTCCATCTTGTTGTTCATGAAGTACAAGATAATGCTTCAGAATCTGGGGATCCATTATGCCTTCATTTAAAAGAGGAGGCAACTGATTTGCGTTGAACAGATCAGCGAATTTGCTGATTGGCTCTTTGTCCTTTGACGATACAACTAAAAGACCTGTTAACAATAATCAGAGTATGAGGAAGAATAGATTCTGCAAATAAAAGAAAGCTAAGAGTAAAGAACCGAGACTCACATGCCACGGGGTGATCAAATGTTTCATGGTCTGAAAAGGACAGTGTCCGCACTAGCTCTCTGTTGAACCTCTTAATCCACAATGGGCACAACTCAGCTTCAGGCTCTGAAATTGTAGCAATATGGAATTCTATGTAAGAAATATGGAACCAATAAACAGCAAACACCAACCCTATGACTGAACCACATGGATATAATGATCAGCTTGAGTAAGACATCAAAACGACCAAAGCATTCATCAACCAATTAGATACATCAGAACACCAACGAAATGGAGGTTGACAGCATATTGACACAACAAAACAGGCAATTTGAGCAACACATATTGTGGAATGAATGCTCTCCATGTGCGCTCACTGTAACATTTGGGGAAAAAGGTTGTGCTTGCTCACTAAAGATTTCTAACATTAAGATTATTGGAAATATTTGAACAAATTAGCAATCCGGCTACTCTGGTTATAGTCCCTCATAAAAATGTTTCTTCGTAAGGATCTCACAATATGATTGCATACAGAGGCAGTGCAAGGGTTCTCACTTTTGAGCACATCTTCCAACTGTGGCGGGTCTGAAAGCAAATCTGGAAGAGCGTTCTCGTTGGCCTCGGAAACCACCAGCTTAATTCTCGCATCTGCAACCTGTTCCAACACAAGGATGGTCATCATCAACAGCAGAAGGCATCTACAAATACAAGTATACAGCACATTCCACAAGGTTCACCTCACAGTCCTGCTTCCGGACATCCGACGCGTACACCATCCGAATCTTGAACTGTTGGAGCCTGTAAGGCTGGTCACTCGCTGTGCGAACGGGCACTGCTCAAACCGACACACGAAACGCCGCATGAGGTCACAGAACCGAATCAAACGAAATGCGAAAAGCATTGCAGGGAACCAGCTGAAGCCGGCGTCGGGGAGGCGCATTACCGTCGATTTTTTTCAGGAGGGAGAACGGGGAGAGCATGTCGACGAAGCTGAGGCCGCTCTTGCGGCACGCGGCCTCGGCGAGCGGGGTGGTCAGCACCATCACCACCGGGGTGACGTCCTCGAGGAGGAGCCGCCCCAGGTAGCTCCGGAGCGGATCCATCGCGCCAAAACCCTAGCGGATCGAGCGGGGCCAGTCCGAGCGGCCGGCGATGCGAATTGCGTGATGCGGGAGCGGGGACCGGGCCGCGAGCTGGCTCTTCGTGGTGAGCGGCACGGCTTGGACGGGGTCTCCGGCGGAGGGAAGGGGGGAGGGGGGGGTCGCCGGAGAGGTCTGCGGCGACGGCGAGGCGGTGACGGTGGTGGTGTGATCTGGAAGGGCGCGAGGTAGGGGAGAAGACGACCAGTGGGCGTATCGTATTGGGTTGGGTAGTTAGATGGACGGGCTGGATACTTGGGCTAGGCGGGTATGATGATGATGGGTCCGGAAGCTAGTATACAAGGCCAACGGCCCACTAGATTGGACTCCACACGAAATCAATTAACCTCTCCCTAGTGATCATTGTCATCGTCTGGTGATCTTCACGATACTTCTTCGTCATCGTTTAGTGATCATCGTATTTTGTGAGAATAAATTTACTCTCATTCTTTGGGCGATAACATGACATTAGAGAGTTTTCTGTCCTCGCATATCCGATTATTCGATAAGTTTAGGTTGTCGTGTCAAACTTTTTTTGTTGGTTTGTTTCTTTGTGAAGTTTCACGCTCCCGCATCTAGGGGGTAACGAGGTGACATCATGATGAAGATTTTGTGATCCGACGTCCTGCATTTCTAGAAGATCATCCCCGGCCCAAATACGTTCATCGATCCAGGCTTTCCATCTTTTTCGATGGGTGACTCAAGATACTTTCAAAAATCATTGTTGATAATGTTCAAGCGGGTGAAATGACAACCTCATTGCTCCAGTCCAACTGCACAAAGGTGGGAAATGTACAAGTGAACATGGTTGGTTGTAGTTGCTTTCGGGAAGTAAGATATGGAAACGTAAGAATGGAACAGAAAGAAAGTTGTGTGCAAGTTATTCTTCGATTCCAAGCGAAAGACGGTGAAATGGTGCAGAGTGTTCCTGAGCAAAAGACTAGAGTATGCCGTAATCCTATACCCAATAGAGTGATCCTCGTTGTACTTGTCTTGATATGCAACCTATCCACCTCATTATATGTTCCACGTCAACAATGTCATCATTATTTTTTTCAATTAGCTTTCTCGACGCATCACTTTGATGGCAATTATTTTTTGCCCAGTAGTTCTTCATGACACACTGGTTTGTTTTGTACCGAAAGCCCACTATGTTGGGCCCGATCGCACAACTTCCTTTTCACACTAGTTCAAAATCACTAATTGAGGAGTACCCCTTGCAGTGGTCACTCTCATCTTATTAGTTGGTGACAAGTGGGGCACCGCATCTGCGCCACCTTTTGCAATGAGAGAGTTTTGATCGGACTTCTTTTCACGCGTAGGGAGAGATGGGTAGGTTTATGCGTGCTTTACTCTACTCCTATAAAAATGTGAGTCGGTGATGATGTGTGTCTGCCTTTGTGTCATCTGCACCGTTTGATCTGAAACGTAAGGTTGAGATTTAGTCTTGATGCCCCAAGTTCCCCGAAACAGAACACCAACAGTTTGGATGTTCTCCTTTCTCCTCCTCTTTGGAAAGGCACCGAGCCTACGAGAACCCTCTCCCAAATTCATGTGCTTAGCCCCTCCTCTTTCTTCCCTGGTAATAGTTGAACTTGAGTTGGGCGAAGATCCTTCTCCTTTTGTATCTCCTGTTGTAGTTAGGGTGCTAATAGATCAGATTTGGCTTCGAGCTTACCCCTGTGTCTCTTCTTCTAGATCTGGTGTGCAAGCCATCAGAGACGGAGAAGAAGATGACAGCGGCGGTTGCTGCCATGTCCAAGTTTGTTTTCTAAAGTGAGTAAGTTACTTTGTTTTTCCCGGTGTGGCTGTTGGGGTTGATTACTTTTTGAGCCTAACTCGAGTTCTCTTCTCAACATCCAACGTGAGCTTGTTACTTCTATGATGCCCATGGAGGCTACCGGCACTAGGACCACCATGACTAGGCCTGGGCGTTGTAGGCACGAAGGATTTCTGCGGGTGGCGAGTTACTCGTTCCCGGCAGTACTGGGCCAACTACCTCGAGCCATCATTTTTGTTCCCAACCATGTTCGCCACTCTGTAAGTTTTGTGTTTTTCTGTCAGATCTGAAGAAGCGGAGATGTGTGATCCGTGCAGCTGTGTGTTTGGAACCATGGCCTCTCCTAAACATGTGTTGGAAGCGAATTGGTTGTGGATCTATGAAGTACCTTATGAACTGCGAAGTAATTTAGACTTGGGGAATTACTGAGTTCCATCCCCTCGGGTTGTTACCAGATTTTCTATTTAATATTCATTTTTTTCATTGTGGTCTGTGTCAGATTTTATACTTGCAAGATTTTGTGCAATGAAAATGGACCAGCGATACGTCCATTTTGCATCATGCTTTTATGTTGATATTTATTGCACTATGGGCCGTTATTACACGTTATGTCACAATACTTATGCCTTTTCTCTCTTATTTTACAAGGTTTACATGAAGAGGGAGAATGCCGGCAGTTGGAATTCTGGGCTGGAAAAGGAGTAAACATTGGAGACCTATTATGCACAACTCAAAAAGCTCCGAAACTCCACGAAACACCGTTTTAGAAAATATAAAAAATATTGGCGAAAGAGATCTGCCAGGGGGGCCACCACCTGTCCACGAGGGTGGGGCGTGCCCCCTGCCTTGTGGGCTAGCCGGTGACCCCCCGATGCCCATCTTCTCCTATATGAGGTGTTTTGACCTGGAAAAAAAATCAGAAGGAGGCTTTCGGGACCAGACGCCGCCGTCTCGAGGCGGAACCTTGGCGGAACCAATCTAAGGCTCCGACCGAGTTGTTCTGCCGGGGATACTTCACTCGGGGAGGGGGAAATCGTCACCGCCGTCATCATCAACAACTCTCCCATCTTGGGGAGGGTTATCTTCATCAACATCTTCACCAGCACCATCTCCTCTCAAACCCTAGTTCATCCCTTGTATCCAATCTTTGTATCAAAACCTCAGATTGGTACCTGTAGGTTGCTAGTAGTGTTGATTACTCCTTGTAGTTGATGCTAGTTGGTTTACTTGGTGGAAGATCATATGTTCAGATCCATTATGCATATTAATACCCCTTTGATCATGAACAATATTATGTCTTGTGAGTAGTTACGTTTGTTCCTGAGGACATGGAAGAAGTCTTGCTATAAGTAGTCATGTGAATTTGGTATTCGTTCGATATTTTGATGAGATGTATGTTGTCTCTCCTCTAGTGGTGTGATACGTCTCCAACGTATCTATAATTTTTTATTGTTCCATGCTATTATTTATGATGTTTTGGATGTTTAATGGGCTTTGTTATACACTTTTATATTATTTTTGGGACTAACCTACTAACCCAAAGGCCCAGTCCAGATTGTTGTTTTTTGCCTGTTTTCGTGTTTTACAGAAAAGGAATATCAAAGGGAGTCCAAAAGGAAGAGATATTTTTGGAGCAAAATACGCATGTGAGACTTGAGAACCACGGAGTAGGGCTGACGTGGCGTCCACGAGGGTGGGGGCGCGCCCCCTGCCTCGTGGGCACCCCGTTTGGCCCCCGGTGCCCTCCTTCCTCCTATATATACCTACGTACCCCGAAACTATCAGAACAACAGAGAAAACCCTAGTTCCATCGTCGCAACCTTCTGTTCCCGTGGGATCCCATCTTGGGGCCTATTCCGGAGCTCCGCCGGAGGGGGGATCTACCACGGAGTGCTTCTACATCATCATCATCGCCTCACCATGAGTTGTGAGTAGTTTACCACAGACCTTCGGGTCCATAGCTAGTATCTAGATGGCTTATTCTCTCTCTTTTGATCGCAATACCAAGTTCTCCTCGGTCTTCGAGGAGATCTATTCGATGTAATCTCTTTTTGCGGTGTATTTGTCGAGATCCGATGAATTGTGGGTTTATGATCAAGATTATCTATGAGAAATATTTGGTTCTTCTCTGAACTCTTTATGTATGATTATAATATCCTTGCAAGTCTCTTCGAGATATTGGTTTGGTTTGGCCTACTAGATCTATAGTTATTGCAATGGGAGAAGTGCTTGGCTTTGGGTTCAATCTTGCGGTGTCCTTTCCCAGTGACAGTAGGGGCAGCAAGGCACGTATTGTATTGTTTCCATCGAGGATAAAAATATGGGGTTTATATCACTATGTTTGAGTTTATCCCTCTACATCATGTCATCTTGCTTAAGGTGTTACTCTGTTCTTATGAACTTAATACTCTAGATGCATGCTGGATAGAGGTCGATGTGTGGACTAATAGTAGTAGATGCAGAATCGTTTCGGTCTACTTGTCTCGGACGTGATGCCTATATATAATGATCATGCCTAGATACTAGATAGTCTCATAATTATTCTCTTTTCTATCAATTGCTCGACAGTAATTTGTTTACCCGCCGTAGAATATCTGAAAGAACATGCGGTGCCCCCATGTTTGGTTTTGGTAATTGATGACAATCTCTATGGACTAATGGTTGCCTTGAGTTATATTTGAAGGGTTTGTCCATAGGCTTTTCTTGGAGTCCATGTGTTGGTTTCAAGGAGAGTTTGTGATGACCAAGGTGCTATTAAGGAATTATCCAAAGATTGGTCTTGTGAGTGTTGAGCTTATTGCTAGCATGTCTTGAAGAAGAAGAGTGTGCTATCATTCATGTTTACCTTCAAGACATCATCCAAATGAAGTGAGTTGTAAAGATTCAAGGTTGATCAAGACTAAGTGAAGGAGTGAATCAAGTTGATCAACACACAAAGCGTAGAAGATGTACCGAGAGGGATCAAGCAATCCCATGGTATGGTAAGCATTGTAAATCACGCTTTGTGTACTAACCCATGGTCTTCGCGAGAGTTCTTTGTGGGGTTAGGTTGAGGTGTGCAAGTTCAAGTAGGATCATCACAAAGAGATCATATGCTTGAAGCTTGCCGTCCATTGTGGTGGCAATGGACTTGTGAAGATGTGTCGAAGAGTGGCTCACCCATAGTGGTGTATGGGGGAGCAATCTACTAGTCTTCACCGAGCCAATGCAATCAAGAAAGGTGGTCCAACTTGAGGGAGTCAAGATCGTCACCATCCATCTCAAGTGGACTATGTGCAAGGCAAAGGTTTGCCCTTGATAGGTTTTCTATTTTACCGGTCTTGTCGTGGATTTAACATGGCAGATGTCCTGGTGAAAGGACTTAGTCGTGAGGCCATCGCCCGGGTTAGCTTAAAGGGGTTAAAGCGAACGAAGGACACATGGATTTTTATACTAGTTCGGCCCCTTCGATGAAGGTAAAAGCCTACGTCTAGTTTGGTGTGGTATTGCTTGTGCTTCGATGGCCAGGGAGCGAATCAGCTTTGCCTGTGTCTCGAGATGTTGTTTCTTGTCCCTGAACCATCGCCTGGTCGTCCCTTTATATAGGAGGTGACGCCCGGTCCGGTTTACAAAGTCCCGAGGCCGGCTCATAAAAGTGTCCGCCACGGTCTCTATTCTTTCTATCTTGCATCCCAAGTTATATAGTATGACGGTTTACAAAAACATGGGCCTTATACATGGGCCCTGAACCTCCGTGGGCTATAACCTTCTATTACATATTATATTGGGCTTCTGATAATATAATCTTAATAACGTAAACCGGACCCTCCTAGCCGGTTTATACCTGATAGTAATATCCCTGACATTAGGCCCCAGTTTGGTTCGAACTTGTTCATGTCAGTCTTCAAAGTCTTGTACGAATTTCCTTTTCTGTAGCTCTGGTATACTTCATAAACCGGACATGACATCATATCTTGGAATTGCTTCAACCTGTCATGACATCATCTGCGCATTTAATGCCCACATCTGTTTGTTACCTTTCTTTATTACCGCCCGAAAATCGAGGCGATAGCTCAATCCATATCTGATTTTCGGCCTCCTCGATTCCCGCGCCTGCCATTTTTATCTCTTCGGCCTATAAATAAGGCCAAGGGCCACCTCTTTTACCCCCTCTGCTTCGTCTTCCTCTGTCTCCAGCGCTCAAGCTCCCGCCGTCGTCCTTCGAGCTCATCGTCGTCAGCAAGCCCGGCCGCTGCATCGACCTGAACGCGTCCAGAAAACTCACCGCTGTCCTTTGCTTCCTCGGGTACGTTATCTCCTTTTCCCCATAGATCTTAGTTCTAGGGTTTCTCCGTAGCTCGCCTGCAGACACCTGTTCTTCGTTGCTCATCACCATAGACCATTCCCTGGCTGTAGATGTAATATTTTTAGGTCAACTCTCGTGCGTATACCTCCGCTCCGTCATTATAACTTTAGTTCCTCTCATACCACTAGTTTAGATTGGATCTGTAAAAACTTCCGCTGTTTTTGCTGAATATGACTTGAATTGTTTTGCCTTTTTCCTGCATCGTAGATCCATATTTGCCTCTGCTTCATGTGAAAGTTGTTTCTCACACTTTAGATCTGCAGCTTATCTGCTTATGTTACCGGTTTAATTGTAACCTGCGCCTCATATGCCTGCCCTGACGGTTTAGATTTAGTCCTGCATCCTGTAATTGGCGGTTTAACTTTCTCCTTCTATTGTCATAAACCGGTAGCTGTCTCGTTCATGCTTGCTCCGGATTAACGGGTACCATTAGTCCCTTGCTTAAACCGTCAATTAGGTCGATACTTTCACAAAACACGTCGGTTTGCATCCAGTAGATTTGTAAAACCGGGACTTGTATTGTATTTTTCAGCACTCCCTCATTGGAAAAGATGGCTAAACAGTTCGTTGCTTGCAATTGGGTCCCTTCCCGGATTATCGAGGACGACTTAGTAAAGGCGGCCTCAATTGGCATTCTGGGTCCTAAAGAGGGTCTGCACTGGCGGGCCCCTGGAAAGGAGTGTCCTCCTAAACCTAAGGAAGGAGAAATCCTCGTTTTCTTTGATCATCTGGCCCGGGGCTTTAGCCCACCCGGTTCAAAGTTCTTCCGTGACGTCCTAGCCGATTTCCAACTCCATCCACAAGACATAGGTCCCAATTCCATATCCAACATCTGCAACTTCCAAGTCTTCTCAGAGGCATATCTGCAAGAGGAGCCATCTGTGGAGTTGTTCCGGGATTTCTTTCACCTGAATCGCCGGACTGAATTCTCCGACGGGCCCCATACTGAACTCGGCGGCGTGAGCATCCAGAAAAAGGAAGGATGTCAGCTTTCCTCACGCCACTCTTCACAGCCATCCAAAAGAATGGAACCAAACTTGGTTCTATTGCAAGGATACTTCACCCGAGGGAGAAAATCTGCTGCCGGGTTATCGCGCTTACCGCCTGACGCCGAATCATCCTTTCCCGCAACGTTTGAGCGCCCAAGACCGGGTTCGATATGCCCCTCAACTTTCCAAGCTCAGGGCTTTCGTAGCTAACGGTCTAACCGAGGTTGACTTTGTTCGATGCTGGCTCTTTTGGAGTATTCTTCCATTAAGCCGGTGCTCAAGCTTAATGTGTGAATATACTGGCAATCCGGAAGATCCTCAGCGTCACACAAAAATAGTGCTTCCTGACAACGAAGTTACTGAATCTGCAAAGAAGATGTTGAACATCCCCCCTGGAAGAATGCAGCCAGACCGGTTTAGCTCCTTTCTGCACAAACAACAAACCACCATCGGTAAGACTGTTCTGACCCTTTCTTTTCGCTTTAATCCGCTCAAATCGCTTGTCTTCAATATAATTTTATTCCTTTACACATGCCAATGATCCCTTCTGGAAGAGGAAGGCTCAAGATAAACCGGCGAAGCCAACCCGCAAGAAGAGTTTAGCCGTAAAGAAGAAGAAAACGGCTGCCGTTTCCGGTTCAAACCCTGAAGAAGATGATCCGGCTTCTGAGGTAATGCTTGACTCTTATGTCCCTTGAATTCTCTTCGTCTACATTTATGTCAATAATGTCCTTTCCCAGGATCCGGCGGAGGGAAGTAAAGCGTATGAAGTTGAGGTAATTTCAGAACCGTTGCCACCCAAGATTCGCCGGGTAGCTCGGAAATATCCCTTTTCTCACCCTTATGCTCAACTGGATCCTGACTTTCTTTTGAAGAAACAGCAACATGAGGCTCGCCGGACCACACGCCACAGTGGTCACGTGGTTGAATCATTCGGATTACCCCACACGCCAGCTCGCAGACGCCGCTCCGAGGTTTTTCTTACTCCAACCCTTCTTCATCCAAAAGCAGGTCTTATCCGCAAACCTCTTAAATCGTCTGATCCCAACTACGAGGAAGCCCTCTATCTTCTTCCGGTGAGTCGACTGCTACTCAAGTCCCGGTGCTTAAGACCGTTCCTGGGTAAATCATCTTTCCAAATGTCCGGTTTACTTTTCCATTTTGACGTTATGAATTTCATTGCTCTTTCGTTTTTTCAGTATGCCCAAGCCTAGCAAAAAGGCGAAATTAAATAAACCGGCTACCGAACACACCACCGCTGAACCGGCAGAGGATCTTGAAGCGGCCAACCCTCTGGAGGAAAATATTGAATTTCAACACGATGATCCCTCCCCTATGGATCATGAAGATCTTGCCGCTCCGAGGGGTGATGCTATGGAGAACACTGCTGAACCGGCAAGCCCTGTCCGGGTTAGTCCTCCTCGGGCTAGCCCGGCTCTTGTTAGTCCGGTGCGCACTGCTGATCCCCCCTGGCCAACCGCTGCCTCGACAGAAGATGTTGAGATAACTAGGATAGGTTTCTCTGCTCCTGTCGTGGATTTAGCACGGTAGATGTCCGGGTTAACGGACTTAGGTGTGAGGCCATCGCTCGGGTTAGCTTAAAGGGGTTAAAGCAGACGAAGGACACATGGATTTTTATACTAGTTCGGCCCCTTCAATGAAGGTAAAAGCCTACGTCTAGTTTGGTGTGGTATTGCTTGTGCTTCGATGACCAGGGAGCGAATCCGCTTTGCCTGTGTCTCGAGCTGTTGTTTCTTGTCCTGAACCGTCGCCGGGTCGTCCCTTTATATAGGAGGCGACGCCCAGTCCGGTTTACAAAGTCCCGAGGCCGGCTCATAAACGTGTCCGCCTCGGTCTCTACTCTTTCTATCTTACATCCCAAGTTACATGGTATGACGGTTGACAGATCATGGGCCTTATACATGGGCCCTAAACCTTTGTGGGTTATAACCTCCTGATACATACTCTACTGGGCTTCCGATAAGATAATTCTACTAGTGTAATCCGGACCTTCCTAGCCGGTTTATGCCTGCTAGTCATATCCCTGACATTAGGGCCCAGACTGATTTGAACTTGTTCATGTCAGTCTTCAAAGTCTTGTACGAATTTCCTTTCTGCAACTTGTATGCTTCATAAACCGGCCATGACGTCATCTCCTGAAATTGCTTCAATCTATCATGACATCATCTGCGCATTTAACGCCCGCATTTGTTTGTTGTCTTTCTTTATTGCCACACCGAAAATCGAGGCGACAACTCAATCTTTATCCGATTTCTAGCCTCCTCGATTCCCGCGCTTACCGTTTTATCCCCTTGGCCTATAAATACAGCCGAGGCGCATCTCTTTTCCCCTTCCGCTTCTTCTTCCTCCGTCTCCAGCGCTCGAACCTCCACCGTTGTTCTTCGAGCTCGCCGTTGTCTACAAGTCCGTCCGCTGCATCGACCTGAACGCTTCCAGAGAACTTGCCGCCGTCCTTTGTTTCCTCGGGTATGCTATCTTCTTCCCCATAGATCTCAGTTCTAGGGTTTCTTATGTAGCTCGCCATGAACCCTCGTTCTTGTAGTTCATCGTTGTAGATTGATTCTAGCTGTAGATGCAAGATTTGTTAGATCATCCCTTGTTCGTGTGCCTCCTCTCCATCATCATATCCTTAGTCTCTCTGGCATTGCTAGTTTAGATCGAATCTGTAGAGAACTTTCATTGCCTTCACTAAATATGACCGTAATTGTTCTGTCTTTTTTCTGCGCCGTAGATCCATACCTTACCTCTGCTTATGCGAAAATTGTTTTTCGCACTTTAGATCTGCAACTTATCTGCTTTATTTCACAGGTTTAATCATAGTCCGCTTCTCATATACTTGCCTTGACGGTTTAGATATGAACTTGCATTCCATAGTCGACGGTTTAACTTCTTCTTTTTGTTACCATAAACCGGTGGCTGTCTTGTGCACACCTGATCCGGATTAGGGGGTACCATTAGCCCCTTGCTTAAACCGTCAATTAGGTCAATATCCTCACAAAACTGCCGGTCTGTTCTGCTAGTTGTAAAACGGGTCTTGCATTGTATTTTTCAGCACTCCTTCATCAGAAACGATGGCTAAACAATTTGTTGCTTGCAATTGGGTTCCTTCCCGGATCACTGAGGATGACTTAGTAAAAGTTGCTTCAATCGGCCTTCTCGGTCCAAGAGAGGTTCTGCACTGGCGGGCCCCTGGAAAGGAATGTCCTCCTACACCCCAGGAAGGAGAGATCATTGTTTTCTTTGATCATCTGGCCCGGGGCTTAGTCCGCTCGGTTCAAAGTTCTTCCGCGACGTCCTAGCCAAATTCCAAGTCCATCCACAGGACATAGGTCCCAATTCCATATCCAATATATGCAACTTCCAAGTCTTCTCGGAAGCATACCTTCAAGAGGAGCCATCAGTGGATCTATTCCGGGATTTATTCCATCTGAACCGCCGGACTGAGTTTTCTGATGGGCCTCACCAAGAACTGGGTGGTGTCAGCATCCAGAAAAGGAAGGATGTAAGTTTTCCTCACGCCGCTCTTCACAGCCACCCCAAAGAATGGAACCAGACTTGGTTCTATTGTAAGGATACTTCACCTGAAGGAGAGAATCTGCTGCCGGGTTACCGTGCTTACCGTCTGGCTCCAAATCATCCTTTGCCGCAGCGTTTAAGCGCCCAAGACCGGGATCGATATGCCCCTCAACTCTCCAAGCTCAGGGCTTTCGTGGCTAACGGCTTAAGCGGGGTCGATTTTGTTCGATGCTGGCTATCTTGGAGCATTCTTCCCTTAAGCCGGTGCTCAAGCTTAATGTGTGAATATACCGGCAATCCGGATGATCCTCAGCGTCACATTGACATAGTACTTCCGGATAACGAAGTTACTGAGTCCGCAAAGAAGATGCTGAATATTCCTCTGGAAGACTGCAGCAAGACCGGTTTAGCTCCTTTCTGCAAAAACAAGAGGCCACCGCCGGTAAGATTTATGTTGTTCCTTTCTTTTCATCTTAATCTGTTCATACCAGTTGTCTTCAACTTGTTATTTATTCCTTTGCACAGGCCAACAATCCTTTCTGGAAGAGGAAAACTCAGGATAAACCGGCGAAGCAATCACGCAAGAAAACCTTTGCTGTGAAGAAGAAGAAAGCTGTTGCTGCTTCAGGTTCAAACCCTGAAGAAGACGATCCGGATTCTGAGGTACTAATTAACCCTTATATCCTCTGATCTCCCTTTGTCTGAATTTATGTTAATAATGCCTTTCCTCAGGACCTGGCGGAGGGAAGTAAAGCGGAGGGAGTTGAGGTAATTTCTCTCTCTTCTGATTCAGAACCGTTGCCACCCAAGATCCGCCGGGTATCCCAGAAATATCCATTTTCTCACCCTTATGCTCAATTGGATCCCAACTTTCTTTTGAAGAAACAGCAGCATGAAGCTCGCCGGACCACGCGCCATAGTGGCCATGTGGTTGAATCGTCCGGAATACCCCTTACGCCGGCTCGCAGACGCCGCTCCGAGGTTTTGCTCACTCCAACCCTTCTTCATCCAAAAGCAGGCCTTATACGTAAACCACTTAAACCGTCTGATCCCAACTATCAGGAGGCTCCTTTGTCTTCTTCCGGCGAGTCGACCGCTACGCAAGTCCCAGTGCTCAAAACCGTT
This sequence comes from Secale cereale, assembly GCA_902687465.1. Lineage (NCBI taxonomy): Eukaryota > Viridiplantae > Streptophyta > Magnoliopsida > Poales > Poaceae > Secale > Secale cereale. The sequence continues at coordinate 735,938,920 of LR738713.1, forward strand.
CCTGGGTAAGTCCTTCTTTCAAACCTCTGGTTTATCTTCCTGTTTTCAACTTTGTGATTCTCATTGTTCTTTTGACCTTTATCAGAATGCCCAAGCCTAGCAAAAAGGCAAAAGCAAATAAGCCGGCTGTGGAGACCACTACTGCTGAACCGGTCGAGGACCCTGAAGCGGCCATCCCTCCAGAGGACAACTTTGAAGTTCAGCTCGATGATCCCGCTCCTATGGATCATGAAGATGTTGCTGCTCTGGGAGGTGATGACATGGAGAACACGGCTGAACCGGCAAGCCCTGTCCGAGTTAGTCCTCCTCGGGCTAGCCCGGCTCCTGTCAGCCCAGCACACACTGCTGATCCCCTTCAACCGACGGCCACCTCAACGGCGGATGTTGAAATAACTAGGATAAGATTCTCTGCTCCCACCGAGCCTGTTGCCCTGGCTAGGCATACTGCCAAGGAAGAGAAACTTCAACAAGATAAAGGCAAGTGGAGCACAGACCTATCAAGCTATGCTCAGTAAGTGCCTAGGAACTCCATTTCGGGTATCTGAACCGGCTCTTCACCAGCCGTGACTATGAAGCCGGGTTAATCAACATGATGAAAGATAAATATGAGGTGACTTTATTTCCTCTTACCTTTCGTTTCTGCTATGTACTTTGTAATTCTACCTTTAGGCCATAGTAGCCCCCAAGTGCCGGTAGCTTCACTGTAGGTGAACCGGGACTTCAATTATGTCTGAGAATGAACTTACATTAGCCCCCAAGTGCCAAGGGCATAACCTGTTTATGTGCTTGGGACTTGTCTGAAATTTTTTGCTTTGCTTACTTCAATTGTACATTAGCCCCCAAGTGTCAAGTGCATAACCTGTTATGTGCTTGAGACTTTGAATAATCTGTCCTTCTCACACGTTTCTTTTCTTGCAGGCTGACTTGAACCGAAGAGCTTCGGAGGGAACTGAGCTCCTGAATAGCTTGGCCTTCCATGAGGCTGCTTCAACCAAAGCTAAGGAAGAACTCGTCCTTGCTTTGACTAACATGGAAAAATTGAAGAAATATTTTTGAAGCGGAGCGGTCCACATGGGAGGTGCAAAGGGACGCTCTAGAAAAAAGAGCAAAGGATGCCGAATCCGCTCTGAATCCGGTTACGCAAGAACTATCCGGGTTGAAACAGCAAATAGAGAACATGACTTCTGCTATCTTCGGTGAGCATCTGTCTTCATATATTTGTATCCTTGCAATCTTTGTTCCGCTCCGGTTTAACTCGCCAATTGCATACAGGGACGCGCATAACTCATCTTGGAGATGATGTCTGGAAGAAACTCAAGGCAGCTTATACCCTGGTGGAGCAGCTCTACTCCGGCACTCAAAGGGCTATCAGTGCCATGTCGCACAATAAACCGGCGCCGACCACCATCCAAGCCACCCTGGAAAAGTTGTCTGTCCTACCTGCGCGTCTTGTTGAGGTGAAGAAGTCTGATGCGCGAGCTGGCTCTCTCATGGCGCTGACCCGGGCCAAAGCATGGGTCCCTGATTTTGATCCGGCGGAAGCCATGAACGGCTATCCCAGCATGAAAGAGGATGGGTCAGCCTTCTCTGCTGAAGATCTCCGCTCTTTGACCAAGGATATACGCCCTCTCGCCAGTAAGCTTGCCGATGAAGCAGATTTGACAAGGTATCATCCGGCTTACGATCTAGAAAATTCGCGGGTGGAGCGGCCGGTTTACGACACTGAAAATCTGATCCCACCAGTTCGTAACCACACTTTCGCTCCAGATATTGACCCTTCAGATCTTATCAATGATGAAGTGTATTTCCGTGCCCTCTCCAAGATTGACTGGAGCGCTCCTGATTTCCAGCAATTGCCTGAAGTCGATGAAGACCCGGATCAAGTTGACCCTCAGCCTTCGCAGCGTGCGGAAGAAGAGTCCTAAACCGTCCCGGTTTAATTTTTAGATGCTGAATAATTTGCCAGAAACTGTTGATCCATTCGGGCCTGCAAGTGCCTTGTAATAGAATAGTTGAAGCACTGCCTTTGTCCCACTGTTATGGTACTATTTGGATTGGCATCTCCCAATTTATCATCTGTTTGCAATGCTTGATCAGCTTATATTACCTGTGCCTGCATGAACGAAGCTAAAACATGTCCTGACGTTTTACCACCGGACGGATTATACTGCTCTGATATATATATATATATATATATATATCAAAGGAATAACTTTTGATCACAAACATATACCATACCTTTGATTAAGTGTGCTTGTTGACCTTAACCCGGTAGGAATAAGTGAAAGCGCATGCGCTGATGAGGATCTTGGCTCTCTTGTTTGGCTTAGCCTGATGGCCGATCCGGGTTACGATGAACGCTGGTTTAACTCTCGCTGGTGTTCATGACCCAGACTTTAACTTTGTAGATATATGGTCAACCTTGTAGTTGTCTAGTCTCGCATCAATGGACTTGGTTAAAAAATCAATGATCATGATGACCAAAATTTGTGAAATCATAAAAAATAAAAATAAGTTTTTTTTGGGTAAATCAGACCATGTACTCGAGGCTTTTTACGAGCTGCCAGGCTCTGAATTCAAGGCTTTTTATGAGCTGCCAGGATACTATCATTAACCATTTTAGCAAAGCCTGTCAAGATGCTCCGCAATCCTTAACCAAATCATCGATGACAAGCTACCCAATGTTTCAAAATCTCGTAAAGATTTTGTCTTTAGGTAATCAACTCGATGATCGTCAATTTAACGTGGCCAAGTTCAGGGTCCCGAAGGAGTAACTTGTGGTAGGTTCGACGGGTCATACCAGGTTTACCTGGACAGCGTGATTTACTTGAGACAGGCAGGTTAATCCGGGGTTTTAGGTGCATGCACCGGGCTTCCAAGCCATGTTCACTACAAGGGTATTCAACTCTCTACGAGCCACACGGTAGTGTGTGAGCCGTTTTGCTCATCGGGGCATATGTTTGAGCTGGGTTAGGCACCAACACTCTCTTTTACCCCTCATCACCATGTGGAAATTGCCGAAGCAACCAGAGCAGTGCTCTTATGATGGGCTTCATACCGCCGCCGGCTCAAGAGGCCATGGAAAACTTCCTTGCCCGCGGAAGCCCCCATGTGATTCTTGTTTGATAAGATGGCTGATTCCTTGATGTATCAAGGGCGCCGATTTAGGAGGCCATGGTAAGCTTTTGTAGAAACTCCCATGTGATACTCCTTTGAAGAACACGGCTGATTCCTTGATTCTGTCAAGGGCGCCGGTTTAAGAGGCCATGGAAGGTTTCTTTCGAAGCCCCCATGTGATACTCTTGTGTATAAAAGACACGGCTGATTCCCTGATTCTATCAGGGGCGCCGGTTTAAGAGGCCATGGAAAGTTTCTTTCGAAGCCCCCATGTGATACTCTTTTGCGAAGAAGATGGCTGATTCCCCGATGTTCCGGGGGCGCCAGTTTATTTTATTAATTATAATATATACATTGTACATAAAGCGGAGCCAATGGCTCAAGTATAGTAAGGCCGAAGAAGAGCGATGTTCCACGGCCGCTTGGTCTCCTCCTCTGCCGTACGTGAGTCCTTATGTTCTCGAACGTCGACAAGGTAGTATAATCCGTTGTGTAGGTTCTTGCTGACCACAAAGGGTCCTTCCCAAGGTGGGGATAGCTTATGCATATCCGTCTGGTCTTGGATGAGCCGGAGCACCAGATCTCCTTCCTGGAACGTTCTGGTCTTAACCCGGCGACTGTGGTACCGGCGCAGGTCTTGTTGATAAATCGGTGATCGCACTGCGGCCGTGTCCCGTTCCTCGTCTAGCTGGTCCAAGCTGTCTTGCCTTGCTTGTTCATTATCCGCTTCAACATAGGCCACCACGCGTGGTGAATCATGCCAGATATCACTAGGGAGGACCGCTTCAGCACCGTATACCATGAAAAAGGGCGTGTATCCTGTAGATCTATTAGGCATAGTGTTGATGCTCCATAAGACAGAAGACAACTCCTCTACCCAGCAACCCGGTGTTCTTTGCAAAGGAACCATAAGCCGGGGCTTGATGCCTCTCAAGATCTCTTGGTTGGCTCTCTCAGCTTGGCCATTGGACTGAGGGTGAGCTACTGATGACACATCAAGGCGAATATGTTCTCTTTGATATAACTCTTCCATCTCTCCTTTAGATAGGTTGGTGCCATTATCAGTTATAATACTGTGTGGAAAGCCAAACCGGAAAATCACCTTTTTGATGAACTTGACCGATGTTGCCGCATCACACTTACTGACAGGCTCTGCTTCGACCCACTTTGTAAATTTGTCCACTGCTACCAACAGGTGGGTTTTCTGTTCTTGGGATCTTTTAAAAGGTCCAACCATATCCAGCCCCCAAGTCGCAAACGGCCAAGTGATCGGAATCATCCGCAGCTCCTGCGCCGGTACATGAGCACGCCGCGAAAATTTCTGGCAAGCGTCACATTTTTGACCAAGTCCTCTGCGTCGGCGTGAGCCATCAGTCAGTAGAACCCATGACGAAAAGCTTTAGCTACCAAGGACTTTGAACCAGCGTGATGACCACAATCCCCTTCATGAATCTCTCGAAGAATATTGCAGCCTTCCTCTGACGATACGCACCGCTGAAACGCTCCAGAAACGCTGCGGTGATGAAGTTCTCCATTGACGATAGTCATAGACTTAGACCGCCGGATTATCTGCCGGGCCTCCACTTCGTCCTCTGGCAACTCACCTCGGCTCATATACGCCAAATAAGGGAGTGTCCAATCCGGAATGACGTGAAGCGCTGCGACTAACTGTGCTTCCAGATCAGGAACAACCAAGTCCTCCTCTGACGGTATCTGTACTGACAGGCTATGCAATTCATCCAGGAAGGTATTAGGTGGAACCAGTTTACGCTGAGAACCCAGCCGGCTCAATGCATCGGCCGCTTCATTTTTTTGCCGGTCTATGTGGTCCACCTGATATCCCTTGAAGTATCCCGCGACTGCATCCACTTCTCGCCGGTAAGCTGCCATGAGCGGATCCTTAGAATCCCACTTACCAGATACTTGTTGCGCCACCAGATCTGAGTCACCAAAGCACTTAACCCGGCTCAAGTTCATCTCCTTGGCCATTCGTAAACCATGGAGGAGAGCTTTATACTCAGCAGCATTGTTAGTATAAGGGAACATTAAACGGAGGACATAATAGAACTTATCACCTCGCGGGGAAGTTAACACAACCCCAGCCCCCGAGCCCTCTAATTGCCTTGAACCATCAAAGTGAATAGTCCAATATGTATGATCCGGCTTCTCCTCGGGTGCTTGCAACTCTGTCCAATCATTGATGAAATCCACCAGTGCTTGTGACTTTATAGCAGTACGGGGCACATATTTCAATCCGTGTGGGCTAAGCTCAATGGCCCACTTCGCCACTCTGCCAGTGGCTTCTCTATTCTGGATTATATCCCTCAACGGAGCTGAACTGACAACAGTGATTGGGTGGCCCTGGAAGTAGTGCTTCAACTTCCGGTTTGCCATGAACACACCATATACCAATTTCTGCCAGTGTGGATATCTTTGTTTCAACTCAATGAGCACCTCACTGATGTAATAAACTGGACGTTGAACCGGATATTCTTTACCTGCTTCTTTGCGCTCCACCACAATGGCCATGCTAACTGCACGGGCATTGGCGGCCACGTATAACAACAGCGGCTCCTTGTCAACCGAGGCAGCAAGGACTGGTGGTTCTGCCAATTGCCGCTTCAAATCCTCAAACGCAGCGTTTGCATCATCACTCCAGACAAACCGGTCCGTCTTCTTCATCATCTGATAAAGCGAGATCGCCTTTTCCCCCAAATGGCCGATGAACCGGCTCAATGCTGCAATACGGCCTGCCACGCGCTGGACATCATTGATACAAGCCGGTTTAGCCAAGGATGTGATCGCCTTGATCTTCTCCGGATTAGCTTAAATCCCTTTGTTTGATACTAAGAATCCAAGGAGCTTGCCTGCTGGAACACCAAAAACACACTTCTCCGGATTAAGCATCACCTTGTAAACCCGGAGGTTGTCAAAGGTTTCTTTTAAGTCCTCTATCAACATCTCCTCCTTCCTGGATTTTACCACAATGTCATCCACATATGCATGGAAATTTCTTCCAATCTACCCTTGTAGGCAGTTCTGCACACAACGCTGATAAGTTGCTTGGGCACTCTTGAGTCCAAAAGGCATGGATACATAGCAGAAGGCTCCAAAGGGAGTTATGAAAGTTGTCTTCTCTTGGTCCTTAACTGCCATCTTGATCTGATGATAACCTGAATATGCATCCAAAAAACTTAGCCGCTCACATCCCGCCGTAGCATCGATAATCTGATCAATACGGGGGAGAGCAAAAGGATCAGCTGGGCAGGCCTTGTTCAAGTCTGTATAATCAACACACATCCTCCAAGTTCCGTTTTTCTTTAGCACCAGCACCGGATTAGCCAACCACTCTGGATGAAATACTTCAACTATGAAGCCTGCGGCCAAAAGCCTAGACACTTCTTCACCTATAGCCTTGCGCCTCTCCTCATTGAAGCGGCACAAATACTGCTTGACCGGTTTAAACTTCGGATCAATATTAAGGCTGTGCTCAGCGAGTTCCCTCGGTATACCTGGCATGTCAGAAGGCTTCCATGCAAAGATATCTCGGTTCTCACGGATGAACTCGATGAGCGTGCTTTCCTATTTAGGGTCTAGGTTAGCACTGATAGTGAACTGCTTGGATGAATCGCCTGGAACAAAGTCAACCTGCTTGGTTTCCTCTGCCGATTTAAACTTCAACGTCGGATCATGCTCTATAGTTGGCTTCTTCAACGAGGACATATCTGCCGGATCAACATTGTCCTTATAAAACTTCAGCTCCTTCGTAGCGCAAACTGCCTCAGCGTATGCTGCGTCTCCTTCCTCGCGTTCCAACGTGATCTTGCGGCTCCCGTGAACCGTGATGGTTCCCTTGTGACCCGGCATCTTGAGCTGCAAATAAACATAACACGGTCTAGCCATGAACTTGGCGTAAACCGGTCTCCCAAACAGAGCATGATATGGGCTCCTGGTCTTTACAACCTCGAAGGTCACTGTCTCCGATCTAGAGTCATGCTCATCCCCAAAGGTAACTTCCAGATCGACTTTCCCAACTGGGTAAGCCGATTTACCGGGCACCACTCCATGGAACACTGTGTTGGACTGTCGGAGCTTCTTATCTATCAATCCCATCCGTCGGAAAGTCTCATAGTATAGGATATTGATGCTGCTGCCACCATCCATAAGTACCTTTGTGAACTTGTAACCACCCACCTGTGGCGCCACCACCAAGGCCAGCTGACCCGGATTATCAACCCGTGGCGGGTGATCCTCTCTGCTCCATACAATGGGTTGCTCAGACCAACGTAAAAAACGTGGTATCGCCGGTTCAACAGAATGTACTGCTCTCTTCAGAACCTTTTGATCCCGTTTGCACGGACTTGTGGTGAAAACATGATATTGCCCACTACTTAGCTCCTTCGGATTATTTTGATATCCGGGTTGCTGCTGCTGCTGACGCTGTTGATTCCCTTGATTGTTGTATCCACCCTGACCATGTTGCTAGTTTTGCTGATGCTGATTGTTGCCATTATGGTTATTGTTACCGCCGTGGTATCCTGATCCGGATCCACCTCCCTGGTAACCCATACCCTGAAAACCGGGACCTGATCCATCGGGGGGCCCGTGGTTATACTTGGCCTGTTTCATAAACTCCTGCATAATAAAATAATCTTTCCAGAGATGCGTAGCCGGGTTTTCCTCTGTACTGTGCTTTGGGCAAGGCACACTCAACTGGCGATCTAGGTTAATAGGCGGCCTCCCATTGCGTGGGGGGGGGGGTCTACCCTTATGGCGCTGCCCGTTGTCTTGAACGTTGGTATTGGCCACAAAGTCTGAGCTACCTTCCGCTTTACGCATGCCATTGTAACCTATACCTGCCGGATTGGCCTGCGCCGGTTTACCATTTTTGCTCGCTTTCCCGGACTTGTCTCCGTCTGCGTCTGGATACTTGGTGTTATCAGAGTCTCCATACTTTACCAAAGCGCCCATGAGCGTTCCCATGTCATTGCAATCACGCTTGAGTCATCCCAGCTTCTGCCTCAAAGGCTCAAACCGGCAATTGCCTTCCAAGGTCACTATAGTAGTGCTCGGATTGATGCTATTGGAGGAGTGCAAAATTTCAGATACTCGCCGCACCCAACTGCTTGTGGTCTCTTGCTCTCCTTGAACACATGCAGCTAAATCAACCACGAACATCGGCTGCTTGCATGTGTCTTTGAAATTATTGATAAACCGGCGACGCAACTCGCCCCATGATCCGATGGAGTTAGGTGGTAAACCTTTTAGCCATGTCCGGGCCGTGCCCTCAAGCATCATTGTGAAGTATTTGGCACACGCAGCTTCGTCCACATCAAGCATCTCCATAGACATCTCATAACTTTCAAACCACGCCTCTGGAGCCAGATCCGCCGTGTAGTTGGGTACCTTGCGTGGGCCTTTGAAGTCTTTGGGTAATTTCATGTTCCGTAAAGCGGGGATGAGACACTGCACCCCTAAGGAACTGGACATGATTCCTGTTTCTGTGGTGGTGGGGTGAACCGGCGTTGCTTGACGGGTGTCATCGCGAGCAGTATGTCTAGCCTGGTCCACCGCCTATTGGGCATGTGCTCCTACTCCTGCCGGATTATCCTGCCTCTGTCGGTGCCGTCTCCGCGCGCTGCTAGATACAGCCGGTTCATTCAGGTGCCTCGTGTAACTCCGGCTCGGGCGGGGGGTTGAATGAATCCTCTCCCGGCTATAAGAATACGCCTGCTGCTGTGTTAACACTGTGTCCAGCAACTCCTTAGCCCGTCGTGCCTCCATTGCTATGGGGGACGTCCCCTCAATGGGAAGAGCGGCCAACCGTGAAGCGGCGGCGACAATGTTGTCCAACGGGTTAGAATAATGGCCGGGAGGAGTGGGTATGTGCGGCGTTGGCACAACTTGGCGGTTCCGCTCTGTGGCTGGTGGCTGAACTGACGCGCCCGTCCCCGGAGCTCCTCCCCGGTTTACCTCTGGGCGGTTACTGTTTCCCGCTCCTGGTGTGCTAAAGAGATTCCTTGCCTCATAAACCGGCGGTAAACGAGATTGTTGCCTTCTGTACATTACCTCCTGTGAAGCGTTCTGATCCAGCCTGAGCCGAAAAGCTTGGGAATCTAGCTCTGCCTGCCTTGTAGCCATCCTGGCTTTCTCCGCATCCAGATCCAACTTAGCTTGCTCAATCCTGCTCTTCAACTGAGCGATCTCCGCATCATGCTATGCCTTGTCGGCCTAGGCTACTTCCGTTGTTGCGAGCGCCGTCAAGTTATCGACTAAGGTGGTTAGGACGTCAGAGGGCGACGGGGGAAGGTCTCTGACTCTGGCTCCCGCTGCCTCTGAGGTTAACGCCCCGGTCGTTGTGGGTTGCTGCATAGCTTGTGATCCGGCCATGAAAACAGCAACCCTGTTTGGCGGATCAAAGGGGTCCGGAATACTATTGCCATCGGACACGCCCTCGGACCGGCCATCCTGCAACAGATACAAAGACTCGGTCTCTCCGGACGAAGATTCATCATCGGAATAGACAACTATCTCACCACCAGAATCCGATCCGTCCTTGGCTTGTACTCCATGCACTGCCCCGACGAAGACGTGCTTCACGGCAGGCTGAATCCGGGCTGTTCTCGCACGCTGAGCCAGCTCGACGATGTTGGGGAAGACGTCTGACTCAGGGCCCGGTTCGCCGATCTTGCCGATGAAGACGTGGATGCCGCCGAAGGGGACCTGTCAGGGATATCACTAGCAGGTATGAACCGGCTAGTATAAACCGGTTTATTATAATATGTTTGGTTGTAATATTTAGTAAAAGCTATGGCCCGTGAGATCTTAGGGCCCATGTATAGAATTATGATTTGTAAACCGCCCGATGATGTAACTTGAGAGATAAGGAAGAAAGGACAGAGACCGAGGCGTACACGAGTATGAGCCGGCCTCGGGACTCTGTAAACCGGACCAGGCGTCACCTCTATATAAAGGGACGGCCCGACGACGGTTCAGGGACAAGCAAGAATCAACCCGTCAAGACTACAGGCAAGCAATCTACTCCCCGTAATCCGACGCCCAAGCAATACCAAACCAACTAGACGTAGGCTTTTACCTTCATCGAAGGGGCCGAACTAGTATAAACCCTCTGTGTCCTTTGTGTGCTATGAACCCCTTCAAGCTAACCTGTGCGATGGTCTCATCATCAAGTCCGTTAAACCGGACATCTTCCGTGTTATTTCCACGACAGTTGGCGCCCACCGTGGGGCCTCCGCACGATGGTTTCGAGTTCTTGAAGGGCAGCTTTGAAGGGCTCAAGGGTTACGCGGTCGGCCGGATGACCAAGAGTCACCGCGGCCGGATCTACATCGACGACGCAGGTTGGGGACCGGAGGCCGATTCAATCGAATACGGGTATCGGGTTCCCTTCGGCGGCATCCACGTCTTCATCGGCAAAATCGGCGAACCGGGACCTGAGCCGGCCATCTTCCCCAACATCATCGAGCCGGCTCAGCGTGCGAGATCGGCCCGGATTCAGCCCGCCATGAAGCACGTTTTCGTTGGAGCAGTTCACAGGGTCCAAACCGAGAACGGATCAGAATCCGGCGGTGAAACAGTTGTATACTCCGACGACGGGTCTTCATCCGGAGAGACTGAATCTCTGTATCAGTTGCAGGACGGCCGGTCTGAGGGTGAGTCCGATGGGAACAATATTCCGGACCCCTTTGACCCGCCAAACCGGGTGGCTGTCTTTATGGCCGGTTCACAGCCCACGGTGAACGAGGCGACAGCAGAAGCTGGTGTAGGGGGGAGCGGCCCGGCCCTCTCATCTACTGACGTTCTATCCACCTTGATCGAGGAGTTCACAGCTAAAGCGGTGGCAGTGATAGCTCCAGCAGACAAGGCGCAGCATGATGCAGAGCTCTTTCAGTTAAAAGGCCGGATTGATCAATTAAAGGAGGATCTGAAAGCAGAGAAGGCAATGATAGCAATAAGGCAAGCGGAGCTGAACGATCAGGCTTTTCATATAAGGATGGAGCAGGCCTTTGTGCAGTGAGTAAGGGGTCGAAAATACCAATCTCGTCTACCGTCGGTTTATGAAGCGACGGATCTGTTCAGGACACCCGGGGCTGGGACCAGCAATGATCCGGCTTTAAACCGGAGGGCACCTCCAGCCAGGGATGAACCGGTTCAGCAACCCACTGTGGAGCAAGATCGGAGGATCACGTCTGCACCTCACGTTCCTACCCCTCCAGGTCATTATTCGAATCCTTTGGACAACATCGTTGCTGTTGCTGCACGTTTGGCCGCTTTACCCGTTGAGGGGACATCCTGGGCGGCGTTAGAGGCACGCCGGGCCAAGGAGCTACTTAATACGGCGTTAATACAGCAGCAAGCATATTCTCATAGTAGGGAAAGGCTACACTCAACACCACGTCCCAGCCGAAGTTACACTAGGCATTGGGAGGAGCCAGAGGTATCTAGCAGTGAGCGCAGGCGATATCGGCACAGACAGGATAATCCGACAGGCGCGGATGCTCAAGCTCAGGATGCAAACCGGGTTAGATCCATAGCCCGGGAGGAGGTCCGTCAGACGACGCCGGTTCAAACCGCCACAGCAGAAACCGGAGTCACAACAAGTTCCTTTGGAGTACAGTGTCTTATCCCCGCTTTACGGAGCGTGAAGTTGCCCAAGGATTTTAAAGGGCCCTGTAAGGTACCTAACTACACTGCGGATTTACCTCCTGAAGCTTGGGTGGAAAGTTATGAGATGGCCATGGAGATGCTAGACGTGGATGAAGCGGCTTGCGCAAAGTACTTTACTATGATGCTTGAGGGTACAGCCCGGACCTGGCTAAAGGGTTTACCCCCTAATTCCATCGGATCATGGGGGGAGTTACGCCGCCAGTTTATCAAAAACTTCAAAGATACATGCAAGCAACCGATGTTAGTGGTGGATCTAGCAGCATGTGTGCAAGGAGAGCAGGAGTCTACAAGTGCTTGGGTGCGGCGAGTATCAGAGATCTTGCACTCTTCAAATGGTATTAATCCTAGTACGGCGATAGTGACTTTGGAAAACAATTGCCGGTTTGAATCTTTAAAGTTAAAATTAGGACGGCTTAAAAGGGATTGCAATGATATGGGAACTCTCATGAGTGCTCTGGTAAAGTATGGGGACTCTGATAATACCAAGTATCCAGAAGCTGAAGGAGACAAAGCAGGGAAGGTTAACAAACCTGGTAAACCGGCGCAAGTTAACCCGGCTACTGCAAGTTTCTTGGGCAAGCGAAAGGCAGAAGGTGGCTCTGATTTCGTAGCCAATACCCAAGTTCAAGGGGGTTTTCAGCGTAGTATGGGCAACCCACCTCAGCAAACCGGCGGAGGGGATTTGAGTTGGGACCAAGAGTTAGATCAGCCTTGTCCGAAGCATGGCTCGAGACAACGACCGGCAAAACACACTATAAGAGAGTGCAAGCCCTTTATGGACGCAATGATGGGCCGCTTTAATCCTAATGACAGGCCTCCAAATGGCGGTTCAGGCCCAGGGTTTTATGGTCCGGGTCATCAGGGGAACAGCTCCAGATCAGGATATAGGGGCAATAACAATGGTTATCAAAACCGGGCCGGTAATCAAAATGGTCAAGGAAGTTATAATAACCAGGGTAATCAGCCGCGTAATCAGGATGGTTACAATAACCAAGGCAGCCAACAGCAGGGCCAAGGTAATCACAATAATCCGAGTAATCAGCAGCGTCAACAACAACAACCCCAATCCGGATATCAGAATAATCCGAAGGAGTTGAGCAGTGGGCAATACCATGTATTCACCACAAGTCTGTGTAAATGAGATCAGAAGGTTTTAAAGCGGGCAGTTAACGCGGTTGAACCAGCAATGCCGCAATTTTTGCGTTGGTCAGAGCAACCCATTGTATGGAGTAGGGAGGATCACCCGATGCGGGTGGATAATCCGGGCCACTTGGCCTTGGTAGTGGCACCACAAGTGGGTGGTTACAAGTTCACTAAGGTTCTCATGGACGGCGGTAGCAGCATCAATATCTTGTACTATGGGACCTTCTGTCGTATGGGCCTGACGGATAAGAAGCTAAGACAATCAAACACGGTGTTCCATGGGGTGGTTCCAGGTAAGTCAGCTTACCCAGTCGGAAAGATTGACTTGGAAGTTACATTTGGAGATGAGCATGATTCCAGGTCAGAAATGATAACTTTTGAAGTTGTCAAGATCCGGAGCCCCTATCACGCCTTATTCGGGAGAACGGTTTATGCCAAGTTTATGGCTAGGCCATGTTATGTTTATCTGCAACTCAAAATGCCAGGTCACAAAGGCACGATCACAGTTCATGGAAGTCGCAAGATAGCAGTGGAGTGTGAAGAGGGAGATGCAGCCTATGCCGGAGGCAGTATGTGCCACCGAAGAGTTAAAGTTTTATAAAGATAATGTTGATCCGGCAGATATGACTCCGCTGAAGAAGCCAACTACGGAGCATGATCCGGCATTAAAGTTTAAATCGGCGGAGGAGACCAAGCAAGTTGATTTTGTGCCAGGTGATTCGTCCAAGCAGTTTACTATTAGCGCTAACCTTGATCCCCAATAGGAAAGCGCGCTCATCGAGTTCATCCGTGAGAACCGGGATATCTTTGCGTGGAAGCCTTCTGACATGCCAGGTATACCGAGGGAACTCGCTGAGCACAGCCTTAACATCGATCCGAAGTATAAACCGGTTAAACAATATTTGCGCCGCTTCAACGAAGAGAGGCGCAAGGCTATAGGAGAAGAAGTGGCTAGGCTTTTGGCCACAGGATTCATAGTGGAAGTTTTTCACCCGGAGTGGTTGGCTAATCCGGTGCTGGTGTTAAAGAAGAATGGGAAGTGGAGAATGTGTGTGGACTACACAGACCTCAACAAGGCTTGCCCAACTGATCCTTTTGCTCTCCCTCGCATTGATCAGATTATTGATGCTACGGCAGGATGTGAGCGGCTAAGTTTTTTGGATGCATATTCAGGATATCACCAGATCAAGATGGCAGTTAAAGACCAAGAGAAGACAGCTTTCATAACCCCTTTTGGTGCTTTTTGCTATGTATCTATGCCTTTTGGGCTCAAGAGTGCTCAAGCAACTTATCAGCGTTGCGTTCAGAATTGTCTTAAGGGACAGATAGGGAGGAATGTTCATGCCTATGTGGATGACATTGTGGTTAAATCAAGGAAAGAGGAGACAATGATAGAAGATCTTAAGGAGACTTTTGACAATCTTCGAGCTTATAAGATGATGCTTAATCCGGAGAAGTGTGCCTTTGGTGTCCCGGCAGGTAAACTACTGGGATTCTTGGTCTCAAACAGAGGAATAGAGGCTAATCCAGAGAAGATTAAGGGAATCACATCTTTGACTAAACCGGTTTGCATCAATGATGTTCAGCGTATCGCTGGCCGGATCACAGCATTAAGCCGGTTCATTAGCCGTTTGGGAGAGAAGGCGATCCCACTTTACCAGATGCTGAAGAAAACAGATCGGTTTATATGGAGTGATGAGGCGAACGCGGCATTTGAGGATCTAAAGCAACAACTGGCAAAACCACCGGTCCTGGCTGCCCCTGTTGATAAGGAGCCATTGCTGTTATACGTCGCTGCCAATGCACGGGCAGTCAGCGTCGCCATTATGGTTGAGTGCAAGGAAGCAGGAAAGGAATATCCGGTTCATCGTCCGGTTTATTACGTGAGTGAAGTACTCATTGAGTCCAAGCAAAGGTACCCACATTGGCAGAAGCTGGTGTATGGTGTGTTCATGGCAAACCGGAAGCTGAAGCACTATTTTCAAGGTCATCCGATAACTGTGGTTAGTTCAGCACTATTGGGGGACATAATCCAGAACAGGGAAGCTATAGGAAGAGTGGCAAAGTGGGCCATTGAGCTCAGCCCGCATGAGTTGAAGTATGTGCCACGCACCGCCGTAAAATCATAGGCATTGGTGGATTTCATCAATGATTGGACAGAGTTACAGGCTCCAGAGGAGAAGCCGGATCTTACATACTGGACAATTCACTTTGACGGTTCAAGACAGTTGGAAGGCTCGGGGGCTGGAGTTGTCTTAACTTCTCCGCGAGGTGACAAGTTTTGTTACGTCCTCGGTTTATTGTTTCCTTGCACTAATAATGCAGCAGAATATGAAGCATTACTTCATGGCTTGCGGATGGCAAAGGAGATGAACTTGAGCCGGGTTAAGTGTTTTGGTGATTCAGATTTGGTGGCACAACAAGTTTCAGGCAAGTGGGATTCAAGAGATCCCCTCATGGCAGCTTACAGACGGGAAGTGGAAGCAGTTGCTGGATATTTTAAAGGGTATCAAGTGGAACACATAGACCGGCGAAGGAACGAAGCGGCTGATGCTTTAAGCCGGTTGGGTTCTCAACGTAAACCGGTGCCACCAAATACTTTTTTGGATGAGCTGCACAGTCCGTCAGTACAAGTACCATCGGAGGAGGACCTAGCGGTTCCTGATCCGGAGGCACAGCTAGTGGCATCACTTCATGTTATTCCGGATTGGACGCTGCCTTATTTGGCATATCTGAGCCGAGGAGAACTACCGGATGATGAAATAGAGGCACGACAGATAGTCCGGCGTTCTAAGTCCATGACAATTGCAAACAGAGAGCTTCATCATCGCAGTACTTCTGGAGTATTTCAGCGATGTGTATCAGCTGAGGAAGGTTGTGAGATTCTTCACGAGATCCATGAAGGGGATTGTGGTCATCATGCCGGTTCAAAATCATTGGTGGCTAAAGCGTTCCGGCATGGTTTCTATTGGTTAACCGCTCATGCTGATGCGACAGATCTGGTCCGGAAGTGTGATGCTTGTCAGAAATTTTCGAGACGTGCTCTGGTTCCGGCGCAGGAGCTCCGGATGATACCGATAACTTGGCCGTTTGCGACTTGGGGGCTTGATATGGTTGGACCTTTCAAGCGATCCCAAGATCAGAAAACTCATCTACTAGTAGCAGTGGATAAGTTTACAAAGTGGATTGAGGCAGAGCCTATAAGCAAGTGTGATGCGGCAACGGCAGTCAAATTCATCAAAAAGGTGATTTTCCGGTTTGGCTTTCCACACAGCATCATCACGGACAATGGCACAAATTTATATCAGGGTGAGATGGAAGAATTCTGTCAACGGGACCATATTCGCTTAGATGTACCTTCTGTGGCCCACCCCCAATCCAATGGTCAAGCTGAAAGAGCAAATCAGGAGATTTTGCGAGGTATCAAGCCCCGGCTTATGACTCCTTTGTAGAGAACCCCAGGATGCTGGGTTGAGGAGTTACCATCTGTTCTTTGGAGTATCAACACTACACCAAACCGGTCCACAGGTTATACACCTTTCTTCATGGTATATGGTGCTGAAGCGGTCCTTCCAAGTGATATCCATCATGATTCACCAAGGGTAACGACTTATGTTGAAGCGGCCAATGAGCAAGCAAGGCAAGACAGTTTGGACCGGCTGGATGAAGAGCGTGATATAGCTGCGGCACGGTCTGCAATTTATCAACAACACTTGCGCAGATATCACAGCCGCCGGATCAAGACAAGGACGTTCCAGGAGGGCGACTTGGTACTCCGGCTCATCCAAGATCAAATAGATATGCACAAATTATCCCCGCCTTGGGAAGGGCCCTTTGTGGTCAGCAAGAATCTGCACAACGGTTCATATTACCTGCTGGACGTTCGAGAACACAAGGACTCACGGACATCAGAAGAGGAGACGAAGAGGCCATGGAACATCGCCCATTTACGGCCATACTATACTTAAGCTATGAGCTCCACTGTATCCTATGTATATATTATGATCAATGAATAAACCGGCACCCTCGGTAAACCGGGGGCTCAGCCTTTTTTCCAATACAAATATCTTGTGAGGACAACCATGTATGTCTTATCATATGTTATATTTCAAACATATCGGCCGGTTTAAAACTGATTTTTTGCAGAATATATATACTCAGAAGCAATAAAACTCTCTGAAGAGCATGAGGTCACATCCGGTTCAAAAGAGGACGCTTCAAGGAAACCCTCTGGATGGTAATCCATCCAGTGATTGGTTCAAGATCTACCCATGACTTCATGGAGCCATGGAAGACTATATGGAAAGACGGATAATCCGCATCCATCAACCGGCCCTCTGGACAGACGGGTTTACCCGCATCCAGTGATTGGCTAAAATTCTTATGGACAGTCGAGATTCCCGCATCCATCAACCGGCCCTCTGGACAGACGGGTTTACCC
>LR738713.1:735956543-736030307 GCA_902687465.1 Secale cereale
ACCCGCATCCAGTGATTGGCTAAAATTCTTATGGACAGTCGGGATTCCCGCATCCATCAACCGGCCCTCTGGACAGACGGGTTTACCCGCATCCAGTGATTGGCTAAAATTCTTTTGGACAGACGGGATTCCCGCATCCATCAACCGGCCCTCTGGACAGACGGGTTTACCCGCATCCAGTGATTGGCTAATTTTTTTCTTATGGTTCCTATGGAAAGACGGATAATCCGCATCCACCGGCCCTCTGGAAAGACGGGATTCCCGCATCCAGTGATTGGCTGAACCTTGCTTTGAGCCTGGCAGCTCTTAAAAAGCCTTGACTACATGGTTTTATTTGCAAATTTGCATCTTTGGTGTTTATGTTTTATGACTCTTTAAACCGGAGTGGAACAGCTACAGAAGTTAACCACATATCTATAAAGTTAAAAATCTGGGTCATGAATACCAGTATGAATAAACCGGTGTTCATTATAACCCGGATCATCCATCAGGCAACAAGCTACGAACTTCTGGGCAAGATTTCAGAATGATATAAACCGGTGTCTTTTATCAAGCCCGGGTTTGTTATTGGATCCATGAAGGTCCTCATCAAGAAATTTTAAGTTATACCGGATTAAGAGTATTAAGCATACTTGGTCTCAGGTATAAAATTATTTCTGACATAAGTATATACTTGTTTAATATATTGTGAGAACAATTTAATATGTCCAGCGGTAAACCGCTAGGACATGTTTTCAGTGTTACTTATGCAGGAACAGATGATACGCAAGATCAGCGACATCAAACATAATTTAAATTGGCAAACATTAAAACAAGAAGTCAGAATATCCGGATCAAAGCGGATAATGTTTCAGCTATCCTATTACAAGGCATAGCAAGCCTGACGGATTAAAATATTGTTCGATAAAACGGGGCTGCAACTACAACAATAAGTTATGAGTTATGCTCCTTCCTGCTGCGACGGCTGGGCATCTGATTGATCCGGATCCTCCTCATCTTCTTGAAGCGGTTGGAAGTCCGGAACACACCAATCGATCTTCGTTAGGGCCCGGAAGTACATCTCTTCACTGATAAGTTCAGAAGGTTCGATATCTGGAGCGAAGGTATGAGGGCGCACTGGTGGGATTAAATTGACGGTGTCATAAACCGGCCGCTCCACCCGCTCGTTTTGTAACTCGTACCCCGGATGATACCTGGATAAATCGGATTCGGCTGCAAGCTTGCTGGCAAGTGGACACATCTCCTTCGTCAAGGCATGGAGGTCCTTTGCAGTAAAAGTTGATCCGTCTTCTTTAGTATCGGGAAATCCGCTCAAGGCTTCTTCCGGATCAAGATCCGGGACCCAGGCTTTAGCCCTGGTAAGTGCCATGAGGGCACCGGCTCGAGCAGCAGATTTCTTAACTTCTTCTAGGCGCACTGGCAGAACAGACAGCTTTTCCAACGTGCCTTGGATGGTCGTGGGGGCCGGTTTACTGAAAGATGATGCACTGATTATCCTTTGAGCGCCGGAATACAGCTGCTCGACCAAAGTGTAACAGGCCTTCAGTTTCTTCCGTAGGTCATCCCCAAGATGGGTGACACGGCGCCCTGCATATGAATATCACAATTAAACCGGCACAGATGGAAGAGTACAAGGATAAAGCAGGAATACAGATTATATACTTACCGAAGATTGCAGAAGTCATTAACTCAATTTGCCGCTTTAAACCGGTTAACTCTTCAGTAACCGGATTAAGCGCCTCCTCAGCATCCCGAGCCCTTTTCTCCAGCTCTTTCTTCTGAACCTCAAAAGCGGTCCGCTCTTCTTCAAAGAATTTTTTCAGCTCTTCAGCAGTCTTTAAACTCACCTTCAGATCTTTCTTGGCTTTCGAAGCAGCAGCCTCCGTTTCAGCAAGATGGCTCCGAAGTTCATTGATTTCGTCAGCACTCCGGTTTAAATCAGCCTGCAAGTAAAATCAAGAGATAAGAAGCAAAAATCAGACAAGTCTCAAGCACACAAACAAGTTGTCTACTTGACACTTGGGGACTAATGTGCAGTTGAAGCAATAAAAAGCAGCAATTCAAAGTCAAAAGTCTCAAGCACACAAACAAGTTGTCTACTTGACACTTGGGGACTAATGTGCAGTTGAAGCAATAAAAAGCAACAATTCAAAGTCAAAAGTCTCAAGCACACAAGCAAGTTGTCTACTTGACACTTGGGGGCTAATGGATAATTGAAGTATCAGAAGAAAATTGTTACAAGTATCAAATACATAACCAAGTTATCTACTTGATACTTGGGGGCTAATGCAAGAGCAGTTGTTCAAGTTATAAGTTCCGGTTCACCTTCAAACACGCAGCTAAACCGGAACTTGGGGGCTACTATGAGATAGTTAGAAGCATATCAAAAGCACAAAGTCAGAAGGAAAGGATTACCTCATATTTTTCTTTCATCAAGTTGACCAAGCCCGCTTCATAATCTCGGCTGGTGTGGAGCCGGTTCAAGTACCCGGAATAGAGCTCCTGGGCACTCATGTCAGCAAGGCTGGATAGCTCAGTACTCCATTTACCTTTCTCTTTTTGCAGCTTCTCCGTTTTAGCCGTGTGCTTGGCTAAAACGGTGGGCTCAGCCGGAGCAGTAAAAGCAGTTCCAGTTACTACAATTTCTGGAGAAGCAGGTGCTGTTGGTGGAGCTGCAGTATGAACCGGACTAGGAGATGCCGGATTGATCAGAGGAGAATTGGCCCGGGCAGGACTTGGCGGATCATGAACATCATCAACAGTAGGGTTCTCGGGCATTGAAATATGATCCGTAGGCGCAGGATTCTCAAGAGGAATTGTGGGCTCGCCTTCTGGAGGGACGCTTGTTGCCGGATCAACCGCCGGATCATCAACAGTAGTCTCAGCAGTGGGTTGGTTAGCCTTTGGTTTTTTGCTAGGCTTTGGCTTGCTGAAAGAAGTTTGGGAAAAAGAGTTAAGATTATGAAGCAAAAGGTAATCATAAACCGGAAAAGTTAAAAGACTTACCCTGGAACAATTTTCAGTGGGGGAAGCTGCGTGGCAGTCGATTCACCAGAGGAAGATAATGGAGTCTCCCGATAATCAGGGTCAGACGGTTTAAGAGGTTTGTGGATAAGTCCGGCCTTGGGATGAAGGAGGGTTGGAGAGAGTATAACCTCAGAACGGCGCCTCCGAACCGGAGTGAGAGCGATTCCGGATGATTCCACCGCCAGGCCGCTATGGCGAGTGGTCCGGCGAAGGGCTTCATGTTGTTGTTTCTTCAAAAGAAAATTAGGATCCAGTTGAGCATAAGGGTGAGAAAATTGATATTTCCGGACTGTCCGACGACTTTTTTGTGGAAGTGGTTCTGAATCGGAAGAAAGGATAGTTACCTCAACTTCGGCCGGTTTATCTCCTTCGGCCAACTCCTGTGGAAGGTTATTATTAGATACATATATGAACATAAGTAAGCAAGTTAAAGACGGATTAATTCATACCTCGGAGTCCGGGTCATCATCCTTAGCGTGAGAACCGGAGCCACTAGCTGCTTTTCTCTTCTTGCTAACAAAGGTTTTTCGACGTGTCTGTTTTCCGGTTTTCTCCCGAGGCTTTCTTTTCCAGAAAGGATCATCGGCCTGTTCGGACAGAGAGAGATAGTTAGAAGATGGTTTATATAAACGGATTAAAAAATATATACAAGAAAGCAAGGCTTACTGCAGGCAGTCTGTTCTTCTTGTAATATGGAGCCAACCCGACTTTGCTGCAATCTTCTAAGGAGACGTTGAGCATCTTCTTAGCCGATTCAATAACCTCCGATTCAGAAAGTTCATCCTTGGTAAACCGTTGAGGGTCGTCCGGTTTACCAGAGTACTTGCACATCAGATTTGGTCGCTGGCTCAAGGGAAGAATACGCCAAGAGAGCCAACAGTGCATAAAATCGGTTCCAATTAAACCGTTGGCCATAAAAGCTTTCAACTTGGAAAGCTGAGAAGCAAACCGAGGCCGTTTGGCAGAGCTAAGTCGCTGTGGCAAAGGGTGATCCTCCGGAAGACGATGATCGCGATAACCCGGCAGTGGGTTCTCCCCAGCAGGAGAAGTATCAATACAGTAAAACCAAGTCTTGTTCCACTCCTTTGGGTGCGTGTGAAGAGCGGCATGGGGAAAAACTGCATCCCTCCTTTTCTGGATACTGACCCCACCCAGTTCCTGATGCGGTCCGTTGGTGAACTCAGTACGCCGGTTCAGGTGAAAGAAATCCCGGAACAAGTCAACAGACGGTTCTTCTTGCAGATATACCTCTGAGAAAACTTGGAAGTCACAGATATTGGAAACAGAATTGGGACCAATGTCCTGAGGATGGAGTTGGAAAGCGACAAGCACATCTCGGAAGAATCTTGAACCGGGAGGTGTGAAGCCTCGGGCTATATGGTCGAAGAAAACAATAACCTCCCCCTCTCTGGGAGTAGGAGGGCATTCATTTCCAGGAGCCCGCCACTTTAAAACAGATCGAGGGCCTAAAGTACCAATGGCATCAACATTGGCCAAGTCTTCTTCCGTAATAATGGAAGGAACCCAATCGCAAGACACAAATTGTTTGGCCATGGCAGCAGAAGAGCAAGCGCTAAAAAGATAAAGTATAAAACCGGATTATTTAAGTACAGCAGCATAAACCGGAAGATATATACAAAGATCACGCAACGGTTTAGACAAAAGGACTAATGATATTGCTAACCCGGCAATAACAGGGAGCTATGTTACTACCAGTTTACGACAGTAATACAGGAAGAGCTAAACCGTCGCGTTTGTCTTTACAATTTTTACAGTGCCCGTGCATGACAGGTTAAACCGGAGTATACTTAGAAGATTTACAAAGGGAAAGAAACAGGTTTTTACAGACAACTAAGGCAGAACAGATCTGAGTATGCAAGAAAAAGAAAAATAAATACAAGGAGGTACGGGAAGAACTACAAGGGAGAATGATAGACGGAGCGGATGAATCTACAGGTTATGAAAAATGACGAGATCTAAAGCATGGAAGCAGCAGAATAAAGGCGGGATCTAAGGGCAGGACGTAAAAGTCAAAGCTTCTACGAACAAGGTGAAGTTCTTGTTAAGGCTCTAATGGCGGAGCGCAAGGAAGAACCCTAGACGATACAGATGTGCAATGAAGAAGAAGGACGTACCTGGAGCAGCAGGGATCAGCGGCGGAGGATCTCTGGTCAAAAATCAGGTTGATGTAGCGGCCAGTGAGGTTTCGGACTCCGCGGTCGACGGCGGTGGTTTGAGCTCGGGCGTCAATGGCGTCTTGAAGCTCGGGCGACGGCCGAAGGAAGAAGATGCGAGAAGAGAATAACGGAGGGGGACAGCGGTATTTATAAGGAAAAGTCAGATACGAGGCGACATGTACGGGATTCGAGGGAGCAAAGGATCGGATAAAGATCCTTTGACGCCTCGATTTTCGGGATAACCATTAAACAAAGCTACAGTACAGCTCGCAGCGTTAAATGCGGAAGTGATGTCACGATCAGATTCCGTGATTCTCGAGGATGACGTCAGGGCCGGTTTACAAAAAATGAGAAGACGCAGAAGAAATTTATACAAGGCAAGGGAGATTGATATGAACAAGTTCAAATCATTCTGGGGCCTAATGTCAGGGATATGACTAGCAGGTATGAACCGGCTAGTATAAACCGGTTTATTATAATATGTTTGGTTGTAATATTTAGTAAAAGCTACGGCCCGTGAGATCTTAGGGCCCATGTATAGAATTATGATTTGTAAACCGCCCGATGATGTAACTTGAGAGATAAGGAAGAAAGGACAGAGACTGAGGCGGACACGAGTATGAGCCGGCCTCAGGACTCTGTAAACCGGACCAGGCGTCACCTCTATATAAAGGGACGGCCCGGCGACGGTTCAGGGACAAGCAAGAATCAACCCGTCGAGACTACATGCAAGCAATCTGCTCCCTGTATTCCGACGCCCAAGCAATACCAAACCAACTAGACGTAGGCTTTTACCTTCATCGAAGGGGCCGAACTAGTATAAACCCTCTGTGTCCTTTGTGTGCTATGAACCCCTTCAAGCTAACCCGTGCGATGGTCTCATCATCAAGTCCGTTAAACCGGACATCTGTCGTGTTATTTCCACGACAGGACCCGGTACCTGTATTCGATCGAATCGGCCTCGGGGCCCCAGCCTGCATCGTCGATGTAGATCCGTCCGCGACGACTCTTGGTCATCCGGCCCACTGCGTAACCCTTAAGCCCTTCAAATCTGCCCTTTAAGAACTCGAAACCATCGTGCGATAGCCCCGCGGTGGGCGCCAAATGTCGTGGATTTAGCACGGCAGATGTCCGGGTTACCGGACTTAGGTGTGAGGCCATCGCTCGGGTTAGCTTAAAGGGGTTAAAGCGGACGAAGGACACAAGGATTTTTATACTAGTTCGGCCCCTTCGATGAAGGTAAAAGCCTACGTCTAGTTTGCTGTGGTATTGTTTGTGCTTCGATGACCAGGGAGCGAATCCGCTTTGCCTGTGTCTCGAGCTGTTGTTTCTTGTCCTGAACCGTCGCCGGGTCGTCCCTTTATATAGGAGGCAACGCCCGGTCCGGTTTACAGAGTCCCGAGGCCGGCTAATAAACGTGTCCGCCTCGGTCTCTACTCTTTCTATCTTACATCCCAAGTTACATGGTATGACGGTTTACAGATCATGGGCCTTATACATGGGCCCTAAACCTCTGTGGGTTATAACCTCCTGATACATACTCTACTGGGCTTCCGATAAGATAATTCTACTAGCGTAATCCGGACCTTCCTAGCCGGTTTATGCCTGCTAGTCATATCCGTGACAGCTCCCACAGATCCTGTTGTCTTGGCTAGACACACTGCCAAGGAGGAAAGGTTTCAGCAAGATAAAGGCAAGTGGAGCACAGACTTGTCAAGTTATACTCAGCTTAATGCCGAGGAGCTCCACTCTGGGTATCTGAACCGGCTCTTTACTAGCCGCGACTATGAGGCCGGTTTAGTCAATATGATGAATGAGAAATATGAGGTAACTTCTTTCCTTTCGCCTTTCATTTCTGCTTGTATCTTGCAATTATACCCTTAGGCCATAGTAGCCCCCAAGTGCCGGTTTACGTCATTGTAGGTGAACCGGGACTTCTCTTATGTCTGAAAATGAACGTACATTAGCCCCCAAGTGTCGAGTGCATAACTTGTTATGTGCTTGAGACTTTTGATTGAACTGTTCTTCTAACACTTTCCTTTTCCTGCAGGCTGATTTGAACCGGAGAGCTTCGGAGGCAACTGAATCCAGAATAACTTGGCCTTCCATGAAACTGCTTCAACTAAAGCTAAGGAGGAACTTGTCCTTGCTTTAGCTAGTATGGAAAAACTCAAAAAAGATTTTGAAGGGGAGCGGTCCACATGGGAAGTGCAAAGGGCTGCTCTAGAAAAAAGAGCAAGGGATGCTGAAGCTGCTTTCAACCCGGTGACGCAGGAGTTATCCGGGTTAAAGCAGCATATAGACGATATGACATCCGCTATCTTCGGTGAGTATATGTCTTCATATGTTTGTATCCTTGCAATCTTATACTACTCCGTTTTACCTTACCAATTGTATATAGGGAGGCGCATAACTCATCTTGGAGACGATGTTCGGAAGAAACTGAAAGCTGCTTATACCTTGGTGGAACAACTCTACTCTGGTGCTCAGAGAGCCATCAGTGCTATGTTGCACAATAAACCGGCGCCGACCACTATCCAAGGCACTCTGGAGAAGTTATCTATCTTGCGTGCTCAACTTGTTGAAGTGAAGAAATCTGCTGCAAGAGCTGGCTCTCTCATGGCGTTAACCCGGGCCAAGGCGTGGGTTCCCGATTTTGATCCGGCGGAGGCCATGAATGGTTATCCCAACATGAAAGAGGACGGGTCAGCCTTCTCTTCTGAAGATCTTCGTTCTTTAACCAAAGACATGCACCCTCTTGCCAGTAAGCTTGCTAACGAAGCGGACTTAACAAGGTATCATCTGGGTTACGATCTAGAGAATGCACGGGTGGAGCGGCCGGTTTATGACACCGAAAATCTGATCCCACTCGTTCGTAAGCATACCTTCACTCCTGACATTGACCCGTCAGATCTTATAAATGATGAAGTATATTTCCATTCCCTCGCCAAGATTGACTGGAGCACTCCTGATTTCCAGCAGCTGCCAGAAGTCGACGAAGATCCGGAGCAAGCTGACCCTCAGTCTTCACAGCGTGCTGAAGAAGAATCCTAAACCGGCTCCGGTTTAATTTTTAGATGCTGAACACTTTGCAAGAAACTTTGATTCTTTTGGGCCTACAAGTGCCTTGTAATAGAATAGTTGAGATACTGCCTTTGTCCCACTGTTATGGTATTACTTTGATTAGCAATCCCCAATTTATCTCCTGCTTGCAATGCTTTAACAATTTATATTACCCGCGTCTGCATGAACAATGCTAAAAGATGTCCTGGCGGTTTACCACCGGATGGATTATACTACCCTGATACATGTTTCAAATAAATAACTTGAACTGCATATAAAACACAAACATATACCATACTTGTGATTAAGTGTGCTTGTAGACCTTAACCCGGTGGGAATATTTTAAAGCGCGGGTGCTGATGAAGCCCTTGGCTCTCTTGTTGTCTTAGCATAATGGCCAATCCGGGTTATGATGAACGTCGGTTTAA
The DNA here is from genome assembly GCA_902687465.1 of Secale cereale. Taxonomy (NCBI): domain Eukaryota; kingdom Viridiplantae; phylum Streptophyta; class Magnoliopsida; order Poales; family Poaceae; genus Secale; species Secale cereale. The sequence goes on from LR738713.1 coordinate 735,965,239, forward strand.
CTCTCGCTGGTGTTCATGACCCAGACTTTTAACTCTGTAGCCGTATGGTCAACCTTGTAGTTGTCCAGTCTCGCATCAATGGACTTGGTTAAAAAACCAATGACCATGAAGACAAAGATTTGTGAAAACATAAAAAGTAAAAAATAAAGTTTTTGGGCAAATACGACCATGTAGTCGAGGCTTTTTACGAGCTACCAGGCTCCAAATTCGAGGCTTTTTATGAGCTGCCAGGCTACTGTCATTAACCATTTTAGCAAAGCCTGTCAAGATGCTCCGCAATCCTTAACCAAATCATCGATGTCCATAGCTACCCAATGTTTCAAAATCTCGTAAAGATTTTGTCTTTGGGTAATCACTCGATGATCGTCAATTTAACGTGACCAAGTTCAGGGTCCCGAAGGAGTGACTTGTGAAAGGTTCGACGGGTCATACCAGGTTTACCTGGACGGCGTGATTTACTTGATGCAGGCAAGTTAATCCGAGGTTTTAGGTGTATGCACCGGGCTTCCAAGCCATGTTCACTACACGGGTATTCAACTCGCTGAGAGCCCCCAGGTAGTGTGTGAGCCGTTTGCTCACCGGGGCATATGTTTGAGTTGTGCTAGGCATCAAACCCTCTTTTAACCCTCATCATCATGTGGAAATTGCCGAAGCAACCAGAGCAGTGCTCTTATGATGGGCTTCATACCGCCGCCGGCTCAAGAGACCATGGGAAAACTTCCTTGCCCGCGGAAGCCCCCATGTGACTCTTGTTCGTATATATAAGATGGATGTTTCCTTAATTTGTCAAGGGCGCCGGTTTAGGAGGCCATGGAAAGCTTCTTTGGAAACCCCCATGTGATACTCCTTTGTGTAAAGAACATGGCTGATTCCTTGATTCTATCAAGGGCGCCGGTTTAAGAGGCCATGGAAGGTTTCTTTCGAAGCCCCCATGTGATACTCTTTTGTGTGAAAGACACGGCTGATTCCTTAATTCTATCAAGGGCGCCGGTTTAAGAGGCCATGGAAGGTTTCTTTGGAAGCCCCCACGTGATACTATTTTTCGAAAAAGATGGCTGATTCCCCGGTGTACCGGGGGCGTCTGTTTATTTTATTAATCATAATATCTACATTGTACATAAAGCGGAGCCAATGGCTCAAGTATAGTAAGGTTGAAGAAGAGCGATGTTCCACGGCCGCTTGGTCTCCTCCTCTGCCGGACATGAGTCCTTATGTTCTCGAACGTCGACAAGGTACTATGATCCATTGTGCAGGTTTTTGCTGACCACAAAGGGCCCTTCCCAGGGTGGGGATAGCTTGTGCATATTTGTCTGGTCCTGGATGAGCCGGAGCACCAGATCTCCTTCCTGAAACGTCCTGGTCTTGACCCGGCGGCTATGGTACTGGCGCAGGTCTTGCTGATAAATCGCTGATCGCGCTGCTGCCGTGTCCCGTTCCTCGTCCAGCCGGTCCAAGCTGTCTTGTCTTGCTTGTTCATTGTCCGCTTCAACGTAAGCCGCCACCCGTGGTGAGTCATGCCGGATATCACTAGGGAGGACCTCTTCAGCACCGTACACCATGAAGAAAGGCGTGTACCCTGTAGATCTGTTAGGTGTAGTGTTGATGCTCCATAAGACAGAAGGTAACTCCTCTACCCAACAACCCGGTGTTCTTTGCAAAGGAACCATAAGCCGGGGCTTGATGCCTCTCAAGATCTCTTGGTTGGCTCTTTCAGCTTGGCCATTGGACTGAGGGTGAGCTAGTGATGATACATCAAGGCGAATATTGTCTCTTTGACAGAACTCCTCCATATCCCCTTTGGATAGGTTGGTGCCATTATCAGTTATAATGCTGTGTGGAAAGCCAAACCGGAAAATCACCTTTTTGATGAACTGAACCGATGTTGCCGCATCACACTTACTGACAGGCTCTGCTTCAACCCACTTTGTGAATTTGTACACTGCTACCAACAGGTGGGTTTTCTTATCTTGGGATCTTTTAAAGGGCCCAACCATATCAAGCCCCCAAGTTGCAAACGGCCAAGTAATTGGGATCATCCTCAGCTCCTGTGCCGGTATATGAGCACGCCGTGAAAATTTCTGGCAAGCATCACATTTTCTGACCAAGTCCTCTGCGTCGGCATGAGCCGTCAACCAGTAGAACCCATGACGAAAAGCTTTAGCCACCAAGGATTTTGAACCGGCGTGATGACCAAAATCCCCTTCATGAATTTCTCGAAGAATATCACAACCTTCCTCTGATGATACACACCATTGAAATGCCCCAGAAATGCTGCGGTGATGAAGTTCTCCATTGATGATAGTCATAGACTTCGACCGCCGGATTATCTGCCGGGCCTCGACTTCGTCCTCTGGTAACTCGCCTCGGTTTATGTATGCCAAATAAGGGAGTGTCCAATCCGGAATTACATGAAGTGCTGCCACCAATTGTGCTTCCGGATCAGGAACAACCAAGTCCTCTTCTGAAGGTATCTGCACCGACGGATTATGCAATTCATCCAAGAAAGTATTAGGTGGAACCGGTTTACGCTGGGAGCCCAGCCGGCTTAACGCGTCAACTGCCTCATTTTTTTCCGGTCTATATGATCCACCTGGTATCCCTTAAAGTATCCTGCGACTGCATCCACCTCTCGTCGATATGCTGCCATGAGCGGATCCTTGGAGTCCCATTTGCCAGATACTTGTTATGCCACCAGATCTGAATCACCAAAACACTTAACCCCGCTCAAGTTCATCTCCTTGGCCATCCGCAGACCATGGAGGAGAGCTTCATACTCAGCAGCATTGTTAGTACAAGGGAACATTAAACGGAGGACGTAACAGAACTTATCACCTCGTGGGGAAGTTAACACGACTCCAGCCCCCGAGCCCTCCAACTGTCTTGAACCGTCAAAGTGAATAGTCCAGTATGTATGATCCGGCTTCTCCTCAGGTGCTTGTAACTCTGTCCAATCATTAATGAAATCCACCAGTGCTTGGGACTTTATAGCAGTACGAGGCACATACTTTAATCCGTGCGGACTAAGCTCAGTGGCCCACTTCGCCACCCTGCCAGTGGCTTCTATGTTCTGGATTATATCCCCTAACGGAGCTGAACTGACAATAGTGATTGGGTGGCCCTGGAAATAGTGTTTCAACTTTCGGTTTGCCATGAATACTCCATACACCAGCTTCTGCCAATGTGGATATCTCTGTTTTGACTCAATGAGCACCTCACTGATGTAGTAAACCGGACGTTGAACCGGATATTCTTTGCCTGCCTCCTTGCGCTCTACCACAATGGCCACGCTTACCGCACGGGCATTGGCGGCCACATATAACAACAGCGGCTCATTGTCAACCGGGGCAGCAAGGACTGGTTGCTCTGCCAATTGCCTCTTCAGATCCTTGAACGCCGCGTCTGCGGCATCGCTCCAGACAAATCGGTCCGTCTTTTTTCATCATCTGATAGAGCGGGATTGCCTTCTCCCCTAAACGGCTGATGAAACGACTCAGTGCTGCAATGCAGCCCGCCATGCGCTGGACATCGTTGATACACGCCGGCTTAGCCAAGGACGTGATCGCCTTGATCTTCTTCGGATTAGCTTCAATCCCTCTGTTTGACACTAAAAATCCAAGGAGCTTACCTGCCGGAACACCGAAGATGCACTTCTCCAGATTGAGCATCATTTTATAAACTCGGAGGTTGTCAAAGGTTTCTTTCAAATCCTCTATCAGTGTCTCCTCCTTCCTGGATTTCACCATAATGTCATCAACGTATGCATGGACATTTCTTCCAATCTGCCCTTGAAGGCAGTTCTGCACACAATGCAGGTGGGTTGCTTGGGCACTCTTGAGCCCAAAAGGCATGTATACATAGCAGAAGGCTCCAAAGGGAGTTATGAAGGCTGTCTTCTCCTGGTCCTTAACTTCCATCTTGATCTGATGATAACCTGAATATGCATCCAAAAAACTTAGCCGCTCACATCCTGCTGTAGCATCGATAATTTGATCAATACGGGGGAGAGCAAAATGATCAGTTGGGCAAGCCTTGTTCAAGTCTGTGTAATCAACACACATCCTCCAAGTTCCGTTTTTCTTAAGTACTAAGTACTAACACCGGATTAGCCAACCACTCCGGATGAAACACCTCGACTATGAAGCCTGCGGCCAAGAGCCTAGCCACTTCTTCTCCTATAGCCTTGCGTCTCTCCTCATTGAAGCGGCGCAGATACTATTTGACCAGTTTAAACTTCGGATCAATGTTAAGGCTGTGCTCAGCGAGTTCCCTCGGTATACCTGGCATGTCAGAAGGCTTCCATGCAAAGATATCCCGGTTCTCACGGATGAACTCGATGAGCGCACTTTCCTATTTAGGGTCTAGGTTAGCGCTGATGGTGAACTGCTTGGATGAGTCGCCCGGAACAAAGTCAACCTGCTTGGTTTCCTCAGCCGACTTGAACTTCAACGTCGGATCATGCTCTGTAGTTGGCTTCTTCAGCGGGGACATATTTGCCAGATCAACATTGTCCTTATAGAATTTTAGCTCTTCTGTAGCGCAAACTGCCTCGGCATAAGCCGCATCTCCTTCCTCGCACTCCAATGCGATCTTACGGCCCCCATGAATCGTGATAGTTCCTTTGTGGCCTGGCATCTTGAGCTGCAGATAAACATAACACGGTCTAGCCATGAACTTGGCATAAAACGGTCTCCCAAACAGAGCATGGTATGGGCTCCTGATCTTTACAACATCAAAAGTCATAGTTTCCGATCTAGAGTCATGCTCATCCCCAAAGGTAACTTCCAGATCGATTTTTCCAACTGGATAAGCCGATTTACCGGGCACCACCCCATGGAACACTATGTTGGACTGTCGGAGCTTCTTATCTGTCAACCCCACACGTCGAAAAGTCTCATAGTATAGGATGTTGATGCTGCTGCCTCCATCCATAAGTACTTTGGTGAACTTATAACCACCCACCTGTGGTGCCACCACCAGAGCCAACTGACCCGGATTATCAACCCGAGGTGGGTGATCTTCTCTGCTCCACACAATGGGTTGCTCAGACCATCGTAAGAAACGTGGTACCACCGGTTCAACAGAATGCACTGCCCTCTTCAAAACCTTTTGATCCCGTTTGCATAAACTTGTGATGAAGACGTGATACTGCCCATTGCTCAGCTCCTTCGGATTACTCTGATATCCGGATTGCTGCTGCTGCTGACGCTGTTGATTCCCTTGGTTGTTATATCCCCCTGACCATGTTGCTAGTTATGTTGATGCTGATTATTGCCACTGTGGTTATTGTTACCACCGTGGTATCCTGAAACGGATCCACCACCCTGATAACTTGGACCTTGAAAACCGAGACCTGATCCGCATGGGGGCTCGTGATCATATTTGGTCATAAACTCTTGCATAATGAAATAGTCTTTCCAGAGATGCGTAGCCGGGTTTTCCACTGTACCGTGCCTTGGGCAAGGCATGTTCAACTGGCGCTCTAGATTAATAGGCGGCCTCCCGTTGCGTGGGGGCGGCTTACCCCTGCGGCGCTGCCCGTTGTCCTGGACATTGGTATTGGTGATGACCCACAACCGTAAGGGATCTATTGCAGCGTTTTCGATAAGTAAGAGTGTCGAACCCAACGAGGAGCAGAAGGTATTGATAAGCGATTCTGAGCAAGAAATTACTGCAAGCACTGAAAGATAACTTTTAGGGGTTTTCTCGGTATAAGCAACAGGAAAGTAAAAGCAAGTAATGTAAAAGGTACTGAGAGTAACAAGTGGCCCAATCCTTTCTTAGCAAAGGAGAGGCCTAGCAACTGAACTTATAAAGACTAAAGCGTTCCTGAGGACACACGGAAGAGGTAGTCATGTGCTTTCGCCATATTCCGTATCGATACTATGTTATGTGTTGATAAGTGTTGAGTGGGTGGATCTATGCTAGTGCACTCTAGACTAAGATGAATGCACTATTATGATTAAACACCTTGCAAGCATCCGCAAATACAAGATAGAATTTAAGGCAAAAGCCTAACCATAGCAATACGATCGAGTATCCATTATTCCCTTATGCAAAAGCGTGCGAACTGGGGTTCAGGTTTCTGTCACTCCGGCAACCCACCATAAGCATTCTTTATACACAATGTATTCTCCTAGGTGTCACACCCCAAAAATTTTAACCATGATTTATTTATTAAAATTTTGCCAGGAAATTAAATTTTTCCTCTTCTGGACTTTCTTTTGATTTTAGAACCACTCTTTTCTTCTGAATTGTGGAGTTTTCCCTCCAAGGGGAACTTTTCAAAAATAAATATTGTTGGACTTGTATTCCCTCTCAAGATCATTTCTTTTATCAGTGGAATTATTTCTATAAATATTTCCCAGAAGCTTTATTGCTTTTAATTGGTTTCTCATAAGTTTTGGAGTCCCTTTTGCACTGCAACCCTTTGATAAATTCTTCTAAAAATTCCACCAAAATTTGGAGATGTTAATAGAAGTACATAATTCATTTCTATGCAAAAACCCATTGGTGTTCTTTGAAAAATTTGAGCAAACAATCCTCATTTGTATTCTGGTCCAGTTTGCCATTTTCTACTGCAACCCCATTTTATCTTGCCCTATTACCCATGGGTTTTCTCCTGCTTATAGTCCACCCTACCAAACTCTTAAGTCCAGGAGATTGGACCTATTGGAATACTTTTGGTCCATGCAATAATAGCTTTTCTCTTCTGTCCAGTTTTGGTTTTCTCAAAAACTTGCACTAGGAAGTTTTTGCTTTTGACAAACTAACCTTGCCACCCTCTTTATCATCTAAAGAGACTCTACTCTGGAGTTTTTGGCCACCAGAAGAGATGCCTAGAAGCCCGTGGCATTCTGTCGAGCACCTTGTGTTCATAGACAGAGTTGGCATAGTTTTCAAATTGCACTGTGATTTTGCCCCTCTGGGCAAACAAACATGTCCACTAGTCTTCCCTCTACCCCTAAACCAGTCCTGTTGAGTCTTGTTTGCAACCGAGCCCTCTAGGCCACCCAGACATTTTGTCGAGCATGTAACGTGCGTGCTCTGGGCGCACCTAGAGCGCACGTTTTGCACGCGCGCGCGCAGCCGAACCGCCTCCGCATGCCAGCTCGTCTCAGGAACAGCTCGACCTCATCCAAACGCTCGTCCGCTAGCCCGCAGTCCGCGCTGACCCCGCTGTTTCGCCCTGGCTCCTGCAGAGGTCGGCCGCAAGCCGCCACTGCCGCCGCCTGAAACTGCCGTGGTCGGCACCGCCCGAGCCACTCCAGCACGCCAGCTCGCCCCTGGAACAGCTCGAGCCCATCCTCGAGCCCGTCCCCTAGTGCCCGTCGCCGCCACGTCGCCCTGCCAGCAACAGAACGGCGGTTCGCCGGCGTTCTTATCCGCAGCCACGGGAACCGACCTCCCCCGCCTATAAAAGGAGCCCCGAGCTCGTCTGAGACCCCAAGCAACCTCCAGTCCACCGTAGCTAGCTCCCCTCGTAGTGGTTCGACCGGAAGAAGTCGTCTTCTCCATCCCCGACAACCACGGCCGTCGCTATGCGCCGGCACCATTCGCCGTGACCAGGCCTTCCCCCACCCATCCAGTGCCGCCTTTGGTTTCCCCTTGACACCACGAAGCTTCCCAACCACTCAACCAAGCTCCAGCACCACCGTAGCCATTTTCCCCTTTTCTCCCGAAGCTGTCGCCGCCGCGAAGCTCGTCGCCGGCGATCCTCAGCACCACCTCGGCCGTTTCGACCACCGAAAGGTTCGCCGTGGACCCGCGGACCCTTTCCGCCCCTCCGTTCCCCGCATGGAGCCGCCGTTCGCCGCCGGCAATCGCCGGAGCTCCGTCCAGTGCGGGCGAAGAAGGGAGGAGGGAGAAGGACCAGCCAAACCCGACAGGTGGGACCGCGGGACCCCCTGTCAGTGACCCCGAGCCGGCCCTCGCTGGCTTAAGTGAAAGCGCCCCCCACCGAGTACGTTTTCTCTGTTTGAAAGCGCATTTCATTCAAAACCGTTTCCTTTTCTGTTTTAATTTAAAACAGAACTTTGACCAAACTTTGACTGGGCATATCTTTTTAAATAAAACTCCAAATGAGTTGATTCTTTTTCCTACCACTCTCAAATTTCACCTAGTTTATTTTAAGATTTATTTCAAAAATAATTAGGACAACTTTTTGTACTGTTTTTAAAGTTTGTGTTAATTTGAATATTTTCAAAAATAGGAATTTGGAGGGAAGATCAAAACTTTCAAAAGTTTTGGAGTGCCCTCACCTCTCTGCACCTTGAAGGCAAGCATCTTGAACACAGATATGATATTTTGTTGAATGCTTGCTAGGAGTAGTAAGCTATGTTTATGTCACATGAAATAATGAGCTTTGCATATAAGGTCAAGACATGCATAGATGCATTTGATGAGAAGTTGATTTGCTGTGATCATGTTATATACATGTGAAGTGGTTACTGCCTCATGCCACGTATGCCTGAGCTGGTCCGGACAGACTTCGGGGAGAAGTTTTGTCATGGATAAAGTATGACCATGAAGATGGTACCTCATGGTGATGAGGGAGATCAGTGAGGGTATGTCGAGGCATGATGAGTGGTGATTCTGTCTGTTGGTGTGAAATATGTTTACTATTATAATCACGTAGGTGATGCTTTAACCTCCTGAGTCGACCATAGATCGGGTCTTGTTCCGGTAACCCCCATACTTGTTTCGTACTACCACGTGTCCCTGCCGCAAGTAGGGTACAGTCCAGTAAGTTGTCAACCCCTTTCTTGGCACACACCGTACAGAGAGGCCATGGTGGAAGATACCGGCTGCATCCGGTAGGCATGCCACCTGGTCCGGGGGCATGGGTGTTTCCGGTTGGGGCCGAGGGGGTAGCTCCCCTAGTTTGCGCGCATTATAAATTCTGTGATCCCATGCTACTCGAGGTCGTAGCCTCCCCACTTAGAGTTTTACTTAACAGGTGTCGTGGGTGATTCCAGTCACCGGTAAGTTAAGCTGGTGTGTGCAGGTCAGGTGTGTTTTCAACTAAAAGACCGTAATTGGAATTAGTCCCGATGGACTAGAGGAATCCGTTACTCGTGGGTAAAGAGTACACCCTCTGCAGAGGTTACATCTATTCGAATAGCCGTGTCCGCGGTCAAGGATTACAGTCTGGGATGGGACTAGTGTCGGTCTTAGTGTCGGTCTTCGGAGGAGAAAAACTGCTAAGCCAGAACATGGATCATAACTTGTGACATGTGATGATTATGATTATTATTATTATGGACTAACCATTGTATTATTTGAATTATTAAATATCCCTGGGATGGTTCTACCTCCTGGATATTCCCTGTGATTATTCCCATATAAGCCCTTTATGTGGTGTCGCACAGACGCCCGACTGTGGCATGCTGGCTATTTATTTTCCTTATAAGCCCTTTATGTGGTGTCGCTCAGACGCCCGACTGTGGCATGCTTGTTATCTATTCTTCCTATAAGCCCTTTATGTGGTGTCGCTCAGACGCCCGACTGTGGCATGTTTGTTATTATTTTTCTTTATAAGCTCTTTATGTGACGTCACTCAGACGTCCGACTGAGGCATGCTTTATTATCCTTTCGAGGCGTCGCTTCAGACACCCGATCGGGCATTTTATTTTCACTCCCTGATTGCTTATTCATGTTTTTAAAGAATAACCTGCTTGTGTGCGTCATGAATTTATTTCGTGACTGACGTAGTGATCGTGGAATGTTTCAGAGCATGATTATTATTTGTTTTATTGTACCTATGTTCATAATGTTTGCGAGTACATTCAAAGTACTCACTGGCTTGTCCCTGGCTATTGTCTTGGCCAGATCTCTTGCTTGGAGAGGAGCGCTGCGATGACGGCCCCGGAACCTAGGCAATGGAGATAGCAGACACACGAAGATAGGAATTATCCAGGTCAGCTGTTCCTGTGGGAAATGGAGTCCCATAGACGCTGATGTACCGCAACCCGCTTCCGCCACCAACCACTAGAAACCTTATGTTGTACTCATTGACCAGTATGGTCTTGTACTACATATTTGGTATTTTGCTTGGAATTTCTGTATCAAGTTTGTGTCTCATCAGCTAACAGTAATCCTGGGGCTGGTGAGCACAAGGACCATGGACTGGGAAATTTAAATCCTGGAAAACCGGTCCTGACAACCTTGGTATCAGAGCCAGGCTGACCATTGGCTAATCCTATCTTAGCTGGGTCGGTGAACCTAGGTTAACCCACCCACCAGACCTTAACCTCACCACAATCAAGCCTATCCTACCAGATAGCCCACACTGTGACCCCGACAGCTTTTGGCAGTCGGTGCCCAACCTATCAGTCTATCCATAGGCCGTGCGCCTGTGCCAACACCTGAGTTGTCCCATCCACAAGCGTGCGATGGAAGACTCGGCTGACTTATAAAGGAAGCCCTGCCCGAAAACTCAGCACATCACAGCCTCATTCCCAGTTCGATATCCAACCACCAAGATGCCAGGCCCCCTCGTTCGCAACGAGACCACCGCAGTCGAGCTCGAAGGCTTCGTAGCCATCCTCGCCAATCTCACCCGTCGTGCCTTCGGCACCGACGAGCCGCCGGAGTATGTCGTGTACCAAGAGCACACGAGTAATTCCATCCATCACTTCTGGGCCACGGCGCACATCTACGGGAGAGGCATCACATCAGAGCGTCCCTACCGGTTCACCGGGAGGACGACCTCCGACGAGCCCCAAGCCATCCATCTAGCAGCCCGAGAGGCTATAGTTCATCTTCGGCACCTGTCGCCGAGGGTTAACTGCCGCTCATTCTACTACTACCCTAGTCGTGAAGGCTACGGTAGACCGACCCAGGTCGCCAACGGAGACCATGAGTCGGACCCTGCCCTGGTGCATCTGGTGCGCTACCTGAAAGCGCAAGAGGCACTATTTGATCAGGTCACTCTTGACCTGATTGAGACCCGCATGACGCTCGCTCGCCTGACCCCGGCAAGGAGCGAGGTCGCACCCGCCACCGACACCCCGATAGTGCTGCCTGGAAGACCGGTTGAGCCCCCAAGCTCTGACCATGTCATCCACCCGGGCAATGCCATCGCCTCACCCGGAGATCTCCGTCGTCTCTTGGAGGCCTACTCCAACGGGACGGTGACCTCGACACCCCGCGAAGGCCACCACTGCTACTCCAGCCCTGTAGCTCCCCATCCTACCCTGGCCAGCTCCGACGCGGAAGCACCCGGAGAGGACTCGGCATCCGCAAGACACGCCCGGCTAGATATCAACCAGGTGGACTGAGTCCACCAGAATTGTTGTCAAGCCCTAGTGGCCGGTTTTTCCTTTAGTTCCGTAGTAGCCGTTGTGTGGCGTAGTGAGCTTGTAACCACCCGTGTGTCAACATCTCATAGTATGTGTGATCTGGCGTGAAATGTTTGACGAGTGGTTGCAGAGTAAAATTCTAGACGTGACCCCTAATCGACATGCACAGTAACATGTCACTTTTCTTTTGAGGATTGAGGCCTGAGACTTTGACTCAGACAGCCCCGCGCCGGAGTCGGTGTCTCAGTCGTACCGACACCACTTCATGTTTCATGACCCAGGCTCTCTATAAGAGGCCACCCTCATTTTTCCACACCAGCAACCATCAACATCGAGCACTACCTTCCTCATTCACCCATCCATGTCTCACCCCGGAGCTTACCTGAGGACCCCCGACGCAAACCCTGGTAGTTTTGTTAAGATATTATGGGATTTTACCCGCAATACTCTTGGCTCCACCCATCCACCCCTGTATGAGCTGTTCAAATCGAGAATCACTCCTGATCTCTCGAAATACTGGGCAGCTGTACATATTCCACCAGCAGATTTAAACCAAGGCCCTCCCTATGTTATCTTCATCGGGAGATCCATGCCAACACCAGGCATGGCCATTGAGTCTGCTGCGTATGAAGCAGTCACCCGTCTTCGATTTGCGGTACCTTGTGCCAGCACAAGAGAATACTGCTATTTCCCAAGCCGCGTTGCTTTTGGAGCAGAAGCTACGTTCCGCTGTGGACGTGCGGAGAGCGATCCAGCCCTGGTCTATCTCATTCAATATGTGATGGCCCAGGAGCGTTTCACCCAGCAAATACTGGAGTATCTCCGCTACCTTGCTGTTCTGAATCCCCGGATCGCCATTGGCGGACCCCCTCTGCCAACTCAGGAGGGACACGTCCTTCGATTGCTTCCTCAACTTCCTCCGCTCCCTCCGGAAGAAGAGGAATGTATTCCAACACCGGGAAGCCTTCCGCTTTCCCCGATAGAAGAGGAATGTGCCCCAGTGCCGGAGACATTTTCTCAGGACCCTGTTCATTTTCCGTTTATATCGTAGACGTCACTGCTATGTTTGTTACCCTAGCACTTATTTATGTATTACAGCTTATGCGTTGTATCCTAAGTTTGTGCGATGTATTAAATGTTTGTTTTCGATTAATGTGAGTGGTTTTTACTGCTGTTCATTTTGATTGACTGCCTCCGCTCTCAGTAGATTTTGAAGTTAGATTTTTCTTTGAGCCGTTGCAACACATAAATTCTTCGTGACATGCATTTTAATTCACGCGGCACCCCGACAGCAGGCTCACATCCACAACCACTCAACTGCATGCACTAATTGCATAATCACGTACATATTTTGCACCCATCTGATCACCTCTCTAACACACCACAGTCTCTAAAGGAGGAATTTGTGGATGATTATTCAAACGCAAGTTGCCTCCAGCTCACTGACAGCAGTCAGAACCTAACTACCACACTTGATCCTCATGATCACCGCCGCCGCGTAGAGCTAACACTCGAGCAGCAGCATCACAGCGATCACTGAGGATCATCGCGCACAAGAGCACGGAGGACCCCAGCAACGCCGCCAACCCTCCGCACATCAGGATCACGTACCAGTCCGGCATCACCTCCGCCATTAGAGCCTCGTCGCGAGCTCCTGCAAACAGAAATGGAGGAGAAGAAGAGGCGAGGCCAGGTGTGAGGAAGAAGAGAGGAGCACCGCGACCATTTTATAGCTCGAGATCGGTGTACGGTGGGCGAAGTCCACCAGCGCCGCTCGCCGCTCGATCGCCAGTGTTCGGAGGCGAATCCGCGAGCAGTGCCGACAGCGCTGTGGCCCGTGAGGTGAGTGCACGCTGCGCCGGCAGCTAGCACGCCGCGCACTACCGCAGTACGGCCTAGATGCCCTACGCGCTAGGCGTCGCCGGTGGAGAAAGTGCGGGAGAGCGCGAGAGAGAAGAGGAAGAAGAGAGCTAGAGGTAGGAGGAGAGACTGACAGTGAGCCCCGGGTCCACTTGTCAGCCAGAGAGAGCTCTATGCACTCGGGTACGACCATCGTTTTTTTTTAGAAAATTGGATTGTTGTTCTAATTTCTTTTATCGTAGCCGAAAGTAGTAATTTCTCGGTTTCCCCAACCAAAGTTTTCCCCTCATAGCACCAGTACCCCACTGTGGTTGTACCAATTATTTGCAGTGTATTACGTGTTTAGAATGTTCGTTTCTTTTGAATTAATACTTTATGGTAATAGGATGGATATTTTTTTGAGATCGTCCTTAGCAAATCTCGAGGACGAGATTTTTCTTAAGGGGGGTAGTGTTGTAACACCCCAAAAATTTTAACCATGATTTATTTATTAAAATTTTGCCAGGAAATTAAATTTTTCCTCTTCTGGACTTTCTTTTGATTTTAGAACCACTCTTTTCTTCTGAATTGTGGAGTTTTCCCTCCAAGGGGAACTTTTCAAAAATAAATATTGTTGGACTTGTATTCCCTCTCAAGATCATTTCTTTTATCAGTGGAATTATTTCTATAAATATTTCCCAGAAGCTTTATTGCTTTTAATTGGTTTCTCATAAGTTTTGGAGTCCCTTTTGCACTGCAACCCTTTGATAAATTCTTCTAAAAATTCCACCAAAATTTGGAGATGTTGATAGAAGTACATAATTCATTTCTATGCAAAAACCCATTGGTGTTCTTTGAAAAATTTGAGCAAACAATGCTCATTTGTATTCTGGTCCAGTTTGCCATTTTCTACTGCAACCCCATTTTATCTTGCCCTATTACCCATGGTTTTTCTCCTGCTTATAGTCCACCCTACCAAACTCTTAAGTCCAGGAGATTGGACCTATTGGAATACTTTTGGTCCATGCAATAATAGCTTTTCTCTTCTGTCCAGTTTTGGTTTTCTCAAAAACTTGCACTAGGAAGTTTTTGCTTTTGACAAACTAACCTTGCCACCCTCTTTATCATCTAAAGAGACTCTACTCTGGAGTTTTTGGCCACCAGAAGAGATGCCTAGAAGCCCGTGGCATTTTGTCGAGCACCTTGTGTTCATAGACAGAGTTGGCATAGTTTTCAAATTGCACTGTGATTTTGCCCCTCTGGGCAAACAAACATGTCCACTAGTCTTCCCTCTACCCCTAAACCAGTCCTGTTGAGTCTTGTTTGCAACCGAGCCCTCTAGGCCACCCAGACATTTTGTCGAGCATGTAACGTGCGTGCTCTGGGCGCACCCAGAGCGCACGTTTTGCACGCGCGCGCGCAGCCGAACCGCCTCCGCATGCCAGCTCGTCTCAGGAACAGCTCGACCTCATCCAAACGCTCGTCCGCTAGCCCGCAGTCCGCGCTGACCCCGCTGTTTCGCCCTGGCTCCTGCAGAGGTCGGCCGCAAGCCGCCACTGCCGCCGCCTGAAACTGCCGTGGTCGGCACCGCCCGAGCCACTCCAGCACGCCAGCTCGCCCCTGGAACAGCTCGAGCCCATCCTCGAGCCCGTCCCCTAGTGCCCGTCGCCGCCACGTCGCCCTGCCAGCAACAGAACGGCGGTTCGCCGGCGTTCTTATCCGCAACCACGGGAACCGACCTCCCCCGCCTATAAAAGGAGCCCCGAGCTCGTCTGAGACCCCAAGCAACCTCCAGTCCACCGTAGCTAGCTCCCCTCGTAGTGGTTCGACCGGAAGAAGTCGTCTTCTCCATCCCCGACAACCACGGCCGTCGCTATGCGCCGGCACCATTCGCCGTGACCAGGCCTTCCCCCACCCATCCAGTGCCGCCTTTGGTTTCCCCTTGACACCACGAAGCTTCCCAACCACTCAACCAAGCTCCAGCACCATCGTAGCCATTTTTCCCCTTTTCTCCCGAAGCTGTCGCCGCCGCGAAGCTCGTCGCCGGCGATCCTCAGCACCACCTCGGCCGTTTCGACCACCGAAAGGTTCGCCGTGGACCCGCGGACCCTTTCCGCCCCTCCGTTCCCCGCATGGAGCCGCCGTTCGCCGCCGGCAATCGCCGGAGCTCCGTCCAGTGCGGGCGAAGAAGGGAGGAGGGAGAAGGACCAGCCAAACCCGACAGGTGGGACCGCGGGACCCCCTGTCAGTGACCCCGAGCCGGCCCTCGCTGGCTTAAGTGAAAGCGCCCCCCACCGAGTACGTTTTCTCTGTTTGAAAGCGCATTTCATTCAAAACCGTTTCCTTTTCTGTTTTAATTTAAAACAGAACTTTGACTGGGCATATCTTTTTAAATAAAACTCCAAATGAGTTGATTCTTTTTCCTACCACTCTCAAATTTCACCTAGTTTATTTTAAGATTTATTTCAAAAATAATTAGGACAACTTTTTGTACTGTTTTTAAAGTTTGTGTTAATTTGAATATTTTCAAAAATAGGAATTTGGAGGGAAGATCAAAACTTTCAAAAGTTTTGGAGTGCCCTCACCTCTCTGCACCTTGAAGGCAAGCATCTTGAACACAGATATGATATTTTGTTGAATGCTTGCTAGGAGTAGTAAGCTATGTTTATGTCACATGAAATAATGAGCTTTGCATATAAGGTCAAGACATGCATAGATGCATTTGATGAGAAGTTGATTTGCTGTGATCATGTTATATACATGTGAAGTGGTTACTGCCTCATGCCACGTATGCCTGAGCTGGTCCGGACAGACTTCGGGGAGAAGTTTTGTCATGGATAAAGTATGACCATGAAGATGGTACCTCATGGTGATGAGGGAGATCAGTGAGGGCATGTCGAGGCATGATGAGTGGTGATTCTGTCTGTTGGTGTGAAATATGTTTACTATTATAATCACGTAGGTGATGCTTTAACCTCCTGAGTCGACCATAGATCGGGTCTTGTTCCGGTAACCCCCATACTTGTTTCGTACTACCACGTGTCCCTGCCGCAAGTAGGGTACAGTCCAGTAAGTTGTCAACCCCTTTCTTGGCACACACCGTACAGAGAGGCCATGGTGGAAGATACCGGCTGCATCCGGTAGGCATGCCACCTGGTCCGGGGGCATGGGTGTT
This sequence comes from Secale cereale, assembly GCA_902687465.1. Lineage (NCBI taxonomy): Eukaryota > Viridiplantae > Streptophyta > Magnoliopsida > Poales > Poaceae > Secale > Secale cereale. The sequence goes on from LR738713.1 coordinate 735,981,553, forward strand.
TCCGGTTGGGGCCGAGGGGGTAGCTCCCCTAGTTTGCGCGCATTATAAATTCTGTGATCCCATGCTACTCGAGGTCGTAGCCTCCCCACTTAGAGTTTTACTTAACAGGTGTCGTGGGTGATTCCAGTCACCGGTAAGTTAAGCTGGTGTGTGCAGGTCAGGTGTGTTTTCAACTAAAAGACCGTAATTGGAATTAGTCCCGATGGACTAGAGGAATCCGTTACTCGTGGGTAAAGAGTACACCCTCTGCAGAGGTTACATCTATTCGAATAGCCGTGTCCGCGGTCAAGGATTACAGTCTGGGATGGGACTAGTGTCGGTCTTAGTGTCGGTCTTCGGAGGAGAAAAACTGCTAAGCCAGAACATGGATCATAACTTGTGACATGTGATGATTATGATTATTATTATTATGGACTAACCATTGTATTATTTGAATTATTAAATATCCCTGGGATGGTTCTACCTCCTGGATATTCCCTGTGATTATTCCCATATAAGCCCTTTATGTGGTGTCGCACAGACGCCCGACTGTGGCATGCTGGCTATTTATTTTCCTTATAAGCCCTTTATGTGGTGTCGCTCAGACGCCCGACTGTGGCATGCTTGTTATCTATTCTTCCTATAAGCCCTTTATGTGGTGTCGCTCAGACGCCCGACTGTGGCATGTTTGTTATTATTTTTCTTTATAAGCTCTTTATGTGACGTCACTCAGACGTCCGACTGAGGCATGCTTTATTATCCTTTCGAGGCGTCGCTTCAGACACCCGATCGGGCATTTTATTTTCACTCCCTGATTGCTTATTCATGTTTTTAAAGAATAACCTGCTTGTGTGCGTCATGAATTTATTTCGTGACTGACGTAGTGATCGTGGAATGTTTCAGAGCATGATTATTATTTGTTTTATTGTACCTATGTTCATAATGTTTGCGAGTACATTCAAAGTACTCACTGGCTTGTCCCTGGCTATTGTCTTGGCCAGATCTCTTGCTTGGAGAGGAGCGCTGTGATGACGGCCCCGGAACCTAGGCAATGGAGATAGCAGACACACGAAGATAGGAATTATCCAGGTCAGCTGTTCCTGTGGGAAATGGAGTCCCATAGACGCTGATGTACCGCAACCCTCTTCCGCCACCAACCACTAGAAACCTTATGTTGTACTCATTGACCAGTATGGTCTTGTACTACATATTTGGTATTTTGCTTGGAATTTCTGTATCAAGTTTGTGTCTCATCAGCTAACAGTAATCCTGGGGCTGGTGAGCACAAGGACCATGGACTGGGAAATTTAAATCCTGGAAAACCGGTCCTGACACTAGGTCCTTAATAAGGCGAAGTGTTGGGTGTTCGACTCACACAACACCACTAGTAGAATGACAACACAACTTAAGTATCAAACAACACATATTACTTCAACAGCATATGACTACTAACAACAAGACTTTCCCCATGTCCTCAAGAACTAAGGTAACTACTCACGAGACATAAAAGAGATCATGATCAGTGGGTATAAATAGGTGATAAACAATCTGTCCAAAAAAACTCAATAGCATTCACCACAAAGTAGTAATCAACACCGATGGAGTAGAGAGGATAGGTAGTACGCGTTACAACACAAGTTGCGATTGTAAGATGAGATTTGGATGAAGATGGAGATGGTGCTGGTGTTGGGGATGATGTTGATGATGATCTCGATGATGCCCGTGACGATGGTGATGACGATGGCGATGATCTCCCCTTCCGGGAGGTGATCTCCCCGACGGAATGTGCCCGCCGGAGATGGCTTTTTCTTCTCTGTAGGTTTCCGCCACGGAGCGGCGGCGGAACTCCGTAAAAATCCCCGTCCTTAGGGTTTTTGGATAACGGAGAGCATATATGCAAAAGGGGGCGGCCAGAGGTGGGCCAGGGGCTCCAGGCACCCCCCCCGGCGCGGCCAGGGGGGCGCCCCCAGGGCGCCTGGGCACCCTGTGGCCCCCCTATGGTTGCCCTTTCGCGTGCCTTCGTGATCCGTCTGAAAAATATCTCCCGTCAAATTTTAGGTAATTTGGAGGTATTCTTCTTCAGCAACTTAGCGTCCACTTTTTACTGTTGAATCCTGTGTCTGCTGCTTCGGCATCAGAAAGTTTGCAAACTATGTAAAATAGACCAAAACAACATAAGAACATCACCGTAACGTGAAATATATCAATGTATAAGGATAAATTATGATACAAAATAGTGATGCATTTTGGACGTATCAATACCCCCAAGCTTAGACCTCGCTTGTCCCCAAGCGAATATGAACTCGGTAAACCTGTCCACAAGTTTAGAGAGTGAAGTGTCGATAAATAGAATACAGACAAGAAGCATCATGGTTTCTTTACCAACTCAAATATGCTCAACAGCAGTCTTCAATTCATAAAGCCCTTATAAAAGAATGATAACACTTATATTCGAAAGTAGGGCTAAGGAAACTCATTATATCATGTCAAACATGTCCTTTGGTCAAAGAACAACAAATAGTTTTAACTTTTGCTCTTATATTTTGATGAGATCAATTGAAGCTTTTTGAAATAACATGTTAATAGGCAAGAAGTGAAAGTGTTAACACAAAGGAAGATATTTGCCTTAGCTGGGCATGACAAACAACTTACTTATCGAATGATAATGTCAACAGGGATATGATATGACAAATCTTAATGCATCTTTATATGAATGAATCCTTATCAACATCAAACGTCTGCTCTCTATGAGAAATAGAAGGAAGTAGAAATAACTGACTCAACTTAAAATTAAAATATAGGCCCTGTTCTAGGGTAGTAGGGAAAACTCATGTGCTATCCTCAAATCAAACAGAATGAAAACAAGTTTTGTGAGGTGCATGATTTGTCAACGAATGCTAATAGATAACTCAATTGCTTCTTGAGCTGGACAAGTTTCGAGGAACGGCTCCCGCACGAGGACGATCACATCCTCTTATTCTCCTTTATTTATCGCTGCCAAAGTTTTCTGATTTCTCATGAACAAAGCGCGAAGGAGGGTTTGTTTGTTATATTATTTTCGAGCCGGGCGCACTCTTTGCCAGTTCCTTCTCGTATTATGGGTTTGCACATTAGACATGCAATCCCGGGGTGAAGCTTGTCCAATTCAAGAAGACTATGAATTAGCTATTACTTCCTCATGAGCTAAAACAGAGGCACAAAATAAAAGATTTTGAACATTTAAGGATACCACATAAATTATATACTCTTAGGAGGTGGTAGTGGAATACCACGAGTAGGTAGGTATGGTGGACTCATATGGAAGGTATTGGTTTTAAGGGTATGGATGCACAAGCAGAAAACCGCTTAGTACAGAGTTAGGCTAGCAAAGGTTTTGAGAGAGCAGACAACTGATGATGACTAAGATGCAAAGAAATATAAAGCATGAACATTGAAATAAGCATAACACATCAAGTTGTCTTCCTTGTCAGCATAACACTTCAAGCATAATAACATAAAGGTTTTGGCTATGTTGATACTTTAAGAAAATCATGCTTGTTGTTATGACGAAAGCTATGTTTGCCAAGATTAAATAAAGTTTTCACAGCCATACCTGACATAAGGTCAATACTCCCCATAAGAATCATCATATAAGGTCGATTGCGTGAAGAGAATACCGAGTGCAGCAAAAGGAACCAATAAACTTCTCATTAATATTCCATCATGGACGACTCCACACTCATGGATACAATTCTTCACCGAAGGAGCGATAGACCTCAATGCACACACCTATCTCATATAATAACCTCCCTAGACATGATACGACTCCACTTGACTCTAAAAGACAAAAGGTAAAGATAAAGATACCGGGCACTCCCCCAAGCTTGGAACAAGCCAAGGGAATGCCGTTACCCAAGGAGATTTCACTCATCATCCTTGTTGGCGTTGATCACGTAGTCCTTGGCGAAACGCTTCCATGGAAGGGGTTCTCCAGTCTCATATGAGAAGCTTGTCTCCTGAATCCAGCATTCAGCACCCAAACTCATGCGCATAAACCTTAGTTCATACTCACAGTTCTGGTTATGTAGATCATTAATTTGCCCTTGGAGCTCTATAATTCTTTCTTCAGACGCGGTGATGCTTTTCCACATCTCCTTCATCTCCTTCAGGAAGTAGTTCTTCAGCTCGTTGATGATGTCAAAGTTAGCTTCAACACCACGCTCGATCATCTTCTTGTACTCGAAGACTTCTTGCTCCACTTCTTCCAGCCTGGCCTGGACGCTCCCCTCCTTGATAGGTTGTCGGTGTACTAAGGTAGGGGTACCTTAGTACCCCAACTTGTGCACGGGTAGAAGCAGCTTCCCGCGGCAGGGCTTACCATGCGCTTGCCGAGGCCCGCTCCAGACCCCTTTAAGCCATTCAAGAACAAAGTATTCAAGTTAGAAGACAAGACCCCCGCAAGAGGAGCTTGCCGGGAAGGCCGCACCAGGCTCAAGGACATCTTTTCAGCACAAGACCCTGGCAAGAGGTGCTTGCCAGGGAGGCCAAAGGATAACACCGCAAAAGATACATCGCGGCGCATCGTGCGCCCCGGCAGGGCCTGGGAAGCGGCAAGCTTCCGGGCCCGGCAAGATAGCGGCCCCGGCAAGGTACTTGCCGGGGGAAGCTCACACTGTGTGCCTGCGCTCCAGCTCACTCGGCCACGCGTCGCCCTGGGGCCCTTCCAGGGGCGCGTGGCAGATGGCTGTGCAGCCTGAGGGACACGCTGGCGAGCCGCGGTGACGAGGCTACCGCCGTGGCGAACGGAGACGCATGGACAGACGTGAAAGTGCAACTAATCCCCGGGTGGTTTTGGTAATTAATAACAACATATATATCATTGAACTAATATTCTCTTGAGAATCATTTCAGAAAAGTTCGATGATGTGGGTATGGAAATGTCTGAAGAAGTGGACCCCTCAAAATGCTAAGACAAGCATTGGCAAAAGCTCAAGACTCCATTTTTGGTTTAGTGATCAAAGATCACATTGAGTCCATAGGAAAGCCAATACTATTAAAAGGGGATGAGGTTGTGTTAATGTTCTTGTTGCTCAAGTGCTTGGTGATCTAACTCCCTCAACTATCAGCACTATTCACTACTTAACACACACCCATAAGTAATCTCGGTCACACCGATTTCTCCAGCTCAGTCCCACCGAGATGAACCACTTCAGTTGTTTCTCCAAACCCTATATTCTCGGTCACACCGATTCTGAGTTTCGGTCTCACCGAAAAAGGGCTGCCAACCTTCTGTGATCACTTCACATCGATTCGGAATTTCCGAGTTTATATTTTCGGTCTCACCGAAATGGCAAACCCTAACCTTTGACTCACTTCGGTCTCACCGAGATGGTATTTTCGGTCCCACCGAAAATCCCAACGTTCACTATATTTGAACTTTCGGTCTAACCGAGTTTTCACTTCGGTCTGACCGAGATTGGTCAAATGTGTGTGTAACGGTTGGATTTTGTGTGGAGGCTATATATACCCCTCCACCCCCTCCTCATTCGTGAGGAGAGCCATCAGAAAGTACCACCACTTCTACCACACACTTTCTGAGAAGTGAACCACCTACCCTTGTGTTGAGATCAAGCCATTCCATTCCTACCATATGAAACTTGATCTCTAGCCTTCCCAAGTTGCTTTCCACTCAAATCTTTCTTCCACCACAGCCATATCAGTGAGGAGAGTTGAGTGTTGGGAAGTTTATCACTTGAAGCACAAGAGCAAGGAGTTCATCACCATCAACACCGTCTATTACCTTTTGGGGGGTGGTGCCTCCTAGATTGGTTAGGTGTCGCTTGGGAGCCTCCTTCGTGATGTGGAGTTGAACCAAGAAGTTTGTAAGGGCAAGGAGATCGCCTACTTCGTGAAGATCTACCCCGAGTAAGGCTAGTCCTCCGTGGGCGTAGGCCGTGATGGAATAGACAAGGTTGCTTCTTCGTGGACCCTTCGTGGGTGGAGCCCTCCGTGGACTCGCGCAGCCGTTACCCTCCGTGGGTTGAAGTCTCCATCAACGTGGATGTACGATAGCACCACCTATCGGAACCACGACAAAAATCTCCGTGTCACCAAACTGCGTTTGATCTTCTCCACCTCTCTTTTACATGTGCAATTTACTTTCCGCTGCATAAACTCTAGAATTGCATGTGTAGGGTGTTACTTGAACTGATCTTGTTTGTGAAACTGCCAAAAACTTTGCATGATATAAAGGCAGATTTTTTATATTGTCAAGTAGTCTAATCACCCCCCCTCTAGACCTACTTTCGATCCTACAGTATCTCATGGAATCTTTTAGCTTAAGGGGAGAAGACTTAGAGGAATCTTCACAATTGATATCCTATGAAAAGCAAAATCTCTCAGAGTTCATTGAAAATCTTTTAGCTTCGGAGACATGTTTGCTGATTCAAGCCTGTGCTCAAATATGAGACACTCTTTATACATGTCCTCCCTGGCTTGGTACTCTTGATGTTCTTGCAGTTGGTTGAAGGAATACTCTTGTGTTATCTAACCTTGTTTTCTCAAGTTTATCCCTTCAGGTACAATGTCAAGGAACCTCAAGGTAAGTATATGCATCTTGCAGAATGTGCATGATGGTGACTTGCTTGTAAATACTTGTTTGCAAGAAATCACCATGCACATATGCATTATCACTCAATTCCTTTTCTTCTGCTCTGATGCATATAGCCAAGCTGCATGTAGCACATCTTGCTTATCTCTCTTGTGTGCTTGTGGTAGTCCAAAACCATAATCTATGAAAATCTTGCACACTTGTAGGGGGAGCCTGTGTACTACATGCTTGTCAAAGCTTTCGTGATAATTCTGTCTTTCTTTCAATAAGCTTTGATGTTTTGTTTAAGTATAATTTTAGTGTGTTGCCATCAATTACCAAAAAGGGGGAGATTGAAAGCACATTTGCTCTCCGGGTGGTTTTGGTAATTAATGACAACATACTTTGTGGTTGGACTAATACTTTTATCAAGTATGTTTCAGGAAACCCAATCACATTGGTATGGCAAGATGATTGAAGAAGTGGACCCCTCAAGTGCTAAGACAAGCATTGGCAAAAGCTCAAGACTCCATTTTTGGTTTAGTGATCAAAGATCACATTGAGTCCATAGGAAAGCCAATACTATTAAAAGGGGATGAGGTTGTGTTAATGTTCTTGTTGCTCAAGTGCTTGGTGATCTAACTCCCTCAACTATCAGCACTATTCACTACTTAACACACACCCATAAGTAATCTCGGTCACACCGATTTCTCCAACTCAGTCCCACCGAGATGAACCACTTCAGTTGTTTCTCCAAACCCTAGATTCTCGGTCACACCGATTCTGAGTTTCGGTCTCACCGAAAAAGGGCTGCCAACCTTCTGTGATCAGTTGACATCGATTCGGAATATCCGAGTTTATATTTTCGGTCTCACCGAAATGGCAAACCCTAACCTTTGACTCACTTCGGTCTCACCGAGATGGTATTTTCGGTCCCACCGAAAATCCCAACGTTCAATATATTTGAACTTTCGGTCTGACCGAGTTTTCACTTCGGTCTCACCGAGATTGGTCAAATGTGTGTGTAACGGTTGGATTTTGTGTGGAGGCTATATATACCCCTCCACCCCCTCCTCATTCGTGAGGAGAGCCATCAGAAAGTACCACCACTTCTACCACATACTTTCTGAGAAGTGAACCACCTACCCTTGTGTTGAGATCAAGCCATTCCATTCCTACCATATGAAACTTGATCTCTAGCCTTCCCAAGTTGCTTTCCACTCAAATCTTTCTTCCACCACAGCCATATCAGTGAGGAGAGTTGAGTGTTGGGAAGTTTATCACTTGAAGCACAAGAGCAAGGAGTTCATCACCATCAACACCGTCTATTACCTTTTGGGGGGTGGTGCCTCCTAGATTGGTTAGGTGTCGCTTGGGAGCCTCCGTCGTGATGTGGAGTTGAACCAAGAAGTTTGTAAGGGCAAGGAGATCGCCTACTTCGTGAAGATCTACCCCGAGTAAGGCTAGTCCTCCGTGGGCGTAGGCCGTGATGGAATAGACAAGGTTGCTTCTTCGTGGACCCTTCGTGGGTGGAGCCCTCCGTGGACTCGCGCAGCCGTTACCCTCCGTGGGTTGAAGTCTCCATCAACGTGGATGTACGATAGCACCACCTATCGGAACCACGACAAAAATCTCCGTGTCACCAAACTGCGTTTGATCTTCTCCACCTCTCTTTTACATGTGCAATTTACTTTCCGCTGCATAAACTCTAGAATTGCATGTGTAGGGTGTTACTTGAACTGATCTTGTTTGTGAAACTGCCAAAAACTTTGCATGATCTAAAGGCAGATTTTTTATATTGTCAAGTAGTCTAATCACCCCCCCTCTAGACCTACTTTCGATCCTACAAGACGCTTTTGGGGTCGACGGCGACGGGCATTAAATGCCCTTGTCCCCCACCGTCAAGGTTAGGTGAAGACCACTGTTCATGCACTGTTCATGCACTGTTACAACTACCACCAAATTTACACTTTTACCCTCCTCTACGTTGACACCTGTCGGTGACCCCTTTGAGCTATAAAAGGAGGCCCATGCACAACGTAGAGGAGGTTCGACTCCAGAAACTTACTCACTCCACGCTCGGTGTAGCTGGTACTGTAGATCTCCAAGTTCCCGAGCTCCAAAAACTCAATACAACCAAAGCAGGAGTAGGGTTTTACGTGTCATTGCGGCCCAAACCTGGGTAAACCGCCCGCGTGCGCCCCTCGATCTGCTCTCCGTGCTCCCTCCGCTCCCTTACCGCAACGTAAAAGGGGCTCCGGTCCCATAGGTGCTCGTGGGAGGACAGTTTCCCCCGACATCTTTGGCACGCCAGGTAGGGGGCGTCGAGGTTGTGCGAACCTGATCCGGCGCTCACGCGGGCGCATTCTCCATCAACCTCTCCAACTTCATCGGCTACATCAACATGCCTCCGAAGAAGAAGGCTTCGGAGGTTGGAGGCCCGTCTGCGTCGATCCCACCACCACCAGAGCCAACGGTTGGTGGGGGAGGCGCCGGCGGAAGGGTGGACGCCGGTGGGGACACTCACGGCGCCACCAAATCCAAGGACAAGACGGATGACCGGGCGAACTCCAAGACCTCGGTGTCCGTGCACGCACCACGTCCCTCCCAGGAGGTGCCAGACCAGCAGCGGCGTGGTACCGGGGGTACCATACGCTTGCTGGGACGTGGCCAGGCCGGCGAGTCACGGGACGCTCAAGGCCACCGCCCCGGCACGAGCAAGGCACGGTCGCCGGGACGGGAACATGCTCCTTCTAACGCAGTTAGAAGTCCGAGCGTGTCCCGCTCCTCGCACCGCTCGCCACCATTTCCATCTTCTCCAGCAGAGGCCCTGGCTAGGGCTCAGCTGCTCCTCGACTTTCCTCCAGCGGCGGACAAGGCCGAAGACTGGAGGGCGACGATCCAGAGCCTCATCGCCTTCGCCAACAACGATGCGCCACAGCAGCCGGCAACTTCACGGCCGCGGCAAGTTGACCAAGCGAAGGCCGATGGCGACAAGACCGCCGGGGTGCAACTACCGTGCACTCCCCGCCGCGGAAGCAGAAAACGCCGCCCCGCCGGATCAACGTCGACGACGACTCCACAGCGTCGTCGGATCCGCGGGCCCGCCGAGATCAGCGCCAAGTCCTCGACGACAGGCGACAAGAGGACGCTCGAACCCGCATCGAGCGTCGACGAGAAGCTCGAAGGCAATCTGATCAGCGCGCTGGGACCGCTGTCGACATGCACGCGCCCGGTGAACCAGGCGACTTGCCGTATGCGGCAGGTTGCCCTGCGTTCACCCGAGAGCTGCGGCAAGTCCAGTGGCCCAGCATGAAGAATTTCAAGCCCGACGTACCCGAGAAGTACGACGGCAAGACGCACCCCTCGGAGTTCCTCAGCATCTACACCATTGCGGTGCAGGCTGCCGGGGGACGCGACGAGAAGATCCTAGCCAACTACTTCCCGCTCGTGCTTAAGCCAAATGTCAGGTCTTGGCTTATGCACTTGCCGGAGAGCTCCATCTCTTCATGGGCGGATTTGTGCCACCAGTTTGTCGGCGCCTTCACAGGCGGCCACAAACCTCACGGCCAGGAGAGCGATCTCCACATCTTAGCTCAGAAGGAGGGAGAGTCCCTGCGCAAATACATCCAAAGGTTCAGCCGTGTGCAACACAACATTCCCGATGTCCACCCTGCCGCGGTTATCAGCGCGTTCCACCAGAACGTGCGTAACCGCCGGATGAGGGAGGAGATGGCCATGACCAAGATCCGGGACGTCAGCGAGCTTTACGCTCTGGCTGACAAATGTGCACGTGCTGAAGAGGGGAGGAGACTCCCCGGAGAAGATACTGGCGCAGGAGGAAGCGACAGCGAGGATGCCGCCCCGACAAGGAAGGGCCGGCGGCGAAACAAGAAGAAGAAGAGCAAGGAAGTGCTAGTTGTCGAGCAGTCCGGCAAGGAGGCTCCCACCAAGAAGACACAGGCTGGTGGCTCCAGCAAGGAGCCCGCCCCTGTAGCGGCAGCCGACAAGCAGGACGGCTCCGACAAGCAGTACTGCAAGATCCACCGCACCAAGGGCCATGACCTCCAAAACTGCAAAAGGGTAGAGTACCTCGTAGAGCAGCAGAAGGCTGAATACGAGCATCGCGACAAGGAGAAGGCCCAAGGAGGCGGAGGAGAGCCCAGCAAGAAGCGGCCGTTCAATGGCCGGGGAGGACGCCGCGGCAAGGCCAAGCAGCGGCAAGGAGACAGACCTCCCCGGGGCCGCGACAAGGACGAAGACGAAGACGATGATGAGGATATGGACGAAGGAGACAACAGCGAGCAGGAGTTCCAGAAGGCCACAGAAGTGCTGTGCGTCGATGGAGGTGCCTTTCTGCACACTTCCCACCGCCAACTCAAGCAATGGGTGCGGGAAGTGAATGCAGCTGAGCCGCCCGTCGAGTCGCGCAGGCTCCTAAAATGGTCCGGCACGCCCATCATCTTCGACCTTGAGGATCACCCTGACCGCACAACCGCGGTCGGGTGCTTGCCGATGTTGGTTTCACCAACCATCCGCAACCTCAAGGTCACCAAGATGTTGGTTGACGGCGGGGCCGGCCTCAACTTGATCTCCTCCGCTGTGATCAAGAAACTGCAGATCCCCGACAGCGAGCTCGAGGAAACCGGGACGTTCCAAGGAATCAACCCGGGAAGGAGCAAGCTGAAGGGGAAGGTTACACTGCCAGTGACCTTTGGAGGGGAGCTCAACTTCAGGACGGAGAGGATTACATTCGACGTCGCCGATATCCCATTACCATATAATGGCATACTTGGCCGTCCCGCCCTCGCCAAGTTCATGGCAGCTTCCCACTACGCCTATAACATGCTCAAAATGCCGGGGCCGATAAGCGTCATCTCTGTCCCCGGCGACAAGAAAGATGCGCTTATTTGCGCCGACAAGATCTACCGGGATGCAGCAGCCGCGGCAGACAGCAAAACACTTGCCGCTGAAGCTCCCGGGGGGAAGACCAAGACCAAGTCCGGCAAGAGCTCTGGAGCCCACTCCGGCAAACGCACCTCTTCGGAGTGCTGCGCTGCCGTCGAGGACGCACCATCGAGCTCCACCGGCAAGTGTAAGAAAGGAATGGCAGCTCCACCAGCAACCAAGAAGGTGTCCGCCAAGGAGGACGGCACTAGTGGTACCTTCACCATCAGTGCTACACTCGACCCCAAATAGGAAAGCGCGCTCGTTGCCTTCCTGCGGGCGAATATAGACGTGTTTGCATGGCAACCGTCTGACATCCCCGGCTTTCCCAGGAAGGTAATTGAGCACAAGCTTGTTGTTTGTCCTCATGCGCGGCCCGTCAAGCAGAAGGTCAGGAAGCAAGCCGTGGAGCGCCAAGGCCCAAGAGTTTATCACCGAAGAGATAAATAAGTTGGAAGCAGCAGGCCTGGTTAGAGGCGTAATCCATCCTACGTGGTTGGCCAATCCAGTTGTTGTGCGCAAGGCCAATGGGAAGTGGAGACTTTGTATAGACTTCACTGATGTGAATAAAGCATGTCCCAAGGATCCATTTCCCTTGCCGCGTATTGACCAGATTGTTGACTCCACCGCCGGATGCAAGTTGCTTTCATTCCTTGATGCATACTCAGGTTACCACCAGATATTCATGGCTAAGGAAGATGAAGAAAATACTGCATTCATTACTCCATGCGGCACATACTGCTTCATACGCATGCCCTTTGGATTGAAGAATGCAGGCTCAACATTTGCAAGGGTGGTGCACACTGCTTTTGAGCCACAGATACACAGAAATGTAGAAGCCTACATGGATGATATAGTGGTCAAGAGCAAGAGCAAAGACACCCTGATTCAAGACTTGGAAGAAACCTTTGGGAATCTGCACAAGATACAACTCAAGTTGAACCCCGAGAAGTGCGTCTTCGGAGTCCCCTCCGGCAAGCTTCTCGGGTTCTTCGTGTCCCAGAGGGGGATTGAGGCCAATCCCGACAAGATTAAAGCCATTGAGCAGATTGAAGCCCCGAAGCGCGTCAAGGACGTAAGAAGACTTGCTGGTTGTGTGGCTGCCCTCAGCAGGTTCATTTCAAAGTCTGCGGAACGCGCCCTGCCTTTCTTCAAAATTTTGAAAAAGGCAGGTCCTATGAAATGGACTCCAGAAGCAGAGGCTGCGCTGCAGGACTTGAAAGGATACCTGTCCTCCACTCCGATACTTGTCGCACCTAGGCCACAAGAGAAGTTGCTGCTGTACTTAGCGGCAACCAATCAAGTGGTTAGTGCTGCGTTAGTAGCGGAGAGGGAGGCGGATGAGGAACCTACACCCCCGACAAGCGTATCCAGCGGCAAGCAGGGGGCTTCCCCGACAAGCTCTGGCCCCGACAAGGACAAGTCTGCGCAGGAACAAGAAGAAGTGCGGAGGAAGATGGTGCAGCGCCCGGTCTATTTTGTTAATTCCCTATTGCAGGGGGCTAGATCAAGATACTCTGGGGTGCAGAAGCTGCTTTTCGGCCTCCTCATGGCCTCAAGAAAGCTGCGCCATTACTTCCAAGCACATGAGATAACGGTGGTCACTCGCTTTCCGTTGAAGAGGATATTGCAAAATCCGGAAGCAACAGGCAGGATCGTCGAGTGGGCACTGGAGCTGTCAAGCTTTGGTCTCAAGTTTGAGAGTACTTCAACCATACAGAGCAGAGCTTTGGCAGAATTCATAGAAGAATGGACCCCAACACCGGATGAAGAAGTTCCAGATACAAGCATCCCCGTCCAAGAAGCAAGCAAGGAGTGGATAATGTACTTCGATGGTGCCTTCTCGCTGCAAGGCGCCGGCGCTGGCGTCTTACTCATAGCACCCGCCGGAGAGCACCTCAAGTATGTTGTTCAGATGCACTTTCCCAAGGAGCAAGCGACAAACAATACTGCTGAGTATGAAGGACTGCTTGCCGGCCTCAGAATCGCGGCCGAACTTGGGATCAAGAAGTTAATTGTGCGGGGAGACTCACAGTTGGTGGTCCAACAAGTGAACAAGAGTTACCAGAGCCCTCTGATGGAAGCTTATGTCGATGAAGTGAGGAAGCTTGAAGAACACTTTGAGGGCTTGCAGATGGAGCACGTCCCGAGAGCTCAGAACGACATCGCAGATAGCCTCTCAAAGTGTGCTGCAATGAAGTTACCTGTGGAACCAGGGATCTTCGTGCTCAAGCTAACTCAGCCATCCGTTACACCATCAGTTGGACAAAGCAAGAAGAGGAAGTTGGTCTCCGGCGATTACTTGCCGGCGGATCTTCCCGAAACCGCCGCCAAGGTCACCAAGACCAGCAACCTAAATGCTGAGGAGCAGTCTGCTCCTGCGGACCCAAGGGTCTGTACAGTTGAAGCAGGCGTTCCCGACAAGCCTTGCCCCGGTAGGCTTGCCGGGGAACCCTCAGCTCCGGCCGAACCGCGGGTTCTTGCCGTAGAAGCTGAGGTTCCCGCAGCAGCACTGATGCCTTTAGTCCTTGTTGTTGAGCCTCAAGCTCCAGCATGGGCGCAGCAAATCGTCCGTTTTCTTCAAACTGGAGAACTTCCCGAAGAACCAGAAGAGATAGAAAAGATAACCAGACAGTCAAGTATGTACCAGTTCATCGACAACGAACTGTACAGAAGAAGACTCAATGGTGTCAGATTGAAGTGCATTTCCCGGGAAGACGGACATAAGCTATTGGCAGAGATACACGGAGGCATATGTGGTCATCACATTGGCGCAAGAGCACTTGCCGGAAAGGCGTTCCGGCAAGGTTTCTTTTGGCCAGAAGCCCTCCAAGATGCAACTGCACAAGTAACCAAGTGTGAAGCGTGCCAGTTCCATGCCAAGCAAATTCACCAGCCAACTCAAGCTCTCCAGACGATTCCTTTGTCCTGGCCCTTCTCGGTCTAGGGGCTCGACATCCTCGGCCCCTTTCCCCGCGCTGTCGGGGGCTTTGAGTACTTGTACGTTGCAATCGACAAGTTCACAAAGTGGCCAGAAGTGGAACCAGTGAGAAAGGTGACAACATAGTCAGCAGTCAGGTTCTTCAGGTCAATAGTTTGCCGTTTCGGGATCCCTAACAGGATCATCACCGACAACGGCACACAATTCACAAGCCGCACCTTCATGCAGTACGTCCAAGACCTTGGCGCCAAGGTCTGCTTTGCTTCTGTTGCTCACCCGAGGAGCAACGGTCAAGCGGAGAGGGCCAATGCTGAAGTGCTGCGCGGACTGAAGACAAGGACCTTTGACAGGCTGCACAAGTGTGGAAGAAACTGGATAGAGGAGTTGCCGGGGGCTCTTTGGTCAATCAGGACGACACCAAATCAAGCCACCGGACAGACACCCTTTTCTCTTGTCTATGGAGCAGAGGCAGTTCTCCCCACGGAACTCGTATACGGATCTCCTCGAGTGCTCGCTTACGACGAGCTCGAGCAAGAGCAACTGCGACAAGATGATGCATTGCTCCTCGAGGAGGAACGTCTCCACGCCGCTGTACGAGCTGCTCGATACCAGCAAGCCTTGCGTCGCTATCATAGCCGCAAGGTCAAGGCCAGGAGTCTCGAGGAAGGCGACCTTGTTCTTCGGCGTGTTCAGTCCGCCAAGAATTCCAACAAGTTGACGCCGAAGTGGGAAGGCCCTTATCGGGTGAGACAAGTCACAAGGCCCGGCGCTGTCCGCCTTGAGACCGAAGAAGGCTTACCGGTGAGCAACTCCTGGAACATAGAGCATCTTCGCAAGTTTCACCCATAAGGCGCGGTTGCCGTGATCCGCTCCGGCAACCACCTTTTGTACAAGTCTTGCCGCTGTTGCATGTAAACCTTTGTACAAAGCCGGGCGCAGACCCCGTGCATCAGTAAAACTTTTTTTCTTTGCACCATTTGTCATCTCATGCTTTTCCTTGTACTTGCATGTATCATCTGACATTTCGTGCAGCACATACTCCCGGTAAGCAGTAACAAGATGCAAGGCTTCGTACTTGTATTTCCCCTCTTTTGTCTTTTTCTCTGAAACAGATGGAGTGTTCCTCGCGCACAAGTTTGCCGGGGGGGGGGGGAAGGAGATAGAAGTATGGGCCAAGTGTTGTTCAAGAAAGAAAAGTCTTGCCGGGAAGAAAACAACCCAATGAAAGCTAAGTCACCAAAGTTTGAGCACTCAAATTTTTAAAATTTCCCTGTTGTCTTCCTTGAACAACCACTCTTTGTATGGAAAACCTGTGTGCGGAGGAACCTACCCGTGGCTAGCCGCGCCCTTACTTTGTTTCGAGCACGCTCAACGGCTTGAGTGAGCTGCAACAAGTGTCGCGCCCTTACTTCGTTTTCGAGTTCGCTCAACAATTTAAGTGTGCTGCGACTAGCTACGGCAAGGTTACTTGCCGACAAGGCCTTTGCTGGCAGGCTGCTAAGAGTCCCGTACTCAGCGCTCGCGGCAAGGGCCCCTTGCCGGCAAGTTCGCCTGAAAGCGTAAGGTGAAAAGCATACAAAGTGAAGGACCAAAAGCAAGGAAGACAACACTGCATTGATTACCCAAAATAAGAATATATGTTACAAAGATAGTTTGCCGCTGTTCTAATCAACTACTGCCTATGACTTAATTGGCAGCGGCAAAATAAGCAAGGTGCCTAATCCCTACGGTCCCCGTCATCCCTCTGGATCTTGCCCACCTTGGCCACAATGTGGGCAACTTGGACCCTCAACGCCTCCTGATCAGCATCGGGCGGCAAGGTGCGGAGGACGTTGACAAGGTTGATGCCGGGGTTGCGATACACAATCTTCGACATCACCCGCTCCATGGTGCCCATGCAGAGCCGGCGCGCCTCGTTGGCCAGCTGCTCGGGGATCTTCTCCCGCAGTCGTGCAAGCGCCGGCGCCACCCCCCTGAAGAACAGACTCAGTTTGGCGCTATGGGGGAGGTTCTCGTCGGGGGAGTACACGAGATGCTCCGCCCTCAATGCCATCATCTCCATGTCGATGTTGGCGGCGGAGCTGACGAGGTCCTCAGTCCATCGCTCCACCGTCTGCTGGAATTGGGTTTGCGAGACGGCGGTGCTTTCCAGCAGGGCCCTCTCAGCGCGGAGATCTTCCTTCAGCTTTGTCTCGCGGTCCCGGGCAGTGTCAAGCGAGTCAGTAAGGGTGGAAACCTTCAGCTCTAGATCAGCAATTGAGTCCTTGGTGTCAGTGAGCTCTTTACCCTTGTCGGAGAGGCGGATTTGCAACTCCGAGTTGGTGTGGGCATCCTTCTCCCGCTCTACGTTCAGCGCGGTGACCCTGTCTTCGCTTGCCTTCAAGAACAGCTCCAGCTGCGCCACTCTGCCCTCCAGATCCTTCTTGGCGGTCTCTGCGGCAGCGGCAGCATTCCTCGCCTCCCGCAGAGCCCCGCCGATAGCCTGCTCTCGAGCGGTGAGGTCGTCCTCGTGGCTGTCGAGGTCGACCTTCCGCTGGTTGAGCGCCCCTTCCCGCCGAGACAGCTCTTCGGTGGCCAGACGCTGCTGCTCCTCGACCTTGGCTTTTTCGAGGACGAATGCTTGCTGCGCCCCGGCAAGCTCCTCGCGCTCCTCCGCCAAGTTCCGGAGGGCCGCCTGGTTGGCGGCACGGAGCTCCGTGGCGCGCTTCTCCAGGTCAGCGCTAGCCTTGGCAGCCAGGGCCTCCCGAGACTCCAACTTCGCCTGCCTGGCCCGGTACAAGGCCAGGAGCCGGCGAAGGAGCCGCTCCTCTTCGGGCTCGTCGTTGTTGCCGGGCGCATCCACAACCTTCAGCTCGGCGGAGGCGAGAACCTCTCCGTCGAAGGTCTCTCCCTCCGCGGGTACCCTAGACGAGGACGCCCACGGGACTTGAATGAAGACCCCGTTGGCGGCCTCCAGATAGACACCCGACCGCTCCGTGGAGGCGGAGGGGTCGGCGGCCGGTGCAGCGTCCGACGCTCCTGCGGCCTCCGGGCCAGCAGTGCGGTCGCCGGTCCCTTCCCCAGCCGCGGCGTCGGCGGCCGGGGCGGTCTCTTCGACGGTTGGCTCGTCAGCCCCAGCCATCCCCTCGGCAGTAGTGGCGTTGCCGCCGTCGCCATGCACGCCCTCCTCGGCGGTGGCCTCTGTCTCCATCGGCTCCGGGGCGGGAGGATCTAGTAGAAGAAAAAGAAAAGAAACATCGTCAAGCAAATATCCAAAAAGAAGAATTCGAGAAGAAGAAACTACAAGGGGCTTACCTGTGCGGGCCTCTTCGATGACGGGGTCCCTCGCCGCGGAGTTATCCCTTGGCGGCGTAGAAGAAGCCCCCGCCGGCGGAGGGCCTTCGGTTCCCTCCCTTGGCGGGGAGTCAGCTCTCGTCGGGGTGCTCGCCCTTGGCGGGGTACTCGCCCTTGGCGGAGTACCCATCCTTGGCAGAGCACCGTCCCTTGCCGGGGAGCTCGTCCTTGGCGGGGAGGGTGGAGCGAGTGGCTCGTCGGGGGCAACCTCCTGGTGCTCCTGCGGCTGCGGCTCCAATTCTGCACGAGACAACAAGACATCAGTACTGGCAACGGCCTCAAGCGCACCCATCAAGCAGGAAAGTGAACACCCAGACTTACGCTGGGGGCTGCGCAGGGGGCTGCTCCTCGGAGCAGCAGGCTGATCCGGCAAGTCTGCCGCTGGCGCGTCTCCTGTCGCTGCGGCGGGCTCGTCGTCTTCGATCTCAACCACATGGATCTTGGCCCTCTTCGCCATCCGCTGGGTCAAGGTCCTGGAAGCCAAAACCAAATCAAGATCAGAACCAAGCAAGAGAAATCAAGAAAAAATCAAAGGAAATGAAAAATTGAAAGTACTTAATCTTCCTCCTCTTCGTCGGAGCTGAGAGCGGAGAAGTCAAACCCCGCCTCGGCTGCTCCAGCGCGAGGAGCTGGAGGAGAGGGCTCCCTCGGGCGCTTGGCGGGCTCCGGAGCTGCGGGCCGTGAAGACCCCGCACCGGTCGTCGCTGAAGACCGAGGAGCAGAAGGTACCCCAGAGTCGCTTCGGGAAGACCCCCCTCCACTCGTCGCTCGGGCACGGGGCGCCTCCTTGGCGGCCTTGCTCGTCGTGGGGGCGCACGTCGCCCGGTGCTGCGGTCGTTGTTCGGGCGCCGACAGCCTCACCGTCTCGACGGCCTTGTGGAGGTGCTTTTTCGGTTGCGGCGGAGGGCTTGGGCTTGGTGGTGGCGGAGAGTTCTCCGAGGACGAGGAGGCGTCGTCATCAAGATTCAAGGATCCGCCGGAGTCTTCGTCAGAATCACCGGACTCGGCCTCCTCCTCCTCCTCCTCCTCCTCGGCAGGCCCGCTGGACTCGGTTTCCTGCCCGGCAGCCTCGCCAATCCCGGCAGGCTCCCCGGTAGGCTCCCCGGCAAACTCCTCGGGCATGATCTGCAGTAGCTTGAGGATTTCCTCCTCCTCGGCCTGGCTCACCGCGTCCGCCGCCTCCGCTTCATCAACAGTATATCCAAATTCGCCTGCCGCTGCTGCCGCGGCGGCCTCCTCCATCCTGGAGGCAATGTACGCTATA
Source organism: Secale cereale (assembly GCA_902687465.1). NCBI lineage: Eukaryota > Viridiplantae > Streptophyta > Magnoliopsida > Poales > Poaceae > Secale > Secale cereale. The sequence goes on from LR738713.1 coordinate 736,000,585, forward strand.
TCCCGCGCGGCGGTCTCCCGGGCGAGCCCCTTCTTCTCATCAGGTTTGCGTGATTTTTCAACCAAGTTGTCGAAGAAGGCTTGCACGGTCTCCGCTGAGGGCTCCAGCCAAGTGGGGACGACACCGTGGGAGTCGCACTCCGGCATTGCCGCGAGGATGGCACTGAGGGCCGTGTTGTTGCACAAAGGGACCACTCCGGTCGACGGTTTGAACCACTCCGGGTGCTTGGGGTCGTGTTTGAACAGTTCCCGGACCATCCCCTTCAACTCCAAGACGGTGAAGTTGTAGTTCAACCCGGGGCGCAGCCTCATGCGGTCTGCCGCATGGCCGAACTCCCAAGCAGGCCTCTTCCTTTCCTGCAGAGGGGCGATGCGGCAGCGGAGGAAATCAGCTCCAACTTCACCCACTGTCAGACTGGCAGCTCGGAGACGAAGAATCCTAGTTAAAGCGATCTGCAACTTGTCGTCCTCCGGGGCCAAGTCACTCCAATCCTTGCCGCGCACTATGGCAGTCTGCCGCGGCAAGGTGAACTGCTTAGGCTCCTTTTCCAGAATCCAACACCAATCCGCCCTCCACTCCTCCCACTTGCCACGGAGCTCTCCCTTCAAGTACGCCTCCTTCTTGTTCAGCCTGAAGATCCAAGATATGCCGCCGGAGAGAGGGGATCCGGACTCTACTCTAGGCGTGAAGAAGTGGCGGAAAAGAGCTACATTTGGGTGGACTCCTACGTAGTTTTTGCAGAGATGTGCGAAAACGGCAAGGGTGAGGACGGCGTTGGGGGTGAAATCTAACAGACGGAAGCCATATGTATTCATTACATCGCAGAAGAACTCCGAGAACGGAGGGCAAAGACCGCAGTAGAGGAATGCAGCGAAGAAGTAGTAACCTCCCGGAAACATGTCGACGGCCACAGCGGGAAGGACTTGGGTGCGGGGATGATCCTTCGTCTCCCTCGCCCAGAACAGATAGTACTTGTCCCGCAGCTCCCACGGGCTGAGCCTTGGCGGGAAGACCACACTCTTTCTCCTCATGGCCGCTAGCTTCGCCGCCTGCTCAGACTTCTCCTTCTTCGCCTTGTCGCTCTTCGCCTGGTCGCTCTTCGGGGCCATGGCGAGGGCGGCGGGGGAGGACGGCGGCACGGCGGGTGGGGAGGACGATGGAGGAAGGGCGGTAGCAGGGAGCGGCAGGGGTTTCTGAGAACTCAAGGCGCAATGAAGACGATGGGGGGAACTGCCCCTGCTTCCTCTGCTTTTAAGGGGGAAGTGGGGGACGTTCCGCATTTCCCATTAAAGAATAGGCCACGATCTCTCCCACGACGCCGCAATCGACGCGTGCCGTTAGGGAGGGATGCGGCGGATACGGAGAGGGATACAGCTTGCCGTGGGCCACGTGTGCCCGTGCACTGTCTTGGGCCTGGCCCAACAGCACTCGGCACCATGTGTGGCCCAGGCCCGGGGGCTCCTGTCGGTGTACTAAGGTAGGGGTACCTTAGTACCCCAACTTGTGCACGGGCAGTAGCAGCTTCCCGCGGCAGGGCTTACCACGCGTTTGCCGAGGCCCGCTCCAGACCCCTTTAAGCCATTCAAGAACAAAGTATTCAAGTTAGAAGACAAGACCCCGGCAAGAGGAGCTTGCCGGGAAGGCCGCACCAGGCTCAAGGACATCTTTTCAGCACAAGACCCTGGCAAGAGGTGCTTGCCAGGGAGGCCAAAGGATAACACCGCAAAAGATACATCGCGGCGCATCGTGCGCCCCGGCAGGGCCTGGGAAGCGGCAAGCTTCCGGGCCCGGCAAGATAGCGGCCCCAGCAAGGTACTTGCCAGGGGAAGCTCACACTATGTGCCTGCGCTCTAGCTCACTCGGCCACGCGTCGCCCTGGGGCCCTTCCAGGGGCGCGTGGCAGATGGCTGTGCAGCCTGAGGGACACGCTGGCAAGCCGCGGTGACGAGGCTACCGCCGTGGCGAATGGAGACGCATGGACAAACGCTTTTGGGGTCGACGGCGACGGGCATTAAATGCCCTTGTCCCCCACCGTCAAGGTTAGGTGAAGACCACTGTTCATGCACTGTTCATGCACTGTTACAACTACCACCAAATTTACACTTTTACCCTCCTCTACGTTGACACCTGTCGGTGACCCCTTTGAGCTATAAAAGGAGGCCCATGCACAACGTAGAGGAGGTTCGACTCCAGAAACTTACTCACTCCACGCTCGGTGTAGCTGGTACTATAGATCTCCAAGCTCCCGAGCTCCAAAAACTCAATACAACCAAAGCAGGAGTAGGGTTTTACGCGTCATCGCGGCCCGAACCTGGGTAAACCGCCCGCGTGCGCCCCTCGATCTGCTCTCCGTGCTCCCTCCGCTCCCTTACCGCAACGTAGAAGGGGCTCCGGTCCCATAGGTGCTCATGGGAGGACAGTTTCCCCCGACATAGGTCCCTTCAGATCTTCTTGATGAAGGACACCGTCCTCCATCCGAACAACCTGAGGGTGCTTCTTCACCTCAGCGAGGTAAGGGTTGATGACGTTGACGACGAACTCGTCCTTGGGGGAGCTAGGAGAAGCCATGGCACCTAAATTCAGCTGAAAGATTCCCTGGCAGAAACATATCAAAGAGAAAACACGCGAAATCGCAAGATACGTTGCCGGAACAATCCGGGAAAATATATAGGAAAAATTTATGCACAGAAAGGAAGGTAACGGACCAAAGCGGGGTCGGAGGCGAACCCCCGGGTGTCCAGGCGCCCTGGCGGCGCGGCCAGGAGGTGGGGCGCGCTAGGGGGGCGCCTGGACCCCCTGGAGCTCGTCTCCGACTCCACTTCGGCTCAGAATTTTACTAATTTCGCAAAAACTCGTAATACAAAACTTTTATGATAGTTTGCGATGTTCCCTTACCATACTACATACCTTTTCTTTATTCTGCTTCTGCTGGCGTCTGAAACAGGGGTACAACATGTTCTTCGTGAGTTGTTGTGTATATTATATTCACATCAACATTGACAGGGTCTCCTGCTATGTAATGTTTAAGTCTTTGCCCATTCACAACTTGAGGTTTGGTGCCTTAAAAATTGTTAATCTTAATTGCACGAGACCGATAAACTTCTTCAATATGAAATGGTCCTTCCCACCTGGAAAGTAGTTTACATGGAGAAAACCTGAAACGGGATCTAAACAACAAAACTTTATCGCCAACATTAAATTCACGTTTCAGAATCTTCCTATCATGCCACCTTTTTACCTTTTCCTTGAACATTTTAGCGCTCTCGTAAGCTTCACTCCTCCATTCATCTAGAGAAGTCAAGTTCATGAGACGCTTCTCACCAGCTAATTTTGGGTCAGCATTAAGCTCTCTAACAGCCCAGAAAGCTTTGTGCTCTAACTCTAATGGCAAATGGCAAGCCTTGCCATACACCATCTTATAGGGGGACATGCCCATGGGGTTTTTGTAAGCAGTTCTATATGCCCACAAAGCATCTCCTAACTTATTTGACCAGTCCTTTCTATTTCTGTTTACTGTTTTCTGCAAGATCAACTTAATCTCTCTATTGGTGAGCTCAACTTGCCCACTAGTTTGAGGATGATATGGTGAAGCAATTCTATGATTAACATCGTATTTAGCCAAATCTTTTCTAAAAGCTCCATGCGTGAAGTGTGATCCCCCATCAGTCATGAGATACCTTGGTACACCAAACCTAGGAAAAATTACATCTTTAAGCATTTTCAAAGATGTTTTGTGATCAGCACTTTCAGTGGGGATTGCTTCAACCCACTTGGTCACATAATCAACAGCTACTAAAATGTGAGTGTACTTGTGTGAAGAAGGAAAAGGACCCATAAAATCAAAACCCCAACAATCAAAAGGTTCAATCACTAGTGAGTAATTCATCGGCATCTCGTTCCTTCTACTAATGTTACCAACTCTCTGACATTTATCACAGGCTAAAACATAATTTCTAGCATCTTTAAAGAGAGTGGGCCAATAAAAACCTGATTGAAGAACCTTACGTGCAGTCCTCTCACCGACATGATGTCCTCCATAGGGACTATCATGACATCGTCTGAGAATGTCCTTCTGCTCATGTTCCGGTATACATCTTCTCAGGATCCCGTCGGGACCTTCTTTGAAAAGATGTGGGTCATCCCAAAAGTAGTGCCTCAAATCATGAAAGAATTTCTTCCTTTGCTGAAGTGTTAAACCTGGAGGCAAATACTTTGCAACAATAAAATTAGCATAATCTGCATACCAAGGATCGGAAAGAGATTGTACTTTTACAATGGCAAGTTGCTCATCTGGAAAACTATCGTTTACTGGGATGGGATCATGCGGTATATCTTCCATCCTTGAAAGATTGTCCGCCACTGGATTGTCTTCTCCTTTCCTATCAACAATCTGCAAATCAAATTCTTGAAGGAGGAGTACCCACCTGATAAGCCTTGGCTTGGCATCCTTCTTTGTCATAAAATACTTAATGGCAGCATGATCAGTATGAATAATAACTTTGGAATCAACAATATACTGCCTAAACTTATCACAGGCAAATACTACAGCTAAGAATTCCTTCTCAGTAGTAGCATAATTTCTTTGAGCACTATCAAGGGTTTTGCTAGCATAATGTATAACATTCAATTACTTATCAACTCTTTGTCCTAAAACAGCTCCAACAGCAAAATCACTAGCATCACACATAATCTCAAAAGGTAAATTCCAGTCAGGCGGTTGTACTATAGGAGCGGTTATTAAAGCTTTCTTAAGGACTTCAAAAGCTTCCTTACAATTTTCATCAAATACAAAAGGAACGTCCTTCTGGAGAAGATTAGTGAGGGGTCTCGAGGTTTTAGAAAAGTCTTTAATAAATCTTCTATAAAAACCTGCATGACCGAGAAAACTGCGAATACCTTTGATGTCCCTTGGATAGGGCATCCTCTCAATAGCTTCGATCTTGGCCTTGTCCACTTCAATTCCCCTTTCGGAAATCTTGTGACCAAGAACAATTCCTTCATTAACCATGAAGTGACACTTCTCCCAGTTGAGTACCAAATTTGTCTCCTCGCATCTCTGCAAAACTTTATTAAGGTTGTGAAGACAATGGTCAAAAGAAGTTCCATAGACGGAGAAATCGTCCATGAAGACTTCCATAATATCCCCGCAGAAACCATGAAAGATAGCAGACATACACCTTTGAAAAGTAGCAGGGGCATTACATAAACCAAAAGGCATACGCCTGTAAGCATAAGTACCAAAGGGACAAGTAAAAGTGGTCTTCTCTTGATTGACAGTGTTAACATGAATTTGAGAGAAGCCAGAATAACCATCGAGATAACAAAAGTGGGTATTTTTGGATAACCTTTCAAGCATTTGGTCGATGAACGGCAATGGGTAGTGATCCTTCCTGGTTGCTTTGTTCAACTTCCTGTAATCAATACACATTCTATATCCAATAATAATTCTCTGAGGTATTAATTCATTTTTGTCATTAGGAACCACAGTTGTACCTCCTTTCTTAGGAACACAATGTACCGGACTTACCCACTTACTATCAGCTATAGGGTAGATAATACCTGCGGCCAGAAGCTTGAGAATCTCAGTTCTCACAACATCCATCATCTTCGGGTTCAACCGTCGTTGATGATCAACAACTGGTTTAGCATCAGGCTCAAGGTTGATAGTATGTTGACAGATAGATGGACTAATCCCCTTAAGGTCATCAAGGGTATAGCCAATTGCGCCTCGGTGTTTACGAAGTACTTCCAATAATCGCTCTTCTTCATATCCTGAAAGGTTAGAATTGATAACAACAGGATATACTTTCTTTTCATCTAAATAAGCATACTTGAGCGTATCGGGAAGAGGTTTAAGATCGAACACCGGGTCTTCCTTCGGTTTTGATAAAATTCCCAAAGGTTCAACCGGAAGGTTGTGCTTCAGGATAGCAGGCTGCCTCAAGAATATTTCATCTAGTTCATTTCTTTCCTGCATATGCAACTCATTCTCGTGGTCCTCCATGTATTGCTGCAAAGGATCATTAGGGGGAATAGCAATAGAGGCAATACTTTCAATAATTTTATCATCACTGGGTAAATCGGTACCACGAGGCTGCTTAGAGAACTTAGAAAAATTAAATTCATATGGCTCACCATCGAATTCAACAGAAACTTTACCTTTCTTACAATCTATTATAGCTCCACAAGTTCTAAGAAAAGGTCTACCAAAAATAATTGGACAAAAATTGTCCCTTTCCGAACCAAGTACTAGAAAGTCGGTAGGGTATTTTACCTTTCCACATAGGACTTCAACGTCTCTCACAATTCCGATAGGAGAGATAGTTGTTCTGTTTGCAAGATGAATGGTAACATCAACTTCTTCAAGTTCACAAGGGGAAATCTCACCGATGATCTCTTCATAAAGTGAATAGGGGATAGCACTTGCATTCGATCCCAAATCGCATAGCCCATAATAATTGTGATCTCCTATTTTAACAGATACCACTGGAGTACCTGAAATTGGGCCTTTATTCTTGGCTGTGACAAGGTTAGTGGAAACAGCACAAAAATTTATATTGGAATCCAAAACATCATTAGTAGCAAGGTCTTTAATCAATGCAACTTGAGGATCGACTCTGATCTGGTCCTCAGGCTCATCAGATCTTCTCTCACTTTTATTTATTATGCCTGTCACAAGAGAGTGCTCCTTTATCCTTGCGGGAAAAGGAGGCTTTTCATATATAACTGCAGGCAAAATAGGGTCAGCAACATAAATATCAATAGGTGACTCTTTAAAAGTTTCATGGTGCTGGTCTCTCTTCTTTTTAAAAGAATCAACGTGAGAGGCAAAATTCTTACACAAATCAATCACTAGATGGGAATCAAGACCAATCTTAGAGCAAAAAGTATTGAAGTAATCAGTTTTCACATAGCTCTCAATATAATCATGTTCATAATTTATATCGGGTTCAATACCTTTATCAATTTCCCAATCTTCGGTATTCCTCTGGATCCTTTCAATGAGATCCCACCTCTCTTCAACACTCTTCTTCTGAAATACCCCACTAGAGGAGGCATCCAGCATCTCCTTATCCTGATGAGAAAGCCTGGCATAAAAATTTGTAAGTATAATTTCCTTGGGAAGCTTATGAATAGGGCATTTGAGCATTAGGGACTTCAATCTCCCCCAAGCTTGAGCAATGCTTTCTCCGTCACGAGACCTAAAATTATAGATATAGTTCCTGTCTCGATGAATTTCATGAAGAGGATAAACTTAGTATAAAAGAGAGACATAAGCTCCTGCCAGTCAAGCAAGTGTGAGTTATCGAGAAGCCTATACCAATCCGAAGCTTTATCTATAAGTGATACGACAAACAATTTCCTCATGACAAACTCCCTCGATACACCTGCAAGCTTAAATAATGAACTTCGTTGTGACAGATATAGCAAGTGTTCACTGGGATGTCTGTCTCCTGCATAACGATTAGCCAAGACATAATCGATAATACCAGCTGGTATTTTATAAGGCACAATTTCAGTAGGGGGAGGATCAACCACCACAGGTGTGGGGCGTCTTCCCGCAAGCAACGCTCCAATAACAGGGTTATCCATAAGGACAAAGAGCAGCAATAGCAAAAACAAAAACAAAATTATAAAAACTTTCTTACCAGTTTCACTTTACCAATAGCGCTTCGCTCCCCGGCAACGCTGCCAGAAAACGGTACTTGATGACCCACAACCGTAAGGGATCTATTGCAGCATTTTCGATAAGTAAGAGTGTCGAACCCAACGAGGAGCAGAAGGTATTGATAAGCGATTCTGAGCAAGAAATTACTGCAAGCACTGAAAGATAACTTTTAGGGGTTTTCTCGGTATAAGCAACAGGAAAGTAAAAGCAAGTAATGTAAAAGGTACTGAGAGTAACAAGTGGCCCAATCCTTTCTTAGCAAAGGAGAGGCCTAGCAACTAAACTTATAAAGACTAAAGCGTTCCTGAGGACACACGGGAGAGGTAGTCATGTGCTTTCGCCATATTCCGTATCGATACTATGTTATGTGTTGATAAGTGCTGAGTGGGTGGATCTATGCTAGTGCACTCTCTAGACTAAGATGAATGCACTCTTATGATTAAACACCTTGCAAGCATCCGCTAATACAAGATAGAATTTAAGGCAAAAGCCTAACCATAGCAATACGATCGAGGGTCCATTATTCCCTTATGCAAAAGCGTGCGAACTGGGGTTCAGGTTTCTGTCACTCCGGCAACCCACCATAAGCATTCTTTATACACAATGTATTCTCCTAGGTCCTTAATAAGGCGAAGTGTTGGGTGTTCGACTCACACAACACCACTAGTAGAATGACAACACAACTTAAGTATCAAACAACACATATTACTTCAACAGCATATGACTACTAACAACAAGACTTTCCCCATGTCCTCAAGAACTAAGGTAACTACTCACGAGACATAAAAGAGATCATGATCAGTGGGTATAAATAGGTGATAAACAATCTGGACATAATAATATTTCTCCAACAAAACTCAATAGCATTCACCACAAAGTAGTAATCAACACCGATGGAGTAGAGAGGATAGGTAGTACGCGTTACAACACAAGTTGCGATTGTAAGATGAGATTTGGATGAAGATGGAGATGGTGCTGGTGTTGGGGATGATGTTGATGATGATCTCGATGATGCCCATGACGATGGTGATGACGATGGCGACGATCTCCCCTTCCGGGAGGTGATATCCCCGGCGGAATCTGCCCGCCGAAGATGGCTTTTTCTTCTCTGTAGGTTTCCGCCACGGAGCGGCGGCGGAACTCCGTAAAAATCCCCATCCTTAGGGTTTTTGGATAACGGAGAGTATACATGCAAAAGGGGGCGGCCAGAGGTGGGCCAGGGGCTCCAGGCGCCCCCCTGGCGCGGCCAGGGGGGCGCCCCCAGGGCGCCTGGGCACCCTGTGGCCCCCCTCTGGTTGCCCTCTCGCGTGCCTTCGTGATCCGTTTGAAAAATATCTCCCGTCAAATTTCAGGTAATTTGGAGGTATTCTTCTTCAGCAACTCAGCGTCCACTTTTTACTGCTGAATCATGCGTCTGCTGCTTCGGCATCGGAAAGTTTGCAAACTGTGTAAAATAGACCAAAACAACATAAGAACATCACCGTAACGTGAAATATATCAATGTATAAGGATAAATTATGATACAAAATAGTGATGCATTTTGGACGTATCAATTGGCTACAAAGTCTGAGCTGCCCTCCGCTTTACGTTTGCCATTATACCCCTAGCCCGCCGGATTAGCCTGCGGCGGTTTACCGTTCTTGCTCGCCTTCCCAGACTTGTCTCCATTTGCCTCTGGATACTTGGTGTTATCAGAGTCTCCGTATTTTACCAAAGCACCCATGAGTGTTCCCATGTCATTGCAATCACGTTTGAGCCGTCCCAATTTCCGCCTCAAAGGCTCAAACCGGCAATTGCCTTCCAAGGTTACTATCACTGTACCCGGATTGATGCTATTGGAAGAGTGCAAGATTTCAGACACCCGACTCACCCAACTGCTTGTGGATTCCCGCTCTCCTTGAACGCATGCTGCTAAATCAACAACAGACATCAGCTGTTTGCATGTGTCTTTGAAATTATTGATAAATCGGCGCTGCAGTTCCCCCCATGATCCGATGGAGTTAGGCGGCAAACCCTTTAGCCATGTCCGTGTCGTGCCCTCGAGCATCATGGTGAAGTATTTAGCACACACCTCTTCATCCACATCGAGCATCTCCATCACCATCTCATAACTCTCGACCCACGCCTCGGGGGCAAGATCCGCTGTGTAGTTGGGCACCTTGCGCGGACCCTTGAAATCTTTGGGCAGTTTCACGTTCCGTAAAGCGGGGATAAGACACTGCACTCCCAAGTGTCGGTGTACTAAGGTAGGGATACCTTAGTACCCCAACTTGTGCACGAGCAGTAGCAGCTTCCCGCGGCAGGGCTTACCACGCGCTTGCCAAGGCCCGCTCCAGACCCCTTTAAGCCATTCAAGAACAAAATATTCAAGTTAGAAGACAAGACCCCGGCAAGAGGAGTTTGCCGGGAAGGCCGCACCAGGCTCAAGGACATCTTTTCAGCACAAAACCCTGGCAAGAGGTGCTTGCCAGGAAGGCCAAAGGATAACACCGCAAAAGATACATCGCGGCGCATCGTGCGCCCCGGCAGGGCCCGGGAAGCGGCAAGCTTCCGGGCCCGGCAAGATAGCGGCCCCGGCAAGGTGTTTGCCGGGGAAAGCTCACGCTGTGTGCATGCGCTCCATCTCATTCGGCCACGCGTCGCCTGGGGCCCTTCCAGGGGCATGTGGCGGATGGCTGTGCAGCCTGAGGGACACGCTGGCGAACCGCGGTGACGAAGCTACCGCCGTGGCGAACGGAGACGCATGGACAGACGCTTTTGGGGTCGACGGCGACGGGCATTAAATGCCCTTGTCCCCCACCGTCAAGGTTAGGTGAAGACCACTGTTCATGCACTGTTACAACTACCACCAAATTTACACTTTTACCCTCCTCTACGTTGACACCTGTCGGTGACCCCTTTGAGCTATAAAAGGAGGCCCATGCACAACGTAGAGGGGGTTCCATCCCAGAAACTTGCTCACTCCACGCTCGGTGTAGCTGGTACTGTAGACCTTCAAGCTCCCGAGCTTCGAAAATTAAATACAACCAAAGCAGGAGTAGGGTTTTATGCGTCATCACGGCCCGAACCTGGGTAAACTGCCCGCGTGTGCTCCTCGATCTGCTCTCCGGGCTCCCTCCGCTCCCTTACCGCAACGTAGAAGGGGCTCCGGTCCCATAGGTGCTCGTGGGAGGACAGTTTCCCCCGACATCTTTGGCGCGCCAGGTAGGGGGCGTCGAGGTTGTGCGAACCTGATCCGGCGCTCACGCGGGCGCATTCTTCATCAACATCTCCAACTTCATCGGCTACATCAACATGCCTCCGAAGAAGAAGGCTTCGGAGGTTGGAGGCCCGTCTGCGTCGATCCCACCACCACCAGAGCCGACGGTCGGTGGGGGAGGCGCCGGCGGAAGGGTGGACGCCGGTGGGGACACTCACGGCGCCACCAAGTCCAAGGACAAGACGGACGACCGGGCGAACTCCAAGGCCTCGGTGTCCGTGCACGCACCACGTCCCTCTCAGGAGGTGCCAGGCCAGCAGCGTCGTGGTACCGGAGGTACCATACGCTTGCTGGGACGTGGCCAGGCCGGCGAGTCACGGGACGCTCAAGGCCAACGCCCTAGCATGAGCAAAGCGCGATCACCGGGACGGGAACATGCTCCTTCTAACGCGGTTAGAAGTCCGAGCGTGTCCCGCTCCTCGCACCGTTCGCCACCGTTTCCCTCCTCTCCAGCGGAAGCCCTGGCCAGGGCTCAGCTGCTCCTCGACTTCCCTCCAGCGGCGGACAAGGCCGAAGACTGGAGGACGATGATCCAGAGCCTCATCGCCTTCGCCAACAACGATGCGCCGCAGCATCCGGCAACTTCACGGCCGCGGCAAGTCGACCAAGCGAAGGCCGATGGCGACAAGACCGCCGGGGGTGCAACTACCGTGCACTCCCCGCCGCGGAAGCAGAAAACGCTGCCCCGCCGGATCAACGTCGACGACGATTCCACGGCGTCGTCGGATCCGTGGGCTCGCCGCGATCAGTGCCAAGTCCTCGACGACAGGCGACAAGAGGACGCTCGCACCCGCATCGAGCGTCGACGAGAAGCCAGAAGACAGTCCAATCAGCGCGCTGGGACCGCTGCTGACATGCACGCACCCGGTGAACCAGGCGACTTGCCGTACGCGGCAGGTTGCCCTGCGTTCACCCGAGAGCTGCGGCAAGTCCAGTGGCCCAGCATGAAGAATTTCAAGCCCGACGTACCCGAGAAGTACGACGGCAAGACACACCCCTCGGAGTTCCTCAGCATCTACACCATTGCGGTGCAGGCTACCGGGGGACGCGACGAGAAGATCCTAGCCAACTATTTCCTGCTCGTGCTTAAGCCAAACGTCAGGTCTTGGCTTATGCACTTGCCGCAGAACTCCATATCTTCATGGGCGGATTTGTGCCACCAGTTTGTCGGCGCCTTTACGGGCGGCCACAAACCCCACGGCCAGGAGAGCGATCTCCACATCCTTGACCAGAAGGAGGGAGAGTCCCTGCGCAAATACATCCAAAGGTTCAGCCGCGTCCAGCACAACATTCCCGATGTCCACCCTGCCGCGGTTATCAGCGCGTTCCACCAGAACGTGCGTAACCGCCGGATGAGGGAGGAGATGGCCATGACCAAGATCCGGGACGTCAGCGAGCTTTACGCTCTGGCTGACAAATGTGCACGCGCTGAAGAGGGGAGTGTTGGGGAACGTAGTATTTTAAAATTTTCCTACGATCACGCAAGATCTATCTACCAGATGCATAGCAACGAGAGGGGAGAGTGTGTCTACGTACCCTCGTAGACCGGGAGCGGAAGCGTCAAGTGACGCGGTTGATGTTGTCGAACTTCTTCGCGATCCAACCGACCAAGCACCAAACGTACGGCACCTCCGCGTTCAGCACACGTTCAGCTTGATGACGTCCCACGAGCTCTTGATCCAGTTGAGCTTCACGGGAGAGTTTCGTCAGCACGACAGCGTGGTGACGGATATGATGTGTTCACCGACGCAGGGCTTCGCCTAAGCTCCGCGACGGTACGACCGAGGTGTGATTCTGTGGAGGGGGGCACCGCACACGGCTAAAACAATTCAACTTGTGTCTTTGGGTGCCCCCCTGCCCCCGTATATAAAGGAGCAAGGGAGGAGGGCCGGCCAATCCTCTATGGTGCGGCTAGGAAGGGACTCCTACTAGGAATAGGATTGCAATCCTATTCCTAGTAGGATTCACCGAAAGGAAGAAGGGGGAAAGGAAATAGGAGAGGTGGCGCCCCCCCAATCCTAGTCCAACTAGGATTCCTAGGTGGGGGCGCCGGCCAGCCCTATGGGCTGCCTCTCTCTCACCCTTTAGGCCCACTATGGACCATCCCCTCTCGTAGGGGGTTCCGGTAACCCCCTCCGACATTCCCGATAAATCCGAAACTTTTCCGGTATACTTCCGGTGTCCGAATATAGCCGTCCAATATATCAATCTTTATGTCTCGGACATTACGAGACTCCTCGTCATGTCCGTGATCTCATCCGGGACTCCGAACTACCTTCGGTACATCAATACTCAAAAACTCATAATACCGATCGTCATCAAACGTTAAGCGTGCGGACCCTACGGGTTCGAGAACTATGTAGACATGACCGAGACTCATCTCTGGTCAATAACCAATAGCGGAACCTGGATGTTCATATTGGCTCCTACATATTCTACGAAGATCTTTTATCGGTCAGAACCGCATAACAACATACGTTGTTCCTTTTGTCAAACGGTATGTTACTTGCCCGAGATTCGATCGTCGGTATCTTTATACCTAGTTCAATCTCGTTGCCGGCAAGTCTCTTTACTCGTTCCGTAACACATCATCTCGTGACTAACTCATTAGTCTTTTGCTTGCAAGGCTTATTATGATGTGTGTTACCGAGAGGGCCCAGAGATACCTCTCCGACACTCGGAGTGACAAATCCTAATCTTGATCTATGCCAACACCACGAATACTTTCGGAGACACCTATAGAGCATCTTTATGATCACCCAGTTACGTTGTGACGTTTGATAGCACACAAGGTGTTCCTACGGTATTCGGGAGTTGCATAATCTCATAGTCATAGGAACATGTATAAGTCATGAAGAAAGCAATAGCAGTTAAACTAAACGATCATAGTGCTATGCTAACGGATGGGTCTTGTCCATCACATCATTCTCCTAATGATGTGATCCCGTTGATCAAATGACAACTCATGTCTATGGCTAGGAAACATAACCATCTTTGATCAATGAGCTAGTCTAGTAGAGGCATACTAGGGACATACTGTTTTGTCTATGTATCCACACATGTACTAAGTTTCCGGTTAATACAATTCTAGCATGAATAAAAGACATTTATCATGATATAAGGAAATACAAATAACATCTTTATTATTGCCTCTAGGGCATATTTCCTTCACCAAAAGGAGGCCGCGGCTGGAAAAATAAAATAAAAAGGGGTCTTCGCTGTTGGGGAACGTAGTATTTTAAAATTTTCCTACGATCACGCAAGATCTATCTACCAGATGCATAGCAACGAGAGGGGAGAGTGTGTCTACGTACCCTCGTAGACCGGGAGCGGAAGCGTCAAGTGACGCGGTTGATGTTGTCGAACTTCTTCGCGATCCAACCGATCAAGCACCGAACGTACGGCACCTCCGCATTCAGCACACGTTCAGCTTGATGACGTCCCACGAGCTCTTGATCCAGTTGAGCTTCACGGGAGAGTTTTGTCAGCATGACGGCGTGGTGACGGATATGATGTGTTCACCGGCGCAGGGCTTCTCCTAAGCTTCGCGACGGTACAACCGAGGTGTGATTCTGTGGAGGGGGGCACCGCACACGGCTAAAACAATTCAACTTGTGTGTCTTTGGGTGCCCCCCTGCCCCCCGTATATAAAGGAGCAAGGGAGGAGGGGCCGGCCAACCTCTATGGTGCGGCTAGGGAGGGGACTCCTACTAGGAATAGGATTGCAATCCTATTCCTAGTAGGATTCACCGAAAGGAAGAAGGGGGAAAGGATTAGGAGAGGTGGCGCCCCCCCCCCCCCAATCCTAGTCCAACTAGGATTCCTAGGTGGGGGCGCCGGCCAGCCCTATGGGCTGCCTCTCTCTCACCCTTAAGGCCCACTATGGACCATCCCCTCTCGTAGGGGGTTCCGGTAACCCCCTCCGGCATTCCCGATAAATCCGAAACTTTTCCGGTATACTTCCGGTGTCCGAATATAGCCGTCCAATATATCAATCTTTATGTCTCGGACATTCCGAGACTCCTCGTCATGTCCGTGATCTCATCCGGGACTCCGAACTACCTTCGGTACATCAATACTCAAAAACTCATAATACCGATCGTCATCAAACGTCAAGCGTGCGGACCCTACGGGTTCGAGAACTATGTAGACATGACCGAGACTCATCTCTGGTCAATAACCAATAGCGGAACCTGGATGTTCATATTGGCTCCTACATATTCTACGAAGATCTTTTATCGGTCAGAACCGCATAACAACATACGTTGTTCCTTTTGTCAAACGGTATGTTACTTGCCCGAGATTCGATCGTCGGTATCTTTATACCTAGTTCAATCTCGTTTACCTGGCAAGTCTCTTTACTCGTTCCGTAACACATCATCTCGTGACTAACTCATTAGTCTTTTGCTTGCAAGGCTTATTGTGATGTGTGTTACCGAGAGGGCCCAGAGATACCTCTCCGACACTCGGAGTGACAAATCCTAATCTTGATCTATGCCAACACCACGAATACTTTCGGAGACACCTGTAGAGCATCTTTATGATCACCTAGTTACGTTGTGATGTTTGATAGCACACAAGGTGTTCCTACGGTATTCGGGAGTTGCATAATCTCATAGTCATAGGAACATGTATAAGTCATGAAGAAAGCAATAGCAGTTAAACTAAACGATCATAGTGCTATGCTAACGGATGGGTCTTGTCCATCACATCATTCTCCTAATGATGTGATCCCGTTGATCAAATGACAACTCATGTCTATGGCTAGGAAACATAACCATCTTTGATCAATGAGCTAGTCTAGTAGAGGCATACTAGGGACATACTGTTTTGTCTATGTATTCACACATGTATTAAGTTTCCGGTTTAATACAATTCTAGCATGAATAATAAACATTTATCATGATATAAGGAAATAAATAATAACTTTATTATTGCCTCTAGGGCATATTTCCTTCAGTCTCCCACTTGCACTAGAGTCAATAATCTAGCTCACATCACCATGTGATTTAATACTGATAGTTTATATCGTTATGTGGATAACACCCATAGTTCACATCACCATGTGACCAACACCCAAAGGGTTTACTAGAGTCAATAATCTAGTTCACATTGCTATGTGATTAATACCTAAGAGTAATGAGGTGTGATCATGTTTTGCTTGTGAGAGAAGTTTAGTCAATGGGTCTGTCATATACAGATCCCTATGTATTTCGCAAATTTCTATGTCTACAATGCTCTGCATGGAGCTACTCTAGCTAATTGCTCCCACTTTCAATATGCATCCAGATTGATACTTAGAGTTATCTGGATTTAATGTCAAAGCTTGCATCGGCGTAACCCTTTACGACGAACTCTTTATCACCTCCATAATCGAGAAATATTTCCTTAGTCATCCAATTACTAAGGATAATTTTGACCGCTGTATAGTGATCTACTCCTAGATCACTATTGTACCCTCTTGACAAACTCATGGCACATTACACAACGTGTTTGGTACACAGCATGGCATACTTTATAGAACCTATGGCTGAGGCATAGGGAATGACTTTCATTCTCTCTATATTTTTCTGCAGTGGTCGGGCATTGAGTCTTATTCAACTTCATACCTTGTAGTACAGGCAAGAACCTTTTCTTTGACTGATCCATTTTGAAATTCTTCAAAATCTTATCAAGGTATGTACTCATCGAAAGTCTTATCAAGCGTTTTGATCTATCTATATAGATCTTGATGCTCAATATGTAAGTAGCTTCACCAAGGTCTTTTATTGAAAAACTTTTATTCAAATATCCTTTTATGCTTTCCAGAAAATTCTACATCATTTCCGATCGACAATATGTCATTCACATATACTTATCAGAAAGGTTGTAGTGCTCCCACTCACTTCTTGTAAATACAGGCTTCTCCAAAAGTCTGTATAAAACCGTATGCTTTGATCACCTCATCAAAGCGTATATTCCAACTCCGAGATGCTTGCACCAGTACATAGATGGATCGCTGGAGCTTGCATAATTTGTTAGCACTTTTTGGATCGACAAAACCTTCTGGTTGTATCATATACAACTCTTCTTTGAGATATCCATTCAGGAATGTAGTTTTGACATCCATTTGCCAGATTTCATAATCATAAAATGCGGCAATTGCTAACATGATTCAGACAGACTTAAGCATCGCTACAGGTGAGAAAGTCTCATCGTAGTCAACTCCTTGAACTTGTTGAAAACCTTTCGCAACAAGTCGAGCTTTGTAAACAGTAATATTACCGTCTGCGTCGGTCTTCCTCTTGAAGATCCATTTATTTTCGATGGCCTGCCGATCATCGGGCAAGTCAACCAAAGTCCATACTTTGTTCTCATACATGGATCCCATCTCAGATTTCATGGCTTCAAGCCATTTTGCAGAATCTGGGCTCATCATCGCTTCCTCATAGTTCGTAGGTTCATCATGGTCTAGTAACATGATTTCCAGAACTGGGTTGCCGTACCACTCTGGTGCGGAACGTACTCTGGTTGATCTACGACGTTCAGTAGAAACTTGATCCGAAGTTTCATGATCATTATCATCAACTTCCTCACTAATTGGTGTAGGAATCACTGGAACAATTTCCTGTGATGTACTACTTTCCAATATGGGAGAAGGTACAATTACCTCATCAAGTTCTACTTTCCTCCCACTCACTTCTTTCGAGAGAAACTCTTTTTCTAGAAAGGATCCGTTCTCAGCAACGAATATTTTGCCTTTCGGATCTGTGATAGAAGGTGTACCCAACAGTCTCTTTTGGGTATCCTATGAAGATTTACTTCTCCGGTTTGGGTTCGAGCTTATCATGTGAAAACTTTTTCACATAAGCATCACAGTCCCAAACTTTAAGAAACAACAACTTTGGTTTCTTGCCAAACCACAGTTCTTAAGGCGTTGTCTCAACGGTTTCAGATGAGGCCTTTATTTAACGTGAATGTAGCTGTCTCTAATGCATGACCCAAAACGATAGTGGTAAATCGGTAAGAGACATCATAGATCGCACCATATCCAATAAAGTACGGTTACGACGTTCGGACACACCATTATGCTGTGGTGTTCCGGATGGCGTGAGCTGTGAAACTATTCCACATTGTTTCAAATGAAGACCAAACTCGTAACTCAAATATTCTCCTCCACGATCAGATCGTAGAAACTTTATTTTCTTGTTACGATGATTCTCTACTTCACTCTGAATTTTTTTGAACTTTTCAAATGTTTCAGACTTGTGTTTCATTAAGTAGATATACCTATATCTGCTCAAATCATCAGTCAAGGTCAGAAAATAACGATACCCGCCGCGAGCTTCAACACTCATTGGTCCACATACATCAGTATGTATGATTTCCAACAAATCTGTTGCTCGCTCCATAGTTCCGGAGAACGGAGTTTTAGTCATCTTGCCCATGAGGCATGGTTCGCAAGCACCAAGTGATTTATAATCAAGTGATTCCAAAAGTCCATCATTATGGAGTTTCTTCATGCGTTTTACACCAATATGACTTAAACGGCAGTGCCACAAATAAGTTGCACTATCATTATTAACCTTGCATCTTTTGGCTTCAATATTATGAATATGTGTATCACACGATCGAGATCCAACAAACTATTTTCATTGGGTGTATGACCATAGAAGGTTTTATTCATGTAAACAGAACAACAATTATTCTTTGACTTACATGAATAACCGTATTGCAATAAACATGATCAAATCATATTCATGCTCAATACAAACACCAAATAACATTTATTTAGGTTCAACACTAATCCCGAAAGTATAGGGAGTGTGCGATGATAATCATATAAATCTTGGAATTACTTCCAACACACATCGTCACTTCACCTTTAACTAGTTTCTGTTCATTATGCAACTTTGATTTCGAGTTACTACTCTTTAGCAACTGAACCAATATCAAATACTGAGGGGTTGCTATGAACACTAGTAAAATACACATCAATAATCTGTATATCAAATATACCTTTGTTCACTTTGCCATCCTTCTTATCCGCCAAGTATCTAGGGCAGTTCCACTTTTAGTGACCATTTCCTTTGCAGTAAAAGCACTTGTTTCAGGCTTGAGTTTAGTTTTGGGTTTCTTCACGGGAGTGACAACTTGCTTGTCATTCTTCTTGAAGTTCCCCTTCTATCCCTTTGCCCTTTACTTGAAACAAGTGGTCTTGTTAACCATCAACACTTGATGCTTTTTCATGATTTCTACCTTCGACGATTTCAGCATCGTGAAGAGCTCGGGAATTACTTTCGTTATCCCTTGCATATTATAGTTCATCACGAAGTTCTACTAACTTGGTGATAGTGTCTAGAGAACTTTGTCAATTACTATCTTATCCGGAAGATTAACTCCCACTTGATTAAAGTAATTGTAGTACCCAGACAATCTGAGCACATGCTCACTGGTTGAGCTATTCTCCTCCATCTTGTAGGCAAAGTACTGTCAGAGGTCTTATACCTCTCGACACGGGCATGAGTATGAAATACTAATTTCAACTCTTTGAACATCTTATATGCTCCGTGGCGTTCAAAACGTTTTTGAAGTCTCGATTCTAAGCCGTAAAGTATGGTGCACTAAACTATCAAGTAGTCATCATATCGAGCTTTTTGTCAAAACGTTCATAACGTCTGCATCTGCTCCTGCAATAGGTCTGTCACCTAGCGGTGCGTCAAGGACATAATTCTTCTGTGTATCAATGAGGATAATCCTCAGATCACGGAACAATTTCGCATCATCGCTACTAACATCTTTCAACTTGGTTTTCTCTAGGAACATATGAAAAATAAACCGGGAGCAACATCGCGAGCTATTGATCTACAACATAGATATGCTAATACTACCAGGACTAAGTTCATGATAAATTAAAGTTCAATTAATCATATTACTTAAGAACTCCCACTTAGATAGACATCCCTCTGGTTATCTAAATGATCACGTGATCCAAATCAACTAAACCATGTCCGATCATCACGTGAGATGGAGTAGTTTTCAATGGTGAACATCTTATGTTGATCATATCTACTATATGATTCACGCTCGACCTTTCGGTCTCCAGTGTTCCGAGGCCATATCTGTATATGCTAGGCTCGTCAAGTTTAACCCGAGTATTCTGCGTGTGCAAAACTGGCTTACACCCGTTGTATTTGAACGTAGAGCTTATCACACCCGATCATCACGTGGTGTCTCGGCACGACGAACTTTCGCAACGGTGCATACTCAGGGAGAACACTTATACCTTGAAATTTAGTAAGGGATCATCTTATAATGCTACCGTCGTTCTAAGCAAAATAAGAAGCATAATAAGATAAACATCACATGCAATCAAAAAATGTGACATGATATGGCCATCATCATCTTGTGCTTTTGATCTCCATCTCCAAAGCACCGTCATGATCACCTTCGTCACCGGATTGACACCTTGATCTCCATCGTAGCATCGTTGTCGTCTCGCCAACTATTGCTTCTATGACTATCGCTACCGCTTAGTGATAAAGTAAAGCAATTACATGGCGATTGCATTTCATACAATAAAGCGACAACCATATGGCTCCTGCCAGTTGCCGATAACTTTACAAAACATGATCATCTCATACAAAACCGTATAACTCATGTCATGACCATATCACATCACAACATGCCCTGCAAAAACAAGTTAGACGTCCTCTACTTTGTTTGTTGCAAGTTTTACGTGGCTGCTACGGGCTTAGCAAGAACCGTTCTTACCTACGCATACAAAACCACAACGATGTTTCGTCAAGTATGTGCTGTTTTAACCTTCACAAGGACCGGGCGTAGCCACACTTGATTCAGCTAAAGTGAGAGAGACAGACACCCGCCAGTCACCTTTAAGCAACGAGTGCTCGTAACGGTGAAACCAGTCTCGCGTAAGCGTACGCGTAATGTCGGTCCGGGCCGCTTCATCTCACAATACCGCTGAAGCAAAGTATGACATGCTGGTAAGCAGTATGACTAGTATCGTCCACAATCTTATTGTGTTCTACTCGTGCATATCATCTACGCATAGACCTGGCTCATGATGCCACTGTTGGGGAACGTAGTATTTTAAAATTTTCCTACGATCACGCAAGATCTATCTACCAGATGCATAGCAACGAGAGGGGAGAGTGTGTCTATGTACCCTCGTAGACCGGGAGCGGAAGCGTCAAGTGACGCGGTTGATGTTGTCGAACTTCTTCGCGATCCAACCGATCAAGCACCGAACGTATGGCACCTCCGCGTTCAGCACACGTTCAGCTTGATGACGTCCCACGAGCTCTTGATCCAGTTGAGCTTCACGGGAGAGTTTCGTCAGCACGACGGCGTGGTGACGGATATGATGTGTTCACCGACGCAGGGCTTCGCCTGAGCTCCGCGACGGTACGACCGAGGTGTGATTCTGTGGAGGGGGGCACCGCACACGGCTAAAACAATTCAACTTGTGTCTTTGGGTGCCCCCTGCCCCCGTATATAAAGGAGCAAGGGAGGAGGGCCGGCCAATCCTCTATGGTGCGGCTAGGAAGGGACTCCTACTAGGAATAGGATTGCAATCCTATTCCTAGTAGGATTCACCGAAAGGAAGAAGGGGGAAAGGAAATAGGAGAGGTGGCGCCCCCCCAATCCTAGTCCAACTAGGATTCCTAGGTGGGGGCGCCGGCCAGCCCTATGGGCTGTCTCTCTCTCACCCTTTAGGCCCACTATGGACCATCCCCTCTCGTAGGGGGTTCCGGTAACCCCCTCCGGCATTCCTGATAAATCCGAAACTTTTCCGGTATACTACCGGTGTCCGAATATAGCCGTCCAATATATCAATCTTTATGTCTCGGACATTCTGAGACTCCTCGTCATGTCCGTGATCTCATCCGGGACTCCGAACTACCTTCGGTACATCAATACTCAAAAACTCATAATACCGATCGTCATCAAACGTTAAGCGTGCGGACCCTACGGGTTCGAGAACTATGTAGACATGACCGAGACTCATCTCTGGTCAATAACCAATAGCGGAACCTGGATGTTCATATTGGCTCCTACATATTCTACGAAGATCTTTTATCGGTCAGAACCGCATAACAACATACGTTGTTCCTTTTGTCAAACGGTATGTTACTTGCCCGAGATTCGATCGTCGGTATCTTTATACCTAGTTCAATCTCGTTGCCGGCAAGTCTCTTTACTCGTTCCGTAACACATCATCTCGTGACTAACTCATTAGTCTTTTGCTTGCAAGGCTTATTATGATGTGTGTTACCGAGAGGGCCCAGAGATACCTCTCCGACACTCGGAGTGACAAATCCTAATCTTGATCTATGCCAACACCACGAATACTTTCGGAGACACCTATAGAGCATCTTTATGATCACCCAGTTACGTTGTGACGTTTGATAGCACACAAGGTGTTCCTACGGTATTCGGGAGTTGCATAATCTCATAGTCATAGGAACATGTATAAGTCATGAAGAAAGCAATAGCAGTTAAACTAAACGATCATAGTGCTATGCTAACGGATGGGTCTTGTCCATCACATCATTCTCCTAATGATGTGATCCCGTTGATCAAATGACAACTCATGTCTATGGCTAGGAAACATAACCATCTTTGATCAATGAGCTAGTCTAGTAGAGGCATACTAGGGACATACTGTTTTGTCTATGTATCCACACATGTACTAAGTTTCCGGTTAATACAATTCTAGCATGAATAAAAGACATTTATCATGATATAAGGAAATACAAATAACATCTTTATTATTGCCTCTAGGGCATATTTCCTTCACCAAAAGGAGGCCGCGGCTGGAAAAATAAAATAAAAAGGGGTCTTCGCTGTTGGGGAACGTAGTATTTTAAAATTTTCCTACGATCACGCAAGATCTATCTACCAGATGCATAGCAACGAGAGGGGAGAGTGTGTCTACGTACCCTCGTAGACCGGGAGCGGAAGCGTCAAGTGACGCGGTTGATGTTGTCGAACTTCTTCGCGATCCAACCGATCAAGCACCGAACGTACGGCACCTCCGCATTCAGCACACGTTCAGCTTGATGACGTCCCACGAGCTCTTGATCCAGTTGAGCTTCACGGGAGAGTTTTGTCAGCATGACGGCGTGGTGACGGATATGATGTGTTCACCGGCGCAGGGCTTCTCCTAAGCTTCGCGACGGTACAACCGAGGTGTGATTCTGTGGAGGGGGGCACCGCACACGGCTAAAACAATTCAACTTGTGTGTCTTTGGGTGCCCCCCTGCCCCCCGTATATAAAGGAGCAAGGGAGGAGGGGCCGGCCAACCTCTATGGTGCGGCTAGGGAGGGGACTCCTACTAGGAATAGGATTGCAATCCTATTCCTAGTAGGATTCACCGAAAGGAAGAAGGGGGAAAGGATTAGGAGAGGTGGCGCCCCCCCCCCCCCAATCCTAGTCCAACTAGGATTCCTAGGTGGGGGCGCCGGCCAGCCCTATGGGCTGCCTCTCTCTCACCCTTAAGGCCCACTATGGACCATCCCCTCTCGTAGGGGGTTCCGGTAACCCCCTCCGGCATTCCCGATAAATCCGAAACTTTTCCGGTATACTTCCGGTGTCCGAATATAGCCGTCCAATATATCAATCTTTATGTCTCGGACATTCCGAGACTCCTCGTCATGTCCGTGATCTCATCCGGGACTCCGAACTACCTTCGGTACATCAATACTCAAAACTCATAATACCGATCGTCATCAAACGTTAAGCGTGCGGACCCTACGGGTTCGAGAACTATGTAGACATGACCGAGACTCATCTCTGGTCAATAACCAATAGCGGAACCTGGATGTTCATATTGGCTCCTACATATTCTACGAAGATCTTTTATCGGTCAGAACCGCATAACAACATACGTTGTTCCTTTTGTCAAACGGTATGTTACTTGCCCGAGATTCGATCGTCGGTATCTTTATACCTAGTTCAATCTTGTTGCCGGCAAGTCTCTTTACTCGTTCCGTAACACATCATCTCGTGACTAACTCATTAGTCTTTTGCTTGCAAGGCTTATTATGATGTGTGTTACCGAGAGGGCCCAGAGATACCTCTCCGACACTCGGAGTGACAAATCCTAATCTTGATCTATGCCAACACCACGAATACTTTCGGAGACACCTGTAGAGCATCTTTATGATCACCCAGTTACGTTGTGACGTTTGATAGCACACAAGGTTTTCCTACGGTATTCGGGAGTTGCATAATCTCATAGTCATAGGAACATGTATAAGTCATGAAGAAAGCAATAGCAGTTAAACTAAACGATCATAGTGCTATGCTAACGGATGGGTCTTGTCCATCACATCATTCTCCTAATGATGTGATCCCGTTGATCAAATGACAACTCATGTCTATGGCTAGGAAACATAACCATCCTTGATCAATGAGCTAGTCTAGTAGAGGCATACTAGGGACATACTGTTTTGTCTATGTATTCACACATGTATTAAGTTTCCGGTTTAATACAATTCTAGCATGAATAATAAACATTTATCATGATATAAGGAAATAAATAATAACTTTATTATTGCCTCTAGGGCATATTTCCTTCAGGGAGGAGACTCCCCGGAGAGGATACCGGCGCAGGAGGAAGTGACAGCGAGGATGCCGCCCCGGCAAGGAAGGGCCGGCGGCGAAACAACAAGAAGAAGAGCAAGGAGGTACTGGTTGTCGAGCAGTCCGGCAAGGAGGCTCCCGCCAAGAAGACACAGGCTGGTGGCTCCGGCAAGGAGCCCGCCCCTGTAGCGGCAGCCGACAAGCAGGACGGCTCCGACAAGCAGTACTGCAAGATCCACCGCACCAAGGGCCACGACCTCCAAAACTGCAAAAGAGTAGAGTACCTCGTAGAGCAGCAGAAGGTTGAATACGAGTGTCGCGACAAGGAGAAGGCCCAAGGAGGCGGAGGAGAGCCCAGCAAGAAGGGGCCGTTCAATGGCCGGGGAGGACGCCGCGGCAAGGCCAAGCAGCGGCAAGGAGACCGACCTCCCCGGGGCCGCGACAAGGACGAAGACGAAGACGATGATGAGGATATGGATGAAGGAGACAACAGCTAGCAGGAGTTCCAGAAGGCCACAAAAGTTCTGTGCGTCGATGGAGGTGCCTTTCTGCACACTTCCCACCACCAACTCAAGCAATGGGTGCGGGAAGTGAATGCAGCTGAGCCACCCGTCGAGTCGCGCAGGCTCCTGAAATGGTCCGGCACGCCCATCATTTTTGACCTAGAGGATCGCCCTGACCGCACAACCGCGGTCGGGTGCTTGCCGATGTTGGTTTCACCAACTATCCGCAACCTCAAGGTCACCAAGATGTTGGTTGATGGCGGGGCCGGCCTCAACTTGATCTCCTCCGCTGTGATCAAGAAACTGCAGATCCCCGACAGCGAGCTCGAGGAAACCGGGACGTTCCAAGGAATCAACCCGGGGAGGAGCAAGCCGAAGGGGAAGGTTACACTGCCAGTGACCTTTGGTGGGGAGCTCAACTTCAGGACGGAGAGGATCACGTTCGACGTCGCTGATATCCCATTACCATATAATGGGATACTTGGCCATCCTGCCCTCGCCAAGTTCATGGCAGCTTCCCACTACGCGTATAACATGCTCAAGATGCCGGGGCCGATAAGCGTCATCTCTGTCCCCGGCGACAAGAAAGATGCGCTTATTTGCGCCGACAAGATCTATCGGGATGCAGCAGCCGCGGCAGACAGCAAAACACTTGCCGCTGAAGCTCCCGGGGGGAAGACCAAGACCAAGTCCGGCAAGAGCTCTGGAGCCCACTCCGGCAAACGCACCTCTTCGGAGTGCTGCGCTGCCGTCGAGGACGCACCATCGAGCTCCACCGGCAAGTGCAAGAAAGGAATGGCAGCTCCACCGGCAACTAAGAAGGTGTCCGCCAAGGAGGACAGCACTGGTGGTACCTTCACCATCAGTGCTACACTCGACCCCAAATAGGAAAGCGCGCTCGTTGCCTTCCTGCGGGCGAATGTCGACGTGTTTGCATGGCAACCGTCTGACATCCCCGGCGTTCCCAGGAAGGTAATTGAGCACAAGCTTGCTGTTTGTCCTCATGCGCGGCCCGTCAAGCAGAAGGTCAGGAAGCAAGCCGTGGAGCGCCAAGAATTCATCGCCGAAGAGATAAAGAAGTTGGAAGCAGCAGGCCTGGTTAGAGGCGTAATCCATCCTACGTGGTTGGCCAATCCAGTTGTTGTGCGCAAGGCCAATGGGAAGTGGAGACTTTGTATAGACTTCACTGATGTGAATAAAGCGTGTCCCAAGGATCCATTTCCCTTGCCGCGTATTGACCAGATTGTTGACTCCACCGCCGGATGTGAGTTGCTTTCATTCCTCGATGCATACTCAGGTTACCACCAGATATTCATGGCCAAGGAAGATGAAGAAAAGACTGCATTCATTACTCCATGCAGCACATACTGCTTCATACGCATGCCCTTTGGATTGAAGAATGCAGGCTCAACATTTGCAAGGGTGGTGCACACTACTTTTGAGCCACAGATACACAAAAATGTAGAAGCATACATGGATGATATAGTGGTCAAGTGCAAGAGCAAGGACACCCTGATCCAAGACTTGGAAGAAACCTTTGAGAATCTGCACAAGTTGAA
Organism: Secale cereale; assembly: GCA_902687465.1. Taxonomy (NCBI): domain Eukaryota; kingdom Viridiplantae; phylum Streptophyta; class Magnoliopsida; order Poales; family Poaceae; genus Secale; species Secale cereale. Next base: position 736,027,166 of record LR738713.1, read on the forward strand.
CCCCGAGAAGTGCGTCTTCGGAGTCCCTTCCTGCAAGCTCCTCGAGTTCTTCATGTCCCAGAGGGGGATTGAAGCCAATCCCGACAAGATTAAAGCCATCGAGCAGATTGAAGCCCCGAAGCGCGTCAAGGATGTAAGGAGACTTGCTGGTTGTGTGGCCGCCCTCAGCAGGTTCATTTCAAAGTCCGCGGAACGCGCCCTGCCTTTCTTCAAAATCTTGAAAAAGGCAGGTCCTATGAAATGGACTCCGGAAGCGGAGACTGCGCTGCAAGACTTGAAAGGATACCTGTCCTCCACTCCAATACTTGTCGCACCTAAGCCACAAGAGAAGTTGCTGCTGTACTTAGCGGCAACCAATCAAGTGGTTAGTGCTGCGTTAGTAGCGGAGAGAGAGGCAGATGAGGAACCCACATCCCCGGCAAGCACATCCAGCGGCAAGCAGGGGGCTTCCCCGACAAGCTCTGGCCCCGACAAGGACAAGTCTGCGCAGGAACAAAAAGAAGTGCGAAGGAAGATGGTGCAGCACCCAGTTTATTTTGTAAGCTCCCTCTTGCAGGGGGCTAGATCAAGATACTCTGGAGTGCAAAAGTTGCTTTTCGGCCTCCTCATGGCCTCAAGAAAGCTGCGCCATTACTTCCAAGCACATGAGGTAACAGTGGTCTCTCGCTTTCCGTTGAAAAGGATATTGCAAAATCCAGAAGCAACAGGCAGGATCGTCGAGTGGGCGCTGGAGCTGTCAAGCTTTGGTCTCAAGTTTGAGAGTACTTCAACCATACAGAGCAGAGCTTTGGCAGAGTTTATAGCAGAATGGACCCCAACACCAGATGAAGAAGTTCCGGAGACAAGCATCCCCGTCCAAGAAGCAAGCAAGGAGTGGATAATGTACTTCGATGGTGCCTTCTCGCTGCAAGGCGCCGGTGCCGGCGTGTTACTCATAGCACCCACCGGAGAGCACCTCAAGTATGTTGTTCAAATGCACTTTCCCAAGGAGCAAGCGACAAACAATACTGCTGAGTATGAAGGACTGCTTGCCGGCCTTAGAATTGCGGCCGAACTTGGGATCAAGAAGTTGATTGTGCGGGGAGATTCACAATTGGTGGTCCGACAAGTGAACAAAAGTTATCAGAGTCCCTTGATGGAAGCTTATGTCGATGAAGTGAGGAAGCTTGAAGAACACTTTGAAGGCCTACAGATGGAGCACGTTCCAAGAGCTCAGAATGATATCGCAGATGGCCTCTCAAAGTGTGCTGCAATGAAGTTACCTGTGGAACCAGGGATCTTCGTGCTCAAGCTAACTCAGCCATCCGTTACACCATCAGTTGGGCAAAGCAAGAAGAGGAAGTTGGTCTCCGGTGACTACTTGCCGGCGGATCTTCCGGAGACCGCCGCCAAGATCCCCAAGATCAGCGACCAAGATGCTGAGGAACAGCCTGCTCCTGCGGACCCAAGGGTCTGTACAGTTGAAGCAGGCGTTCCCGACAAGCCTTGCCCCGGCGGGCTTGCCGGGGAACACTCAGCTCCGGCAGAACCGCAGGTTCTTGCCGTAGAAGCTGAGGTTCCCGCAGCAGCACTGATGCCTTTAGTCCTTGTTGTTGAGCCTCAGGCTCCAGCATGGGCGCAACAAATCATCCGTTTTCTTCAGACTGGAGAACTTCCCGAAGAACCAGAAGAGATAGAGAGGATAACCAGACAGTCAAGTATGTACCAGTTCGTCGACAACGAACTGTACAGAAGAAGACTCAACGGTGTCAGGTTGAAGTGCATTTCCCGGGAAGATGGACAGAAGCTGTTGGCAGAGATACACGGAGGCATATGTGGTCATCACATTGGCGCAAGAGCACTTGCCGGAAAGGCGTTCCGGCAAGGTTTCTTTTGGCCAGAAGCCCTCCAAGATGCAACTGCACAAGTAACCAAGTGTGAAGCGTGCCAATTTCATGCAAAGCAGATTCATCAGCCAGCTCAAGCTCTCCAGACGATCCCTTTGTCCTGGCCCTTCTCGGTCTGGGGGCTCGACATCCTCGGCCCCTTTCCCCGCGCTGTCGGGGGCTTTGAGTACTTGTACGTTGCAATCGACAAGTTCACAAAGTGGCCAGAAGTGGAACCAGTGAGAAAGGTGACAGCACAGTCAGCAATCAGGTTCTTCAGATCAATAGTTTGCCGTTTCGGAATCCCTAACAGGATCATCACCGACAACGGCACACAGTTCACAAGCCGCACCTTCATGCAGTACGTCCAAGACCTTGGCGCCAAGGTCTGCTTTGCTTCTGTTGCTCACCCAAGGAGCAACGGTCAAGCGGAGAGGGCCAATGCTGAAGTGCTGCGCGGACTGAAGACAAGAACCTTTGACAGGCTGCACAAGTGTGGAAGAAACTGGATAGAGGAGTTGCCGGCGGCTCTTTGGTCAATCAGGACGACACCAAATCGAGCCACCGGACAGACACCCTTTTCTCTTGTCTATGGAGCAGAGGCAGTTCTCCCCACGGAACTCGTATACGGATCTCCTCGAGTGCTCGCTTACGACGAGCTCGAGCAAGAGCAACTGCGACAAGATGATGCATTGCTCCTCGAGGAGGAACGTCTCCAGGCTGCTGTACGAGCTGTTCGATACCAGCAAGCCTTGCATCGCTATCATAGCCGCAAGGTCAAGGCCAGGAGTCTCGAGGAAGGCGACCTTGTTCTTCGGCGCGTTCAGTCCGCCAAGAACTCCAACAAGTTGACGCCGAAGTGGGAAGGCCCTTATCGGGTGAGACAAGTCACAAGGCCCGGCGCTGTCCGCCTTGAGACCGAAGAAGGCATACCGGTGAGCAACTCCTGGAACATAGAGCATCTTCGCAAGTTTCACCCATAAGGCGCGGTTGCCGTGATCCGCTCCGGCAACCACCTTTTGTACAAGTCTTGCCGCTGTTGCATGTAAACCTTTGTACAAAGCCGGGCGCAGACCCCGTGCATCAGTAAAACTTTTGTGCTTTGCACCATTTGTCATTTCGTGCTTTTCCTTGTACTTGCATGTATCATCTGACATTTCGTGCAGCACATACTCCTTGTAAGCAGTAACAAGCCGCAAGGCTCCGTACTTGAATTTCCCTCTCTTTTCTCTTTCTCTCTGAAACAGAAGGAGTGTTCCTCGCGCACAAGTTTGCCG
>LR738713.1:736030395-736078108 GCA_902687465.1 Secale cereale
GGGGAAGGAGATAGAAGTATGGACCAAGTGCTGTTCAAGAAAGAAAAGTCTTGCCGGGAAGTAAACGACCCAATGAAAGCTAAGTTACCAAAATTTGAGCATTCGAGTTTTTTAAATTTTAGTTATCTTCCTTGAACAACCACACTTTGTATGGAAAACCTGTGCGCGAAGGAACCTACCCGTGGCTAACCGCGCCCTTATTTTGTTTCGAGCACACTCAACGGCTTAAGTGAGCTGCGACAAGTGTCGCGCCCTTACTTTGTTTTCGAGTTCGCTCAGCAATTTAAGTGTGATGCGACTAGCTGCGGCAAGGTTACTTGCCGACAAGGTCTTTGCTAGCAGGCTGCTAAGAGTCCCGCACTCAACGCTCGCGGAAAGGTCCCCTTGCCGGCAAGTTCTCCTAAAAGCGTAAGGTGAAAAGCATACAAAGTGAAGGACCCAAAAGCAAGGGAGATAACATTGCATTGATTACCCAAAATAAGAGTGTATATTACAAAGATAGCTTGCCGCTGTTCTAATCAACTACTGCCTATGACTCTAATCAACAGCGGCGAGGGAAGCAAGAAGCCTAATCCCTACGGTTCCCGTCGACCCTCTGGATCTTGCCCACCTTGGCTACAATGTGGGCAACTTGGGCCTTCAACGCCTCCTGATCAGCCTCGGGCGGCAAGGTGCGGAGGACGTTGACGAGGTTGATTCCGGGGTTGCGATAGACAATCTTCGACAGCACCCGCTCCATGGTGCCCGTGCAGAGCCGGCGCGCCTCGTTGGCCAGCTGCTCGGGGATCTTCTCCCGCAGCCGTGCAAGTGCCGGCGCCACCCCCCTGAAAAACAGACTCAGTTTGGCGCTGTGAGGGAGGTTCTCGTCGGGGGAGTACACGAGATGCTCCGCCCTCAACGCCATCATCTCCATGTCGATGTTGGCGGCGGAGGTGACGAGGTCCTCAGTCCATCGCTCCACCGTCTGCTTGAATTGGGTTTGCGAGACGGCGGTGCTTTCCAGCAGGGCCCTCTCAGCGCGGAGATCGTCCTTCAGCTTCGTCTCGCGGTCCCGGGCGGCGTCAAGCGAGTCAGTAAGGGTGGAGACCTTCAGCTCTAGAACAGCAATGGAGTCCCTGGCATCAGTGAGCTCTTTACCCTTCTCGGAGAGGCGGATTTGCAGCTCCGAGTTGGTGTGGGCATCCTTCTCCCGCTCCACGTTGAGCGCGGTGACCCTGTCTTCGCTTGCCTTCAAGAACAGCTCCAACTGCGCCACTCTGCCCTCTAGATCCTTCTTGGCGGTCTCTGCGGCAGCGGCAGCATCCCTCGCCTCCCGCAGAGCCCCGCCAATAGCCTGCTCCCGAGCGGTGAGGTCGTCCTCGTGGCTGTCGAGGTCGACCTTCCGCTGGTTGAGCGCCCCTTCCCGCCGAGACAGCTCTTCGGCGGCAAGACGCTGCTGCTCCTCGACTTCGGCCTTTTCGAGGACGAATGCTTGCTGCGCCCCGGCAAGCTCCTCGCGCTCCTCCGCCAAGTTCCGGAGGGCCGCCTGGTTGGCGGCACGGAGCTTCGCGGCGCGCTTCTCCAGGTCGGCACCAGCCTTGGCAGCCAGGGCCTCCCGAGACTCCAACTTCGCCTGCCTGGCCCGGTACAAGGCCAGGAGCCGGCGAAGGAGCCGCTCCTCTTCGGGCTCGTCACTGCTGCCGGGCGCATCTACAACCTTCAATCCGGCGGAGGCGAGGACTTCTCCGTCAAACGTCTCTCCCTCCGCGGGTGCCCTTGATGAGGACGCCCACGGGACTTGAATGAACACCCCGTTGGCGGCCTCCAGATAAACGCCCGACCCAGGTGCATAGGCGGAGGGGTCGGCGGCCGGTACAGCGTCCGGCGCTCCCGCGGCCTCCGGGCCAGCGGTATGGTCGCCGGTCCCTTCCCCAGCCGCGGCGTCGGAGGTTGGGGCAGTCTCCTCGGCAGATGGCTCGTCGGCGCCGACCGTCCCTTCCGCGGCGGCGCCGTCGCCAGTCTCGCCGCGCGCCTCCTCCTCGACGATGGTTTCCGTCTCCATCGGCTCCGGAGCGGGCGGGTCTGACAATAGAAGAAAAAGAAAAGAAAGATTTGTCAAGAAAATATCCAAAAAGAAGAATTCGAGGAGAAGAAACTACAAGGGCTTACCTGCGCGGGCCTCTTCGATGACAGGGTCCCTCGCCGGGGAGTTATCCCTTGGCGGCGTAGAAGAAGCCCCCGCCGGCGGAGGGCCTCCGGTGCCCTCCCTTGGCGGGGAGTCCGCCCTTGGCAGGGTACTCGCCCTTGGCGGAGTACCCATCCTTGGCGGAGCACCGTCCCTCGCCGGGGAACTCATCCTTGGCGGGGAAGGTGGAGCAAGCGGCTCGTCGGGGGCAACCTCCTGGTGCTCTTGCGGCTGCGGCTCCACTTCTGCACAAAACAACAAGACCTCAGTACGAGCAATAACCTCGAGCACGCCCGTCAAGCAGAGAAATGGATACCAGACTTACGCTGGGGGCTGCGCTGGGGGCTGCTCCTCGGAGCAGCAGGCTGATCCGGCAAGTCTGCCGCTGGCGCGTCTCCTGCCGCTGCGACGGGCTCGTCATCCTCGATCTCGACCACAGGGATCTTGGCCCTCTTCGCCATCCGCTGGGTCAAGGTCCTGGAAGCCAAAACAAGATCAGAACCAAGCAAAAGAAATCAAGACAAGATCAAAGGAAATGAAAAATTGCAAGTACTTACTCTTCCTCCTCTTCGTCGGAGCTGAGAGCGGAGAAGTTAAATCCCGCTTCAGCTGCTCCAGCGCGAGGAGCTGGAGGAGAGGGCTCCCTCGGGCGCTTGGCGGGCTCCGGAGCTGCGGGCTGTGAAGACCCAGCACCGGTCGTTGCTGAGGACCGAGGAGCAGAAGGTACCCCGGAGTCACCCCGGGAAGACCCCCCTCCACTTGTCGCTCGGGCACGGGGCGCCTCCTTGACGACCTTGCTCATCGTGGGGGCGCGCGTCGCCCGGCGCTGTGGTCGTTGTTGGGGTGCCGGCGGCCTCACCGTCTCGACGGCCTTGCGGAGGCGCTTCTTCGGTTGCGGCGGAGGGCTTGGGCTTGGTGGTGGCGGAGAGTTCTCCGAGGATGAGGAGGCGTCGTCGTCAAGATTCAAGGATCCACCGGAGTCTTCATCGGAATCACCAGACTCGGCCTCCTCTTCCTCCTCCTCCTCGGCAGGCCCGCTGGACTCGGTATCCTGCCCGGCAGGCTCGCCAATCCCGGCAGGCTCCCCGGTAGGCTCCCGGGCAAACTCCTCGGGTGTGATCTGCAGTAGCTTGAGGATTTCCTCCTCCTCGGCCTGGCTCACCGCGTCCGCTGCCTCCGCTTCATCAACAGTATATCCAAATTCGCCTACCGCTGCTGCCGCGGCGGCCTCCTCCATCCTGGAGGCAATGTACGCTACATCCCGCGCGGTGGTCTCCCGGGTGAGCCCCTTCCTCTCATCAGCTTTGCGTGGTTTTTCAACCAAGTTGTCGAAGAAGGCTTGCATAGTCTCCGCTGAAGGCTCCAGCCAAGTGGGGACGACCCCGTGGGAGTCGCCCTTTGGCATTGCCGCACGGATGACACTGAGGGCAGTGTTGTTGCTCAAAGGGACCACTTCGGTCGACGGTTTGAACCACTCCGGGTGCTTGGGGTCGTGTTTGAACAGTTCCCGGACCATCCCCTTCAACTCCAAGACGGATAAGTTGTAGTTCAACCCGGGGCGCAGCCTCATGCGGTCTGCCGCGTTGCCGAACTCCCAAGCAGGCCTCTTCCTTTCCTGCAGAGGGGCGATGCGGCGGCGGAGGAAATCAGCTCCAACTTCACCCACTGTCAGATTGGCAGCCCTGAGACGAAGAATCCTGGTGAGGGCGATCTGCAGCTTGTCGTCCTCCGGGGCCAGGTCGCTTCAATCCTTGCCGCAGACTATTGCAGTCTGGCGCGGCAAGGTAAACTGCTCGGGCTCTTTCTCCAGAATCCAACACCAATCCGCCCTCCACTCCTCCCACTTGTCGCGGAGCTCTCCCTTCAAGTACGCCTCCTTCTTGTTCAGCCTGAAGATCCAAGAGATGCCGCCAGAGAGGGGGGATCCGGACTCTACTCTAGGCGTGAAGAAATGGCGGAAAAGAGCTACATTTGGGTGGACCCCAACGTAGTTTTCACACAGATGTGCGAAAACGGCCAAAGTGAGGACGTCATTGGGGGTGAAATCTAAGAGACGGAAGCCATAAGTATTCCGTCGCAGAAGAACTCCGAGAACGGAGGGCAAAGACCGCAGTAGAAGAATGCATCGAAGAAGTAGTAACCTCCCGGGAACATGTCGACGGCCACAGCGGGGAGGACTTGGGTGCGGGGATGATCCTTCGTCTCCCTCGCCCAGAACAAGTAGTACTTGTCCCGCAGCTCCCTCGGGCCGAGCCTTGGCGGGAAGATCACCCTCTTCCTCCGCATGGCTGCCAGCTTCGCTGCCTGCTCGGACTTCTCCTTCTTCGCCTTGTCGCTCTTCGCCTTGTCGCTCTTCGCCTGGTCGCTCTTCGGGGCCATGGCGAGGGCGGCGAGGGAGGACGGCGGCATGGCGGGTGGGGAAGACGGTGGAGGAAGGGCAGAAGCAGGAAGCGGCGGGGGGTTTCTGAGGACTCAAGGCGCAATGAAGATGATGGGGGGAACTGCCCCTGCTTCCTCTGCTTTTAAGGGGGGAGTGGGGGACGTTCCGCATTTCCCATTAAAGAATAGGCCACGATCTCTCCCACGACGCCGCAACCGACGCGTGCCGTTAGGGAGGGATGCGGCGGATACGGAGAGGGATACGGCTTGCCGTTGGCCGCGTGTGCCCGTGCACTGTCTTGGGCCTGGCCCAACAGCGCTCGGCACCGTGTGTGGCCCAGGCCCGGGGGCTCCTGTCGGTGTACTAAGGTAGGGGTACCTTAGTACCCCAACTTGTGCACGGGCAGTAGCAGCTTCCCGTGGCAGGGCTTACCACACGCTTGCCAAGGCCTGCTCCAGACCCCTTTAAGCCATTCAAGAACAAAGTATTCAAGTTAGAAGACAAGACCCCGACAAGAGGAGTTTGCCGGGAAGGCCGCACCAGGCTCAAGGACATCTTTTCAGCACAAAACCCTGGCAAGAGGTGCTTGCCAGGAAGGCCAAAGGATAACACCGCAAAAGATACATCGCGGCGCATCGTGCGCCCCGGCAGGGCCCGGGAAGCGGCAAGCTTCCGGGCCCGGCAAGATAGCGGCCCCGGCAAGGTGTTTGCCGGGGAAAGCTCACGCTGTGTGCATGCGCTCCAGCTCATTCGGCCACGCGTCGCCCTGGGGCCCTTCCAGGGGCACGTGGCGGATGGCTGTGCAGCCTGAGGGACACGCTGGCGAACCGCGGTGACGAAGCTACCGCTGTGGCGGACGGAGACGCATGGACAGACGCTTTTGGGGTCGACGGCGACGGGCATTAAATGCCCTTGTCCCCCACCGTCAAGGTTAGGTGAAGACCACTGTTCATGCACTGTTACAACTACCACCAAATTTACACTTTTACCCTCCTCTACGTTGACACCTGTCGGTGACCCCTTTGAGCTATAAAAGGAGGCCCATGCACAACGTAGAGGGGGTTCGATCCCAGAAACTTGCTCACTCCACGCTCGGTGTAGCTGGTACTGTAGACCTTCAAGCTCCCGAGTTTCGAAAACTAAATACAACCAAAGCAGGAGTAGGGTTTTACGCGTCATCGCGGCCCGAACCTGGGTAAACTGCCCGCGTGTGCTCCTCAATCTGCTCTCCGTTCTCCCTCCGCTCCCTTACCGCAACGTAGAAGGGGCTCCGGTCCCATAGGTGCTCGTGGGAGGACAGTTTCCCCTGACACCAAGGAACTAGACATGATTCCTGTTTCAACTATGGCGGTGAGATGCACCGGCGTTGCCTGACGGGCGTTGTGTCTGGCCTGATCCACTACTTCTTGCGCATGTGCTTCCTCTCCTGCCGGATTATCCTGCCTCTGTCGATGACGTCTCCGTGCACTGCTAGATATAGCCGGTTCATCCAAACGCCTCGTATAGCTCCGGCTCGGGCGAGGGGTTTAATGAATCCTCTCCCGGCTATATGACTAAGCCTGCTGCTGAGCTAGCGCCGTGTCCAGCAACTCCTTGGCCCGTCGTGCCTCCACTGCCACGGGGGATGTACCTTCAATAGGAAGGGCGGCCAGCCATGAAGCCGCCGCAACTATGTTATCCAATGGGTTAGAATAGTGACCAGGAGGGGTGGGTACATGCTGGGCTGGCACAACTTGGCGATTTAGCTCTGCGGCCGGTGGTTGAATCAACGCGCCTGTTCCTGGTGCCCCTCCCCGGTTTATCTCTGGATGATTACTGGTTCTTGCGCCTGGCGTGTTAAAGATATTTCTTACCTCGTAAACCAACGGCAAACGAGATTGTTGTCTTCTCCGCATCACCTCTTGTGAGGCGTTCTGATCTAACCTGAGCCGAAAAGCTTGAGAATCCAGCTCTGCATGTCTTGTAGCCATCCTAGCTTTCTCCGCAGCCAGATCCAATTTAGCTTGCTCGATCCGGCTCTTCACCTGAGCGATCTCTGCATCATGCTGCTCCTTGTCGGCCTGGGCTACTTCTGGTGTTGCGAGTGCTGTCAAAGTGTCGACTAAGGTGGATAGGACGTCAGAGGGCGATGGGGGAAGGTCTCCAGCCCTAGCTCCCATTGCCTCAGAGGTTAACGCCCCAGTCGTTGAGGGCTGCTGCATGGATTGTAATCCGGCCATGAAAACAGCAACCCTGCTTGGCAGATCGAAGGGGTCCGGAATACTATCGCCATCGGAACAACCCTCGGATCAGCCGTCCTGCAACATATACAAAGATTCGGTCTCTCCGGATGAAGATTCATCACCGGAATAAACAACTGTCTCACCACCAGAATCCGATCCGTCCTCGGCTCGTACTCGATGCACTGCTCCGACGAAGACGTGCTTCACGGCGGGCTGAATCCGGGCTAGTCTCGCACGCTGAGCCGACTCGACGATGTTGGGGAAGATGTCCGGCTTAGGGCCCGGTTCGCCGATCTTGCCGATGAAGACGTGGATGCCACCGAAGGGGACCTGGTACCCGTATTCGATTGAATCGGCCTCGGGACCACAGCCAGCATCGTCGATGTAGATCCGGCCGCGACGACTCTTGGTCATCCGGCCCATTGCGTAACCCTTGAGCCCTTCAAAGCTGCCCTTCAAGAACTCGAAACAATCATGCGATAGCCCCACGGTGGGCGCCACCTGTCGTGGATTTAACACGGCAGATGTCCTGGTGAAAGGACTTAGTCGTGAGGCCATCGCCCGGGTTAGCTTAAAGGGGTTAAAGCGAACGAAGGACACAGGGATTTTTATACTAGTTCGGCCCCTTCGATGAAGGTAAAAGCCTACGTCTAGTTTGGTGTCGTATTGCTTGTGCTTCGATGACCAGGGAGCGAATCCGCTTTGCCTGTGTCTCGAGCTGTTGTTTCTTGTCCCTGAACCGTCGCCGGGTCGTCCCTTTATATAGGAGGCGACGCCCGGTCTGGTTTACAGAGTCCCGAGGCCGGCTCATAAAAGTGTCTGCCTCGGTCTCTATTCTTTCTATCTTGCATCCCAAGTTATATAGTATGACGGTTTACAAACCATGGGCCTTATACACGGGCCCTGAACCTCCGTGGGCTATAACCTTCTATTACATATTCTACTGGGCTTCTGATAATATAATCTTAATAACGTAAACCGGACCCTCCTAGCCGGTTTATACCTGATAGTAATATCCCAGACAGGTCTCATGGTGGTAGTTGGGAGACCAGGTTATAGGATCGATTGCCGTACTATCAAGGGGGGCTCTCGATGAGTATCTTGATCGTATCGTTCGTAGAGAGCTCAAACCATTGCATCCTTGCATCATCTTTATTGGTTCTTGTTTGGTTCTGCTCCTTGTGAGTTTTTGAGCTTATGGTCATCTTGATGACAAGCTAGAGTTCATCGAAAACAGAGTTCACTCATGCATCTTCTATGATGTTTTCGATGTTGGAGGTTATGCCGGTTCTTCTCTAATGGAGCATTCACTCCTCTATATACTAGGCATACCTCCCTGCCTCTTCTTACTATAACCAGTCGTTGTTTTGATGCTACTCGTCTTCCTCTATCCAACAAGCTTGAGTTTGCTCAATTCGGAGCTCATTTTAAGAAGTTATGGCAGTTCAGGGTTTTATTGTTGCTCCTGCGGTAGTACCGCTGGGCCAGAGTGGTAGTACCGCTTATAGGCACAAGCGGTAGTACCACTGGTTCACAATGCTAGTACCGCCCATGGCTATATGCGGTGGTACCTCTCCGGTTCCGCACTAGTGCCGCTACGATTCGAGACCGACGCTTCTCGTGTCGGGTTGGGCGGCAGTAGGAGCGGCAGTAGGCGCGGTAGTACTGCCCTACCACCGCTGCTAGTGCTGCTCGAGGGCTTTCTCTCTTCATTTTTCTCTCGTTGGCGCTGTGCTTGGTCCCAGCGGTAGTACCGCTGGGCCAAGCGGTAGTACCGCTCCCTAGAGTGGTAGTACCGCTCGCTGCGGGCTGGTTGGTGGGGATAACGGTTGGATTTTCTCCCCCTTATAAAAGGGGGTCTTCTTCCCCATTGAACCTGATCTTTGGAGCTCGTGTTCTTCCCCCATTGTTGACCTTCTTCAAGCTTGCTATCTCTCAATCCCTCCATGGATTCTTGCTAGTTTTTGGGGGAAAAGAGAGAGGAGATCTAGATCCACACTTCCACCAATCACTTTCTCCTCTTTGTGAGGGGAACCCTTTGGATCTAGTTCTTGGAGTTCTTGGTGTTCTCCTTCTTGTTCTTCCTCTCTTTTCCCTCCCTAGCATTAGTTGCTTTGGTGGGATTTGAGAGAGAAGGACTTGGGCACTCCGTGTGCCCTTGCCATTGCATTTGGTGCATCGGTTTGAGTTCTCCACGGTGATACGTTGAAGTGAAGTTTGAGAAGCTTATTACTCTTGGGTGTTTGGGCACCCTAGAGCTTGTTCCTCTTGGGTGCCTTGGCGCCCTAGACGGTTGGTGTTGTTCGGAGCTCAATCATTGTCGTGTAAAGCTCCGGGCAAGCGTCAGGGTCTCCAATTAGGTTGTGGAGATTGCCCCGAGAAAGTTGACAGGTACCGGTGACCGCCCCCAAAGGTTGCCAAAGTGTACATGTTCGGTGACCGCCCCCAAGGGTTGCCATTTGTACGGGTTCGGTGACCGCCCTCAGGGTCCCTTAGTGGAATCACGTCATCTTGCATTGTGCGAGGGCGTGAGGAGATTACGGTGGCCCTAGTGGCTTCTTGGGGAGCATTGTGCCTCCACACCGCTCCAAACGGACATTAGCATCCGCAAGGGTGTGAACTTCGGGATACATCGTCATCTCTGCGTGCCTTGGTTATCTCTTACCTGAGCCCTTTACTTATGCACTATACTTTGTGATAGCCATATTGTTTCTTGTCATATATCTTGCTATCGCCTAGTTGTTTATCTTGCTTAGCATAAGTTGTTGGTGCACATAGGTGAGCCTAGTTGTTGTAGGTTTTGTGCTTGACAAATTAATCGCTAGGTTTATTCCGCATTTGTTCGAGCCTAAACCGTAATTATTTTAAAGCACCTATTCACCCCCCTCTAGGCGACATCCACGATCTTTCAATTGGTATCAGAGCCTCGTCTCTCTTTATAGGGCTTAACCGCCTAGAGAGTAAGGATGTCGACTAGGGGTTTAGGTTTCTCTGACACTCTTAGTTTCGATGGCACAAACTTTGATGTTCGGGTAATTCGCATGCTTAATCTCTTTAGGGTCATGAACCCTAATTTAGAGCGAATTGTAGATATGGGTTTTTCTCCTCCAAAGGATCCACAGAGATTATCTTTAGAGGATGAGAAAAACTCTTATCTCAATGCTCAAGCTTCTAATGTGCTTTTTGATGCTTTGAGCAATGTAGTTATATTTCAACTCATGCCGTTCCGGGATGCTCATGAGTTGTGGACAAAGCTTCAAGATAAATATGGTGTGTCCATGAATTGTGGGAATGATTGTTCTCCCTCCACCTCCGACCGTGTTGTCTTCTCAACTTCTTCTACTTCACCTACATGTGGTTTGCCACAAGGTAATGATATGGTGAGTAGTGTCGGTCATTTCAATGATGATAGTATGCTTATTCTGGATGATCCTTCATCACTATCTTATTGCAATGCATATTCTTTGGACTTTAACACTTCGAGCACCCTACATGTTTCACATGCTTGTGTTGATAGTCCTTGCATATCATGTAGAAAATGCTTGACTAAAACTCATGATGATATGCTTGCTATATCTCGTTGCCATGATAAAAATGCATCTATTTCCTCGAATTGTTATGCTAACAATGTAGAGGAAACCCAACACCCCACGGAACAAGATGTAGTCTTGAATGGTGCTTCAAGGGATCCTACATCATCATCTATTGCGTTTTGCCTTATGACTAAGGCTTCAAAGGTATCTCCCACTTTGAATCCCAATATATCTTGTGATGATAGTGATGATGACAATGATGATGATGTTCATAATGATGAAGAGAATGATAATGTTGCCTCCTTAAAAATTAAGGGGGAAATGATTTTAAAGCTCTTCATAAGAATAAAATGGCTCGTTCCAACTTCATGGAAATCATGTCTATTGCCATTGAGGGCAAGAAATATATAGAGGAGTTGGAATCTCATCTAGAGGAGCATGAGGTCACCATTGAGAAAATGGAAAGTCATGAGCGTGATTACGCTAATGAGATCGCCGACCTCTCGCAAGCTCTTGAACTTGAACAAACCACCAAGGAATCTCTTGAGGAGACTTTTGCTCTAGAACTATCTAGGATAAAGGAATCCTGTGATAGAGCTCTCGAGGTGGCTAATGATTTTGAAATTAAAAATGAGAAGCTTGAAGTTGCACATGCTAAACTCCTTGAGGATTTTGAGCACCTCAAAAAATGGCTCAAGGGTCATTAAGAGTGAGCTCATCAAACTCACCGAGTCTCATGCTCAACTTAAAGCTTCATATTCTAAAGAGCTTGCCAAGTTGTCTTCTCCTCTTACTATTATTGATGATGCTTGTGCTACTAACTCTATTTCTAGTGAAGCATCCATTTTGAAGGAGAATGTTGAGCTAAGGGCTCAACTTGAGTTGCTATCTAGCAATTATGGGAAATTGGAAGAAAGTCATGTAAATCTCACAAGCTCTTATGATGATCTTCTAGTATCCCATAATGTGCTAAAGATAGCTCATGAGGCTATGATTATCAAGATAACATCTAGTGAGCCTCATGTGGATACTAGCACTACTTCAAGTCAAAATGCTATATTGCCATGTGCTAGTCCTCGTAATTCATCTACTCACAATGTTAGTACATCTTGTGATGAATTGTTATCCTTGCCTTGTTGCTCTAACAATGAAGCTTATACTTCCTCTAGTACTTTTTTTGATAATAACCATGTAGAGGAAATCAAAGAGCTCAAGGCCCAAGTCACTTCTTTGAAGAAATACTTGGAAAAGTGTCATGAAGGGAAGTCCACACTCAACAATATATTGAGTGTGCAAAAATCCCCCAACGACAAAGGTGGACTTTGATTCAACTCCAACAAGAAGAAAAGGTCCAAGATCATTAACAAGAATAAGGGCCAAGAACAACTCAAGAATTCGGCCAAGATTATTTGCTTCAAGTGCAAAATTGAAGGGCATCATGTTAGATCTTGCCCATTGAAGAAGAAGGCCATTAGTGACAAGCAACAAGGGAAGAAGCCACAAATTCAATCTCGTGCTCAACCGCAAGTTGGATAAAGGCCACTTCCCAAGAAGACTCATGGTAATGCTTCTCATTTTGAGGAATCAAATGAGAAGAAAGTGAAGAGTAGATGTTGCTACTTATGCCATGAGAAGGGTCACCTTGCTTCTTCATGCACTAGTGGTAAATTATCCAACCCAATTATTATTGATGATGTCTATTCTCTTGGGAAGGATAAGGTTGGCAATGTGTTTGCCAAGTTTCTTGGGACTCAAAGTGGTGTCAAGAAAAGAACCATTTGGGTAGCCAAGCCTATTGTGACTAACCTCTTAGGACCCAACTTGGTTGGGGACCAACTAGCTCAAACTTGATGAATAGGTGTTTTGGAGGGCATTGGAGACTTGGCTACATTATGAAGAATTAAGGGGTCTTCATCATTCACATTGTCTCAAGCCAAGTCATTCGGATTATCAAGTTTCTATCTTATATCCAATGTTCCTCCTTGCGGTAACTCGTGCTTAAATTGTTTACATTGAAAGTTACTTGCCCCTTTGCATGTTTTGGTTTGTTCCTTGCATGTGTTTGTATATGTTGTGCGTCCAATTTGTGTATCTTGAGAAATCAAATATGTGTATATTGGTTTGCACATCGTGTATGTGTGTGTCGTGCGTTGAGCCTTTGTGCTTCTTGCTTTTATCTTAGTTGGCTCTTGTGAGAGATTAATGGAACATCTCATTTTGGGGGAGTGATGTGCTTTGTGCACCTCACAATCCTATAAATGTGTGTACATGAGGAATACCATCTACTATTGATATTACAAGATTATCTAGTCTCTATGTGGTATGTCTTCTCATGAGAAAGTCAAATTCTAAATGTTCCATTAATTATCTCTTGTTGGTTCTCTTTTGCATCTTGGTAAGTTTTTCATTGGCATCACATTATGGGGGAGTAATATTCTATGTGCATATTACAAGCCTAGAAAATGTGTAAATTTGAGATATTGTCACCTAGAGTTGATAGTATAAATTATGTTGTTCCTAGGTGGCATGTTAGCTCTACAGGTTGCATTTTGCTTGTGTTCGGTGTGAAGATGATGTTGGATATCATTGCTATCTATCACCGGGAATTATTTCCAAATACCACTTGTCTTTGACAATCGGTAATCATTTATGTGGTGGAAATTATTGATGATCTTTATATTGTCTTTTGGCTTTATTTGTCTTATCTCTTGCCAAGTTTGTGTCAACTTCCATTTCCTTCCATGCCACTTGTGGATCTCATGTTTTATTGTTTTTGTCGAGAGTTTTCTAGATATAGTGAAAGTGGCGATCCCACCTTGTGCATTTTGTACTCGAATGCATATTCTCTTTAAATGCACAATTCGTGGGGGAGCTATCCTATTTTCGATAGAACACTCATCTTGTGATCCATATCAAGTGTGTGTTGATGGAAGGTAAGTCGTTTCTTTTTGGTACTTGTGCCATCATGAAACTTTGTAGATGGGTTGGTTTGTTTGGAACCATCCTCTCTTTTGGGAGTCCGATATCTTTCCTTTTGCGTGTATCAATGGATATCTCATTCCTTGATGTATCTTCTAATATATATCTTCTAAGTGATGATTTCTCCATTTGGTATCCTATTTTCACTTGGTATTTCTTTTTCATTTTGTTTCGTTTCTTGAAAGTCTTGAGCATGCATATTTACTTCATGTATTTTCTTTGGCATGCTTTCTTTCTTTAACCCAATATATAAGGGAAACTCCACCTAGTCTCAATTTGGATGAGATGTGCATGAAATTCATTTTCATATATAAATGCACATATGTTTGTGGAGTTTTTCCTATGTATTGGTGTTTCTAACTCTTTGGTCCCAATGAGTTTGGGTACCATTTTGTTTGTGTTGGTGTTCTAGGAACAATTGGAGATGCATTGGATGCTCGGCTCATTCAAAAGGAAGGTGGTGTCACCATGTGCTTATTGGAGTCAAGCCAGGATGATCAATTAACTACTATCTACCTTCAATTGGTATCTACTACATCCTTCCAATGGTATCTCGGTAACAAGTATCACCATCTACTTCATGCACACATTTCTTGCACCAACCTTGTGTAGGTTGTATCATGGCATGTCAGTCATTCCTTCTTATGATACTTGTTTCCTTTCTCAAAGCATCCCAACAATGATCTCTTGTTGCTAGTTGTGATGTCTTTGATGCTCGTGTGGTTGGAACTCATTTATATACAATAAGAACATATCTAGCCATGTGCTATGCCTTCAAGCAAATATCTTATTGGTATATTTATGACTTCCTTGGGGATATATTATTCATTCCTTTTTGCAACAATTTTGTGTGTACATCCTTCTTTGTGGATTGATATCATCATGATCTTCATCTACCTAGAATCTTATACACTTGAGAGAAGTTGCATATCTTTTTGATATCCCTTTCTTTCACATCCACCTTTTCGTTCCTGTTTTATTTCTTTGGTGGCTCCGTGAAGGTGTGTGTCTCGAGTGCGGATCTTATATCATTGCATCTTGATGCACTCTTTTGTGGTGAAGATCTTTTTTTCTCTTGCTTGTCTTGACGAGGCTTTTGCCATTTCTATTGCTATCCCTCCTCATGACAAAGCTATCCTTTTTATATCTTCACCACAGGTTGTCACAAGCATAGGTTATTTATATGATTAGTAGTGAGCTTGTGAACCCATTTGCTGTTGTGTGTGGGAATGTTAGGCCTTGCACTGTGTATCTCATTCATTCAAGAGTATATCGATGCTTAATGTTCATCCATACATTAATCTTCTGAAGTGCTTTGCCATGACTCACACACATCATTTTGGTTGAGCCTACTCTTAAGTTGACTCTTTTATATATTGCTCAACCAGTTGTTTGTTGCAAGTGCTAGGCTTTGTTTCCTTCATGCTCACTTGCACTTGGTGTGAGTGTCTATTGATCTTGGGGGAGTGATGATCCTATTTTGTGCACTTGGTATCCTAATGAAAATATTCTAAGGAGTGCATAAATTATGGGGAGCTTCACTAGTGTCTTCAGAACACTCCGTTCCTATGTCGTGAGGTTCTATTGATCTTGGGGGAGCGACGATCCTATTTTGTGCTCGTTGTATCCAAATACAAAACTAAATTGTGCACAAATCATGGGGAGCTTCTCCAGTTTCTCTAGAACACTCCTTTGCTCTTATCATAATATCTTTTATTTATTTGGCATGTAGGATCATTGGTCTAGTTGGGTCAATTGGTATCTTTTGATAGCTTGATTCAATTGGTATCCTTTGATTGCTTGATTGCGTATTTTTCTCCCTTTGTTATGCCCTTGTGGCATATCATTCTTTTGCAATCTTTGGGCCTCAATATAGTTTGTCTTCCGCCAAGTATTTACAGTTGGATATATGTATTGCATTCCACTCTCTATTTTGAGGAATACGCAATTTATGGAGGAACACAATTTATATTGGCCTTCTAAGCTATTCGCCCATTTTGGCAATCGATGCCAATGGGGGAGAAGTTTCATAGAGTTTAGTTTTGTGAGGAAGTTTAGAGAGTTGTCTCTTCTCTCTTCTTGCTTTGGTTTTGTTCCTAAGCTTTTGCATATCATGCGCATACATTATTGTTGCATGGTATGGTGATGCATAATTCCTTATATAAACTCTCTTGATACTGATTGTCATCAATTACCAAAATGGGGGAGATTGAAAGAACATGTGGTGCCCCCATGTTTGGTTTTGGTAATTGATGACAATCTCTATGGACTAATGGTTGCCTTGAGTTATATTTGAAGGGTTTGTCCATAGGCTTTTCTTGGAGTCCATGTGTTGGTTTCAAGGAGAGTTTGTGATGACCAAGGTGCTATTAAGGAATTATCCAAAGATTGTTCTTGTGAGTGTTGAGCTTATTGCAAGCATGTCTTGAAGAAGAAGAGTGTGCTATCATTCATGTTTACCTTCAAGACATCATCCAAATGAAGAGAGTTGGAAAGATTCAAGGTTGATCAAGACTAAGTGAAGGAGTGAATCAAGTTGATCAACACACAAAGCGTAGAAGATGTACCGAGAGGGATCAAGCAATCCCATGGTATGGTAAGCATTGTAAATCACGCTTTGTGTACTAACCCATGGTCTTCGTGAGAGTTCTTTGTGGGGTTAGGTTGAGGTGTGCAAGTTCAAGTAGGATCATCACGAAGAGATCATATGCTTGAAGCTTGCCTTCCATTGTGGTGGCAATGGACTTGTGAAGATGTGCCGAAGAGTGGCTCACCCATAGTGGTGTATGGGGGAGCAATCTACTAGTCTTCACCGAGCCAATGCAATCAAGAAAGGTGGTCCAACTTGAGGGAGTCAAGATCGTCACCATCCAACTCAAGTGGACTATGTGCAAGGCAAAGGTTTGCCCTTGATAGGTTTTCTATTTTACCGGTCTCATGGTGGTAGTTGGGAGACCGGGTTATAGGATCGATTGCCGTACTATCAAGGGGGGCTCTCGATGAGTATCTTGATCATATCATTCGTAGAGCTCAAACCATTGCATCCTTGCATCATATTTATTGGTTCTTGTTTGGTTCTTCTCCTTGTGAGTTTTTGAGCTTATGGTCATCTTGATGACAAGCTAGAGTTCGTCGAAAACAGAGTTCACTCATGCATCTTCTATGATGTTTTCGATGTTGGAGGTTATTCCGGTTCTTCTCTGATGGAGCATTCACTCCTCCTGTTTTGATGCTACTCGTCTTCCTCTATCCAACAAGCTTGAGTTTGCTCAATTCGGAGCTCATTTTAAGAAGTTATGGCAGTTCAGGGTTTTATTGTTGCTCCTGTGGTAGTACCGCTGGGCCAGAGCGGTAGTACCGCTTATAGCCACAAGCAGTAGTACCGCTGGTTCACAGCGCTAGTACCGCCCATGGCTATATGCGGTGGTACCGCTCCGGTTCCGCGCTAGTGGCCCTTCGATTCGAGACCGACGCTTCTCGTGACGGGTTGGGCGGCAGTAGGAGCGGCAGTAGGCGCGGTAGTACCGCTTATAAGCGGTAGTACCGCCCTACCACCGCTGCTAGTGCCGCTCGAGGGCTTTCTCTCCATTTTTCTCTCGCTGGCGCTGTGCTTGGTCCCAGCGGTAGTACCGCTGCAGCCAGCGGTAGTACCGCTCGCTGCGGGCTGGTTGGTGGGGATAACGGTTGGATTTTCTCCCCCTTATAAAAGGGGTCTTCTTCCCCATTGAATCTGATCTTTGGAGCTCGTGTTCTTCCCCCATTGTTGACCTTCTTCGAGCTTGCTATCTCTCAATCCCTCCATGGATTCTTGCTAGTTTTTGGGGGAAAAGAGAGAGGAGATCTAGATCCACACTTCCACCAATCTCTCTCTCCTCTTTGTGAGGGGAACCCTTTGGATCTAGTTCTTGGATTTCTTGGTGTTCTCCTTCTTGTTCTTCCTCTCTTTTCCCTCCCTAGCATTAGTTGCTTTGGTGGGATTTGAGAGAGAAGGACTTGGGCACTCCGTGTGCCCTTGCCATTGCATTTGGTGCATCGGTTTGAGTTCTCCACGATGATACGTGGAAGTGAAGTTTGAGAAGCTTATTACTCTTGGGTGTTTGGGCACCCTAGAGCTTGTTCCGCTTGGGTGCCTTGGCGCCCTAGACGGTTGGTGTTGTTCGGAGCTCAATCATTGTCGTGTAAAGCTCCGGGCAAGCGTCAGGGTCTCCAATTAGGTTGTGGAGATTGCCCCGAGCAATTTGACAGGTATCGGTGACCGCCCCCAAAGGTTGCCAAAGTGTACGGGTTCGGTGACCGCCCCCAAGGGTTGCCATTTGTACGGGTTCGGTGACCGCCCTCAGGGTCCCTTAGTGGAATCACGACATCTTGCATTGTGCGAGGGCGTGAGGAGATTACAATGGCCCTAGTTGTTGTAGGTTTTGTGCTTGACAAATTAACCGCTAGGTTTATTCCGCATTTGTTCGAGCCTAAACCGTAATTATTTTAAAGCGCCTATTCACCCCCCTCTAGGCGACATCCACGATCTTTCAATATCGCTATCATGAGAGAAGCCACTAGAGAAAACTATGGCCCCCAGGTCTATTCTCAACATATCAATCTACAATCTACTTTACTTTTCTGCTTTTACTTTCTGTTCTTATAACCAAAAATACCAAAAATATCAAACTATCATCTCTATCAGATCTCACTTTCGTAAGTGACCGTAAAGGGATTGACAAACCCTTATCGCGTTGGCTGCGAAGTTCTTATTTGTTTGTGCAGGTGCGAGGGACTCGCGCGTGGTCTCCTACTGGATTGATACCTTGGTTCTCAAAAACTGATGGAAATACTTACGCTACTGTGCTGCATCACCCTTTCCTCTTCGAGGGAATACAACGCAAGCTCGAGAAGTAGCAAGAAGAATTTATGGCGCCGTTGCCGGGGAGGCTTACGCAAAAGTCATATACCAAGTACCTATCACAAACCCTTATCCTTCGCATTACAATTTTTTGCCTCTTGTTTTCCCCTCCCCCACTTCACCCTTGTCGTTTTATTTGCCCTTCTTCTGCCGTGTGTTTATCGTTCACTTGCTTCTTGTTTGCTTGTGTTGCTATGTGCCCTCTATTAGCTTGCATCTTCGCTTGCTAAAGTATGGATCCTCATCCACTTGCTAATCTCTTTAAGAGATCCAATTATGTTGAACCTATTGCTAGTGAGTTGCGTGCATTAGATTATCTTTATGGGGTTTTGCTTGAAATTTATGAATCTGAAAATTGTGATGAAGTATTGAAAGAAAATTATAAAGTGATTCACGATACCTCTTTGAGTAAAACGCATGATTGCAATGATGTTATTATTAATCCTATTGATGTCAATTGTGCTAATGATATGCAAAACCCTAAGCTTGGGGATGCTTATTTTGCTATGCCCACTACTTGTTACAATGATCATGATTGGGGTGATTCTTCTTATGATCTTGAAAATTTATTTAGTCCCCATGATGAATATGAGATTGATAATAATGTTTGCAATAATATTGAAAGTGGGTTTGGAAGAGTGTCAACTTTAGATCCCACATATTTGGAGAATGTTCAATCTTATGAAATTTTTGATAAAAGTGGGTTTGGAGAGGTCTTAACTTTAGTTAATTTTGATCCCACTATTTTGGAAGAGTGTCAACTTCGTATGCATGTGGATCGTGTTGAGAATATATTTTGTGATTGCTATATTGTTGAATTTGCTTATGATCCTACATGCAATTATTATGAGAGAGGAAAATATGGTCGTATAAATCTTCATGTTACTAAATTACCTCTCTTCGTGTTGAGATTGATCTTGTTTCTTTCTTCTTCCTTGCATATGCTAGATCTTGCTTGTCTTGCTAATTTGTTTTCGTATAGAATGCCTATGCATAGGAAGCATGTTAGACTTAGATGTGTTTGTCACATATTTTGTGATGCTCTCTTTGTCCTTCAATTCTTACCTTTCATGTGAGCATCATTGAACTATCGTGCGTAGCTAGGGGCGTAAAACGATAGCGCTTGCTGGGAGGCAACCCAATTTTATATTTTTTGTTTTTGCTTCTATTTAGGAATAAATATTGCATCTAGATTCTGTTTAGATGTGGTTTTGTGTTTTAATTAGTGTTTGTGCCAAGTAGAACCTTTGGGAAGACTTGTGTGAAGTTTATATGATCTTGCTGTGAAAAATAGAGTCGTTAGCGCTCGCTAGAATGGTCACCAGATTTTACTGGAGCGTGCTATTTAGTTGATTCTTTTTGCAGATGATTAATAGACAAATTCCTCACTTTTACCAATTTAGTTCAATTTTTTGGAGTTACAGAAGTATGCAAAAACTGCAGATTACTACAGACTTTTCTGTTTTTGACAGATTCTGTTTTTCGTGTGTTGTTTGCTTATTTCAATGCATCTATGAGTAGTATTGGGAAGTATGAATCATAGAGAAGTTGTAATACAGTAGGTTTAACACCAATATAAACAAAGAATGAATTCATTGCAGTACCTTTGAGTAGTGGTTTGCTTTCTTATACTAACGGAGCTCACGAGATTTTTGTCTAAGTTTTGTGTTGTGAAGTTTTCAAGTTTTGAGTATTGCTTTGATGGACTATGGAACAAAGAGTGGCAAGAGCCTAAGCTTGGGGATGCCCAGGGCACCCCAAGGTAAAATTCAAGGACAACCAAAAGCCTAAGCTTGGGGATGCCTCGGGAAGGCATCCCTCTTTCGTCTTCGTCTATCGGTAACTATACTCGGAGCTATATTTTTATTCACCACATGATATGTGTTTTACTTGGAGCGTCTTGTATAATTTGAGTCTTTGCTTGTTAGTTTGCCACAATTATCCTTGCTGGACACACCTATTTGAGAGAGTTAAATATGGCATAGGAATTGATAGAACACTCTATGTGCTTCACTTATATCTCTTGAGTTGAATAGTTTTTGCTCTAGTGCTTCACTTATATCTTTTAGAGCACGGTGGTGATAATATTTTTTAGAAATTGTTGATCTCTCATGTGAAAGATTGTGGATGTCACCTAGAGGGGGGGGGGGTGAATAGGCACTTTAAAATAATTAATGTTTAGTCTTGAATAAATGCGGAATAAACCTAGCGGTTAATTTGTCAAGCACAAAACCTACAACAACTAGGCTCACCTATGTGCACCAACAACTTATGCCAAGGAAGATAAACAACTAGGTGATAGCAAGATATATGACAAGAAATAGTATGGCTATCACAAAGTAAAGTGCATAAGTAAAGGGCTCGGGTAAGAGATAACCGAGGAACGCGGAGATGATGATGTATCCCGAAGTTCACACCCTTGCGGATGCTAATCTCCGTTTGGAGCGGTGTGGAGGCACAATGCTCCCAAGAAGCCACTAGGGCAACCGTAATCTCCTCACGCCCTCGCACAATGCAAGATGCCGTGATTCCACTAAGAGACCCTTGAGGGCGGTCACCGAACCCGTACAAATGGCAACCCTTGGGGGCGGTTACCGAACCCGTACAAATTGCTTGGGGCGATCTCCACAACCTAATTGGAGACCCCGACGCTTGCCCGGAGCTTTACACCACAATGATTGAGCTCCGAACACCAAGGTTGGGGCTATCTCCGCAACGACACCATAAAGCTTCACCACAATGGAATATGGCTCCGAGGTGACCACAACCGTCTAGGGCGCCCATGCACCCAAGAGGAACAAGCTCAAGGGTACCAAGCACCCAAGAATAATAAGCTTCTCAACTTCACTTCCACGTATCACCGTGGAGAACTCAAACCGATGCACCAAATGCAATGGCAAGGGCACACGGAGTGCCCAAGTCCTTCTCTCTCAAATCCCACCAAAGCAACTAATGCTAGGGAGAGAAAAGAGAGGAAGAACAATAAGGAGAACACCAAGAACTCCAAGATCTAGATCCAAGGGGTTCCCCTCACATAGAGGAGAAAGTGGTTGGTGGAAACGTGGATCTAGATCTCCTCTCCCCCCCCCCAAAACTAGCAAGAATCCATGGAGATTGAGAGATAGCAAGCTCGAAGAAGGTCAGCAATGGGGGAAGAACACGAGCTCAAAGGATAAGGTTCATTGGGGAAGAAGACCCCCTTTTATAGGTGGGAAAAAATCCAACCGTTATGCTCACAGCCCGCACCGAGCGGTACTACCGCTCCAAGGAGCGGTACTACTGCTAGGTGATGGCTTCTCGCCCCTCGTTGGTTACCCCAAGTGGAAGGTTTGAGATGCAGTGTAGCGGTAGTTTTCCCTTGGCAAAGATACCAAGGATCGAATCCCCTGAGACTCCAAGGTTCAACAAGAAGGTGTCAACTACTAGCGGCGCAACTAGCGATTGACCGGACCTGCACACAAATACAAATAACTTTGCTCCCAACGAGTACAGAGAGGTTGTCAATCCCTCCGGCCTTGTCGTTTACAAAGGATCAAACGCAAGAGATAATAGTGATAGGTATGACTACAACTAGTAAATAAGAACTGAAAGTAAATAGCGGATGTGATCAGTGATGGTAATATGGACCGGGGTCCCATGATGTTCACTAGTGATGTCTCTCTCCCAAAAGACGATAAAACAGCTAAGCGAGGTAAACGAATTACATCTGGGCAATTGACAGGATTATGTGCGCAAACCAATGCTAACTATGCTGCAAAGAAAGGTAGAGGCTCAAAAGCATGGGCGGTACGCCAAGGTAAGTAGACCGAAATCCATCTGCATCTACTACTAATCATCCACCTTGAGATATCTATCTAGAACATATCGCTGGTATTAAGTTGCGAGTCCCACCCATAGTGTAAACTCAAAGCAACAGACAACTGCATTAAAAGAACTTTGCGTAAAGTAAACAATCCTTGCACCCGCGAGTACAAGCACCGTTGTTTTCCCCCTTGTGGCAACATCACATCCCCTAGACTCATGTTTCTGTCACTCAAGCTAGTCATCGAGGGGCATGAACCCACAATCAAGCATAACGTTCCCTCTTGGAGTTACTACCTACTACTTGGCCAAAGCAATAAACAGCAACGGAGAACATGCAAGAATTACTCAAGAACATAAATATAAAAGAGGTAAATCAAATATATTACTCACACACAATCTGAACATAATCTCATAATCCATCAGACCCCAGCAAACTCATCATAGCAATAGCATAAGGATTACATATGTGCCTCGATCATGTAGGGCAGCTCACGAGGTCTAATCGGTGAAGAACAAAGAGGGGAGGAGAACATCACATAGCTACTGGTCATGGACCCATGGTCCAAGGGAGACTACTCACAACTCATCCGGGAGGCGTCCATGGTGGTGGAGAGGCTCCCGGTGGTGATCCTCCCCTCCGGCAGGGTGCCGGGAAGAGTTCTCCTGGTGCTCCCGATATTGGAAGCGCGGCGGCGGCAGAATAGAGATGAGATCGCGAAAATGGGTTCCGTCCTCGAGGGTTTCGGGACGCGGTGTAAATATATGCCAAAGGGGGGCGTCAGAGGAGGCCTGGGGGGCCCAGGCGCCCTGGCGGCGCGGCCAGGAGGGGGGGCGCGCCCTCTGGCCGCCTGGAGCCCTGGTGGCCCCCCTCCAGCCCTACTTTGGCCGCATGGAGGCTTCCGGAACGCTGATTTTTTACATATTTTTCCCGGAATTTTTCTGGCAGTTTACGTAATGGGAAAACCAGAAATACAAAAACAGCAGAAAACAGAAACTGGCACTGGGATGCACTGAGTTAATAGGTTAGTCCAAATATGATCAAAAGTGTATGGAAGTGCATAAATATCATAGCAATATCACACAAAAGAGGCATGGAGCAAGCAGAAATTATAGATACGTTTTGGACGTATCAACATCCCCAAGCTTAATTCCTGCTCGTCCTCGAGTAGATAAATGATAACAAGCATAATTTCTGTGGTGACATGCTATTAACCATATAAGAATTTTTCACAGTCACATGACAAATGCTTACTGAGACAATGAATCTGTAGTAATTAAGTTGCCTCATGAGAATATCACAAAGAACTGAAAGTTTTACAATATGATACTGAAACACTCAATAGATTTGCAATGAGCATGGTGTGCAAACATGACAAAGTGATATCTCGCTTGCCCCCTTTAGTGAAGCAAAACATAAATGCAGGGGCACCTCCAAAGTTTAAGTGACGACTAGATACAATGATTTCAGAATAAACGATATCATAGTCATGCAGAAGACAATGGTACTTTGGGACAATGCACATTACACTCATAATAACAATCATGCTCTCAATAGTTGGTGCTTTAAAGAAAGAAGGTGGAGACTCTCGAACCGTGGCTTTTGTTGGCAAGGTTGAAAACCCGTGGTCGGAAACAAAAACTAAACATGTACCAGAGCTCTTGGTTTTAAAAACAGAGGTAATAATGATTTTTTAGAATATGCATATTTCGTCAACGAATGCTAGTAGATAACTCAATTACTTCTTGAGCTGGACAAGTTTCGAGGAACGGCTCCCGCATGAGGACGATCACATCCTCTTAATCTCCTTTGTTTATCACTGCCAAAGTTTTCTGATTTCTCATGAACAAAGCGTGAAGGAGGGTTTGTTTGTTGTATAATTTTTAATGAGCCGGGCGCACTCTATGCCAGTTCCTTCTCGTATTATGGGTTTGCACAT
This sequence comes from Secale cereale, assembly GCA_902687465.1. Taxonomy (NCBI): domain Eukaryota; kingdom Viridiplantae; phylum Streptophyta; class Magnoliopsida; order Poales; family Poaceae; genus Secale; species Secale cereale. Next base: position 736,054,312 of record LR738713.1, read on the forward strand.
TAGACATGCAATCCCGGGGTGAAGCTTGTCCAACTTAAAAAGATCATGAATTAACTACTACTTCCTCATGAGCTAAAACCGAGGCACAAAAGAGAAATGGCTTTTTTTGAATAATTTCAAGATGGTACATGAAAGTCTTCGTTAGGAATGGCAGGTAAATACCATGTATAGGAAGGTATGGTGGACTCATATGGCATAACTGGTTTAAAGGATTTTGGATGCACAAGCAGTCAGTCCGCTTAGTACAGGCGAAGGTTAGCAAAAGACTGGGAGCGACCAACTAAAAGAGCAATGACGGTCATAATCATGTAGAGCGACAAAGCAACATTGAATCGGGCATGGAAGTTATATCGCTACTCAGAAATTAAAGATCATCAAGGCTTGATAGACTTTCTTTACAGTCTTAAATATGCGTGAGCATATGCCAAGTCAATCAAAATAAATTCTTGGAGGAATATATCACTAAACCATAACACATCATAGGCAAACAAATCATGTTGGTACTTCAATAACACATTAAGAACCCCCCAGCTATTTGAGACTAACCATAAGAAAACATGAACTACTAAACACCATTATGCACATAGCATTGTTATCATAGACATATCAACCAGTGCAACAGAAGCCAACTCTCTTAACAAGATAAGCATGATAACTAAAGAGAGTTCCAGCGACCAACTAAACAAAAGCTCTTTAAAAAGTAAAGCATGAAAACTAAGAGCTGAACATGATAGTAGCTATTGAAAGACAAAGAACACACACAACAAAGATAGACATGAAAATTCTATGTTGTGTTCTAGGTTGAAGTGGAGCGTGTTTCTCTCCCACACAAAGAAAGCTGAGTTCCAACTCATTATGAACAGCAAACAAAACTAAAGAAAACTAAAAAGGAAACTAAAAGCAAGACCCTCCAAGCATAGCACATAACACATGAAGTGATAAAAATATAGTGGAACGAAAGACGAACTGATAATTGTTGATGGAGAAGGGGATGCACGGGGGCATCGCCAAGCTTAGACGCTTGAGTCTTCTTGAATATTTCTTGGTGGTGCACGGGGGCATCCCCAAGCTTGAGCGTTTCACACTCCTGAATCTTTTTGTCATCTTCCGTCGCACACTTGAAAACTTCCTTCATACATAACTCATCATAATCTGATTAGCGAGGTTAGTACCCTTAATAAAATAAATTTTTTCTTGCTGGAAATAAGGATATTCTTGAAGGCCTACTGTTTCTCAAGATTGCCAAAAGGTTTTTTCAAAGAAAAAGCAAGCTCAAGTTTTGCAAAACGAAGAAAAGGCAAAACAGGACAGAATTTGTGAAAAAGAGACCAGCAGGTAGTAAATAATATTTTTCGGGGCACTTCTGCAACTCAAATCAAAAAACTCAGAACAGACGCCCGAAAGCCAATTGTATAGAGCACGCCGTCGAAAAAATTCAGACAAAAAAGATGACCTGGTGATTTTATACGAATTTTTCTGTCCAAGGACAGAATCTGTTTCCTGGACAGCACGTCACAACTTTTGAACTTTCTTATAATCAGAGGCTACACTTGGCACAAAGCTGAAAAGTAAAGATACAATGAAGATGCTACTGTAGTAACAACATCAAGACACAACAAAAGCAAAATAAAATTTTATTCATAGTGGGCTGCCTCCCAAAAGCGCTTTCTTTTATGCCTTTAAGCTAGGCATAATGCAAAGAGATCAAGTTTTATCAAGAGTAAAAGAATAGCTAGCCCGTATAACGGACTCAAAAGGTAACTTAATCTTATTTCTAGGGAAGTGTTCCATCCCTTTCTTGAGAGGAAATTGGAAATTTATATTCCCCTCTTTCATGTCAATGATGGCACCAACGGTGCGAAGAAAAGGACGTCCCAAAATAATTGGACAAGAAGGTTCACATTCAATATCCATAATAGTAAAATCAACGGGAACATAATTGTCATTGACAATGATAAGAACATCGTCGATCCTCCCCAAGGGTTTCTTTATGGAAGAATCAACAAGACGAACACCAAAAGAACAAGAATCAAAAGGTTTCAATTTAAGCATATCATATATTCTTTTGGGCATAACGGAGGTACTAGCTCCAACATCACATAGTGCATAGCAAGAGAAGTTATTCAACTTAATTTTAATCATAGGATACCAACCATCTTCTAGCTTTCTAGGTATGGAGGCTTCTACCCTAAGTTTCTCCTCCCTAGCTTTGATGAGAGCATTAGTGATATGCTCTGTGAAGGCAAGGTTAAGTGTGCTCGTGCGGGGATCTCTAGACATCTTGTGAAGGAAATCAATAACTTCGGTAAGGGTGCAATTATAAAAATCAAGGTCACTACTATCAAGTAAAGTGGTAGTGGTGTCCTTTAGGCTCACTTGTTTGGTAGTTTCTATGGTCATAGCATCACCATTAATAGGTCCAACGGGACCAGGAGTGCATTGGGTGCTAAGAGTTTGGATATCCTCAACAACTTGGATAGTAGCAACAGTGTGGTGGGTAGGAAGGTTCTTAATTCTATCTTCTTCCTCCTTTTCTCTAGCCCATCTCTCTTTAAGTTTAGCCAACATCCTAATGTTTTCATTAATTTGCACTTGAATAGCATTCATAGGAGTGGTCTTCCTCTCCTCAAGAGGGGAAGTTCTAATTTTAAGCAACTCTACCTCATGGGCTAAATTGTCTACCTTCGAAGAGAGATCATCTAGTTTGGCTAGTTTTTCTTCTACATTCTTATTAAAGGCTTTTTGGGTAGTGATGAAATCTTTAAGCATACTCTCTAGTTCAGAAGTGGAGGTCTTGGTGCTAGGATAAGCATTGTTGTTCCCATAGGAATTTGAGGGGAACGGTCTAGGATTGCTACCAAAATTACTCCTATAAGCATTGTTATTGAATTGTTTCTAGAGATAAAGTTCACATCTACTTGTTCTTGAGAAATCAAAGAATTTAAAGGAACATCACGAGGATCAATAGAAGATTGCTTGGAAAGTAGAGACATGATCAAGTCAACTTTTTCATTTAGGGAGGAAATCTCCTCGACAGAGTTTACCTTCCTACCTGTTGGAGCGCGTTCGGTGTGCCATTGGGAATAATTGGTCATCATCTCATCGAGAAGCTTCGTGGCAGCACCAAGTGTAGTTGACATAAAGGTTCCTCCCGCGGCCGAATCTAACAAGTTCCGCGAGGTAAAGTTCAAGCCTGCATAAAAAGTTTGGATAACCATCCAAGTAGTCAAACCATGAGTAGGGCAGTTCTTGACAAGAGATTTCATGCGTTCCCAAGCTTGGGCAACGTGTTCATTATCCAATTGTTTGAAATTCATTATGTTACTCCTTAGTTGGATAATTTTAGCAGGTGGATAGTACTTTCCAATAAAGGCATCCTTGCTGTTGCCCCAAGAATCTATGCTATTTCTAGGCAAGGATTGAAACCAAATTTTAGCTCCTCCTCTCAAAGAGAAAGGAAAAAGCTTAAGCTTAACAATATTACCATCTACTTCTCGGTACTTTTGCATATCACAGAGTTCAACAAAATTGTTTAAGTGTAAAGCAGCATCATCTCCAGCACCAGAGAATTGATCTTTCATAACTAAGTTCAGTAAAGCAGGTTTAATTTCATAAGAAGGTGCTGAAGTGGCAGGTGTAGTGATAGGCGTGCAGATAAAGTCATCGTTGTTATGACTAGTGAAGTCACACAACTTGGTGTTCTCGGTGGAACCCATAGCAGCAAGTAAGCAAGATAACTATTTTTGTGATTTTCGATAAAAGACAGTAAAGCAAAAGCTGAAAGGTAAACTAACAAGACTAAAAAGCAAAGGTAAAAGATAGCGTGCAACTCCCCTATCTTGAAGAGTGGAGTCCCCGGCAACGGCGCCAGAACACTTTGCTTGATGGCTTCTCGCCCCTCATTGGTTACCCCAAGTGGAAGGTTTGAGATGCAGTGTAGCGGTAGTTTTCCCTTGGCAAAGATACCAAGGATCGAATCCCCTGAGACTCCGAGGTTCAACAAGAAGGTGTCAACTGCTAGCGGCGCAACTAGCGATTGACCGGACCTGCACACAAATACAAATAACTTTGCTCCCAACGAGTACAGAGAGGTTGTCAATCCCTCCGGCCTTGTCGTTTACAAAGGATCAAACGCAAGAGATAATAGTGATAGGTATGACTACAACTAGTAAATAAGAACTGAAAGTAAATAGCGGATGTGATCAGTGATGGTAATATGGACCGGGGTCCCATGATGTTCACTAGTGATGTCTCTCTCCCAAAAGACGATAAAACAGCTAAGCGAGGTAAACGAATTATAGCTGGGCAATTGACAGGATTATGTGCGCAAACCAATGCTAACTATGCTGCAAAGAAAGGTAGAGGCTCAAAAGCATGGGCGGTACGCCAAGGTAAGTAGACCGAAATCCATCTGCATCTACTACTAATCATCCACCTTGAGATATCTATCCAGAACATCTCGCTGGTATTAAGTTGCGAGTCCCACCCATAGTGTAAACTCAAAGCAACAGACAACTGCATTAAAAGAACTTTGCGTAAAGTAAACAATCCTTGCACCCGCGAGTACAAGCACAGTTGTTTTCCCCCTTGTGGCAACAACACATCCCCTAGACTCATGTTTCTGTCACTCAAGCTAGTCATCGAGGGGCATGAACCCACAATCAAGCATAACGTTCCCTCTTGGAGTTACTACCTACTACTTGGCCAAAGCAATAAACAGCAACGGAGAACATGCAAGAATTACTCAAGAACATAAATATAAAAGAGGTAAATCAAATATATTACTCACACACAATCTGAACATAATCTCATAATCCATCGGATCCCAGCAAACTCATCATAGCAACAGCATAAGGATTACATATGTGCCTCGATCATGTAGGGCAGCTCACGAGGTCTAATCGGTGAAGAACAAAGAGGGGAGGAGAACATCACATAGCTACTGGTCATGGACCCATGGTCCAAGGGAGACTACTCACAACTCATCCGGGAGGCGTCCATGGTGGTGGAGAGGCTCCCGGTGGTGATCCTCCCCTCCGGCAGGGTGCCGGGAAGAGTTCTCCTGGTGCTCCCGATCTTGGAAGCGCGGCGGCGGTGGAACAGAGATGAGATCGCGAAAAAGGGTTCCGTCCTCGAGGGTTTCGGGACGCAGTGTAAATATATGCCAAAGGGGGGCGTCAGAGGAGGCCTGGGGGGCCCAGGCGCCCTGGCGGCGCGGCCAGGAGGCGGGGCGCGCCCTCTGGCCGCCTGGAGCCCTGGTGGCCCCCCTCCAGCCCTACTTTGGCCGCATGGAAGCTTCCGGAACGCTGATTTTTTATATATTTTTCCCAGAATTTTTCTGGCAGTTTACGTAATGGGAAAACCTGAAATACAAAAACAGCAGAAAACAGAAACTGGCACTGGGGTGCACTGAGTTAATAGGTTAGTCCAAATATGATCAAAAGTGTATGGAAGTGCATAAATATCATAGCAATATCACACAAAAGAGGCATGGAGCAAGCAGAAATTATAGATACGTTTTGGATGTATCACTAGGGCAGTAGTAGCCCTTTGAAACACAACAATAAGGAGGCAAAAAGGCCAGAAGAACCGTCGGAGCGGTAGTACCGCTTGACCTCACGGTACTACCGCTAGGGGTAGCGGTACTACTGCTTGAGAGCGGTACTAAAAAATTACATCCGTGCCTACCACCGCTGGACTTGTGACAAGTTTTCGGTCTAGAGAAGTAGTAAACCACGGAAGTCAAAAATTACATCTGCTCCAAGCGGTAGTACCGCTCCCATTCGCGGTAGTACCGCTGCAGCCCTTTTGGGGAGACCAAAACTGACATAACTTTTGCAAACGGACTCCGAATTCAACGAAACCAAGTTTGATGGAAAGCTAACGACATGGCCTAACACAATCTTGATAGAAATAACAATAAGAAGCAAATTAGAAAAGGCCCATAAGAAAATGGAGAGAACCCTTCCTCGAAAGAGACCGGTAAAACCTCCAACACCGAAAACGCAATAGAAGAAGCATGTGAACTCCGTTTTCGATGAACTCAAGCTTGTCATGAAAATGACCATAAGCTCCAAATCTCACAAGAAGAAGAACCAAACAAGAACCAATAAAGATGATGCAAGCATGCAATGGTTTGAGCTCTCTACGAACGATACGATCAAGCTACACATTGAGAGCCCCCCTTGATAGTACGACAATCGATCCTATAACCTGGTCTCCCAACTACCACCATGAGACCGGTAAAATAGAAAACCTATCAAGGGAAAACCTTTGCCTTGCACAAAGTCCACTTGAGCTAGATGTAGACGATCTTGACTTCCTCAAGTTGGACCACCTTTCTTGATTGCGTTGGCTCGATGAAGACTAGTAGATTGCTCCCCGTACTCCACTATGGGTGAGCCACTCTTCGGCATATCTTCACAAGTCCATTGTCACCACAATGGACGACAAGCTTCAAGCACTTGATCTCCTCGTGATGCATCACCTGAACTTGCACATCGCAACCTAACCCCACAAAGAACTCTCACGAAGACCATGGGTTAGTACACAAATCATAATTGACAATGCTTACCATACCATGGGATCACTTGATCCCTCTCGGTACATCTTCTACGCTTTGTGTGTTGATCAACTTGATTCACTCCTTCACTTCTCTTGATCAACCTTGAATCTTTCCAACTCTGTTCATTTGGATGATGTCTTGAAGGTAAACATGAATGATAACACACTCTTCTTCTTCAAGACATGCTTGCAATAAGCTCAACACTCACAAGACCAATCTTTGGATAATTCCTTAATAGCACCTTGGTCATCACAAACTCTCCTTGAAACCAACACATGGACTCCAAGAAAAGCCTATGGACAAACCCTTCAAATATAACTCATGGAAACCATTAGTCCGTAGAGATTGTCATCAATTACCAAAACCAAACATGGGGGCACCGCATGTTCTTTCATCATGCTTCACTTATATCCTTTTGAGAGTCTATTAAAACATCATGGTAATGTGCTTTGGCTATAAAACTAGTCTTCACATGATAGACATCCAAGATCAATGGAGTAAAAACTTTCACACTAAGTGCATTGAATATGATGAGAAGTTGGATGCTTGATAATTGTTTTGAGATATGAGGATAGTGATATTAAAGTCATGCTAGTGGAGTTATTATGAAATTGTGAAATGCTTGTGTTAAAGTTAGTGATTCCCGTAGCATGCACATATGGTGAACCGCTATGTGATGAAGTTAGAGCATGAGGTATTTGTAAAGTGTCAACCTTTGTGTGGAGGTCGGGGGCGCGCGATGGTTAACTCCTACCAACCTCCCCCCTAGGAGCATGCATTGATTGCTTTGTTTTGATGACTCGTAGATTTTTGCAATAAGTATATTTGTTCTTATGACTAATGTTGAGTCCATGGATTATACGCACTCTCACCCTTCCACCATTGCTAGCCTCTCTTGTATCGCGGAACTTTCTCCGGTACCATACACCCACTATATATCCTTCCTCAAAACAGCCACCATATTATTCCTCAAAACAGCCACCATACCTACCTATCATGGCATTTCCATAGCCATCCCGAGATATATTGCCATGCAACTTTCCATCGTTTCGTTCATATGACACGCATCATATTGTCATATTCCCATGCATGATCATGTAGTTGACATCGTATTTGTGGCAAAGCCACCATGCATCAATTTTTCATACATGTCACTCTTGTTTCATTGCACATACCGGTACACCGCCGGAGGCATTCATATAGAGTCATACTTTGTTGTTGTAGTATCAAGTTGTAATGAAAGTGTGATGATCATCATTATTAGAGCATTGTCCCATGGGAGGAAAGGCTAAATCTATAAAGCCCCTCCGCAAAAAAAAGGAGAAAGGCCAAAGAAAAAAGAACGGCCTAAAAAAAAGAAAAAAGAAAAAGGGACAATTGGTACTATCTTTTTTCCACACTTGTGCTTCAAAGTAGCACTATGTTCTTCATTGTAGAGAGTCTCATGTTTAGTCACTTTCATATACTAGTGGGAATTTTCGTTATAGAACTTGGCTTGTATATTCCAACGATGGGCTTCTTCAAATGCCCTATGTCTTCGTGAGCAAGCAAGTTGGATGCACACCCACTAGTTTCTTTTGTTGAGCTTTCATACATACTTAGCTCTAGTGCATCCGTTGCATGGCAATCCCTACTCACTCACATTGATATCTATTAATGGGCATTTCCATAGCCCGTTAATACGCCTAGTCGATGTGAGACTATCTTCCTCTCTTTTTGTCTTCTCCACAACCACCTCTATTCCACCCATAGTGTTATATCCATGGCTCACGCTCATGTATTGCGTGAAAGTTGAAAGGTTTGAAAAGATAGAGTATGAAAACAAGTGCTTGGCTGAAATCGGGGTTGTGCATAATATGAATATTTTGTGTGATGAAGAGGGAGCATAGCCGGACTATATGATTTTATAGGGATAACTTTCTTTAGCCATAGTATTTTGAGAAAACATGATTGCTTTGTTAGTATGCTTGAAGTATTGTTATTTCTTATGTCAATATAGACTTTTATCTTGAATCTTTCAGATCTGAACATTCATGTCACAATTAAGAGAATTACATTGAAAAACTATATTGGTTAGCATTCCACATCAAAAATTCTTTCTTTATCATTTACCTACTCGATGACGAGCAGGCATTAAGCTTGGGGATGCTTGATACGTCTCCAACGTATCTATAATTTTTTAATGTTCCATGCTATTATTTATGAAGTCTTGGATATTTAATGGGCTTTATCATACACTTTTATATCATTTTTGGGACTAACCTACTAACCCAAAGGCCCAGTCTAGATTGATGTTTTTTGCCTGTTTCAGGGTTTTGCAGAAAAAGAATATCAAAGGGAGTCCAAACGGAATGAAACCTTCGCGAGAGATATTTTTGGAGAAAATCACGCACATGGATCTTGAGAACCACGTCAGGGGATCAAGGGGCTGCCCACGAGGGTGGGGGGCGCGCCCCCTGCCTCGTTGGGCCCCCGAGCGTCCCCCGGTGCCCTCCTTCTTCCTATATAAGTCTACTTACCCCGAAACCTTCGACAACAGAGAGAAAACCCTAATTCCACCACCGTAACCTTCTGTTCCCGTGAGATCCCATCTTGGAGCCTGTTCCGGAGCTCCACCGGAGGGGGATCCATCACGGAGTTCTTCATCATCATCATCATCGCCCTCACCATGAGTTGCGAGTAGTTTACCACAGACCTTCGGGTCCATAGCTAGTATCTAGATGGCTTCTTCTCTCTCTGGATCTCAATACAAAGTTCTCCTCAGTCTTCGAGGAGATCTATTCGATGTAATCTCTTTTTGCGGTGTGTTTGTCGAGATCCGATGAATTGTGAGTTTATGATCAAGGTTATCTATGAAAGATATTTGGTTCTTCTCTGAAATTTTTATGTGTGCTCATAATATCCTTGCAAGTCTCTTCGAATTATTGGTTTGGTTTGGCCAACTAGATCAATAGTTCTTGCAATGAGAGAAGTGTTTGGCTTTGGGTTCAATCTTGCGGTGTCCTTTCCCAGTGACAGTAGGGGCAGCAAGGCACGTATTGTATTGTTGCCATCGAGGATAAAAAGATGGGGTTTATATCATATTTCTTGAGTTTATCCCTCTACATCTTGTCATCTTGCTTATGGCGTTACTCTGTTCTTATGAACTCAATACACTAGATGCATGCTGGATAGCGGTCGATGTGTGGAGTAGTAGTAGTAGATGCCGGCATGAGTCGGTCTACTTGTCTCGGACGTGATGCCTATATACAATGATCACGCCTAGATAGTCTCATAATTATTCGCTTTTCTATCAATTGCTCGACAGTAATTTGTTTACCCGCCGTAGAATATCGCTATCATGAGAGAAGCCACTAGAGAACTCTATGGCCCCCGGGTATATTCTCAACATATCAATCTACATATACTTTACTTTTATCGCTTTTATTTGCTGTTCTTATAAACTAAAAATACCAAAAATATAAACTATCATCTCTATCAGATCTCACTTTCGTAAGTGACCGTAAAGGGATTGACAACCCCTTACCGCGTTGGCTGCGAAGTTCTTATTTGTTTGTGTAGGTGCGAGGGACTCGCGCGTGGTCTCCTACTGGATTGATACCTTGGTTATCAAAAACTAAGGGAAATACTTATGTTACTGTGCTGCATCTCCCTTTCCTCTTCGAGGGTATACAACGCAAGCTCGAGAAGTAGCACCACCTTTCCCTGTTAGAATAAAGGATCATGCTAAAGCTTCGACTGTGGTTCGTAAGAGTAATACTAGAACACCTACACCCTCTGAGCAAATTAAAGTTGAACCTAGTGTTGCTATGGTTAAGGATCTCTTGGTCGAAAATTTAGATGGAAATGTTATTTCCCTCCAAGAGGAAGCTACTAGAATAGCCAAACCCGATACTAGGAATAAGCATAGATCTGTTGTAGGCGTGCCTGTTATTTCTGTTAAAATAGGAGATCATTGCTATCATGGTTTATGTGACGTAGGTGCTAGTGCGAGTGTAATACATCATTCCTTATATAAAGAAATTATGCACGATATTGCACCCACTGAGGTAGAAGGGATTGATGTTACTATTAAGCTTGCTAATAGAGACACTATTAGCCCAATGGGGATTGTTAGAGATATTGAAGTCTTATGTGATAAAGTTAAACACCCTGCTGTTTTTCTTGTTCTTGGTTCCCCACAAGATAATTTATGCCCCATTATATTTGGTAGACCCTTCTTGAATACTGTTAATGCTAAGATAGACTGCGTAAAAGATATTGTCACTGTTGGTTTAGGATATGTCTCATGATTTTAACTTTGCTAAATTTCGTAGACAACCCCATGATAAAGAATTACCTAGTAAGGATGAAATTATTGGTCTTGCTTCTATTGTTGTGCCTCCCAACGATCCTTTAGAACAATATATCTGCTAGATCATGATAATGATATGTATATGAATGAGAGAATGGAAATCGATGAAATATTCTTTAAGCATGGTCTCTTATTGAAAAACAACTTGCCTGTTGAAATTCTAGGGGATCCTCCTCAACCCAAGGGTGATCCCGTGTTTGAACTTAAACCATTACCTGAAAATCTTAAGTATGTTTATCTCGATGAAAAGAAGATATATCCTGTTATTATTAGTGCTAACCTTTCAGAGCAGGAAGAAGAAAAAATATTGAAAACTCTGAAGAAGCACCGTGCTGCTATTGGATATACTCTGGATGATATTAAGGGCATTAGTCCCACTTTATGCCAACACAAGATAAAGTTGGAAGAGGACGCGAAACCGGTTATCGATCACCAACGACGGTTAAATCCTAAGATGAAAGAAGTGGTAAGGAAGGAAATACTAAAGCTTCTAGAGGCAGGTATAATATATCCAGTTGCTGATAGCCAGTGGGTAAGTCATGTCCATTGTGTCCCTAAGAAGGGGGGTATGACTGTTGTTCCTAATGATAAAGATGAATTGATCGCTCAAAGAATTGTTACAGGTTATAGGATGGTAATCGATTTCCGCAAATTAAATAAGGCCACTAAGAAAGATCATTACCCTTTGCCTTTTATTGATCAAATGCTAGAAAGGTTATCCAAACATACTCATTTTTGCTTTCTAGACGGTTATTCTGGTTTCTCTCAAATACCTGTGTCAAAAGGGGATCAAGAAAAGACCACTTTTACTTGTCCTTTCGGTACCTTTGCTTATAGACGTATGCCTTTTGGTCTATGTAATGCACCTGCTACCTTTCAAAGATGCATGATGGCTATATTCTCTGATTTTTGTGAAAAGATTGTTCAGGTTTTTATGGATGATTTTTCCATTTACAGAACTTCTTTTGATGATTGCTTGAGCAACCTTGATCGAGTTTTGCAGAGATGTGAAGACACTAATCTTGTCTTGAATTGGGAGAAGTGCCACTTTATGGTTAATGAAGGCATTGTCTTGGGGCATAAAATTTCTGAAAGAGGTATTGAAGTTGACAAGGCTAAGGTTGATGCTATTGAAAAGATGCCGTGTCCCAAGGACATCAAAGGTATACGAAGTTTCCTTGGTCATACCAGGTTTTATAGGAGGTTCATTAAGGACTTCTCCAAAATCTCCAGGCCTCTGACTAATCTCTTGCAAAAAGATGTTCCTTTTGTCTTTGATGATGATTGTTTAGAAGCATTTGAAATACTTAAGACATCATTGATATCTGCACCTATTGTCCAGCCTCATGACTGGAATTTACCCTTTGAGATTATGTGCGATGCTAGTGATTATGCTGTAGGTGCTGTTCTAGGACAAAGAGTTGATAAAAAATTGAATGTTATCCAATATGCTAGTAAAACTCTAGACAATGCCCAGAGAAATTATGCTACTACTGAGAAGGAGTTTTTAGCAGTTGTATTTGCATGTGATAATTTTAGGCCTTATATTGTTGATTCTAAAGTAACTATTCACACTGATCATGCTGCTATCAAATACCTTATCGAAAAGAAAGATGCTAAAACTAGACTTATTAGGTGGGTTCTCCTGCTACAAGAATTTGATTTGCATATTATTGACAGAAAGGGAGCTGAGAACCCCGTTGCAGACAACTTGTCTAGGCTAGAGAATATTCTTGATGACCCACTACCTATTGATGATAGCTTTCCTGATGAACAATTAGTTGTCACAAATACTTCTCGTACTACTCCATGGTATGCTGATTATGCTAATTACATTGTTGCTAAGTTTATACCACCTAGTTTCACATACCAGCAAAAGAAAAAGTTCTTCTATGATTTGAGACATTACTTCTGGGATGATCCACACCTTTATAAAGAAGGAGTAGATGGTATCATTAGACGTTGTGTACCCGAGCATGAACAAGAACATATCCTACGCAAGTGCCACTCCAAAGCTTATGGAGGACACCATGCTAGAGATAGAACTGCACATAAGGTATTACGATCTCGTTTTTATTAGCCTACTCTCTTCAAGGATGCTCATAAGTTTTTCTTATCGTGTGATGAATGTCAAAGAATTGGTAATATTAGTAGACGCCAAGAAATGCCTATGAATTATTCAATTGTTATTGAACCGTTTGATGTTTGGGGCTTTGATTATATGGGACCGTTTCCTTCCTCTAGTGGGTACACACATATTTTAGTTGCTATTGATTACGTTACTAAGTGGGTAGAAGCTATTCCAACTAGTAGTGCTGATCACAACACCTCTATTAAGATGCTTAAGGAAGTTATTTTTCCGAGGTTTGGAGTCCCTAGATACTTAATGAATGATGGTGGTTCACACTTTATTCATGGTGCTTTCCGTAAAATGCTTGCTAAGTATGATGTGAACCATAGAATTGCATCCCCTTATCACCCACAGTCTAGTGGTCAAGTAGAACTAAGTAACAGAGAGCTAAAATTAAAAAGACAGTTAATAGGTCTAGAAAGAATTGGTCCAAGAAACTTGATGATGCATTATAGGCCTATAGAACTGCATACAAAAATCCTATGGGTATGTCTCCATATAAAATGGTTTATGGAAAAACTTGTCACTTACCTCTTGAGCTAGAACATAAGGCATATTGGGCTATTAAAGAACTCAATTATGATTTCAAACTTGCCGGTGAGAAGAGGTTATTTGACATTAGCTCGCTTGATGAATGGAGAACCCAAGCTTATGAGAATGCCAAGCTGTTCAAAGAAAAGGTTAAAAGATGGCATGACAAAAGGATACAAAAGCGTGAGTTTAATGTAGGTGATTATGTCTTGCTATACAACTCTCGTTTAAGATTTTTTGCAGGAAAACTTCCCTCTAAATGGGAAGGTCCTTACGTTATCGAGGAGCTCTATCGTTCCGGTGCCATAAAAATCAACAACTTCGAAGGTGAAAGATCGTGGGTGTCGCCTAGGGGGGGTGAATAGGCGCTTTAAAATAATTACGGTTTAGGCTTGAACAAATGCGGAATAAACCTAGCGGTCAATTTGTCAAGCACAAAACCTACAACAACTAGGCTCACCTATGTGCACCAACAACTTATGCTAACTAAGCAAGATAATCAACTAGGTGATAGCAAGATATATGACAAGAAACAATATGGCTATCACAAAGTATAGTGCATAAGTAAAGGGCTCGGGTAAGAGATAACTGAGAAACGCGGAGACGACGATGTATCCCGAAGTTCACACCCTTGCGGATGCTAATCTCCGTTTGGAGCGGTGTGGATGCACAATGCTCCCCAAGAAGCCACTAGGGCCACCCTAATCTCCTCACGCCCTCGCGAAATGCAAGATGCCGTGATTCCACTAAGGGACCCTTGAGGGCGATCACCGAAACCGTACAAATGGCAACCCTCGGGGCGGTCACCGAACCCGTACAAAATGCTCGGGGCGATCTCCACAACCTAATTGGAGGACCCAACGCTTGCCCGAAGCTTTGCACCACAATGATTGAGCTCCGAACACCACAAGGTTGGGGCTATCTCCCCAACGACACCACGAAGCTTCACCACAGTGGAATATGTCTTCGAGGTGACCACAACCATCTAGGGCACCCAAGCACCCAAGAGGAACAAGCTCAAGGGTACCAAGCACCCAAGAGTAATAAGCTTCTCAACTTGTAACTTCCACGTATCACCGTGGAGAACTCAAACCGATGCACCAAATGCAATGGCAAGGGCACACGAAGTGCCCAAGTCCTTATCTCCCAAATCCCACCGAAGCAACTAATGCTAGGGAGGGAAATGAGAGGAAGAACAAGAAGGAGAACACCAAGAACTCCAAGATCTAGATCCAAGGGGTTCCCCTCACCAAGAGGAGAAAGTGATTGGTGGAAATGTGGATCTAGATCTCCTCTCTCTTTTCCCCCAAAAACTAGCAAGAATCCATGGAGGGATTGAGAGATAGCAAGCTCGAAGAAGGTCAACAATGGGGGAAGAACACGAGCTCAAGAGATAAGGTTCATTGGGGAAGAAGACCCCCTTTTATAGGTGGGAAAAATCCAACCGTTATGCTCACAGCCCGCATAGAGCGGTACTACCGCTCCAAGGAGCGGTACTACTGCTAGGGCAGTAGTACCCCTTTGAAAAACAACATCGAGGAGGCAAAAAGGCTAGAAGAACCGTCGGAGCGGTAGTACCGCTTGACCTCACGGTACTACCGCTAGGGGTAGCGGTACTACTGCTAAGGGTAGCGGTACTACTACTTGCGAGCGGTACTAAAAAATTACATCCGGGCCTACCACCGCAGGACTTGGGACGAGTTTTTGGTCCGGAGCTATACTACCGTTGTAGGAGCCACGGTAGTACTGCTCTGGAGCGGTAGTAAAAAATTACATCCGGTCCAATTCGCGGTAGTATCGCTACAGCCTTTTCAGAACACCAAAACTGCCACAACTTTTGCAAACAGACTCTGAATTTGATGAAACCAAGTTTGTTGGAAAGCTAGCGACAAGGGCTAATAGAATCCTGAAAGAAATATCAATAAGAAGCAAATTAGAAAAGGCCCATAAGAAAATGGTGATAACCCTTCCTCGGATAAGACCGGTAAAACCTCCAATACCGAAAACATCATAGAAGACGCATGTGAACTCCGTTTTCGATGAACTAAATCTTGTCATCAAGATGACCATAAGCTCTAAGACTCACAAAGAGAACCAAACAAGAACCAAGAAACATGATGCAATGATGCAATGGTTTGTGCTCTCTACTAACTATACGATCAAGCTACCAACTTGAGAGCCCCCCTTGATAGTACGGCAAACGATCCTATAACCCGGTCTCCCAACTACCACCACGAGACCGGTAAAATAGAAAACCTATCAAGGGCATACCTTTGCCTTGCACATGGTCCACTTGAGCTAGATGATGACAATGTCGACTCCCTGAAGTTGGACCACCTTTCTTGATTGCATTGGCTCGATGAAGACTAGTAGATTGCTCCCCCATACTCCACTATGGGTGAGCCACTCTTCGGCATATCTTCACAAGTCCATTGTCACCACAATGGACGGCAAGCTCAAGCACTTGATCTCCTCATGATGCATCACTTGAAATTGCACACCACAACCTTGATTTGATGTCATCCTCCATGGGTTGTATGTGATCTTCCTCTTAACGCAAGCTGAAGGCTTCTCGCCCCTCGTTGGTTACCCCAAGTGGAAGGTTTGAGATGCAGTGTAGCGGAAGTTTTCCCTTGGCAAAGATACCAAGGATCGATTTCCCTGAGACTCCCAGTTTCAACAAGAAGGTGTCAACTGCTAACGGCGCCAGATATTAGCAATCAACGTGGACCTGCACACAGATACAAATAACTTTGCTCCCAACGAGTACAGAGAGGTTGTCAATCCCTCCGGCCTTGTAGTTTACAAAGGATCAAACGCAAGTGATAATAGTGATAGGTATTGCTGCAATAGTAAGTAAAACAGAAAGTAAATAGCGGATGTGATCATTGATGGTAATATGGACCGGGGTCCACAGATGTTCACTAGTGATGTCTCTTTCCCAAAAGTCGATAAAACAACTATGTGAGGTAAACGAATTACAGCTGGGCAATTGACAGAATTATGTGCGCAAACCAATGCTAATTATATTGCAAGAAAGGTAGAGGTTCAAAGCATGGGCAGTACGCCAAGGTAAGTAGACCGAAATCCATCAATATCTACTACTAATCATCCACCTTGAGATATCTATCCAGAACATCTCGCTGGTATTAAGTTGCGAGTCCCACCCATAGTGTAAACTCAAAGCAACAGACAACTGCATTAAAAGAACTTTGCGTAAAGTAAACAATCCTTGCACCCGCGGGCACAAGCACCGTTGTTTTCCCCCTTGTGGCAACAACACATCCCCTAGACTCATGTTTCTGTCACTCAAGCTAGTCATCGAGGGGCATAAACCCACAATCAAGCATAACGTTCCCTCTTGGAGTCACTACCTACTACTTGGCCAAAGCAATACATAACAACGGAGAACATGCAAGAATTACTTACGAACATAAATATAAAAGAGGTAGATCAAATATATTACTCAAACACAATCTGAACATAATCTCACAATCCATCGGATCCCAGCAAACTCAACATAGCAACAGCATAAGGATTACATATGTGCCTCGATCATGTAGGGCAGCTCACGAGGTCTAATTAGTGAAGCACAAGAAGGGGAGGAGAACATCACATAGATACTGGTCATGGACCCATGGTCCAAGGGAGACTACTCACAACTCATCCGGGAGGCGTCCATGGTGGTGGAGAGGCTCCCGGTGGTGATCCTCCCCTCCGACAGGGTGCCGGGAAGAGTTCTCCTGGTGCTCCCAATCTTGGAAGCGCGGCGGCGGCGGAACAGAGATGAGATCGCGAAAAAGGGTTCCCGTCTCGAGGGTTTCGAGAGACGTCTTAAATATATGCCAAAGGGGGGCATCAGCGGAGGCTCGGGGGGCCCAGGCGCCCCCCCGGCGCGGCCAGGGGGGCGCCACCAGGGCGCCTAGAGCCCTGGTGCCCCCCCCCCCCGGCTGTACTTTGGCTACCGGGAAGCTTCTGGAATGCTGATTTTTTATATAATTTTTCCGGGATTTTTCGGGCAGTTCTCGTAACGTGAAAACCTGAAATACAAAAACAGCAGAAAACAGAAACTGGCACTGGGGTGCACTGAGTTAATAGGTTAGTCCAAATATGATCAAAAGTGTATGGAAGTGTATAAATATCATAGCAATATCACCCAAAAGAGGCATGGAGCAAGCAGAAACTATAGATACGTTTTGGACGTATCAACATCCCCAAGCTTAATTCCTGCTCGTCCTTGAGTAGGTAAATGATAACAAGAATAATTTCTGTGGTGACATGCTATTAACCATATAGGACTTTTTCATAGTCATATGACAAAAGCTTACTGAGACAATGAATCTGTAGTAATTAAGTTGCCTCATGAGAAAATCACAAAGAACTAAAAGTTTTACAATATGATACTGAAACATCAAATAGATTTGTAATGAGCATGGTGTGCAAATATGATAAAGTGATATCTCGCTTGCCCCCTTTAGTGAAGCAAAACATAAATGCAGGGGCACCTCCAAGGTTTAAGTGATGACTAGATACAATGATTTCAAAATAAACGATATCATAATCATGCAAAAGACAATGCTACTTTGGGACAATGCACATTACACTCAGAATGACAATCATGCTCTCAGTAGTTGGTGCTTTTAAAAGAAGGTGGAGACTCTCGAACCGTGGCTTTTGTTGGCAAGGTTGAAAACCCGTGGTCGGAAGCAAATACAAAACATGTACCAGAGCTCTTGGTTTTAAAAACAGAGGTAATAATTATTTTTTTGAATATGCATGTTTCGTCAACGAATGCTAGCAGATAACTCAATTACTTTTTGAGATGGACAAGTTTCGAGGAACGGCTCCCGAATGAGGACGATCACATCCTCTTAATCTCCTTTGTTTATCACTGCCAAAGTTTTCTGATTTCTCATGAACAATGCGTGAAGGAGGGTTTGTTTGTTTTATTAATTTTGAGCCGGGCGCACTCATTGCCAGTTCCTTCTCGTATTATGGGTTTGCACATTATACATGCAATCCCGGGGTGAAGCTTGTCCAACTTAAAAAGATCATGAATTAACCACCACTTCCTCATGAGCTAAAACAGGGGCACAAAATAGTAATGCATTTTTTTTGAATAATTTCGAGATAGCACATGAAAGTCTTCGTTAGGAATGGCAGGTAAATACCATGTATAGGAAGGTATGGTGGACTCAGATGGCATAACTGGTTTAAAAGATTTTGGATGCACAAGCAGTCAGTCCGCTTAGTACAGGCGAAGGTTAGCAAAAGACTGGGAGCGACCAACTAAGAGAGCAATGACGGTCATAATCATGCAGAGCGACAAAGCAACATTGAATCAGGCATGGAAGTTATACCGCTACTCAGAAATAAAAGATCATCAAGGCTTGACAGACTTTCTTTACGGTCTTAAATATGCGTGAGCATACGCCAAGTCAATCAAAATAAATTCTTGAAGGAAGATATTACTAAACCATACCACATCATAGGCAAACAAATCATGTTGGTACTCCAATAACACATTGGAAACCCCCCAGCTATTTGAGACTAACCATAAAAAAACATGAACTACTAAGCGCCATTATGCACGTAGCATTTTTATCATAGACATTTCAACCAATGCAACAGAAGCAAACTCTCTTAATAAGATAAGCATGATAACTAAAGAGAGTTCAAGCAACCAACTAAACAAAAGCTCTTTACAAAGATAAGCATGAAAACTAAGAGCTAAGCATGATAGTAGCTATTGAAAGACAAAGAACACACACAGCAAAGATATACATGAAAATTCTATGTTATGTTCTAGGTAGAAGTGGAGCGTGTTTCTCTCCCACACAAAGAAATGCTGAGTTCTGACTCGTTATGAAAAGCTAAAGAAAACTAAAAGGAAACTAAAAGCAAGACGCTCCAAGCATAGCACATAACACATGAAGTGATAAAAATATAATGGAACGAAAGACGAACTGATAATGTTGATGGAGAAGGGGATGCACGGGGCCATCCCCAAGCTTAGACGCTTGAGTCTCCTTGAATATTTCTTGGGGGTGCATGGGGGCATCCCCAAGCTTGAGCGTTTGCCACTCCTGAAACTTTTTATCATCTTCCCTCGCACACTTGAAAACTCCCTTCATACATAGCTCATCATAAACTGATTAGCGAGGTTAGTACCCATAATAAAATAATTGTTCCTTGCTGGAAATAAGGATATTCTTGAAGGTCTACTGTTTCTCAAGATTGCCAAAAGGTTTTTGCAAAGAAAAAGCAAGCTCAAGGTTTGCAAAATGAAGGAAAGGCAAACAGGACAGAATCTGTGAAAAACAGAACATCATGTAGTAAATGATTTTTTCGGGGCAGTTCTGCAACTCTAATCAGAAAACTCAGAACAGACGCGCGAAAGACAATTGTATAGAGCATGTTGTCGAAAAAATTCAGACCAAAAAGATGATCTGGTAATTTTATACGAATTTTTCTATCCAAGGACAGAATCTGTTTCCTGGACAGCACGTCACAACTTTTGAACTTTCTTGCAATCAGAGGCTACACTTGGCACAAAATTGAAAAGTAAAGATACAATGATGATGCTACTGTAGTAACAACATCAAGACACAACAAAAGCAAAATAAAATTTTATTCATGTGGGCTGCCTCCCAAAATCGCTTTCTTTTATGCCTTTAAGCTAGGCATAATGCAAAGAGATCAAGTTTTATCAAGAGTAAAAGAATAGCTAGCCCGTATAACGGACTCAAAAGGTAACTTAATCTTTTTTCGAGGGAAGTGTTCCATCCCTTTCTTGAGAGGAAATTGGAATTTTATATTCCCCTCTTTCATGTCAATGATAGCACCAACGGCGCGTAGAAAAGGACGTCCCAAAATAATTGGACAAGAAGGTTCACACTCAATGTCCGTAATAGTAAAATCAACGGGAACATAATTGTCATTGACAATTATAAGAACATCGCCGATCCTCCCCAAAGGTTTCTTTATGGAAGAATCAACGAGACGAACACCAAAAGAACAAGAGTCAAAGGGTTTCAATTTAAGCATATCATATATTCTTTTGGGCATAACAGAGGTACTAGCTCCAACATCACATAAAGCATAGCAAGAGAAGTTATTCAACTTAATTTTAATCATAGGATCCCAACCATCTTCTAGCTTTCTAGGTATGGAGGCTTCTACTCTAAGTTTCTCCTCCCTAGCTTTGATGAGAGCATTAGTGATATGCTCCGTGAAGGCAAGGTTAAGCGTGCTAGTGCGGGGATCTCTAGACATCTTG
This sequence comes from Secale cereale, assembly GCA_902687465.1. NCBI lineage: Eukaryota > Viridiplantae > Streptophyta > Magnoliopsida > Poales > Poaceae > Secale > Secale cereale. Next base: position 736,075,172 of record LR738713.1, read on the forward strand.
TGAAGGAAATCAATAACTTCGGTAAGAGTGCAATTATCAAAATCAAGGTCACTACTATCAAGTAAGGTGGTAGTGGTGTCCTTTAGGTTCACTTGTTTGGTAGTTTCTATGGTCATAGCATCACCATTAATAGGTCTATTGGGACCAGGAGCGCATTGGGTGCTAAGAGTTTGGATGTCCTCAACAACTTGGATAGTAGCAACAGTGTGGTGGGTAGGAAGGATCTTAATTCTATCTTCTTCCTCCCTTTCTCTAGCCCATCTCTCTTTAAGTTTAGCCATCATCCTAATGTTTTCATTAATTTGCACTTGAATAGCATTCATAGGAGTGACCTTCCTCTCCTCAAGAGGAGAAGTTCTAATTTTAAGCAATTCTACCTCATGGGCTAAATTGTCTACCTTCGAAGAGAGATCATCTAGTTTATTTAGTTTCTCTTCTACACTCTTATTAAAGGCTTTTTGGGTAGTGATGAAATCTTTACGCATAATCTCTAGTTCAGTAGTGGAGTTCTTGGTGCTAGGATAAGCATTGTTGTTCCCATAAGAATTAGAGCGGAACGGTCTAGGATTGCTACCAAAATTACTCCTATAAGCATTGTTGTTAAAATTGTTTCTAGAGATAAAGTTCACATCTACTTGTTCTTGAGCAATCAAAGAATTTAAAGGAACATCACGAGGATCAACAGAAGATTGCTTCGAAAGTAGAGACATGATCAAGTCAACTTTTTCATTTAGGGAGGAAATCTCCTCGACAGAGTTTACCTTCCTACCTGTTGGAGCGCGTTCGGTGTGCCATTGGGAATAGTTGGTCATCATCTCATCGAGAAGCTTAGTGGCAACACCAAGTGTAGTTGACATAAAGGTTCCTCCCGCGGCCGAATCTAACAAGTTCCGCGAGGTAAAGTTCAAGCCTGCATAAAAAGTTTGGATAACCATCCAAGTAGTCAAACTATGAGTAGGGCAGTTCTTGTTAAGCGATTTCATACGTTCCCAAGCTTGGGCAACGTGTTCATTATCCAATTGTTTAAAATTCATTATGTTACTTCTTAGTTGGATAATTTTAGCAGGTGGATAGTCCTTTCCAATAAAAGCATCTTTGCACTTGTCCCATGAATCTATGCTATTTCTAGGCAAAGATTGAAACCAAATTTTAGCTCCTCCTCTCAAGGAGAAAGGAAAAAGCTTAAGCTTAACAATATTACCATCTATTTCTTTGTACTTTTGCATATCACAAAGTTCAACAAAATTGTTCAAGTGTAAAGCAACATCATCTCCAGCACCGGAGAATTGATCTTTCATAACTAAGTTCAGTAAAGCAGGTTTAATTTCATACGAAGGTGCTGAAGTGGCAGGTGTAGTGATAGGCGTGCAGATAAAGTCATCGTTGTTGTGACTAGTGAAGTCACACAACTTGGTGTTCTCGGTGGAACCCATAGTAGCAAGCAAGCAAGATAACTATTTTTGTGATTTTTGATAAAGATACTAAAGCAAAAACTGAAAGGTAAACTAACAAGACTAAAAAGCAAAGGTAAAAGATAGCGTGCAACTCCCCTATCCTGAAGAGTGGAGTCCCCGGCAACGGCGCCAGAAAACTTTGCTTGATGGCTTCTCGCCCCTCGTTGGTTACCCCAAGTGGAAGGTTTGAGATGCAGTGTAGCGGAAGTTTTCCCTTGGCAAAGATACCAAGGATCGATTTCCCTGAGACTCCCAGTTTCAACAAGAAGGTGTCAACTGCTAACGGCGCCAGATATTAGCAATCAACGTGGACCTGCACACAGATACAAATAACTTTGCTCCCAACGAGTACAGAGAGGTTGTCAATCCCTCCGGCCTTGTAGTTTACAAAGGATCAAACGCAAGTGATAATAGTGATAGGTATTGCTGCAATAGTAAGTAAAACAGAAAGTAAATAGCGGATGTGATCAGTGATGGTAATATGGACCGGGGTCCCATGATGTTCACTAGTGATGTCTCTCTCCCAAAAGACGATAAAACAGCTATGTGAGGTAAACGAATTACAGCTGGGCAATTGACAGAATTATGTGCGCAGACCAATGCTAATTATATTGCAAGAAAGGTAGAGGTTCAAAGCATGGGCGGTACGCCAAGGTAAGTAGACCGAAATCCATCAATATCTACTACTAATCATCCACCTTGAGATATCTATCCAGAACATCTCGCTGGTATTAAGTTGCGAGTCCCACCCATAGTGTAAAATCAAAGCAACAGACAACTGCATTAAAAGAACTTTGCGTAAAGTAAACAATCCTTGCACCCGTGGGCACAAGCACCGTTGTTTTCCCCCTTGTGGCAACAGCACATCCCCTAGACTCATGTTTCTGTCACTCAAGCTAGTCATCGAGGGGCATGAACCCACAATCAAGCATAACGTTCCCTCTTGGAGTCACTACCTACTACTTGGCCAAAGCAATAAATAACAACGGAGAACATGCAAGAATTACTTACAAACATAAATATAAAAGAGGTAGATCAAATATATTACTCAAACAGAATCTGAACATAATCTCACAATCCATCGGATCCCAGCAAACTCAACAAAGCAACAGCATAAGGATTACATATGTGCCTCGATCATGTAGGGCAGCTCACGAGGTCTAATTAGTGAAGCACAAGAAGGGGAGGAGAACATCACATAGCTACTGGTCATGGACCCATGGTCCAAGGGAGACTACTCACAACTCATCCGGGAGGCGTCCATGGTGGTGGAGAGGCTCCCGGTGGTGATCCTCCCCTCCGGCAGGGTGCCGGGAAGAGTTCTCCTTGTGCTCCCGATCTTGGAAGCACGGCGGCGGCGGAACAGAGATGAGATCGCGAAAAAGGGTTCCCGTCTCGAGGGTTTCGAGAGACGTCTTAAATATATGCCAAAGGGGGGCATCAGCGGAGGCTCGAGGGGCCCAGGCGCCCCCCCCCCCGGCGC
>LR738713.1:736078171-736133372 GCA_902687465.1 Secale cereale
CCGGGGGGGGGGGGGGCACCAGGGCGCCTGGAGCCCTGGTGCCCCCCCGGCTGTACTTTGGCTACCGGAAGCTTCTGGAACGCTGATTTTTATATAATTTTTCCGGGATTTTTCGGGCAGTTCTCGTAACGTGAAAACCTGAAATACAAAAACAGCAGAAAACAGAAACTGGCACTGGGGTGCACTGAGTTAATAGGTTAGTCCAAATATGATCAAAAGTGTATGGAAGTGTATAAATATCATAGCAATATCACCCAAAAGAGGCATGGAGCAAGCATAAATTATAGATACGTTTTGGACGTATCACAAGCCCATGGAAGATAACCTAACCCCACATAGAACTCTCACAAAGACCATGGGTTAGTACACAAAGCGTAATTGACAATGCTTACCACCATGGGATCACTTGATCCCTCTCGGTACATCTTCTACGCTTTGTGTGTTGATCTACTTGATTCACTCTTTCACTTAGTCTTGATCAACCTTGAATCTTTCCAACTCTCTTCATTTGGATGATGTCTTGAAGGTAAACATGAATGATCACACAATCTTCTTCTTCAAGACATGCTTGCAATAAGCTCATCACTCACATGACCAATCTTTGGATAATTCCTTAATAGCACCTTGGTCAACTCATAAACTCCTTGAAACCAACACATGGACTTCAAGAGAAGCCTATGGACAAATCCTTCAAATATAACTCAAGACAACCATTAGTCCATAGATATTGTCATCAATTACCAAACCAAACATGGGGGCACCGCATGTTATTTCAATCTCCCCCATTTTGGTAATTGATGACAATCACTTTCAAGAGAGTTTATATAAGGTATTATGCATCACCATGCAATGCAACAACCAAGTGCATGCGAATGAGATGCAAATGCTAAGGAACAAAACCAAAGCAAGAGGAGATAACTCTCTAAACTTCTCCAGAAAACTCTCTGAAACTTCTCCCCCATTGGCATCGATTGCCAAAATGGGCAAAAATCTAAGAAGGCCAATATAAATTGTGGTCCTCCATAAAATGTGTATTTCTCAACAAGAAAGTGGAATGCAATACACATGCCCAAAGGTAAATACTTGGAGGAACACAAACTATATTGAGGCACAAAGATTGCTAAAGAATGATATGCCACAAAGACATAACAAAGAGAGACACAAGCAATGAAGCAGTCAAAATATACCAATTGAAGCAAGCAATCAAAGGATATCAACTGAACCAACTAGACCAAGGATCCTATGAGCCACACGAATAGATGCTATTATGATATGAGCAGAGGAGTGTTCTAAAGAAACTAGGAGAAGCTCCCCGTGATTTGTGCATAGATAAGAATATTTGTATTGGATACAAAGTGCACAAGATAGGATCATAGCTCCCCCCAAATCAATAGAAACTCACATCCAGTGCAAGTGAGCAAATAGGAAACAAAGCCTAGCGCTTGCAATAAGCACATGGTTGAGCAACATGTAAAAGAGGCAACTTAAGAATAGGCTCAACCAAAATGATGTGTGTGTGTCATGGCGAAGCACTTGAGAAGACTAAAATTAGGATGAGCATTAAGCATCAACATAGTCTTGAAAGAATGAGGCACACGGTGCAAGGCCTATCATTCCCACACACAACTGGCAAATGGGTTCACAAGCTTACTAATAAGCAAATAGAGAACCTATGCTTGTGACAACCCATGGTGAAGATAGACGATGAGCGGCTCATCAAGACGAGGGATACCAATTAAGATGGCAAGCCTCATAAAGATAAGCAAGAGGAAAATAATCTTCACCACACAAGAGTGCATCAAGATGCAATGATAGAGGAGACACACTTAAGGCAAAAGCTTTCACGGAGACACCAAAGAAATAACATAAGAAAGACAAGGTCGACGTGAAAGAAAGGATATCAACTAGAGATGTAATTTCTCTCAAGTGTATAAGGTTCTAGGTAGACGAAATCAATATCTACAAAGAAGGATGTACACCCGAAATATTTACAACACGAAGGAACAAGATATCCACAAGGAAGTCATTAATATACCAATAAGATATTTGCTTGAAAGCATAACACTTGGCTAGATATGGTCTTATTGTATATAAATGAAGTCCAATCACACATCCATCAAAGACATCACAACTAGCAACAAGAGATCATCGTTGGGATGCTTTGAGAAAGGAAACAAATATCACAAGATACGAAATGAATATCATGCCAAGATGCAACCTACACAAGGTTGAATGCAAGAGAGGAAAGCATGAATAGATACTTGTTACCGAGATATCATTGGAAGGATGTAGTAGATACCAATTGAAGGTAGATAGTAGTTCATTGATCATCCTAGCTTGACTCCAATATGCACATGGTGACAACACCTTCCTTGTGAGTGAGCCGAGCATCCAATGCATCTCCAAATTTTTCCTATAACAACAACAGAAACAAAGTGGTACCCAAACTCATTGGGACCAAATAGTTAGAAACACCAACAATACATAGGACAAACTCCACATAAATATGTGCATATAGATATGGAAATGAAGTTCATGCACATCTCATAAATTTGAGACTTGGTGGAGTTTCCCCTATATATTGGGTCAAAGAGAGAAAGCATGCCAAAGAAAATACATGTAGTAAATATGCATGCTCAAGACTTTCAAGAAACGAAACGAAATGAAAAAGAAATACCAAGCGAAAATAGGATACCAAATGGATAAATCATCACTTGGAAGATATCATTAAAGGATACATCAAGGAATGAGATATCCATTGACACACTCAAAAAGAAAGATATCGAACTCCCAAAAGAGAAGATGGTTCCAAACAAACCAAGATCTCTAAAAAGTTTCATGATGGCACAAAGTACCAAAAAGAAACGGCTTGCCTTCCACCAACACACACTTGAAATGGATCACAAGATGAGTGTTTCATAGAAAATAGGATAGCTCCCCCAAGAATTGTGCATTAAAGAGAATTTGCATTTGAATACAAAATGCACAAGGTGGGATCACTACTTTCACTATATCTAGAAAACACTTGACAAAATCAATAAAATAACAAGATCCACAAGTGGCACGGAAGGCAATGGGAGTTAATTCAATCTTGGCAATAAATAAAACCAAAATACAATATAAAGATGATCAATAAATTCCACCACATAAATGATTACCAATTGTCAAAGACAAGAGGTATTTGGAACTAATTCCCGGTGGTAGATTGCCAACAAATCCAACATCATCTTCACACCAAACACAAAACCAAATTTGCAACTTGTAGAGCTAACATACCACCTAGGAACAACATAATTTATACTATCAACTCTAGGTGACAATATCTCAAATTTACACATTTTCTAGGCTTGTAATACGCACATAGAATATTACTCCCCCATAATGTGATACCAATGAAAAACTTACCAAGATGCAAAAGAGAACCAACAAGAGATAATTAATGGAACATTTAGAATTTGAATTTCTCATGAGAAGACATACCACATAGAGACTAGATAATCTTGTAATATCAATACTAGATGGTATTCCTCATGTACACACATTTATAGGATTGTGAGGTGCACAAAGCACATCACTGCCCCAAAATGGGATGTTCCATTAGTCTCTCACACGAGCCAACTAAGATAAAAGCAAGATGTACAAAGGCTCAACGCACGACACACACATACATGATGTGCGAACCAATATACACATACTTGATTTCTCAAGATACGCAAATTGGACGCACAACATATACAAACACATGCAAGGAACAAAACCAAAACATGCAAAGGGGCAAGTAACTTTCAATGTAAACAATTTAAGCACGAGTTACCGCAAGGAGGAACTTGGATATAAGATAGAAACTTGATAATCCGAATGACTTGCCTTGAGACAATATGAATGATGAAGGCCCCTTAATTCTTCATAATGTAGCCAAGTCTCCAATGCCCTCCAACAACGCCTATTGATCAAGTTTTAGCTTGTTGGTCCCCAACCAAGTTGGCTCCTAAGAGGTTAGTCACAATAGGCTTGGCCACCCAAATGGTTCTTTTCTTGACACCACTTTGAGTACCAAAAAACTTGGCAAACACATTGCCAACATTATCCTTCCCAAGAAAATGTGGATCTAGATCTCCTCTCTCTTTTCCCCCAAAAACTAGCAAGAATCCATGGAGGGATTGAGAGATAGCAAGCTCGAAGAAGGTCAACAATGGGGGAAGAACACGAGCTCAAGAGATAAGGTTCATTGGGGAAGAAGACCCCCTTTTATAGGTGGGAAAAAATCCAACCGTTATGCTGACAGCTCGCACAGAGCGGTACTACCGCTCCAAGGAGCGGTACTACTGCTAGGGCAGTAGTACCCCTTTGAAAAACAACGACGAGGAGGCAAAAAGGCCAGAAGAACCGTCGGAGCGGTAGTACCGCTTGACCTCACGGTACTACCGCTAGGGGTAGCGGTACTACTGCTAAGGGTAACGATACTACTGCTTGTGAGCGGTACTAAAAAATTACATCCGGGCCTACCACCGTAGGACTTGGGATGAGTTTTTGGTCCGGAGCGGTACTACCACTGTAGGAGCCATGGTAGTACTGCTCTGGAGCGGTAGTAAAAAATTACATCCACTCCAATTCGCGGTAGTACCGCTGCAGCCTTTTCAGAACACCAAAACTGCCACAACTTTTGCAAACGGACTCCGAATTTGATGAAACCAAGTTTGTTGGAAAGCTAGCGACAAGGGCTAACACAATCTTGAAAGAAATATCAATAAGAAGCAAATTAGAAAAGTCCCATAAGAAAATGGTGAGAACCCTTCCTCGGATAAGATCGATAAAACCTCCAACACCGAAAACATCATAGAAGACGCATGTGAACTCCGCTTTCGATGAACTCAAGCTTGTCATCAAGATGACCATAAGCTCTAAGACTCACAAAGAGAACCAAACAAGAACCAAGAAACATGATGCAAGGATGCAATGGTTTGAGCTCTCTACTAACGATACGATCAAGCTACCAACTTGAGAGCCCCCCTTGATAGTACGGCAAACGATCCTATAACCCGGTCTCCCAACTACCACCACGAGACCGGTAAAATAGAAAACCTATCAAGGGAAAACCTTCGCCTGAACATGGTCCACTTGAGCTAGATGATGACGATCTTGACTCCCTCAAGTTGGACCACCTTTCTTGATTGCATTGGCTCGGTGAAGACTAGTAGATTGCTCCCCCATACTCCACTATGGGTGAGCCACTCTTCGGCATATCTTCACAAGTCCATTGTCACCACAATGGAAGGCAAGCTCAAGCACTTGATCTCCTCGTGATGCATCACTTGAAATTGCACACCACAACCTTGATTTGATGTCATCCTCCATGGGTTGTATGTGATCTTCCTCTTAACGCAAGCCCATGGAAGATAACCTAAACCCACATAGAACTCTCACAAAGACCATGGGTTAGTACACAAAGCGTAATTGACAATGCTTACCACCATGGGATCACTTGATCCCTCTCGGTACATCTTCTACGCTTTGTGTGTTGATCAACTTGATTCACTCTTTCACTTCGTCTTGATCAACCTTGAATATTTCCAACTCTCTTCATTTGGATGATGTCTTGAAGGTAAACATGAATGATCACACAATCTTCTTCTTCAAGACATGCTTGCAATAAGCTCAGCACTCACATGACCAATCTTTGGATAATTCCTTAATAGCACCTTGGTCAACTCATAAACTCCTTGAAACCAACACATGGACTTCAAGAGAAGCCTATGGACAAATCCTTCAAATATAACTCAAGACAACCATTAGTCCATAGATATTGTCATCAATTACCAAAACCAAACATGGGGGCACCGCATGTTCTTTCAGAAGGCACGAATCTGAAGGTGGTGAATGGTCAAAGAATCAAATATTATATCTCAGGTAACCCTATAAATTTTGAAACCAATGTTATTTAAACCGTAACCCCGGAGTGTTGGGGAACATACTATTTCAAAATTTTCCTACGATCACGCAAGATCTATCTACTAGATGAACAACAACGAGAGGGGAGAGTGTGTCTACATACCCTCGTAGACCCAAAGCGGAACTGTCTAGTGACGCGGTTGATGTAGTCGAACGTCTTCGCAATCCAACCGATCAAGCACTGAACGTACGACACCTTCGCGTTCAGCACACGTTCAGCTCGAGGACGTCCCACGAGCTCTTGATCTAGTTGAGCTTCACGGGAGAGTTTCGTCAGCACACGGTGTGGTGACGGAGATGATGAAACTACCGGCGCAGGGCTTTGCCTAAGCACTGCAACGGTATGACCGAGGTGTGTTTTTGTGGAGGGGTGATAACCCTCAACCGTAAGGGATCGAGATAGTCTTCGCGGGTAAGAATAACCCAATTTATTGATTCGACACATGGGGAGCCAAAGAGTATTTATAAGCTTTGATAGTTGAGTTGTCAATTCAACCGCACCTGAAATATACTTACTTGCAACAAAAGATAAGTGGTAACAATGATATGATAGTGATGATAGTGATAGTAAAAGTAAACAGTAAAAGTAAATAGCAAAAGTAAATGGCAAGAATAGCAACTAGTAACCAGCAGGATTTAAAACACTGTAGGCTAGTGAGATGGATGGTTGGGCGCTGCATGGATGAGATATATCATGATTCTAACTTGGGGCACGGCACACGGAAAAGTAATGATCATCTAGGCAAATATCAAACATTAGGCATGTATCCCGTAGGTAGTTGTACGTGCTTGCAATAAGAACTTGCACAACATCTTTTGTCCTACCATCCCGCTACGAACGGGGCCAAAAGGAACTTATGGAGATTAAGGTGCTCCTGTCAAAGAGCACCGGAACAAAGCAATGAACTCAATGGATACATGTAATCCTCAAACTACGGACCATCCCCTTTGGTGTCCCAAGCTGTCACTTTTTGGGATCGCCGGTTCCGAACCATAACAGGTGCAAACAACTCATAGATAGGATCACGAACACAAATATATTCATGCAAACACATATGGTTCAGATCTGAAATCATGGCACTCGGGCCCTAAGTGTCAAGCATTAAGAATAACAAGTTGAAGCAAAGATGATAAACACCATAGTAGATGATAGGCAACATGCCCCCAATGATCTGACAAACTATTACATGATCTAACTCATCCAATCCCTACCATCCCCTTCGCCTACAGCAGGGGAATTACTCACACATGGAGGGAGAAGTCATGGAGGGATGATGGAGTGGTGATGATGATGACGATGGCGACGATCTCCCCTCTCCGGAGGCCAATTCAGCCTCCAGATTAGCCCTCCCGAGGAAGAACAGAGGGTGGCGGCGGCTCCGCGACGGAAAACTGCGAAAAGAACTTCTGATCTGGGGTTTTCGTGTCACGAGTAAAAATACGAGGCAAAGTAGGGCACCAGGGGGTGTGGGCCCCACCCAGGCGACCCCCCGGTGCGGCCCAGGGGGGGGGGGCGCCCACAGGGCGCCTGGGCACCCCCTGGCCCCCCTCTGGCCCCACTTCTGGCTCCTGGTTCCTTCGGGTGCGTGGATTTTCTGTGATTTTTCGTGGATTTTTCTGAGATACTTAAAAATCCATTTTCCTGCACACAATAAAACCATACAGGCAGCTCTGCTGAAAACAGCGTCAGTCCGGGTTAGTTTAGTTCAAATCATGCAAGAATGAGGTCAAAACAATATCAAAAGTGTTTGGAAAAGTAGATACGTTTGAGACGTATCAACTCCCCCAAGCTTAGCATATTGCTTGTCCTCAAGCAATTCAGTTCAACGAACTGGACGCGACAAAGAAAACTTTGACAAACTCTTTTGTTTCATTAGATGTATATAAGCATGTACTACGAAAAGAGTTTAGCAAGTATTGAAATAGTACTTATGAGGACAATGCAAGGAGCAATCCTTCTTTCAAGTGACCAGTCACAAATACTTAAAAGTAAATAATATATTACTGAAAATCAGGACAAGATTACATTGCACATAGCTTGAGCATACTATGGCGGTATCTCGCTAGCCTCCATGAGTGAAGCAAAACATAAATGCAGAGACTCCTCCAGAGTTTTTAAAAGAGACTAGAACTAAGAATTTCAGAATAAATCATATCACAAGTATGCAGAAGACAATGTAATACTTTGGGACAATGCACGTTACACTCAGAATGACAATTATGCTCTCATAGTTGGTGCTTTGAAGAAAGAAGGTGAGACTCTCGAACCGTGGCTTTTATTGGCAAGGTTGAAAACCCGTGGTCGGAAAAAAAAACTAAACATGTACCAGAGCTCTTGGTTTTAAAACAGAGATAAAAACGTTTTGAGAGGTGCATATTTCGTCAACGAATGCTAGCAGATAACTCAATCACTTCTTGAGCTGGACAAGTTTCGAGGAACGGCTCCCGCATGAGGACGATTACATCCTCTTAATCTCCTTTGTTTATCACGGCCAAAGTTTTCTGATTTCTCATGAACAAAGCGTGAAGCAGGGTTTGTTTGTTATATTATCTTTTTGAGCCGGGTGCACTCAATGCCAGTTCCTTCTCGTATTATGGGTTTGCACATTATACATGCAATCCAGGAGTGAAACTTGTCCAACTTAAGAAGATTATGAATTAACTACTACTTCCTCATGAGCTAAAACATAGACACAAAAAAGAGAAATGCTTTTGATTAATTTCGAGATGGCACACGAAAGTCTTCGTTAGGAATGGCAGGTAAATACCATGTATAGGAAGGTATGGTGGACTCATATGGCATAACAGGTTTTAAGGATTTGGATGCACAAGCAGTCAGTCCGCTTAGTACAGGTGGAGGTTTAGCAAAAGACTGGGAAGCGACCAACTAGAGAGCAATAACGGTCATAATCATGCAGAGCGACAAAGCAACATTGAATCGGGCATGAAAGTGATATAACTATTCTAAAACTCAAAGATCATCAAGGCAGAGTAGACTTTTTAGTCTTAAACATGTGTAAGCATGTGCCAAGTCAATCCAAAAATTCTCTAAAGGAAAATACCACCTTAGTATACCAGACTGTGAATAGTGCAATGCATGTAGATCATTTCAATAACACATTATATACTCTAGTTATTCGAGACTAGCCACAAGGAAAGCATGAACCACTGGAAGAGCATTATAAACATAGCACTATGTCGCTACAAGCTGGTCTCTAGATCATAAGTACAGGCATATGTACAAAAGTAGAAACAAAAAGAGTTCATACCGGTCTTCCTTGTTGCTTCCCTTCAGTCGATCTTCGTCATTACTGCTTGTCACTTGCACGATCGAATGTAGGAAATATAATTAAATGCCATCACGGACTCGAGCTGAACTCTGAAAACCAAGCAAACTAAAGAGAGAAAGGAAATCTTTTTGGATTTTTCAAAGGTTGAATGAAAGCAAAAGAAAGAGAAAATCTTTTTGTTGTTTTTGCAAAGAGAGAAATAAAGAAGAACGGGCAAAAACTTCGAAAATATCAAAGCGAATAAAGCCTATAATACAATGAAAAAGTGAGAGGAGCACGTACTCCCCCAAGCTTAGGCTTTTGGCCTAAGTTGGTAGCAGCTACTGCCCCTAGGAGCCTCCTGCTTCGGGGGTATGGTGGTGAGTCCAAGGGTCGTAGAAGGATGCTGGCGCGTACACCGAACTCCTCAGAGTCTCCCACGAGGAAGGTTACGAACGCCAAACAGAGGAAGAACCTTCACCAAACTCGGTGGCGGTTTCTCCCTGAAAAGGTGGTATCTCACCGTGCCCCTCCTCGTCGGGCACAACCCCCTCCATGGGGTTATGAAACCGATGCTGGACCATGAACTCATCGAACTGGACAACATCAAAAGACCATCCATTCCTGCGAGAAAAATCAAACAAAAGAGGTGCAGGTAGACGGATCTCGCGTTCCGCGGCAGTTCCGAAACGCAAGATATAAATAAGATTATCAAGCTCAGAACCCATGGTAACAAACTTATGCCTTTTCATAGCAGCAAGATCAAAGCTTGAATAAGTAAAAGGAGTATCATCAGGGTGTGGGGTGCCTCCAAGATGTTCTAAGATAAGTGTGGCATAAACGCCACCATATAAGTCTCCCTTGTTACTGTTCATAGCAAGGCGTCGAAGGCACCCAGATTATAATCAGATCTCCCTGAGAGGGCTGCCGCCAGGATAGCAATATCCGGAGCAGAAATGTTGCTCGTGTTGTCACGAGCTAACACCCCTCTAGCAATATAATATGCAAAATACCTGAGGTGAGGAAATAAGATGGTGGAGATCTTCGACCGATGAATATCCCTCGTACCCATGCTGCAGAGAGAGTTGATGACGGTTTTCAGCTCGGAGGGCTGAGTGGCCATCCTAGCCGTCCTCCCAACATTCGGCACACCTATTATTTCACAAAAATTCCCCAAAGTCATGGTGATAAGATCATTATAAATTTTAAACTCAAGAGCACCTGAATCATGATTATATCTAAAACTGTTAATGAAACTGGAGGTGAGTTTTTGATACTGAGTAACACGGCTCGTGACGAGTCGTGTCAAACCTGCATTAGCACAAAGATTATAAAACTCATCCTTGATTCCCGCAGCTTCCATGAATTCATCACATGGAAATGTCATCGCACGTGCTGGACTTGTATCTTCCAACAACTCCAGGGGCACATGATCTTCATTATAGCTCACCCTGGCAGTCGATGGTGAAGCTGCGGCTCTAGTAACTCGATCGGAGTGTGCGGGCCTCCTCTTCTCAAGCCACCCTTTTGCCCTGGAGGGGGGCCCCGTGGGCCCTAGGCGCCCTATGGGCGCGGCCAGGGGCTGGGCCACGCCAGCTGGCCGCCTGGGCCACTGGTGGGTCCCCCTGGCTGGCCCCAGGCCCCTCTGGGTCTCTCCCGACGTGGAAATTTTTATTTTTATTTTTCTGGAATTTTTCTGAAAACTTCACTGTTGAAATTTTTTCGAAGTTCAAAAAGCTGCGAAACTCTCTAAAAACTTGAAGCAGTTAGTAGTATTGTGAAGCTTCAAAAACATAAATACTTGGTACAACAAGTAGGACAAAACTAAAAACAAATGGAAATATAACAAGCTCAACTTTTTATCTATATAAAACATATTTGCTAATAAGGTTGATCAAGTCTTACCAACAAACAGGCGATATATAGAGCAAAAAGTCTCACCTCTCACGAAGTAATCACTGAACCTTTACCTTGATGGACATTGTCCCTACCATGATAGTTTTGTATTTGTGAGGCACATGTAGTGGACAGTCCCATTCTCCAATTTTCACGGTCTCGATATTCTCTATGGAGTTGAGGCCATGCCTCCTGTCGATCTTCTTCGGAAAATATACCATGTGTTCTTTATCATTCACATGGAAGGTAACCTTCCCTTTATTGCAATCAATAATAGCACCTGCGGTGTTAAGAAAAGGTCTACCAAGAATAATGGACATGCTCCCATCCTCGGGCATGTCAAGCACAATAAAATCAGTAAGAATTAAACAATTAGCAACTTCTACGGGAACATCCTCACAAATACCTATCGGGACGGCGGTTGACTTGTCAGCCATCTGAAGGGAGATATCTGTAGGAATTAGTTTCTCTAAACAAAGCCTCTTGTAAAGAGAGAGAGGCATAACACTCACTCCCGCTCCAAGATCACATAAAGCAGTTTTGACATAATTATTCATTATGGAGCAAGGAATGGTGGGTATACCTGGATCACCGAGCTTCTCAGGAATCTTGCCACTGAAAGAGTAGTTAGCAAGCATAGTAGATATTGCTTCGTTAGGAACTTTTCTTTTATTAGTGACAATATCTTTCATATATTTTGAATAAGGAGGTAACTTAATAGCTTCAGTCAAAGGGATTTGAAGAAAAAGAGGTTTAATCCACTCACAAAACTTATTATAATGCTCTTCTTCTTTAGATTTGATGGACTTACCTGGAAAGGGCATGGGTTTCTGTACCCATGGTTCTCTTTCCTTCCCATGTTTTCTTGCGATGAAGTCTTCTTTAGTGTACCTCTTACGTTTGTCAGGTGCTTCTTCTTCTCGAACTTCAGGCGGATCATTCTTCTCATTATTATTACCTTCAGGTTCAGCACCGTCTTCAGTCTCAGCATCGGACATAGATACACTGTTGGGATCAATAGCTGGTTCTTCATCTGCAATAGGGTCATTAGAATTGTCAGTCTCCTTATGTTTCTTCTTCTTCTTTGGAGAGCCAACAATTTCTTCTTGCATTTGAGAATCCTACTCGATTCTCTTCGGATGCCCCTCTGGATAGAGAGGATCTTGAGTACTAGTTCCTCCTCGGGTCTTAATCCCGAAAGCCTGCAAATTATCTTGTTTGGCATTGTTAGCAAGCAAATCTCTTTACACATTAGAAATTTGGTCAAGCTGAGTTTGAACCATTTGAAAATGCTTCACAAGACATTGAACATCATTAACCGTTCTATCTAAAACATCAAGCAGTCTTTTGATAGCAAGGGAATTATCATGCAATTGACTTTCTATCCTCTCATTAGAATGATTTTGTTTCATAATAAAATTATCAAACTCATCTAAACATTGACCGTGAGGCTTACCATGAGGGATGTCACTTGCGTTGAAATCTAAAAGAGAGTGTACCTCTACCATAGGAGGGTGAGTGGTAGGCTCACACAACTTCTCAATAGGGGGTAGATTCTTCACGTCTTCAGCTTTAATACCTTTCTCTTTAATAGACTTCTTTGCTTCTCGCATATCTTCAGGGCTCAGAACAAACATGCCCCTCTTCTTTGCTGGTGGAGGTGGTTCAGGGACGGACCAATCTTCATGGTTTTTGGCAATCCTGCCCATCAAATCTTCTGCATCGTCCGGTGTTCTTTTCCTGAAAACACAACCAGCACAACTGTCCAAATAGGACCTGGATTCATCAGTTAGACCAGCATAGAATATATCGATTAATTCGTTCTTAGGGATTTCATGTCCAGGTCTAGCCCGAATCAGACCGCAGTACCTCCCCCAAGCTTTAGGGAGGGACTCATCCTGCAACTGTTTAAAGTTATAAATTCTTTGTAAAGCAGCATGTTGCATGTGAGCAGGAAAGTACTTATCAACAAAAGAGTGAGCTAAATCTTGAGGACTCTTAATGGAACCGTATGGGAGTGAATCATACCATTCCTTAGCACCTTCCTTCAACGAGAAAGGAAGAAGCTTGGTCACATAAAAGTATCGTATCTTTTCATCTGTGGTAAATAAACCACCTAGCTCACCGAGTTTAGTCAGGTGTGCAATAGCATCATCATTTTCTCTGCCATAAAAGGGGTCAGCTTCAACCATAGGTATAAGTGAAAGATCAACAGAGAAATCATAATCAGGATCATCAATGCATATAGGAGATGTAGCAAATTCAGGATTAGGAACAGTTTTGTTCTTCAAAGAGTGTTTTTCAAATAGCTTCTTAATTACTTCAGGGTCAGAGCCGGAAAACTCCGTCAGTTCCCTGCATAAATCTTCATCAAGCATATAGTAATCATCATCAAGGAGCCTCTCTTTGAGTTTACTCAAATCGGGATAATCATAAGTTTCACCAATAGGGTAGCGAGTAACAGGAAGTTCAATTCCAGACTTTTTAGCAGCAGCAGCAATTTGTTTCTCAAGAGCATAACCAAGCGAACTAATATCATCAAAAGTAGTAGAAGCATCATCAAGAGTATCAGTCATAGTAACAGATTCAGTAGGAGCATCATGTGGTGATGGTGAGGCAAACTTACTCATAACGGAAGGTGAATCAAGTGTAGCACTAGTGCTCAGAGCAGTACCTCTTCTTGTAGTGGATAGTAAGATCGGAACCTTGGGGTCTCCTTTCTTACCCATAGTGGATGAAGTGCAGCAGGTAAGATACCTCAAGTAGACTTGTAAATATTGCTATGCTCCCCGGCAACGGCGCCAGAAAACTGTACTTGATAACCCTCAACCGTAAGGGATCGAGATAGTCTTCGCAGGTAAGAATAACCCAATTTATTGATTCGACACACGGGGAGCCAAAGAGTATTTATAAGCTTTGACAGTTGAGTTGTCAATTCAACCGCACCTGAAATATACTTACTTGCAACAAAAGATAAGTGGTAACAGTGATATGATAGTGATGATAGTGATAGTAAAAGTAAACAGTAAAAGTAAATAGCAAAAGTAAATGGCAAGAATAGCAACTAGTAACCAGCAGGATTTAAAACACTGTAGGCTAGTGAGGTGGATGGTTGGGCGCTGCATGGATGAGATATATCATGATTCTAACTTGGGGCACGGCACACGGAAAAGTAATGATCATCTAGGCAAATATCAAACATTAGGCATGTATCCCATAGGTAGTTGTACATGCTTGCAATAAGAACTTGCACAACATCTTTTGTCCTACCATCCCGCTACGAACGGGGCCAAAAGGAACTTATGGAGATTAAGGTGCTCCTGTCAAAGAGCACCGGAACAAAGCAATGAACTCAATGGATACATGTAATCCTCAAACTACGGACCATCCCCTTTGGTGTCCCAAGCTGTCACTTTTGGGATCGCCGGTTCCGAACCGTAACAGGTGCAAACAACTCATAGATAGGATCATGAACACAAATATATTCATGCAAACACATATGGTTCAGATATGAAATCATGGCACTCGGGCCCTAAGTGTCAAGCATTAAGAATAACAAGTTGAAGCAAAGATGATAAACACCATAGTAGATGATAGGCAACATGCCCCCAACGATCTGACAAACTATTACATGATCTAACTCATCCAATCCCTACCATCCCCTTCGCCTACAGCAGGGGAATTACTCACACATGGAGGGAGAAGTCATGAAGGGATGATGGAGTGGTGATGATGATGACGATGGCGACGATCTCCCCTCTCCGGGGGCCAATTCAGCCTCCAGATTAGCCCTCCCGAGGAAGAACAGAGGGTGGCGGCGGCTCCGCGACGGAAAACTGCGAAAAGAACTTCTGATCTGGGGTTTTCGTGTCGCGAGTAAAAATACGAGGCAAAGTAGGGCACCAGGGGGTGTGGGCCCCACCCAGGCGACCCCCCGGTGCGGCCCGGGGGGGGGGCGCCCACAGGGCGCCTGGGCAACCCCTGGCCCCCCTCTGGCCCCACTTCTGGCTCCTGGTTCCTTCGGGTGCGTGGATTTTCTGTGATTTTTCGTGGATTTTTCTGAGATACTTAAAAATCCGTTTTCCTGCACACAATAAAACCATACAGGCAGCTCTGCTGAAAACAGCGTCAGTCCGGGTTAGTTTAGTTCAAATCATGCAAGAATGAGGTCAAAACAATATCAAAAGTGTTTGGAAAAGTAGATACGTTTGAGACGTATCAAGGGGGCACCGCACACGGCTAAAATATCAATGATCAACTTGTGTGTCTATGGGGTGCCCCCACCCCCGTATATAAAGGAGTGGAGGAGGGGAGGGCCGGCCCTCTACTATGGCGCGCCCTGGGAGTCCTACTCCCACCGGGAGTAGGAGTCCCCCTTTCCTAGTAGAACTAGGAGCCCTTCCAAGTAGTAGGAGTAGGAGAGAAGGAAAGGGAAAAGAGAAGAGAAGGAAGGTGGGGGCGCTGCCCCTTCTTCCTAGTCCAATTCAAACTAAGCCTTGGGGGGGGGGGCTTAGCCTCCTCTCTCTCTTTCCCCTAAAGCCCAATAAGGCCCATATGCTCCCCGGTGAATTCCCGTAACTCTCCGGTACTCCGAAAAATACCTGAATTACTCGGAACCTTTTTGATGTCCGAATATAGTCATCCAATATATCGATCTTTATGTCTCGGACATTCCAAGACTCCTCGTCATGTCCGTGATCTCATCCGGGGCTCTGAACTGCCTTCGGTACATCAAAACTCATAAACTCATAATACGGATCGTCGTCAAACGTTAAGCGTGCGGACCCTACGGGTTCGAGAACTATGTAGACATGACCGAGACACATCTCCAGTCAATAACCAATAGCGGAACCTGGATGCTCATAGTGGTTCCTAAATATTCTACGAAGATCTTTATCGGTCAAACCGCATAATGATGTCTACTAGACAACCTTCTTCTTGTAGACGTTGCTGGGCCTCCAAGTGCAGAGGTTTGTAGGACAGTAGCAAATTTCCCTCAAGTGGATGACCTAAGGTTTATCAATCCATGGGAGGTGTAGGATGAATATGGTCTCTCTCAAACAACCCTGCAACCAAATAACAAAGAGTCTCCTGTGTCCCCAACACACCCAATACAATGGCAAATTGTATAGGTGCACTAGTTCGGCGAAGAGATGGTGATACAAGTGCAATATGGATGATAGATATAGGTTTTTGTAGTACGAAAATATAAGAACAACAAGGCAACTAATGATAAAAGTGAGCATAAACGGTGTTGCAATGATAGGAAACAAAGCCTAGGGTTCATACTTTCACTAGTGCAAGTTCCCTCAACAATAATAACATACTTGGATCATATAACTATCCCTCAACATGCAACAAAGAGTCACTCCAAAGTAACTAATAGCGGGGAAAAAACGAAGAGATTATGGTAGGGTATGAAACCACCTCAAAGTTATCCTTTCTGATCGATCTATTCAAGAGTCCGTAGTAAAATAACACGAAGTTATTCTTTCCGTTCGATCTATCATAGAGTTCGTACTAGAATAACACCTTAAGCTACAAATCAACCAAAACCCTAATGTCACCTAGATACTCCATTGTCACCTCAAGTATCCGTGGGCATGATTATATGATATGCATCACACAATCTCAGATTCATCTATTCAAGCAACACAAAGTACTTCAAAGAGTGCCCCAAAGTTTCTACCAAAGAGTCAAGACGAAAACGTGTGCCAACCCCTATGCATAGATTCCCAAGGTCACGGAACCCGCAAGTTGATCACCAAAACATACATCAAGTGAATCAATAGAATACCCCATTGTCACCACAGTTATCCCACACAAGACATACATCAAGTGTTCTCAAATCCTTAAAGACTTAATCCTATAAGATAACTTCAAAGGGAAAACTCAATCCATTTCAAGAGAGTAGAGGGGCAGAAGCAACATAAGATCCAACTATAATAACAAAGCTCGCGATACATCAAGATCGTGCCATCTCAGGAACACGAGAGAGAGAGAGAGATCAAACACATAGCTACTGGTACATACCCTCAGCCCCGAGGGTGGACTACTCCCTCTTCGTCATGGAGAGCGCCGGGATGATGAAGATGGCCACTGGTGAGGGTTCCCCCCTTCGACAGGGTGCCGGAACAGGGTCTAGATTGGTTTTCGATGGCAATAGAGGCTTTCGGCGGCGGAACTCCCGATCTAGGTTATTTTCCGGAGGTTTCAGTATATATAGGAGGTGTTGGAGTTGGGGCCAAGTAAAGGGGGTCTCCGGGCTGTCCACGAGGCAGGGGGGCACGCCCAGTAGGGGGGGCACCCCTACCCTCGTGGGCAGCCCGTGGATCTTCTAGCCCCCCCTCCGGTACTTTCTGGGCTTCTTCTGGTCCAAAAATAGCCTCCATTGAATTTCAGGTCAATTGGGCTCCATTTGATATTCCTTTTCTGTGATACCCTAAAACAGGAGAAAAACAAAAACTGACACTGGGCTCTGGGTTAATATGTTAGTCCCAAAAATCATTTAAAAGTGTATAATAAATCCCATAAAACATCCTAGGAGGATAATATAATAGCATGGAACAATCAAAAATTATAGATACGTTGGAGACGTATCACATAACAACATACGTTGTTCCCTTTGTCATCGGTATGTTACTTGCCCGAGATTCGATCTTGGGTATCACCATACCTAGTTAATCTCGTTATCGACAGGTCTCTTTACTCGTTCCGTAATACATCATCTCGTGACTAACTCATTAGTCATTTGCTTGCAAGGCTTATTATGATGTGTATTACCGAGAGGGCCGAGAGATACCTCTCCGACACTCGGAGTGACAAATCCTATTCTTGATCTATGCCAACACCACGAACACCTTCGGAGACACCTGTAGAGCATCTTTATAATCACCCAGATACGTTGTGACATTTGATAGCACACAAGGTGTTCCTCCGGTATTCGGGAGTTGCATAATCTCATAGTCATAGGAACATGTATAAGTCATGAAGAAAGCAATAGCAGTAAAACTAAATGATCATAGTGCTAAGCTAACGGATGGGTCTTGTCCATCACATCATTCTCCTAATGATGTGATCCTATTGATCAAATGACAACTCATGTCTATGGCTAGGAAACATAACCATCTTTGATCAATGAGCTAGTCTAGTAGAGGCATACTAGGGACACTCTGTTTTGTCTATGTATTCACACATGTACTAAGTTTCCAGTTAATACAATTCTAGCATGAATAATATACATTTATCATGATATAAGTAAATATAAATAACAACTTTATTATTGCCTCTAGGGCATATTTCCTTCAGTCTGCCACTTGCACTAGAGTCAATAATCTAGTTCACATTGCCATGTGATTTAATACCGATAGTTCACATCGTTATGTGAATTAACATCCATAGTTCACATCGCCATGTGACCACTACCCAAAGGGTTACTAGAGTCAACAATCTACTTCACATAGTCGTGTGATTAACACCCAAAGAGTACTAAGGTGTGATCATGTTTTGCTTCGTGAGAGAAGTTTAGTCAGCGGGTCTGTTACATTCAGATCCATATGTATTTTTGCAAATTTCTATGTCTACAATGCTCCGCACAGAGATACTTTAGCTAATTGCTCCCACTTTCAATATGTATCCAGATCGAGACTCAGAGTCATCCAGATCGATGTTAAAGCTTGCATCGCATAACTCTTTACGACGAACTCTTTATCACCTCCATAACCGAGAAATATTTCCTTAGTCCTCTAAGGATAATTTTGACCACTGTCTAGTGATCTACTCCTAGATTTAAAAATTGTGCTCCCTTGCCAAATTCAGGGCAGGGCATACAATAGGTCTAGTATACTGCATGGCATACTTTATAAAACCTATGGCTGAGGCATAGGGAATGACTTTCATTCTATCTTCTGCAGTGGTCGGGCATTGAGTCTTACTCAACTTCACACCTTGCAACACATGCAATAACTCTTTCTTTGACTGTTCCATTTTGAACTACTTCAAAATCTTGTCAAAGTATGTACTCATTGAAAAAACTTATCAAGCGTCTTGATCTATCTCTATAGATCTTGATGCTCAATATGTAAGAAGCTTTACCGAGGTTTTTCTTTGAAAAAACTCCTTTCAAACACTCCTTTATGCTTTCTAGAAAATTCTACATCATTTCTGATCGAAAATATGTCATTCACATATACTTATCAGAAAGGCTGTAGTGCTCCCACTCACTTTCTTGTAAATACAGGCTTCACTGCAAGTCTGTATAAAACTATATGCTTTGATCAACTTATCAAAGCGTATATTCCAACTCTGAGATGCTTGCACCAGTCCATAGATGCATTGCTGGAGCTTGCATATTTTGTTAGCACCTTTAGGGTTGACAAAACCTTCTAGCTGCATCATATACAACTCTTCTTTAATAAATCCATTAAAGAATGCATTTTTGTTATCCATTTGCCAGATTTCATAAAATGTAGCAATTGCTAACATGATTTGGACAGACTTAAGCATCACTACGGGTGAGAAAGTCTCATCGTAGTCAACTCCTTGAACTTGTCGAAAACCTTTCGCAACAAGTCGAGCTTTGTAGACAGTAACATTACCGTCGGCATCGGTCTTCCTATTGAAGATCCATTTATTTTCAATGGCTTGCCGATCATCAGGCAAGTCAACCAAAGTCCACACTTTGTTCTCATACATGGATCCCATCTCAGATTTGTTGGCCTCAAGCCATTTTGCGGAATCTAGGCTCATCATCGCTTCCTCATAGTTCGTAGGTTCATCATGGTCTAGTAACATGACTTCCAGAACCGGGTTGCCGTACCACTCTGGCGTGGAACATACTCTGGTTGATCTACGAAGTTTAGCAGTAACTTGATCCGAAGTTTCATGAGCTTCCTCACTAACTGGTATAGGAATCACTGGAACTAGTTTTTGTGATGTACTACTATCCAATTTAGGAGAAGGTACAATTACCTCATTGATACGTCCAAAACGTATCTATAATTTCTTCTTGCTCCATGCCTCTTTTGGGTGATATTGCTATGATATTTATACACTTCCATACACTTTTGATCATATTTGGACTAACCTATTAACTCAGTGCACCCTAGTGCCAGTTTCTGTTTTCGGCTGTTTTTGTATTTCAGGTTTTCCCATTACGAGAACTGTCAGAAAAATACCGGAAAAAATATATAAAAAATCAGCGTTCCAGAAGGTTCCCAGTAGCCGAAGTACAGCCGGGGGGCACCAGGGCTCCAGGCGCCCTGGTGGCGCGCCCCCCTGGGCCGCGCCGGGGGGGGGCGCATGGGCCCCCGAGCCCCGTCTGGTGCCCCCCTTTGGCATATATTTAGACCGTCTCCCAAAACCCTCGAGACGGAAACCCTTTTTCGCGATCTCATCTCTGTTCCGCCGTCGCCGCCGCTTCCAAGATCGGGAGCACCAGGAGAACCCTTCCCGGCACCCTGCCGGAGGGGAGGATCACCACCGGGAGCTTCTCCACCACCATGGATGCCTCCCGGATGAGTTGTGAGTAGTCTCCCTTGGACCATGGGTCCATGACCAGTAGCTATGTGATGTTCTCCTCCCGTTCTTGTGCTTCACTAATTAGTCCTCGTGAGCTGCCCTACATGATCGAGGCACATATGTAATCCTTATGCTGTTGCTATGATGAGTTTGCTGGGATCCGTTGGATTATGAGATTATGTTCAGATTGTGTTTGAGTAATATATTTGATTCACCTCTTTTATATTTATGTTCGTAAGTAATTCTTGCATGTTCTCCGTTGTTATTTATTGCTTTGGCCAAGTAGTAGGTAGTGACTCCAAGAGGGAACGTTATGCTTGATTATGGGTTCATGCCCCTCAATGACTAGCTTGAGTGACAGAAACATGAGTCTAGGGGATGTGCTGTTGCCACAAGGGGGAAAACAACGGTGCTTGTGCCCACGGGTGCAAGGATTGTTTACTTTACGCAAAGTTCTTTTAATGCAGTTGTCTGTTGCTTTGAGTTTACACTATGGGTGGGACTCGCAACTTAATAACAGCGAGATGTTCTGGATAGATATCTCAAGGTGGATGATTAGTAGTAGATATTGATGGATTTTGGTCTACTTACCTTGGCGTACCGCCCATGCTTTGAACCTTTACCTTTCTTGCAACATAGTTAGCATTGGTTTGCACACATAATTCTGTCAATTGCCCAGCTGTAATTCGTTTACCTCACATAGCTGTTTTATCGTGTTTTGGGAGAGAGACATCACTAGTGAACATCATGAGACTCCGGTCCATATTACCATCATTGATCACATCCGCTATTTACTTTTCCGCTTTTATTTACTATTGCAATTATATCTATCACTACTATCATTTGCGTTTGATCCTTTGTAAACTACAAAGCCGGAGGGATTGACAACCTCTCTGTACTCGTTGGGAGCAAAGTTATTTGTATCTGTGTGCAGGTCCACGTTGATTGCTAATATATCTGGCGCCGTTAGCAGTTGACACCTTCTTGTTGAAACTGGGAGTCTCAGGGAAATCGATCCTTGGTATTGCCAAGGGAAAACTTCCGCTACACTGCATCTCAAACCTTCCACTTGGGGTAACCAACGAGGGGCGAGAAGCCATCAAGCAAAGTTTTCTGGCGCCGTTGCCGAGGACTCCACTCTTCAGGATAGGGGAGTTGCACGCTATCTTTTACCTTTGCTTTTTAGTCTTGTTAGTTTACCTTTCAGTTTTGCTTTAGTATCTTTTATCGAAAATCACAAAAAATAGTTATCTTGCTTGCTTGCTACTATGGGTTCCACCGAGAACACCAAGTTGTGTGACTTCACTAGTCACAACAACGATGACTTTATCTGCACACCTATCACTACACCTGCCACTTCAGCACCTTCGTATGAAATTAAACCTGCTTTACTGAACTTAGTCATGAAAGATCAATTCTCCGGTGCTGGAGACGATGCTGCTTTACACTTAAACAATTTTGTTGAACTTTGTGATATGCAAAAGTACCAAGAAATAGATGGTAATATTGTTAAGCTTAAGCTTTTTCCTTTCTCTTTGAGAGGAGGAGCTAAAATTTGGTTTCAGTCTTTGCCTAGAAACAACATAGATTCAAGGGACAAGTGCAAAGATGCTTTTATTGGAAAATACTATCCACCTGCTAAAATTATCCAACTAAGAAGTAACATAATGAATTTTAAACAATTGGATAATGAACACGTTGCCCAAGCTTGGGAACGTATGAAATCTCTTATCAAGAACTGCCCTACTCATGGTTTGAGTACTTGGATGGTTATCCAAACTTTTTATGCAGGCTTGAACTTTACCTCGCGGAACTTGTTAGATTCGGCAGCGGGAGGAACTTTTATGTCAACTACATTTGGTGCTGCCACAAAGCTTCTCGATGAGATGATGACCAACTATTCCCAATGGCACACCGAACGCGCTCCAACAGGTAGGAAGGTAAACTCTGTCGAGGAGATTTCCTCCCTAAATGAAAAAGTTGACTTGATCATGTCTCTACTTTCGAAGCAATCTTCTGTTGATCCTCGTGATGTTCCTTTAAATTCTTTGATTGCTCAAGAACAAGTAGATGTGAACTTTATCTCTAGAAACAATTTTAATAACAATGCTTATAGGAGTAATTTTGGTAGAAATCCTAGACCGTTCCCCTCTAATTCTTATGGGAACAACAATGCTTATCCTAGCACCAAGAACTCCACTACTGAACTAGAGATTATGCTTAAAGATTTCATCACTACCCAAAAAGCTTTTAATAATAGTGTAGAACAAAAACTAAACAAACTAGGTGATCTCTCTTCAAAGGTAGACAATTTAGCCAATGAGTTAGAATTGCTTAAAATTAGAACTTCTCCTCTCGTGGAGAGGAAGGTCACTCCTATTAATGCTATTCAAGTGCAAATTAATGAAAACATTAGGATGATGGCTAAACTTAAAGAGAGATGGGCTAGAGAAAGGGAGGAAGAAGATAGAATTAAGAGCCTTCCTACCCACCACACTGTTGCTACTATCCAAGTTGTTGAGGATATCCAAACTCTTAGCACCCAATGCACTCCTGGTCCTAATGGACCTATTAATGGTGATGCTATGACTATAGAAACTACCAAACAAGTGAACCTAAAGGACACCACTACCACCTTACTTGATGGTAGTGACCTAGATTTTGACAATTGCACTCTTACCGAAGTTATTGATTTCCTTCACAAGATGTCTAGAGATCCCCGCACTAGCACGATTAACCTTGCCTTTACAGAGCATATCACTAATGCTCTTATCAAAGATAGGGAGGAGAAACTTAGAGTAGAAGCCTCCATACCTAGAAAGCTAGAAGATGGTTGGGACCCTATGATAAAAATTAAGTTGAATAACTTCTCTTGCTATGCTTTATGTGATGTTGGTGCTAGTACCTCTGTTATGCCCAAAAGAATATATGATATGCTTAAATTGAAACCTTTTGATTCTTGTTCTTTTGGTGTTCGTCTCGTTGATTCTTCCATAAAGAAACCTTTAGGGAGGATCGACGATGTTCTTATCATTGTCAATGACAACTATGTTCCCGTTGATTTTACTATTATGGATATTGAATGTGAACCTTCTTGTCCAATTATTTTGGGACGTCCTTTTCTACGCGTCGTTGGTGCTATCATTGACATGAAAGAGGGGAATATAAAATTTCAGTTTCCTCTCAAGAAAGGGATGGAACACTTCCCTCGAAAGAAGATTAAGTTACCTTTTGAGTCCGTTATACGGGCTAGCTATTCTTTTACTCTTGATAAAACTTGATCTCTATGCATTATGCCTAGCTTAAAGGCATAAAAGAAAGCGCTTTTGGGAGGCTGCCCACATGAATAAATTTATTTTGTTTTTGTTGTGTCTTGATGTTGTTACTACTGTAGCATCATCATTGTATCTTTGCTTTTCAATTTTGTGCCAAGTATAGCCTCTGATTGCAAGAAAGTTCAAAAGTTGTGACGTGCTGTCCAGGAAACAGATTCTGTCCTTGGATAGAAAAATTCGTATAAAATCACCAGATCATCTTTTTGGTCTGAATTTTTTCGACAACGTGCTCTATATAATTGTCTTTCGTGCATCTGTTTTGAGTTTTTTTATTCGAGTTGCAGAAGTGCCCCGGAAAAATCTTTTACTACCTGCTGTTCTGTTTTTCATAGATTCTGTCCTGTTTTGCCTTTCCTTCATTTTGCAAACCTAGAGCTTGCTTTTTCTTTGCAAAAACCTTTTGGCAATCTTGAGAAACAGTAGAACTTCAAGAATATCTTTATTTACAGCAAGGAACAATTATTTTATTATGGGTACTAACCTCGCTAATCAGATTATGATGAGTTATGTATGAAGGGAGTTTTCAAGTGTGCGAGGGAAGATGATAAAAAGATTCAGGAGTGTCAAACGCTCAAGCTTGGGGATGCCCCCGTGCACCCCCAAGAAATATTCAAGGAGACTCAAGCGTCTAAGCTTGGGGATGCCCCCGTGCATCCCCTTCTCCATCAACATTATCAGTTCGTCTTTCGTTCCACTATATTTTTATCACTTCATGTGTTATGTGCTATGCTTGGAGCGTCTTGCTTTTAGTTTTCCTTTTTAGTTTTCCTTAGCTTTTCATAACGAGTCGGAACTCAGCTTTCTTTATGTGGGAGAGAAACACGCTCCACTTCTACCTAGAACATAACATAGAATTTTCATGTCTATCCTTGTTGTGTGTGTGTTCTTTGTCTTTTAATAGCTACTATCATGCTTAGCTCTTAGTATTCATGCTTATCTTTTTAAAGAGCTTTTGTTTAGTTGGTTGCTTGAACTCTCTTTATTTATCATGCTTATCTTATTAAGATAGTTTGCTTCCGTTGCATTGGTTGATATGTCTATGATAAAGATGCTACGTGCATAATGGCGCTTAGTAGTTCATGTTTTCATATGGTTAGTCTCAAATAGCTAGGGGGGTTCCCAATGTGTTATTGGAGTACCAACATGATTTGTGTGCCTATGATGTGGTATGGTTTAGTAATATCTTCCTTCGAGAATTTATTTTGATTGACTTGGCGTATGCTCACGCATATGTAAGACTGTAAAGAAAGTCTGTCAAGCCTTGATGATCTTTTGTTTCTGAGTAGCGATATAACTCCCATGCCTGATTCAATGTTGTTTTGTCGCTCTGCATGATTATGACCGTCATTGCTCTCTTAGTTGGTCGCTCCCAGTCTTTTGCTAACCTCCACAAGTACTAAGCGGACTGACTGCTTGTGCATCCACATTCTTTTATACCAGTTAGGCCATATGAGTCCACCATACCTTCCTACATGGTATTTACCTGCCATTCCTAACGGAGACTTGCATGTACCATCTCGAAATTATTCAAAGAAAAAAAAGCATTCCAATTTTGTGCCTCTTTTGTAAGTCCATGAGGAAGTAGTAGCTAATTCATAATCTTTTTAAGTTGGACAAGCTTCACCCCGGGATTGCATGTATAATGTGCAAACCCATAATACGAGAAGGAACTGGCATTGAGTGCGCCCGGCTCAAAATTAATATAACAAACAAACCCTCCTTCACGCTTTGTTCATGAGAAATCAGAAAACTTTGGCAGTGATAAACAAAGGAGATTAAGAGGATGTGATCGTCCTCATTTGGGAGCCGTTCCTCGAAACTTGTCCATCTCAAGAAGTGATTGAGTTGTCTGCTAGCATTCGTTGACGAAACATGCATGATCTAAAAAAAATATTACCTCTGTTTTAAAGCCAAGAGCTCTGGTGCATGTTTTGTCTTTGTTTCCGACTACGGGTTTTCAACCTTGCCAACAAAAGCCACGGTTCGAGAGTCTCCACCTTCTTTTAAAAGCACCAACTACTGAGAGCATGATTGTCATTCTGAGTGTAATGTGCATTGTCCCAAAGTAGCATTGTCTTTTGCACGATTGTGATATCGTTTATTCTGAAATCATTGTATCTAGTCATCACTTAAACCTTGGAGGTGCCCCTGCATTTATGTTTTGCTTCACTAAAGGGGGCAAGCGAGATATCACTTTATCATATTTGCACACCATGTTCATTACAAATCTATTTGATGTTTCAGTATCATATTGTAAAACTTTCAGTTCTTTGTGATTTTATCATGAGGCAACTTAATTACTATAGATTCATTGTCTCAGTAAGCTTTTGTCATATGACTATGAAAAAAGTCCTATATGGTTAATAGCATGTCACCACAGAAATTATTCTTGTTATCATTTACCTACTCGAGGACGAGCAGGAATTAAGCTTGGGGATGTTGATACGTCCAAAACGTATCTATAATTTCTGCTTGCTCCATGCCTCTTTTGGGTGATATTGCTATGATATTTAAACACTTCCATACACTTTTTATCATATTTGGACTAACCTATTAACTCAGTGCACCCAGTGCCAGTTTCTGTTTTCGGCTGTTTTTGTATTTCAGGTTTTCCCATTACGAGAACTGTCAGAAAAATACCGGAAAAATTATATAAAAAATCAGCGTTCTAGAAGGTTCCCGGTGGCCGAAGTACAGCCGGGGGGGGGGCACCAGGGCTCCAGGTGCCCTGGTGGCGCGCCCCCCCTGGGCCGCGCCGGGGGGGGGCGCCTGGGCCCCCCGAGCCCCGTCTCGTGCCCCCCTTTGGCATATATTTAGACCGTCTCCCAAAACCCTCGAGACGGAAACCCTTTTTCGCGATCTCATCTCTGTTCCGCCGCCGCCGCCGCTTTCAAGATCGGGAGCACCAGGAGAACCCTTCCCGGCACCCTGCCGGAGGGGAGGATCATCACCGGGAACTTCTCCACCACCATGGACGCCTCCCGGATGAGTTGTGAGTAGTCTCCCTTGGACCATGGGTCCATGACCAGTAGCTATGTGATGTTCTCCTCCCGTTCTTGTGCTTCACTAATTAGTCCTCGTGAGCTACCCTACATGATCGAGGCACATATGTAATCCTTATGCTGTTTCTATGATGAGTTTGCTGGGATCCGATGGATTATGAGATTATGTTCAGATTGTGTTTGAGTAATATATTTGATTCACCTCTTTTATATTTATGTTCATAAGTAATTCTTGCATGTTCTCCGTTGTTATTTATTGCTTTGGCCAAGTAGTAGGTAGTGACTCCAAGAGGGAACGTTATGCTTGATTGTGGGTTCATGCCCCTCGATGACTAGCTTGAGTGACAGAAACATGAGTCTAGGGGATGTGCTGTTGCCACAAGGGGGAAAACAACGGTGCTTGTGCCCGCGGGTGCAAGGATTGTTTACTTTACGCAAAGTTCTTTTAATGCAGTTGTCTGTTGCTTTGAGTTTACACTATGGGTGGGACTCGCAACTTAATACCAGCGAGATGTTCTGGATAGATATCTCAAGGTGGATGATTAGTAGTAGATATTGATGGATTTCGGTCTACTTACCTTGGCGTACCGCCCATGCTTTGAACCTCTACCTTTCTTGCAACATAGTTAGCATTGGTTTGCGCACATAATTCTGTCAATTGCCCAGCTGTAATTCGTTTACCTCACATAGCTGTTTTATCGTCTTTTGGGAGAGAGACATCACTAGTGAACATCATGAGACTCCGGTCCATATTACCATCATTGATCACATCCGCTATTTACTTTCCGCTTTTATTTACTATTGCAATTATATCTATCACTACTATCATTTGTGTTTGATCCTTTGTAAACTACAAGGCCGGAGGGATTGACAACCTCTCTGTACTCGTTGGGAGCAAAGTTATTTGTATCTGTGTGCAGGTCCACGTTGATTGCTAATATATCTGGCGCCGTTAGCAGTTGACACCTTCTTTTTGAAACTGGGAGTCTCAGGGAAATCGATCCTTGGTATTGCCAAGGGAAAACTTCCGCTACACTGCATCACAAACCTTCCACTTGGGGTAACCAACGAGGGGCGAGAAGCCATCACTCATCAAGTTCCTCTTTCTTCCCACTCACTTCTTTCGAGAGAAACTCCTTCTCTAGAAAGGATCCATTCTTAGCAGCGAATATCTTGGCTTCGGATCTGTGATAGAAGGTGTACCCAACAGTCTACTTTGGGTATCCACTGAAGACACATTTCTCCAACTTGGGTTCGAGCTTATCAGGTTGAAGCTTTTTGACATAAGCATCGCTGCCCCAAACTTTAAGAAACGACAACTTTGGTTTCTTGCCAAACCACAGTTCATAAGGTGTCGTCTCAACGGATTTAGATGGTGCCCTATTTAACGTGAATGCAGCTGTCTCTAATGCATAACCCAAAATGATAGTGGTAAATCGATAAGAGACATCATAGACCACACCATATCTAATAAAGTACGGTTACGACGTTCAGACACACCATTACGCTGTGGTGCTCCGGGTGGCGTGAGTTGTGAAACTATTGCACATTGTTTCAAATGAAGACCAAACTCGTAACTCAAATATTCACCTCCACGATCAGATCATAGAAACTTTATTTTATTTTTACGATGATTCTCTACTTCACTCTGAAATCCTTTGAACTTCTCAAATGTTTCAGACTTGTGCTTCATCAAGTAGATATACCCATATCTGCTCAAATCATCAGTGAAGGTCAGAAAATAATGATACCTGCCGCGAGCTTCAACACTCATTGGTCCACATACATCAGTATGTATGATTTCCAACAAATCTGTTGCTTGCTCCATTGTTCCGGAGAATGAAGTTTTAGTCATCTTGCCCATGAGGCATGGTTCGCAAGCACCAAGTGATTCATAATCAAGTGATTCCAAAAGTCCATCACTATGGAGTTTCTTCATGCGCTTTACACCAATATGACCTAAATGGCAGTGCCACAAATAAGTTGCACTATCATTATTAACCTTGCATCTTTTGGCTTCAATATTATGAATATGTGTATCACTACGATCGAGATCCAACAAACTATTTTCATTGGGTGTATGACCATCGAAGGCTTTATTCATGTAAACAGAATAACAATTATTCTACGACTTTAAATTAATAACCGTATTGCAACAAACATGATCAAATCATATTCATGCTCAACGCAAATGCCAAATAACATTTATTTATGTTCTACACTAATCCCGAAAGTATAGAGAGTGTGCGATGATGATCATATCAATCTTGGAACCACTTACAACACACATCGTCACTTCACCTTTAACTAGTCTCTGTTCATTCTGCAACTCTCGTTTCGAGTTACTAATTTTAGCAACTGAACTGGTATCAAATACCCAGGGGTTGCTATGAACACTAGTAAAATACACATCAATAATCTGTATATCAAATATACCTTTGTTCACTTTGCCATCCTTCTTATCCGCCAAGTATCTAGGGAAGTTCCACTTCCAGTGACCATTTCCTTTGCAGTAGAAGCACTTAGTTTCAGGCTTGAGTTTAGCTTTGGGTTTCTTTACAGGAGTGACAACTTGCTTGTCATTCTTCTTGAAGTTCCCCTTCTATCCCTTTGCCCTTTACTTGAAACAAGTGGTCTTGTTAACCATCAACACTTGATGCTCTTTCTTGATTTCTACCTTCGCCGATTTCAGCATTGCGAAGAGCTCGGGAATTACTTCCGTCATCCCTTGCATATTATAGTTCATCACGAAGTTCTACTAACTTGGTGATAGTGACTAGAGAACTTTGTTAATATCTTATTTGGAAGATTAACTCCCACTTGATTCAAGTAATTGTAGTACCCAGACAACCTGAGCACATGCTCACTGGTTGAGCTATTCTCCTCCATCTTGTAGGCAAACTGCTGTCAAAGGTCTTATACCTCTCGACACGGGCATGAGTATGAAATACTAATTTCAACTCTTGGAACATCTCATATGCTCCGTGGCGTTCAAAATGTTTTTGAAGTCCCGGTTATAAGCCGTAAAGCATCGCGCACTAAACTATCAAGTAGTCATTATACCGAGCTTGTCAAACGTTCATAACGTCTACATCTGCTCCTACAATAGATATGTGACCTAGCGGTGCATCAAGGACATAATACTT
The DNA here is from genome assembly GCA_902687465.1 of Secale cereale. Classification (NCBI taxonomy): domain Eukaryota; kingdom Viridiplantae; phylum Streptophyta; class Magnoliopsida; order Poales; family Poaceae; genus Secale; species Secale cereale. Next base: position 736,108,288 of record LR738713.1, read on the forward strand.
CTGTGCAGCAATGAGGAAAATCCTCAGATCACGGAACAAGTCCGCATCATTGCTACTAACATCTTTCAACTTAGTTTTCTCTAGGAACATATCAAAAAACATAGGGGAGCTATAACGCGAGCTATTGATCTACAATATAATTTGCAAATACTATCAGGACTAAGTTCATGATAAATTAAAGTTCAATTAAATCATATTACTAAAGAACTCCCACTTAGATAGACATCCCTCTAGTCATCTAAATGATCACGTGATCCAAATCAACTAAACCATGTCCAATCGTCACGTGAGATGGAGTAGTTTTCAATGGTGAACATCTTATGTTGATCATATCTACTATATGATTCACGCTCGACCTTTCGGTCTCCAGTGTTCCGAGGCCATGTCTGTACATGCTAGGCTCGTCAAGTTTAACCCGAGTATTCTGCATGTGCAAAATTGTCTTACACCCATTGTATTTGAACGTAGAGCTTATCACACCCGATCATCACATGGTGTCTCGGCACAACGAACTTTCGCAACGGTGCATACTCAGGGAGAACACTTGTACCTTGAAATTTTGTAAGGGGTCATCTTATAATGCTACCGCCGTACTAAGCAAAATAAGAAGCATAATAAGATAAACATCACATGCAATCAAAATGTGTGACATGATAGGGCTATCATCATCTTGTGCTTTTGATCTCCATCTCCAAGGCACTGTCATGATCACCATCGTCACCGGCGCAACACCTTGATCTCCATCGTAGCATCGTTGTCGTCTCGCCAACTATTGCTTCCATGACTATCGCACCGCTTAGTGATAAATTAAAGCAATTACATGGCGATTGTATTTCATACAATAAAGCGACAACCATATGGCTCCTGCCAGTTGCCGATAACTTTACAAAACATGATCTTCTCATACGATAACGTATAACTCATCATGTCAAGACCATATCACATCACAACATGCCCTGTAAAAACAAGTTAGACATCCTCCTTTGTTGTTGCAAGTTTTACGTGGCTGCTACGGGCTTACCAATAACCGTTCTTACCTACGCATACAAAAACCGCAATGATTTTTCGTCAAGTATGTGTTGTTTTAACCTTCACAAGCACCGGGCGTAGCCACACTCGATTCAACTAAAGTTGGAGAAATTGACACCCGCCAGCCACCTGTGTGCGAAGCACGTCGGTAGAACAAATTTCGCGTAAGCATACGCGTAATGTCGGTCCGGGCTGCTTCATCCAACAATACAGCCAAATCAAAGTATGACATGCTGGTAAGCAGTATGACTAGTATCGTCCACAACTCACTTGTGTTCTACTCATGCATATCATCTACGCATAGACCTGGATCATGATGCCATTGTTGGGGAACGTAGTATTTCAAAAATTTCCTACGATCATACAAGATCTATCTACTAGATGCATAGCAACGAGAGGGGAGAGTGTGTCTACGTACCCTCGTAGACCGAAAGCGGAAGCGTCTAGTGACACGGTTGATGTAGTTGAACATCTTCGCGATCCAACCGATCAAGCACCGAACGTACGGCACCTCCGCGTTCAACACACGTTCAGCTCGATGATGTCCCACGAGCTCTTGATCTAGTTGAGCTTCACGGGAGAGTTTCGTCAGCACGACGATGTGGTGACAGAGATGATGAAGCTACCGGCGCAGGGCTTCGCCTAAGCACAGCAACGGTACGACCGATGTGTGTTTTTGTGGAGGGGGCACCATACACGGCTAAAATATCAATGATCAACTTGTGTGTCTATGGGGTGCCCCCACCCCCGTATATAAAGGAGTGGAGGAGGGGGAGGGCCGGCCCTCTACTATGGTGCGCCCTGGTGAATCCTACTTCCCCCCTTCCCTAGTAGAACTAGGATCCCTTCCAAGTAGTAGGAGGAGGTGCTGCCCCTCCCCCTAGTCCAATTCGGACTAAGCCTTGGGGGGCGCGCAACCTCCTCTCTCTCTCTTTCCCCTAAAGCCCAATAAGGCCCATATGCTCCCCGGCAAATTCCCGTAACTCTCTGGTACTCCGAAAAACACCCGAATCACTCGGAACCTTTTTGATGTTCGAATATAGTCGTCCAATATATCAATCTTTACGCCTCAGACATTCCAAGACTCCTCGTCATGTCCGTGATCTCATCCGGGGCTCTGAACTGCCTTCGGTACATCAAAACTCATAAACTCATAATACGGATCGTCGTCAAACGTTAAGCGTGCGGACCCTACGGGTTCGAGAACTATGTAGACATGACCGAGACACATCTCCGGTCAATAACCAATAGCAGAACCTGGATGCTCATATTGGTTCCTACATATTATACGAAGATCTTTATCGGTCAAACCGCATAACAACATACGTTGTTCCCTTTGTCATCGGTATGTTACTTCCCGAGATTCGATCGTCGGTATCACCATACCTAGTTAATATCGTTACCGGAAAGTCTCTTTACTTGTTCCGTAATACATCATCTCGTGACTAACTCATTAGTCATTTGCTTGCAAGGCTTATTATGATGTGTATTACCGAGAGGGCCCAGAGATACCTCTCCGACACTCGGAGTGACAAATCCTATTCTTGATCTATGCCAACACCACGAACACCTTCGGAGACACCTGTAAAGCATATTCATAACAATCCAGTTACATTGTGATGTTCGATAGCACACAAGGTGTTCCTTCGGTATTCGGGAGTTGCATAATCTCATAGTCATAGGAAGATGTACAAGTCATGAAGAAAGCAATAGCAGTAAAACTAAAGGATCATAGTGCTAAGCTAACGGATGGGTCTTGTCCATCACATCATTCTCCTAATGATGTGATCCCGTTGATCAAATGACAACTCATGTCTATGGATAGGAAATATAACCATCTTTGATCAATGAGTTAGTCTAGTAGAGGCATACCAGGGACACTCTGTGTTGTTGTAACATCCCAAAATTCTAAATTTTGGAATGTTATAATAAATAGATAGATTTGATTGCTGGTGTGATGTGCTGTGTGAAATTGAGTGAAATTTGAAACTTTTGAAAGTTAAATGAGAGGGAATGAAATGACTTTCCCAAACTTTCCCTTTGCATTTTGTGATCTCCAGGAATTCAAATTCTTTTCATCACAAAACCCTGGAGTGAAGATAATATGACTTCTTCCATTTATTAAATGAGAAAGGGCTTTGAAAGGATTTTGAATTTCATTCTCGAAATATTTTGAATTCAGAAACTTTATGCAACTCAATGATTTTCGCGAGAGAAGATAAATGACTTCTTCAAATTATAGGAAATATGAGTTGGAAGTTCCTTTGAAGTATTTTGAAATTTATTTTTAACGTTGAGTTATTTGGTTTTTATTCAAATTATTTTTCTCAAAAAATAAAATATATGGAAAATAGGGTAACATGATTTCGTACAGCAGAAAATTGGAGAGAAATAAATTTGAAATCATTTTGGTATTTTTTTAAATGATGTTTATTTGATTTTATTGCATCAGTAGCACCTTTTGATTTATTAGAATTTGTGAGGATTTTATTTGACTGTAGAAAAATGTTCATGTTGTAGGGTTTCTTTTTCTGAAAATTTTGATATATAATATGCCTATATTATATATTGTTTTCTTTTTCTTTTTCTTTTTATTTCTGTGTCTGTTTTTTCTAAAGTTTCCCCGACCGGGCCGGCCCAGCTCCAGCCGGGCCCAGCCCAGCCCAATGCCCCGCCGCCTTCCTCCTCTCGCTAGGAGACCGCCGCTGCCACGACTGTCGCCGCCGTCCTCGGCATCCATGCCAAGGCTGGACTCTCCTTGCCCCTCCTCCACGTAAGTCTCCCCCCTCTATTTAAGCGCCGCCGCCGGCCACCTCTCTCCCATCTTCCCCCGCATCTCGCCGCCACCACTTTTGCTCGCCGCCGCTGCTTACTGCCGCTGCCCCGCGCTACTCCTCGCACCTGCGCCGCGCCGTGCCTCGCCCTCACCGCCCCGCGCAGCCTCGCCCTGCCGTAGTCGCCCGACTCGCCGGAGCCACCGCCGGACGGAATCCACGCCCGATCCACCCTGGTTCGCCCGAACCGCACCCGACCCGCTGCCGAAATAAAACCGCTGGTAAAACCGCCAGTTCTTTGGTTTGGTTCAGTTTTCTTTCTAGATCTGTTTTTATTAGGTTTAGATCTACCTAGTGAACGTTCACTAGTTAGGGTTAGTAAACGAACGTTCGTTCGTTAAGTTTTTCTTTTTCTGTTTAGTTTTCGGCCAGGGACCTATCTGTAAATATTTATTTTATAGATTAGCCCCTAAACTTCACCCTGCCATAACTTTTTGCTCGTTGGTCCAAATTCAACGAAACCAACGCTCACGTCTTCGTTGCGATCCCCTCTTTCCAGTAAAACAACTAAACATGTTTTTGAAAGTTTTAAAAATTTGAATTCAACTAGATTTGAATTTGAACTTCATTTGATCATAACTTGAGTTTTATAACTCCGTTTTAGTTGATTCTTTTTGCAAATCGAAGCTCTTGACCTAAACTTTTTGATAAGGCCAAATTCACATAATTTTGGCACTGTTAGAAATTGTTTTCTGTTTCAACAGTCATTCATTTGTTTTCGAAGTTTCCAAAGTGTTTTATTGGCTCTGTTCAATCTTTTGAGTGATTGCTTATGTGTGGTTACTATGGTTTGCTTACGATAGATTGATCGGAGTGTGACGAGTAGATCTATCACGAGTTCTGAGTGCGAATCATCTACATCGTCAGTACAAGGCAAGTTCACACTTTGATCATACTTTCCAATACCCAGTTTTCATTGCATTAGTTATATCCTCAAACACTTGCATGAGTAAGATCTCTTAACTTGTGGGTTTGGGAAGTAGATTGAGGTAGAACCTATTACCTGCATTTCAAACCCATGGGAGTTACTTCTATGTTATACTTAGGTTGCCATGCTATGCTCATAGACGTGGTTTGGGTTTGAGAGTATCCATGACAGATGAGAGATTGCTAATTAATGGTTCAACTTAAGGTGGCTCCTTTAATACACATCTGGGTGGATTAGTTGTGGCACCCTGGAGCACCCAGTGGTTTGCCGGGCACCTGGAGAAACCAGTGTTGTCCTAGGGGATCCCGGAGGAACCGTGTGATCACCCTATTGGAATGCCACCCATGCTCAAAGGGATCATATAATATTTTCATGCCTAGAAACTTCCATGTGCAACCACAAGCCATTATGGGCTCTGGCATTGTATGAGTAAGTTGTGTGAGCTCTTTCAGTGGTGGACTAGCAGATGTAGGGGGAATGTAGGTGTACCGGTCCATCCGGGGTAAAGAGTGAATGCTTCTAAAAGACTGTGTCTCGGTCATCCGTTTCTCAAACACCATGCAGTGCGAGAAATAAAATGGAGGCGATCGAGTCTTGTGGGGAAAAGTGCACAAACCTCTATAGAGTGTACAAACTAATCATGATTAGCCGTGTCCCGGGTTATGGATGTCTTTGAGTATCTAGAAGTGGATTGTTTGTTGATCTCAACACTCTATTTAATTAATTTGTTGGGTTAATAATGACTTTGGTTTGCGATTGAGATGGAGGAACCATTCTCATTTGTTCATGATTTAAATTTAACAAAGTAGTTAAATAAATGCATTCCTTTGTGGTAGGGAAAAATCAGCTTTATGCAAAAATAGCCTTACAGCCTCCACCAGCCAGATATGCATGTAGTTGTAGGCATTGTTCATCATTACTTCTACAGTGTGGATTTGCCAGTACATTCAATGTACTGACCTACATGGCTGCAACGTCTCATGTTGCAGGAGTTATTCGACGAGTAAGTGTTACGTTAGGTTTGCGCTGTCTACACTCAACTTTGCCGTTGGTGTTGATGGGAATCCACAACCTTGTTGTTACTTCCGCTATATGGATTGAGGTAATAGTATTTACATTACTTTATACATGTGATTTACCTCTGTTATAAATCCTCGAGTACTGTGTGTGTCAGCATACTGATCCAGGGATGACACTTAAGCACAGAGACTTGATCCATTCGGGTCGGGTCGCTACAGTTGTCTATGTATTCACACATGTACTAAGTTTCTGGTTAATACAATTCTAGCATGAATAATAAACATTTATCATGATATAAGGAAATATAAATAACAACTTTATTATTGCCTCTAGGGCATATTTCCTTCACGGAGGAATACATAAGGGACACTTTCCAAAACGATTCAGACCCTGAAAAGGAAGAGATATGTGGTACGGTAAGTAAACCGACTCCAAAACAGTTCTAATGGCAATTTTTCACTGTTTTGGAATATTTAGAAAAATAGAAAAATAAGAGGCAGTCCGGAAAGGACATGAGGCGTCCACGAGGGTGGAGGGCGCGCCCTACCCCTCTGGGCGTGCCCCCTGCCTTGTGGGCACCTCATGTGCCTCCCGGACTCCGATTTCTTGCACGTTACCTCTTTTGGTCGGTAAAAATTCACTATATATTGTCCCAAAGGTTTTGACAAACATACCACGCAAAAATCCTCTGTTTTTGTTTCGAGCTGTTTCTGTCGCAGAAAAGAGCAATATGTCGTCCCAAGATTCGAAAGGAGAAAGCTATGTGGCTGATCTCCTTGCTAACCCTAAGGTCTATGGGGACTGGGAGCATTATGGTTGGACCACGGAGGAAGAAGAAGACCATGATCCCAAGGGAAAGGATTGGACCAGCTCAGATGAAGATGAAGTCGCATTACCTCAACCTAGGGACATGCATGTGGAGTTCAAAAAGTCAAGCTTCCCTGACAGAGCAAAGAAACCCAAGATCGAGTTTATCCCTTTTCGCCTCTTGCAGGAAAACAAGCAGGAACTATGCAAGAAGATATTAAACCTTGAACATGAGATCAATGACCTAAGGGAGCAAAATTCTATCCTTAAGCGCAAGTTAAGGAATAAGCCCACTCCATCACCACTTCCGAAGAAGGAGCCATAATCATATGGGTATGGGCACTCCCCTTGGCAACTGCCAAGCTTGGGGGGTTGTCCCGGTATCGTATCACCATCACACTCCTATCTTTACTGTTTTTCTTAGTTCGATCCTTTTGGTAATATCTTGGTCTAGTAGAATAAAGTTAGCATGATCTAGTTGTGAGATTTTGCTTTGTGATCTTTACCTTTGTAACCGAGTCTGTGAGCTATATAATAAAGATTAGTGTTGAGTCAAGGGCTTGATTTCCTCGCTATGGTCATGAGAGAATAAAAGAAAATATAAAAAGTATCAAAGAGATCATATTGATCTTATGGAAGGTAATGACTTCACATATAAGAGTATGATGAATAAAAGTTGTTGAGAGTTGACAAACATAGTTTTGGTCATCGTTGCAATTAATAGGAAGTAATAAAGATACAGAGGTTTCGCATACAAATATACTATCGTGGACATCTTTTATGATTGTGAGCACTCATTAAAATATGACATGCTAAACAGTTGATGTTGGACAAGGAAGACAACATAATGGATTATGTTTTCTTATATCCAAAATAAAGTATATTGTCATGGATCATCCAACATGTTGAGGTTGCCTTTCCCCCTCATTCTAGCCAAAACTCCTTGCACCAAGAAGAGATACTTGTGCTTCCATACATTCTTAAACCCAATTTTTCCATGAGGGTCTACCATACCTACCTATGGATTGAGTAAGATCCTTCAAGTAAGTTGTCATGGTTGCAAACTCTCTAAAATATGTATGATTTATTAGTGTGGAGGAAATAAGCTTTATACGATCTTGTGATATGGAAGTAATAAAAGCGACGGACTGCATAATAAAGGTCCCTATCACAACTGGCAATATAAAGTGACGTTCTTTTGCGCTAAGACTTTGTGCATCCAACCATAAAAGCACATGACAACCTCCGCTTCCCTTTGCGAAGGGCCTATCTATTATTCTTGCCTTATAAGAGTCAAGGTGATTTCCACCTTTCCTTTTTACATTTTATCCATTGGCAAACACATTGTGTTGGAAAGATCCTGACATATATATACCCAATTGGATGTAAGTTATCATGGTCTATTATTATTGACATTACCCTTGAGGTAAAAGGTTGGGAGGCAATGCCATAAGCCCCTATCTTTCTCTGTGTCCAATTAAAACTCCATACCCATAAGTATTGCGTGAGTGTGAGCAATTGTGAAAGACTAGATGATAGTTGAGTATGTGGACTTGCTGAAAAGCTCTTATATTGACTCTTTTCGATGTTATGATAAATTGCAATTGCTTCAATGACTGAGATCATAGTTTGTTGGTTTTCAATGAAGTTTTTGATTCATACTTTACATTGTGAATGAATTGTTACTTTAGCATAAGAGTCATATGACCATATATATATATATATATATATGTGTGTGTGTGTGTGTGTGTGTGTGTGTGTGTGTGTGTGTGTGTGTGTGTGTGTGTGTGCTGCTGTTATGAGAATGATCATGATGCCCTCATGTTCATATTTTATTTTTATCGACACCTCTATCTCAAAACTTGTGGACATATTTTTCGATATCGGCTTTCGCTTGAGGACAAGCGAGGTCTAAGCTTGGGGGAGTTGATACGTCCATTTTGCATCATGCTTTTATGTTCATATTTATTGCACTATGGGCTGTTATTACACGTTATGTCACAATACTTATGCCTTTTCTCTCTTATTTTGCAAGGTTTACATGAAGAGGGAGAATGCCGGCAGCTGGAATTCTGGGCTGGAAAAGGAGCAAACATTGGAGACCTATTCTGCACAACTCAAAAAGCTCCGAAACTCCACGAAACATTGTTTCAAAAAATATAAAAAATATCTGGCAAAAGAGATCTGCCAGGGGGGCCACCACCTGTCCACGAGGGTGGGGGGCGCGCCCCTGCCTCGTGGGCCAGCCGGTGACCCCCCGATGCCCATCTTCTCCAATATGAGGTGTTTTGACCTGGAAAAAAATCAGAAGGAGGCTTTCGGGACCAGACGCCGCCGTCTCGAGGCGGAACCTTGGCGAGACCAATCTAGGGCTCCGGCGGAGCTGTTCTGCCGGGGATACTTCCCTCCGGGAGGGGGAAATCGTCACCGCCGTCATCACCAACAACTCTCCCATCTCGGGGAGGGTTATCTTCATCAATATCTTCACCAGCACCATCTCCTCTCAAACCCTAGTTCATCTCTTGTATCCAATCTTTGTATCAAAACCTCAGATTGGCACCTGTAGGTTGCTAGTAGTGTTTTTTTGAGAACTCCTTGTAGTTGATGCTAGTTGGTTTACTTGGTGAAATATCATATGTTCAGATCCATTATGCATATTAATACCCCTCTGATCATGAACAATATTATGTCTTGTGAGTAGTTACGTTTGTTCCTGAGGACATGGGAGAAGTCTTGCTATAAGTAGTCATGTGAATTTGGTATTCGTTCGATATTTTGATGAGATGTATGTTGTCTCTCCTCTAGTGGTGTCATGTGAACGTCGACTACATGACACATGACCATTGTTTGGGCCTAGAGGAAGGCATTGGGAAGTAATAAGTAGATGATGGGTTGCTAGAGTGACAGAAGCTTAAACCCTAGTTTATGCGTTACTTCGTAAGGGGCTGATTTGGATCCATATGTTTCATGATATGTTTAGGTTTACCTTAATACTTCTTTTGTAGTTGCGGATGCTTGCAATAGAGGTTAATCATAAGTGGAATGCTTGTCCAAGTAAGGACAACACCCAAGCACCGGTCCACCCACATACCAAATTATCAAAGTAGCGAACGTGAATCATATGAACGTGATGAAAACTAGCTTGACGATAATTCCCATGTGTCCTTGGGAGGGCTTTCCTTCATATAAGAGTTTGTTCAGGCTTGTCCTTTGCTACAAAAAGGATTGGGCCATCTTGCTGCACCTTATTTACTTTTACTATTTGTCACTTGCTACCAATTATCTTATCACAAAACTATCTGTTACCGATACTTTCAGTGCTTGCAGAAAATACCTTACTGAAAACTGCCTATCATTTCCTTCTGTTCCTCGTCGGGTTCGACACTCTTACTTATCGAAAGGACTACGATAGGTCTCCTACACTTGTGGGTCATCAAGCAGCATGATGAAGCATTGCTAAACGACATCTTATAAGTGGGGTAGTTCTCAAGCTCGTTTACACTTTGTTGTATTAAGTAATTTAACTTCCCAGTTCACTGTACATTAACCATTGTGTATCGAATGCAATCTAAGCAATCTTTTTTGTAACAAAAAACACATATATACACTTGTGTAGTTATATGAGATTAAGGGAGCAAGAAGGGCTTGCAGTATTTTCTTCGTCGCAACATCACCCTCATATGAGATTGGAATTGGTGAATTATAGTTTCATTACCATGAGGCTATGGGAATCTGAGTTCTTCCTTTTTTTGGCACAGGAGACCTGCCTTGTGCAGCTCCTTTTGTCTGACCTGCATCTTCGCCCCTCTATATGAAAGTATTGTTTGGTCGTGGCCACATCAGATGATCATCTTGAGAAGTTGAGGGATAATTTTGAGGTGTCTCATGAAATCTAATCAAAACTTGCCTTCTCACAAGAAAAGGAGTGCATCAATTATCTGATTCTTAGATTTTGGTCGTCATGCAAAGTTTAGCTCACGAGCTGGATTTGTCCCTAAACTAGTGCACGTCTTTGTTTTTCTTAAGATTCAACAACATAAAGTCATATATTCAATATGGAGCCCGAGCAGCCCTTGGATGAACGGCGAAAAAATAAGAATAGAAAAAATCTAAACTTTTTACAACAAACATATTTGTGTCTTCTAAAAACATACATCTTTTTTGCCAAGAAACTATCGATTTGGTGATTTTCAAAAAAGAGCGGTGCCCATGTTAGTGTTTGAAGAGCGCCATTTTTTTTCCAGATCACAACATGTTTTGATTCTTCATTAAAATTTACACATTTATAATGCTTAATATGTTTGAGTGCTTGGCGGGGGAGCACATGAGAGGGAAAGAGGTAGAGTGATTTCACCATATTGTTTTTTTTCTCAGTGAGATCTGATTTGTTTTAATACATTATTATGTTGCAGTGCACGGGTACTAATCTAGGATCGAAACATAGGAGAGAGGGAATGGTTTGAGGTGAAGGCACCGAACGTCAGAAAACGGGGGAGGCGGGAGGAGAGAGAGTGGTGGAGTTTCTCACTAACTATTTGCTAGTCAAGTACAATCCAGCAACATCACCCCTCTAACTGAGCTGTTGAATATTTTGCCATACGGTATTTATGCAGATGTTGTTCCATAACAATGTATAACAACTACACTAGAATTTGTGTCGAAGCTCAGTTCTTGCATGTATCAGATGTTTACATTGTATGAATAAACTTTAGATGATAGCATTTACGATGCATTCTGTATTGCAATGTCAAATATCCATGCACATGCAACACTTTTAAATTTTGATATACCCTTTTTATGTATGCAAGTTATGTATAACATGTTTTATTTGTGTTTCATTTTTCATATGAGTTTTCTTAGATTCACAATGTCGTCACAATTGCGAAATGTGTGTGGTTAGTAGTTAGATTTTGCAATGTGTGTGTTTAGATTTTGCAGTAAGCAATGAGAAAGCCGAGTAAGGAGATCAACAAATCTCCCCGCAACGTGAAGATGGTGAAGAAAATGTTTGGCTTGGACGAGGAGTATATGTATTCTCTACAAAGACATGTTCTCATCTTCCTTCCCACAAAAGGCATGAAGTATGGAATTCCATCTCCTTGAAACAGTGTACAGAAATGGGTTCTTTGCAAAAAAGAATTGTTTCTACTAAAAAATGGGTCAGAAACCACATGTTTGCTTGTGCTCAATGCGTACCTATCAACTACTCCCTCCGTTCCAAAATATTTGTTTTTCTAGACATTTCAAATGGTTACAACATACGGATGTATGTAGACATATTTTTGAGTGTAGATTCACTTATTTTGCTTTGTATGTAGTCACTTGTTAAAATTCTTAGAAAGACAAATATTTAGGAACGGAGGGAGTATATAACATCGTTTCAAGAATGTCAAAGAGGAACATTAGTTATTTTTCCATATCAATGAACTGGCTCCTGGATATGATTTAAGTAAACAATGTTTCACCGGATCTTTTGTGACCCCGTAGCGTAACACGGGCATCTTACTAGTCATATATTCATTGTTTTTTGAAACAATTTATCTCTCGAACCATGTGTCCAAATCACAAATCACTTTCACTGTTGTGTTCCTCGCGTCAAGCTCTTCAAAGCTAAATCTCATGTTCATAGACTTCGCAAGGGGTGCTAACTAACAGCTAGGTCCTCTCTCCAAACCACGGGAGATAGTTGCCCATCATATGGCTCACCAACTTCACTTGCCTCTATGAAAAGAAATTCGTTCGAAATCTATGCTCCAAAATATTAGTCACATGTGCATCAAAACAATATTGACCAGTGTTTCAAAGCTATACTATCCGTGCTTCGCTTTTTACAAGCACAACTCTGCTTCACACATGAAAAGCGCAAGTGGACTTCACATTTTTGGAGAAGCACGTCAGTGTTTTCATGTGAAAAGCACAACTGTGAATCATTTGCGTGCATGTTAAACAGTTTTTAATACACAATTCTTTTGAAATATATGTTATTGTGCATATTTTATTTTTCATACATATAAAACATTTTTATACCCATTAACATTTTTCAAAAACTCTTTTTTAAACATATATTTTGATTTAACTTTTCCCCATAAACAATGTACATTTTGCTTATACATCATGAACATTTTTATACACACATTTAACACTTTAAAAATGCATAATCAACATTTTTTGAAATATATTTTTGATGTCTACTTGTTTCCATAAACCTTGTACATTTTTTATTCACTAGGAACTTTTTTTATGCATGTATAACACCTTTTTAAATACATGTTTTGATATCTAATTTTCTTCATACACATTGTAAAAAAAATCATATACATCCGAAATATTTTTTATATATGCATTTTTAAATACATGATTAAGATTTTTTGAAAATGTCACCTACACTTTTTGAAACACGCATTTTTTTTTGAAAATGCCACAAACATTATTTGAATTTAATCAAAATTTTATTTATATTACACCAACAGTTTTCTTATACTGTGGTATTGTTTTTTGCATGCCACATAATTGAACTGGCTTTTTAGGGGCGCTGGTTGTTTTATTTAAACTACTGAATTAACGCTAGCCACCGGTCGTGCTAATGGGCTGGCCCACTCCTAGCGATGCGAGCGTCCAGTCTCACGTTCCTAAGTCATAGTCGGAGAACCCTAAAAAAAGTCATAGTCGGAGACCCCTAAAAAAAGTCATAGTCGGATCCCTATTGGGTTCGTAGAAAAGCCTCTCCCGGATTGTTTATCTACTCCTATAAAAAGCACAATTGGTGATGATGGTGTGTCTGCCATCTACCAATCTCGACCGTCCGATCTGCATCTAACGCATCTAAAGTGAGCATCGAAACATTTGCAAATAGACGCCCGACAATCTCTCCATATTCTACCAGAAACCCCTTCGTGACTCCCTTACAGTCTTCCAGAACCATCCCCTACCGCCTTCCTTCAGTCATCCATGGAACTCCGATCTGGCGCGGTTGCCGCTGCTGGCGCCGTCCGCCCCCGGTGCCTCGGATGGCTCCTCTTTGCCATGGCAGCCCACCACCACGACCTCCCCTCTTGCGCCCAATCTCCCGTTTCCTCCGCTGCCAACCACCGCAAGTACGCCGCCAACCCTGTCCGTTCCCCAACGCCTCTTGTGCCTCCTCTGCTGCGGCAGTCTACCGCCCACCATCACCCCAACCCCACTCCTTCCAACGCCGACCGCTGCAAGTATGCCTCCTCTATGTGCTGCTCATCCTCGACGGCGGTGCTGCACATACTACTAATTCTGCTCCACCGACACCATCCGTGACCGGACATATGCGCTGCTCCCTGAGGAAATCCACACCGTCTGCACGAAGCTAGGGTTCAGATTGCCATCATCGTCGCGCCGGCCGTGAATCAGTTCGCTAGGCTGTAGCGCTTTATGTGATCTCACATCGCAGCCTTCTCTTCCCAAACTGCAGGAGCCCAAACTGCAGGAGCCCAAACCGCAGGAGGCAAGAATAGATGGGCCAGAGGTCAGACAGGAGAGTAAGGGCTAGGAAAAGCAGAAAATTGACAGGTAATATATGATCTCCTGCATGTTTGAATCCTGATATGTATTCTCCTACAGATTTGCTGCTTTTTATCATACCAAGTACTCCCTCCGTCCGGAAATACTTGCCATTGAAATGGATGTATCTAGATGTATTTTAGTTGTAGATATATCCATTTTCATCCATTTTGATGACAAGTATTTCCGGACGGAGGGAGTAGTTCATTACTTATTCATGAGTATAATGATATGTGTGATGCTCAAGGCTGTGCTTTTCCACCTCTGGTTACTCGAAAATAAATATCATGGCTCTAGATTTGGTTACGGTAGAAGTATCATAGATTCATCTCCGCGGTGTTAACGCCAATCACCCTGATTCTGATGTACTATCCTGAGCTGTGAATCATTGTCTTCTGTGTAAAAATAGCATAGAAATTCTTAAAATAAAATAAAGAAGGATACACTATGCTTAACAAACTATTCCATGACCTGATAGATGTCTAAGGTATGTAACTATGTAAGTTGTACTAGCTGTGTAGTCATGCCTGAATATTATTCTCTTCATGTTGGTCTTGTGCATGGATTCATGCATCATGTTCATATTCAGTCAAGCACTTCTACTTAATTCTTGTTTGTCCCGGAAATAGGGGGACCAGCCCCCCCCCCCCCCCCCCCCCCAACGTTCCCATCAAACCTTAAGTACATAGCTTCTCTTAATTAAATTACGAGTAGTTGGACCCTGCCAAACATCACAAGGCCTGAAGCCAAGTCTTACTAGAAAGTAGTCCAAGTTCTAGCAAATCCAGCCCACTAGAGAACACGTTCGCTCTGTAAGTTTGAAGCTGGAGGTCTCAATCAATCATTTCTTCACCATGGCACCATCGCTGCACCGGCGGCACTGATCGCCAAGGTTGCAATCACTGATGCACGTACCTTTTGTTCATGTACAGGAAAAATGCATCTGCATCTTAAAGCAGCACTGCTCTAGACGACCTCTTCCTCAACTCGCAATCTATATAAGTTAGACGGTTATTAAATGTTAGATATGTATTATCCCATATTTATTGTATGGTACAGTACCTAAAATTGGGTTTGGAAATTTTCCAAGTTTTGTTGTTGTCAAGGGTCCATCCGATTGATTTTTAGTTACCATGTATAGTGATATGATCAACTTGAATTAGTCCCTGCTGTAGATTTTATCCGATTTTGAGGCTGGGCTGAGTATTTCATGTCCTCAAGTTCCTATGTTTTGCCTATGTTGCCGTCACCCTTGTGTCAATTCCTCTGTTTTAAATTTCCTTGGATTCAAATGGGTACAGTAGTTTGACGATCAGTTTTTTCCTATACCCACGTTTTTCCTGTCCTAGGATTCAAAGAAGCAATAAATCAAACAGCAACCGGTTAATGACGAAATAGCAAGAATTCTAATCCAACAAATGAGCACGCTTGATCTGGGTGATTGTAAAGCAAACTCTGAGTAGATGGCCGGAGATGAAAGGCCAAGGCTTGGGACTATAATATATTTGTATGCCTTTTTTTCTTGTCATATGTTGGCCCCTATGGCTAAATCCCCATTTATAAGTGTGTGCTCAAAGCTATAGTATGTATGATATTTCAATATATATTATGTCATTTATCTTCACATTTAAATCTGGTGTCCCTAAATAGCTTGAAATGAGCAATGTTGAATCCTTGGATGAAAGGTAGCATAATAATATGTTTCTGAGGATTTCTGGTTGTGCCCGTGCTGATGATATGGGTGATTTGGCGTGAGCGGCAGCTCCTAATTTTACAAGTCGGAATTATTGGTTTGATTGCGTGCCTTGCCATCGAGGAATTAAATGTTGGAAGGAGGCTGAAGCACTGACACATCATTTTGCCATATTAGTCTAGCTTAGTGGGCCAGCGGCCATTATGTGTATTGTCTTTTGCTTTTCATGTATCTGTAAAGTATTTGTTTCTTTTATCAATGAAATCAAGAACTGTCACTTTGGGCCATCGAGAACTATTCCTATCGAACCTCGTGATGTGGTAGAGGCAAATGTTGTATTCTACTCTGTATATTGCAGTGCCAAATTCATGTACATGCAACACTTTCTGAACTTGTATATACAGTAGTATTTTATTTTTGCAAGTTCTTTATCAAGTATTTTCAAAACTACTGTGCATCCGACAATTCTGGCACGGTCTTCCAATGATGCTTAGTTCAACGGCTGTGAGATGCTTTGTTCCACGCATGTATGGTTGGATCTCAAGCATCGTTAGCAAGGTTCAAATATTTTTTATGTGTGTTCTTTTTTCATCTTAGTTCTCTTGGCCAGTTGTTGATTGTGACATTTTTGGGGGACTAATACAGATAGCAAACTGTTTTTACACTTGCAGTATTGCGGATTGCTATGCTTCAAAATACCATTATGTGATATGGTAAAAATTCTTTATTCCAATCATGCAAAGTGGTTTGGAATGCTACAACGTCAATTGGTTTGCCATGTCATTTAACACCATCTTTACCCATGGGCGGCATGTTCCATCGTGTTAATGCTCACATGCATAGAGATATGACGTTGCACGACATGAGTTGGTGATGGAAGAGAAATGTGCTAGCATGTTGAGCCCATTGAAATGAAGCCGGAGGATGAAGTGACTTGTCGCCATATATACCTCCATTCCACATATCCGTGGGGAGAGATAATGATGTTGTGGCCTTGTCATTCTTTTAGTATTTGTAGTAAGGTTAGGCCAAAGTGACGTTCTTAATGTGTCATCATTTCTAGAGGTGGAGCCCATGTTAAGTGAAGAGGAATAAAGACATAATCTGATTTGGAGTTAGAGGTGTCATCACGAATTACCAAATGTGGGCATATTAGCTATGCTCTGTCACCTCCATATAGGACATAGCGGACACCTCTATATAGGACTTAGCGACAATGGGAAAGCCGATCAGGGAGGACAACAAGTCCTCTTGTAAGATGAAAACAGAGAAGAAAGCGACAATGGGAAAGCCGAGCAGGGAGGACAACAAGTCCTCTTGTAAGATGAAAACAGAGAAGAAAACGTTCGGCTTGGAAGAAGTGATTTATCGCTTGGAAGACAATATGTTTGATTGTTATCAATGTGTACCAGTCAAATATATGACATCTTTTGATCAATGCCTCGCTAAATTCTTTCATTGTGCCTAGTAGTAACCCACTTCCTCTTTTGCGATTCCGTAGCATAGCACGGGCATCTTACTCGCCGGTCGAAGTAGATGTGTACATACGCGGCAGGAGGAGGCACGTGTCGGAGTCCAGGTATGGCTGCATGCATCTCCTCGAAGGAGATTGATTTGCGTGGCCATGTGCATGATTCATGGATGGATATGTTAGCATGCAAGATTGCTTTGCACGGGCGTACCTACGCATGTCGAGTGGCAAGGTGATGTGGCGTTGATGGAGATCGGGTCGCATGCCTCTGGGAGGAGCCGGCGGCCGCTGTTCTGATCGCGCTCGCTGGCGTCCACGCCTGTGCGCGTGGCCCGATTGAGTAACGCACCGTGCCGCGCGTAATAGATAGATCCGTGGCATTGTTGATGTCGTAGCCGAGGGATCGATGCGCTGCTTGTTGGCGGGTGTGCGCTACCTCTCGGAGCAGCTGCACGTGGTACCCCGCGTCCATGGTTGCTGGCACGCAGGAGGTTGTTGGCACCGGGCCGCCGAAGCACTGATTTCTGCTTAGAAGATTTTCACCGGATAATGGGTGGATCACTAGGTTTATTTGGAGGCTGCGGAAAACTAGTCTAATAGGATCTCTAAAAACTGAAATTTATCTATGAAATCAACATAACGATAGGAACTCAAAAATTGATCTAAACTACAAGACCGATCTAATCTTTGATTGATCGGGTGCCGCGCCCCCGGGAAGAGAGATTAATCTCCCCGGGGGCGGCGCGAGTGGAAGTGGAGGAAGGTCCTAGGATCGGCGTCGTTGGACAAACCGCTCTGATACCATGTAGAAAGTGTAAGATGGATAGAATATTGTGTTGTATGTTGTATTGATCTGACCCATGTATGGGGTATATATAGAGGTACAATGGAGGGAGAGAGACTTGGAGTAGAGGACAAGTTAAACCTATCTTATCTCTATCTCTTATCTCTATCTTAAACGTAAATATACTTCTAACAACTAGTATTTGCCTCAAAGAAGATCGGAACACGACTAAAAAAAAGAAGAAGATCGGAACAAAGATTAAGAAAAACATGATCTTAGGGAATTCTTGCCGCCGCATCCTCAGCATCGGAGCCCGTGGCGGCCGTGCTCCGCTCGCAGCCGCCTCGCGTCCCGACTACTTGCTACCGCAACCACTCCACCTAGGAATAGCACCGTTGCTCCGCCGCATCACCAAACCCGCCGCCCTTTGTCGACCGCCCGCCCTCCGTCGAAGCTACTGCACCTCCCAGCCCGTCAATCCCCGGCCCCGGTGGTACCACAATCCGCTCAAGGTCGCCTCCGCGGCAGTTCTCGTCTCCGGCGTAACGGGCCTCACGGCGTTAGCCTACTACCGCCCGTACCTCGACATCGAGGTCGTGCCCTACACTAATAGGATTCATGTGGTCGTCCTCTCCCCCCAGTCGGAGCGCGAACTCTGTGTTCGCCGCTTCGACGAGGACATGAACAAGTACGCCGCCGAGTCCCAGATCGTTGACCCGCTCCACCCCGACAGTGTCCGCGTCGGCCGCATCCTCGAGAAACTCATCCGCGCCGCTCACAAGGATGTGCTGGATGACGGCACCCGAAGAAAGCAGCAGGGTAAGAAACCAAGCCGTCTGCAGCCGCACGCGGGACACCTCCATGAGGTCAAGTGGGAGTTCATCCTTGTCAAAGATAGCCGGGTCAATGCAGGGTGCCTACCCGGCAAGATAATGGTCACCACCGGATTGCTCGACCTTCTCAAGACTGACGCTGAGATTGCCTTTGCTCTTGGCCACGAGGTGAGGTAGCTAGGTTGAATACTCGATTACTGAGTTCACGTCATGCAATTCAAACTCTCATCCATCCTGCCATTATTATTTTTCTAGGTTGGGCACATCATTGCAAGGCACAAGGCGGACATCGCCAGGCACGATTGGTTTCCCACTCTCTTATGGCGGCCTTTCTTTTCAATGTACGTCCACTTTTTGCATTTTCACATGTTGTTCAAGCTACCTACTACTACAATTAGTTAGTACTCCCTCTGTAAACTAATATAAGAGCGTTTAGTGATCTAAACACGGAAAATCCGCATCTGAGCACGGGCTCAGCTGCACCCGCTCAGAAAAAAAATTCAAAAAAAAATACTAAAAAGATTCAAAAAATTCCCAAAAAAAATTATGTGGTAGATCATTTGATGCGTGAGGTCCGCTTCAAATTTCAACTCATTTGGACATCTGAGCAATTCTGGGCAAAAAAGACTAATCGAGTCAAAAACAGTTCCTGAACAGTAAATTGTTTTACAGACCCCGATTTTGTCTTTTTTTGCCCAGAGCTCCCAAAATGTCCAAATGAGTTGAAATTTGGAGCGAACCTCACGCATCAAATTATCTACCACATAATTTTTTTTGGAATTTTTTGAATCTTTTTAGTATTTTTTTTCCATGAACGCGGGTGCAGCTGAGCCCGGGTGCAGATTCGCCGCACTCTCTAAACACTCTGATATTAGTGATCGATCTAAACGCTCTTATATTAGTTTATAGAGGGAGTACATTGTAGCCCAAGGTAGACATACAATTAGTTCAGTACTACATTTTCACATGTTCTTGTCTAAGTTAGGTACTACGTACTACAAATTTCACAATGCAGCGCACTCTAGAGATATTCTACATGACACTTGTAAGGAGGCATACTCTGCATGTTCTATAAGTATCCGTTAGTTGTTTCTAAGATCATAATTAGTCATTTGTCAGTCCCCGAAGTTGCACATCATGAATTCTAAATTAGCAACAGAAAGGAAGTTGCATACAATTCTTATAGTGCACAACTACCTACTTTATGTTAAATGTAGAATTAACGATCATATTCCCATCGACAAAGGTAATTTTAGAAAGCCATGGAATTTCTCGGTCGACTAGGTCCTCAACTGATAAAAATTTAGAAGAATAGCACAAAAATATCAAACTAAATTAAAATATCCAAGATAACAGACAGTAGACTAATTTTCTAGCGGTACAATCAAAATATGCATCTTTAGCACAGTGTGCGAAGGAGCTTGCTTCTCGTGACATCAATAATAAAGGGCTTTCCTGCATGTGGTTCAACGTTAATCTCTTGCTAGTGTACTCTATTATCTCTTCGGTCATTATTATTATTAAGTTGGTCAGACCCTTGTGAGTTGGTTTAATTCAGAAATTCTTAGGTTTGGTTCACCTGTGACGGTTTTGCTTACATTTGTAGGATGGAGATAGAGGCGGATCATATTGGAATCATGCTACTCGGTGGTGCAGGTTTCGATCCAAATGCAGCCCTTGTGGTTCTCTCGAAGCTAGCAAAGATTGATGCTTTAACGAAAGAGAAATCTTTAGTGCTTCCACATCCTTCATATTTAAAAAGATCGCAATGTTTGTCTCAACACAAGGTCATGCAGAAGGCAATGGAATTATACAAAGAAGCTACTCCAGATCAAGGAAATGACAAGCAAGCCGGCGACGGTGAAGGTCTTTCTTTCCGAGAATCGTTGAGAAACCAGTGCAAGATTGTATCAACAAGATTGAAACGAGGTTTTGGAGGAAGATCAACAAATTAAAATGCATGGTAAGACCAGAGCAAATGAGGGAAATGTTACCTGATGTCCTGCAAGTGCACATGGTTGATTTTAGTTACCTTCGCGAAGTGAGATTATCGATCCCACGAAGAGTTAAAGATATGGCCGTTTGCCTCTTGTAGATGTTTATCGTGTCGTGACTGTAAGTTATTCTTTGATTCCAAGCGAGAGTGCAGTGACAATGAAATGGTGCAAAGTGTTTGTGGGCAAAATACTAGAGTGTGGAGCAATCCTATATACCTAATAGAGTGATCCCACTACTATATTTATCTTGACACATGCAACCTATCCACCTCATCATATGTGCCACATTAGTAACGTCATCTTTACCTTTTTCCCAATTAGCTTTCGCAACCCATCGCTTTGCTGGCAATTATTTTTGCCGAATCGTTCTTCATGATGCACTGGTTAGTTTTCTATCCAATGACCACTATGTTGGGCCCGACTGCATAACTTCCTTTTTCACATTAGTTTGAAATCACTAATTGAGGGATACCCTTTTCAGAGTTCACTCCCATCTCCTTTGCTAGTGACAAGTGGGGCACCGCATGTGCGCCACCTATCGTAATGATAGATTTTTTATGGGATTTATTCCCACACATAGGGAGAGATGGGTAGGTTTATGTGTGCTTGTTTCGGTAAGTGTAGGGGGTCAGTTGTAGGAGATCAGTTGTAACCTTTTAGATAAGTAAGAGTGTCGAACCCAATTGAGGGAGCCATGGACTAAGGGGTCCTCGGGGCGACGGCCCGTTGTACATGGGCCGGACTGATAGAGTCGTACTATGACAGGAGTTCTATAAAGCCGTGGTGTGCCCTCCAGGTAAAGAAGGCACATGATCTCTTTTATTCCTTATTGTAATCTAGCTTCGGTGACCCTAGCCCTATCAGTGTCTATCACTAGTATGCGTCGGTGCTATACAAACGGTTTTAAACCCCTTTCCGCAACGACATTTGGAACTGTCGCCTAGTGACTGTGGGCGATAGGGGGTCCTTCCCACACGACCCAGAAATCGTCCGAGATATGCCCTCCTAGCAAACACGCTCGGCAAAATGAGGTCGTGTGCGACCGGCGAGCGCTCAAATACAGAAATACGTACATTAGAGCTAAAAAACAACTATACAGGCGAAATTGTTTCCGGACACAAGTACATCCGACACAGTCAGTCCCCGCTAAACGCTTTCGTTCGTATGTACATCCCACACAGTCGTTCCAAGGAAAACGTTTCCGTTCACAGGTACATCACACACAATTTTCCCCGTTAAATCGTTTGTGATAGCATTGCTATTGCACACGGTATTAACAATTTTATCGTTTGCGTTATTCAATGCATCACACTGCGTAGAAGAAACTGTGTGGCAAAGGTTGTCCATCACACACAGTTTTTATGAGGATGTCGTGTGTGCAGTGGAGATTGATCGCACACGTAGTGAATCCTAGAAAGGTTTCTGATCTCCACGTCGATCTTAGACGTTTCGCTTTCGCAAACCGTGTGCAGTGTAATCGCTAATTAATCCATAATTAATCCCTAATTTAAAAATCACATGTTCTGAATTTGAAAGTAGGCAATCACTTATTTCATATTCAACCATGTTTATTACAAATATATGTTCAACCACGAATGCATAATTCGATGCGCAGGTACATATATTGAAGAACTACAGAAGCACCAAGTAAAGAATGATGAACCACAGTTGTATTAAAGAGTGTAAAAAGAGAGGCGAAAGACATTCTGGTTGCTGGAGAAGGTGAAGCGGAATGCCCATATTGTGCCCTCATCCATGCGTAATGCGCACACGACTCTAGGCCAACCCCTTGTGATGGCTGCCGTCCATCCTTCACTGTCTTCATTAGGACTTCTCGATGCTCATTGTAATCTGGATGAAATACTTTAACCTTCATTGTGTGTCCACCAATCATGTACTTTGCGAGGTAAGCTTGAGTGAACTGCTTCGGGAACCACTGGAAAAGAAAAAGATTCAAACATTGTTGTCTAACAACTCATTATGGGCAGTAAAAAGAGAAGGCTGCAGAATTTGTAGTTACCATCCTACAGCTCGCTGTTGTGTTGGATAGAGCATAAACAAATAATTTGCTTGCCACCATTCGTATCTTTTTGCTAATAATCCTTATCAGTTTCCTCACTTGATGCTTGTTCATCAATATCTCATTGCCCCATACGCAAAAAGGGTCGATGCGTGGATCCTTGCTAAGGGCATATGTACCTACAAGCAACAAGTCAATATTAGAAGCTAACAAGTGTCCATGCGTGGATCTATATGCACTACATTACGGAACGACGGGGCGGGGGGAGTACAAGCCGAGGGATGAAGCTAACCTCGGCGAAAAATGGTGGCCACTCCTGTTGTTGTCCTGCATAAGTAGTGGAAAGGCATGATAAGTACAACAACATTAACATCGAATAAATATAGCAAAGATAAACAACATCATCTTCAAATGATAGCTTGAATGTGTTGATTTCAGCATGCTGTTAAAGCAGATATAAAATGGAAGGTAATGTTACCGACAGCAGGCTTAACAGCCATCAAATATTGCAATTCAAACTGGTATTGTTGAAAATGAATAGAACGTAGGTAATGCTTAAACATCACACTGGATAAATGTGTAAAACTGAAATAAAGGGCATGTGTTAACTACACCAGGAATAACTGGAACCAAATATAACCATTCAAACTGGTATTGATGTAGTCGAGTGGCACGGTTCCGACTTGCACATAATGAACAACACATTGTGAATGACTGAAATAAACAAGGCATAAATGACCTGTATAACAACCAAATATAGCCATTGAAAACTGGACAGAGTCTCACTGCAACCAACCTAACAAGCAAATACAGATAAACAGGGCATATGTTTGAAAACTGGACAAATGCTCACTGCAACCAACCTAACAAGCAGATAAAGATAAACAAGGCATCTACTTGATAACTGGACAAATGCTACAAAAACAACCTAACAACCAAATACAGATAAACAACGCATCTGCTTGATAACTGGACAAATACTAAAAAACAACCTAACAACCAAATACAGATAAACAAGGCATCTGCTTGACAACTGGACAAATGCTCACTGCAACCAAACTAAGAACCAAATACATATAAACAAGGAATCTGCTCGATAACTGAAAAAATGCTCACTCCAACCAACCTAACAACCAAATACAGATAAACAAGGCATCTACTCACTATAAACAACCAAATATAGCCATTCGTGAAACTCAAGTGGACAATTCATACTTAAACATCACATAGCCCTATTGAACAATACATTTTTGCATAACTAAAATAATTAAACACGACATAGTTAAAGCTGATATAATGTTGCCTCACATTTCATGGACGGGATCCTTCCAGTTGGAAGAGCACACACCCATGGTGCGCTCTCTGATGTCACAGATGGGCTGTTTCACGTTGGAAGAACCTTCGTGGGTGCCCTCCTCATGGTCTTGGTCGTGGTCGTGGTCGATGAGATCTGACTTGGAAATTGAGGATCCCGAGCCGCCGCCGTAGAACGTGTCCTTCAGAAATGACAAAATGGGCTCAATGGCGTATAAAGCTCGCAAATACTTGATCGCTTAGCGGAGGATATCAGCGGCAGTGCCGTCCAAGAGATCGACGGCGGTTGAACCAGAGGGGTTGGGGATGGACCACTTAACCTGTGACATGGCCCGCGTGAAGCCGTCGCTATGGACGAGCTTGATGCCGTAGCTAGCTTTCCCGAGATACAGTAATAAGCTAGCCCGCTGACATGAAGCCTTCGGCATGGCAACATAGTCAACGTCTTCACCGGCTTCTGCGGCGACGTGTTGCTCCGGGATCGACAGGTCGGGGCGAACGGCAGCCACCTTGCCAACGTCCACCGGAGAGGCCGTGATAAACCTCTTCTTGGCCGAACGCTCGTTAGGCTCCCCGGGATACATGGTCGAGCTTAGGCTGCGACATTCTGGAGCAGGCGATGTGGATCTGGCTAGGAGGGACACCGCAGGCCTCATCTAAAAACTCAGGGGAGTGGGGCGATGGTATGGGAATCGCTAGGTAACCTGAACTTTATTATCTAAGCTAGGAGGAACGGGCAAACCGGCAGGAGTTGGCGGCGGCACCGACGGCGGTCGCAAGCTAGGGTTTGAGGGGGGAGGGGACGGATGGGGGACTGTGGAGGGG
>LR738713.1:736133470-736269184 GCA_902687465.1 Secale cereale
GTGTTTGAGGATATGCCGCGGCTACTGAAAATTTTAGTAATGGTGGGTGGAGATGGTGGTGGACGAGGGAGGGCGACGGTTCAAATGCCTCGGCTACTGCAATTTTACTATAAGGTCGGTGCTGGAGGAGTGTGGACGACGGTTGAAGTAAGATGGCTACTAAAAATTGGGTAAAGAAATTGATGCGGGACGGGAGTGCTGGAGTGCCCAAGATCGCTCACGGTCCAATAACAATATGCGTGTATGATAATAAGGAAAAGTGGCGCGGAACCGCCGATTTTTGCAATGCTCAAGGCGGGTATTTTGTTTTTATATTTCTAGCTAGCTGGTCTATTGCACACGGTTTGTCCTAATTTCCAAATAAACTTACCCGCCTTTAGCTTGCACAGGTGGTTGTTTTAGAGCGCACTTGCATCGCAAACGGTTCAGCCACTACCTCCACCCTTTGCTCACGCTTGCGCGGTCGTGGTGATTTTACAGCCCACTTGCATCGCACATAGTTGAGCCAGTACCTCCACCTTTGCTCATGCTTGCGCAGGTGTGGCGATTCACGCTGGTCACCCTATGGGACCTACTCCCTCCTACCACACACATTTGTGCTTTTAGAAACTTTGTGGAATATTTTACATGGCCGGTGTGTCGCCGCTAGACTTCAATGAGCATTGACACTGGTAGCGGGAAAACGATGGGAGAAGAGGCGGCAAACCGATGAGACGAGTCGCGAGAAACGGTAGCCTATTTTGAAAACCTAGTAGGGAAGGAAGCTCTGCAGGTGCTGTCGAAAGGGCTCAGGGTTGCCGTTCGATCTGGGAGCATCCAACGGTGCACACATACGATCCATGGGGTTTGGGTTCTGGCCAATGAGATCGCACGACTCAGATCGCGCGCGCAGCAGGTGGGGAGGAAGAATATCATATGGAAACCAACATTCGGTGGAGACCGATGAAAACTACGAGAAAAAGGTTGTTTTGAAGTTAAAAAAAATGAAAAAATGCGGGATGTTAAGAGGATGATGTTTTATTGCCACACAAAGTTTCAAGTTGAAACACATTACGAGATGTGACCTATGAAAAAGACAAAATCAGCGTTGAATAGTGTCGAATAGTAATGTAACTATTCAGGGCTGAATTTGTCTTTTTCAAAGCTCAAATCTCGTAATGTATTTCAACTTCAAATTTTGTGTTGCAATAAAACATCACATTCTTAACATCCCACATTTTTTCATATTTTTATCAAACTTTAAAATATGGTTTCCACGAAATTTTCATTGAATATCGGCTTTCGTGAGTGAACCGTATGCTATTTGAAAACATTTCGTGAGAAGAATCTCGGTTTTTAAATCCCCGTAAATCCAAAACTAAGTCGAAAATCGTGAAACCTGGCATGGTGTCACGACATGGCACTTATATGTCGAGGAATTTTTTTCATCCATTATGGCGCAAGTTTTATTACAAGCCTCTTACAAACCGGAGCTTCTCTAAAAGAAGCCTCGTGGTTCTGATAGGGAAACGTGTCCCCTTTGTGGGCGAAACGTAATCACCGCCTCTTTTCACCTTGTATTTTATTCTATGGGCAACATGGAACGACAGGATATCCGTACTGAAATTAAACTTATTCAGGTTCGTTTGGCCTTTTTATACACTAATTGAGTTTCCTAGCCATTTAATGTCTATAATTCAAATCTGAACTACAAATACATGCTCCAGTTCACCAAAATGGCTAGAAAAATTATACATGTGTCCTTGGGTGCATGTTTAGGTCCCATGCCAGGAATGGGAACGAATTACAACTGTACCCGCGTCCTGGCTCATCCTCAAACATTTCGAATCTCGGTTTTGAAATCCCCATAAATCCAAAACTCATCAGAAAGTCATCAAAAGTGGCATGGTGTCACGTCATGGCACATATATGTCGTAGTAAAAACATTGTCCAATTTGGGCCAAGCTTTAATACAAACCTCTTACAAAAACAGGAGCTTCTCTCAAAGAAGCCTCATGGTTCCGACAGGGAAACGTGTCCCCCTTGTGGGCGAAACACAATCACTGTCTCTTTTCGCCTTGTATTTTCTTCTACGGACATCATGGAACGACAGGATATCTGTGCTGAAATTTAAACTTATTCAGGGTTGTTTGGCCTTTTTATACAATAATTGAGTTTCCTAGGCATTTAATGTCCATAATTCAAATCTGAACTACAAATATATGCTCCAGTTCACAAAATGGCTAGGAAAATTATACATGTGTCCTTGGGTGCATGTTTAGGCCCCATGCCAGGAATGGGAACGAATTACAATCGTACTCGTGTCCTGGCTCGTCCTCAAACATTTCGAATCTCGGTTTTTAAGTCCCCATAAATCCAAAACACACCAGAAAGTCATCAAAGGCGGCATGGTGTCACGTCATGGCACATATATCTCGTGGTACACTACTGCAGGTTGCTGGTAACGCGACACTACGATCAGAGACCCTTTGATGAAACTATGTGCGATGCATTAATCACAAACGGGGATGTAAAAAACCGTCAAAAAAGGTGCAAAACATTTGTGATGGAGGATGCATCAAACACGATTTAGATTTTAGTTGCCTGTGTGCTGCAGGGCACATGGTTAACCCGTTCGAACTGTTTGCGATGAGGCAGAACAACAGAAACGGGCATCCATATCAATGTGTGTGCGATATATGGCATACAGTTCGCTCCGACGAACCGTTTGCTATTAGGGAGTGCAACATAAACGGTTAGCCAGATCAGGGTGTGTGATATAGGGCATATGGTTCACTCGGACGAACTGTTTTCGATTAGCGAATGCAACAGAAACGGTTCAACTTAACAAGACGTGTGTGATACGTGGCAAATAGCCGACTTGGATGAACTGTTTGCGATGAGAATTTACAACACAGACGGATAATAAAGTTAATTCGTGTGCGATTCTGTGTGTACAAAAAACTTTGAAAAATGCAAACTAGTTGCTTGCGGTGGCTAGGAGTATCGCACACAATGCGTCTGCGACTACTCGTGTGCGATGATTAGTAAGTTACACATGCATTTACTTATGTTAACACGTGTGTGATAAATAACACGTGGCACCGGATATGGTATTCAGGTTGTGTGTGTACTCCACTTAGTCTCCCCGCGCTCCAGCGAATGCTTTCCATGCTCCACATGGCTGAATTGTAAAATCCACGCCTATTATCTCACCGGTTTCCCACCACCAGCTAATGGCTTGCTGCATATAACCCAGGCGGCAACGCACCGCCGCGACACTCTGTGAAGATCTAGTCCTCACCCATCTACCATTAGTTATTCCAAGCACGTCGGGCAACGACCAAAGCTTCGACGTCGACGCCTACCTGCGTTACATCTTCGACGAGGAGAACGAGCCGGAGCAGGTCGGGGAGCAAGAGCTTCATCGGCCGGTGCAGGAACCATGGCCCATCGGCAGCGATCGGCGTCACAGTCCTTGGGAGCACAATCAACATATTGCAGAGGAGGTGTGATGAGCACTTTGCCATCCACCGTGCAAAAGATCCAGAGCTGCTCGACGGCATGATTGATGACCCACCCGAAGAACCGCCATAACCAGTGCTCATCGAGAGCCCGATGCCCCACAAGGAATGGGCAGAGGACCTCTGCAATTCAGTCAAGACAAAGGCATCATGCGGCTTCATCATTGCCCGCGGCGGCCGTGTCAACCTCGATCCCGATGATGTGGTGGCCAGGCTCGAGCGCATCCTTGGCGGAGTTGACGTCCCCGACGAAGTAGAACATCGCCAACGTGATACCTTGAGGATGCATGTGATCGACGGAATTTGCTACCAGGCCAAAGACATGGAAATGGAGTGGTTCCGCGGAGTTGTCATGCGCGCGATTGCACGTTGTCAAGCTCTTCTGGAAGAGGCCCAACAGCCCCAAGAGCCTCCCAGCGCCAGTAGCTCCGTAGGCGGAGGTGGGTCAGGACGGGCGGAATAATATTTTCAATCTCATAAGCCGGACGCTCTGCCCGCACGTTCTCAGCATCATATCCCGGATGATATCTAGACAGATCAGCCTCATCAGCAAGTTTGCTAGCCAGAGGCCGCATATCCTTGGTTAATGCACGTAAGTTGTCGTGGAATTAGCACGGCAGATGTCCGGTTTAACGGACTTAGTTGAGGAACCATCGCACAGGTTAGCTTGAAGGGGTTAAAAGCACACAAAGGACACAGAGGGTTTATACTAGTTCGGCCCCTTCGATGAAGGTAAAAGCCTACGTCTAGTTTGGTTTGGTATTGCTTGTGCGTTGATGAACAGGGAGCAGATTGCTTGCCTGTCTCTCGACGGATTGTTGCTTGTCCTTGAACCGTCGCTGGGTCGTCCCTTTATATAGAGGCGACGCCCGGTCCAGTTTACAGAGTCCCGAGGCCGGCTCATATTTGTGTCCGCCTCGGTCTCTGCTCTTTCTTCCTTGTCTCTCAAGTTTACATGATAGGACGGTTTACAAACCGTAAACTTTACACATGGGCCCTAAACCTTCATGGGCCATAATTTCTACTGAGCTTACAACTATTCAACTGTATTATCATAATCCGGTTTACCCTAGCCGGTTTACACCTGCTAGTAATATCCCTGACATTAGGCCCCAGAATGATTTGAACTTGTTCGTGTCAGTCTTCTAAATCTTGCATAACCTTCTTTCTTGTATCTTCTCGGTTTTTGTAAACCGGCAATGACGTCATCCCTGGAAATCATTTGATTCGATCATGACATCACTTCCGCATTTATCACGCACAGCTGTTTATTACCTTTGTTTAAAGGCCATCCCGAAAATCGAGGCGACAGGAGAATCTTTATCCAATCTCTGTCCTCCTCAAATCCCGCGCTTGCCGTTTCGTCTCTCATCCTCTATAAATACCGCCGCATCTCTGCCTTTCTTCCTTCCGCTCATCTTCTTCATCCGTCGCCCGAAGTTTCCCCGTTGTCCTCGAGCTCGTCGCCATCGTCGACTAGGCCGCTGCATCAACCTGAACCGCATTCAAATTACTCCGCCGCCGTCTCTTCCATTCTCAGGTATTCCTTTTTCCCTCATTGGAGATCTGCAACTTAGGGTTTCTCCATTGATTCCGCCATGAGACCTCGAAGCTCTATCTGTTCATCCTTTAAGCTGTTTCTGCGGTAGATTCAACCTTAGATTACCTTCGAAACTTGCTCCTGCTCCGTTGCTTTATGCTTAGACTTGGTATTTTTAGATTCAATCCTTAGATTCATCTGCTCTGTATAAACCCTCGCAGTTCTTCTGTAATAAACCTGCATAAATTTCCTCTTTTTCTTACCGCTCAGATCTGTTTTACCTTATCCTCTTGTAGAAACTTGTTTCTTCATATTGATAGATCTGTAAGATACTCGCCGGATTAATCAATCATACATTGCTTCTGCAACGCATCAACCATGAACCCGACGGTTTAGCTTCTTTCCTTTTTGTTGTCATAAGCCGGTAGCAGCTCGTTTCCCGCTTGCTTCCGGGTTGTCAATGCCATTAGTCCCTTGTCTAAACCGTCGATGTAGTTTTGATAATATGATCCGGTTTATGCTTCGGTATTTGAATAATCCGGATTTTATACTTCACTTTTTTCAGCACTTTCCCTTTGCCAATATGTCTGCCAAGCAATTCGTTTCTTGCAACTGGGTCCCTTCCATCATTACGGAAGAGGACTTAGCTAATGCTGCTGCAATTGGCACTCTGGGCCCTCAAGCAGTTCTGAAATGGCGGGCCCCTGGAAATGAATGCCCCCCTACTCCCAAGGAAGGGGAAGTTATTGTTTTCTTTGATCATATAGCCCGGGGCTTTAGTCCTCCCGGTTCAAAGTTCTTCCGGGACGTGCTTGCCGCTTTTCAGCTTCATCCTCAGGATATAGGTCCAAATTCCGTATCAAACATTTGCAATTTCCAAGTTTTCTCCGAGGTGTACCTTCAAGAGGAGCCATCAGTCGACTTGTTCCGGGATTTCTTCCACTTAAACCGGCGAACTGAGTTTACTGCCGGACCTCATCAAGAACTGGGCGGGGTTAGTATTCAAAAGAGAAGAGATGCGGTCTTTCCTCACGCTGCTCTCCATACACACCCTAAGGACTGGAACCAATCTTGGTTCTATTGCCAAGACACTTCGCCTGAAGGGGAGAACCCACTACCGGGTTATCGCGAACATCGTCTTCCTGAAGATCATCCACTGCCGCAGTGTCTGAGCTCCTCAAAACGGCCCCAGTTTGCCCCTCAGCTTGCCAAACTCAAAGCCTTTATGGCCAACGGATTGATTGGGGTTGACTTCGTACGTTGTTGGCTCGCTTGGAGTATCCTTCCTCTGAGCCGGCGCTCCAATTTGATGTGTCAATATACCGGTAAACCGGATGATCCTCAGCGCTTTACCAACATAGTGGTTCCTGAGAAGGAAGTTATTGAATCTGCTAAGAAGATGCTCAATATTTCTTTGGAGGAATGTAGCCAAACCGGATTGGCTCCATACTATAAGAAGAACAAATTGCCGGCGGTAAGCTTTAATCCCTTCTATTTACTTCTAATCAGTCCATTTAAATTATCTTCCATTCATCTTTTCATCTTCTACACAGGCCAACGATCCTTTTTGGAAAAGGAAACCTCAGGATAAGTCAGGCAAACAGCCACGCCGGAAAACTTTCGCTGTCAAGAAGAAAAAGGCGGCTGCTGGCTCCGGTTCACATGTTGAAGAAGATGATCCGGATTCTGAGGTATGAGTTGATCCTGATATGCTTTGTTCTCTTTTATCCCGATTTATGTTAACAATATCTTTTCACAGGATTTGGCTGAAGCTGATAAAGCGGCCGAAACTGAGGCAATCACTCTTTCTTCAGATTCTGAACCGTCGGTGCCCAAGATTTGTAAGGCATCTTGGAAGTTTCCTTTTTCTCATCCTTACGCTCAACTGGACCCCAATTTTCTTTTGAAGAAGCAGCAACACGAAGCCCGCCGGACTACACGCCATAGTGGCCATGTAGTCGAGTCTTCCGGAATATCTCTCACTCCGGCCCGGAGGCGCCGCTCTGAGGTTTTACTTTCTCCAACTCTTCTTCATCCTAAGGCCGGACTTATACGCAAACCACTTAAACCGTCTGATCCTAATTATCAGGAGACACCTTTATCATCTTCCGGCGAATCAACCGCCACACAGGTCCCAACTCTGAAGACTGTCCCTGGGTAAGTCCTTTATCCCATCCGGTTTACTTTTGTATTTGCTTTTGTAACTCTGATTTCTTTTCTAATTCCTTTCAGCAAGCCTAAGCCTAGCAAAAAGGCAAAGGGCAGTAAAACGGCTGCTGAAACTGCTACTGCTGATCTGGTGGCTGATCCGGACGAGGTCATCCCTCCGGAAAATGAACCTACAATTCAGCTTGACGATCCTGCTCCCATGGATCATGATTACACTGCTGCTCCTGAAGGTACAAATACTGAAGATGTCCTTGAACCGGCAAATCCTGTCCGGGCTAGCCCTCCTCGGAATAGCCCGTCTCCTGCTAGTCCGGTTCATACTGCTGCCCCTTCACAGCCAAATACTGCTTCTCCGGACGTTCAAATAACCGGGACATGTTTTACCGCTCCTGCTGAGCCTATCGTCTTAGCTAAGCATACTGCTAAAACGGAGAAACTCCAACAGGGGAAGGGAAAGTGGAACATAGACTTGTCCAATTATGCCGAGCTGAGTGCCCAAGAGCTTTATTCCGGATATTTGAACCGGCTTCATACCAGTCGGGACTATGAAGCGGGCTTGGTCAATATGATGAAAGACAAATACGAGGTATCTTACTTGTTTTTTGCATTTGCCTTCTTTGTATTCCTGTCTATAGCATGGTAGCCCCCAAGTTCCGGTTTAGCTTTGTTGGAAGGTGAACCGGAACTTCCACATGTGAGCAAATAAACTTACATTAGCCCCCAAGTGCCAGGGGCATAACTCGTTTTATGTGCCTGGGATTTGTCTTAATCGTTCTTTCGATGCTTCAACTGCCCATTAGCCCCCAAGTGTCAAGTAGATAACTTGCTTTATGTTCTTGAGACTTTGTCTTTAATTGTCACCCTTTGATACTTCAACTGCCCATTAGCCCCAAAGTGTCAAGTGGATAACTTGCTTGTGTGCTTGAGACTTGTCTGAATTATTTCACTTGATTTTCTTGCAGGCTGACTTGACCCGGAGGGCTGAAGAAATAACTGAACTCCGGAACAGACTTGCTGAGACTGAAACTTCTGCTGCCAAGGCCAAAAAAGACCTTGCGTTGAGCTTAACCACTGCTGAGCAATTGAAGAAGTATTTTGAAGCGGAACGTACTACTTGGGAAGTGCAGAGGAATGCTCTGGAAAAAAGAGCAAAGGATGCTGAAGAGGCCCTCAACCCGGTGACTCAAGAGTTGACCGGTTTAAAGCAGCAGATAGAGCTTATGACCTCTGCCGTCTTTGGTAAATACTTAACTTGCACGTGCTTTCATCTCTGCAATCTTTATTTCGCTCCGGTTTAATTGTGATAATCATATGCAGGGCGCCGCGTCACCCATCTTGGGGATGATCTACGGAAGAAACTCAAGGCCTCTTATACTCTTGTTGAGCAGCTGTATTCCGGCGCTCAAAGGATTATAAGTGCGATGTCTTTTAATAAACCGGCCCCCACCACTATCCAAGGCACTTTGGAGAAGCTTTCTATCTTGCCTGTACGCTTGGAAGAGGAGAAGAAATCTGCTGCCCGGGCCGGTTCTCTTGTAGCGCTAACCAGAGCCAAGGCATGGGTTCCAGACTTTGATCCGGAAGAAGCCATGAACGGGTATCCCAGCACCAAGGAAGACGGATCGGCCTTCTCTGGAAAAGATCTTCATGCTTTGACTAAGGAGATGCGTCCGCTTGCCAGCAAGCTTGCTAATGAATCGGATCTGTCCAGGTATCATCCGGCATACGACTTAAAGAATGAGCGGGTGGATCGGCCGGTTTATGATACCGAAAATCTAATCCCACCAGTACGCCCCCATACTTTCGCCCCAGATGTTGATCCGTCAGATCTCATTACTGAAGAGATGTACTTCCGTGCCTTATCCAAGATCGATTGGCGCGCCCCTGATTTTCAGCCGCTTCAAGAGGATGAAGAAGCTTCGGAACAAGTTGATCCTCAGCCTTCGTAGCAGGAAGAAGCATAAGCCACTCAGTTTATCTTTTAGCTGCTGTATTACTTTGTCGAGAAATACTTTAATCCATTTAGGCTTGCTATGCCTTGTAATAGGATAGCTTGAAATATTGTCCGTCTTGATCCGGAGGTCAGATGTTTGATTGGGCCTTTTACAAATCTTAATTGCTTGTCTGCTATGGTTGATCTTTATATTATCTGTATCTGCATAGATAACACTTAAAAGATGTCCTTGCGGTTTACCGCCGGACCGATTAAAGCGCTCTCATAAATATATCAAACAAGTGTCTGTTTTATACCAGAAATAACTTCATACCTGTGATTAAGTCTGCTTGATATTCTTAATCCGGCAAACATTGTTGTTTCTGAGGAAACTCTTGGCTCCGTTGGGGTGTACCCAATTATTCCGGGTTTATAAGAACTACCGGTTTAAATGATGCTGGAGCTATGTGTCCAGACTTTTGAAGATATGTGGTCAACTTTGAAGTTGGCCCACTCCAGATCAAAAAACCATGAAAACACAAGAAAAAATCACAAACACCAAAAGCACAGGTTTGCAAATAAGACCATGTAGTCGAGGCTTTTTGCGAGCTGCCATGCTCCCTACGTGCCAATCATAGGGTGCGACCCAAAAAACTATAACTAACAGTACTCCTAGGGACAAGAACTTTGCCATCAAAGGATGTACTCTTTTGCCATCAAAGGACGTGCTCCAAGGGACATGAATATTACATCTGCCATCAAATGATGGATTCCTAGGGACAAGAATTTTTCTTTTGCCATCAAAGGGTATGTATCTTCCAAGGAACAGGAATATTACATCTGCCATCAAAGGAAGTACCCTAGGGACAAGAACAAATTTTCTTTTGCCATCAAAGGGAATGATCAACCAAGGGACATGAATATTACATCTGCCATCAAAGGAAGGTTCCCTAGGGACAAGAACAGGGTTTTTTCTTTTGCCATCAAAGGGAATGATCAACCAAGGGACAGGAATATTACATCTGCCATCAAAGGAAGGTTCCCTAAGGACAAGAACTTTTCTTTTGCCATCAAAGGGATTTGGCCCACCAAGGGACAGGAATGTTACATCTGCCATCAAAGGTGGATCCCTAAGGACAAGAACTTTTCTTTTGCCATCAAAGGGATTTGGCCCACCAAGGGACAAGAATGTTACATCTGCCATCAAAGGTGGATCCCTAAGGACAAGAACATTATGTAGACCGGACTAGAGAAGACTTTATCGAGGATTCATATGTGATCCGTAGCTCGCTAGCTTGGTCCCTTCTGCATAAAATAATTTTCTCAAAATATCTGAAATAATTTCACAGGACGTATACGTAGAAGAAAAAGGCTGAGCCCCCGGTTTAACGAGGGTGCCGGTTTATTCATTAATCATGATATATACATAGGATACAGCAGAGCTCATGGCTCAGGTGTAGTAGGGCCGTAGGAGAGCGATGTTCCACGGCCTCTTTGTCTCTTCTTCTGATGTCCGTGAGTCCTTGTGCTCTCTAACGTCCACCAGGTAATATGAACCGTTGTTTAGATTCTTGCTGACCACAAAGGGCCCTTCCCAAGGTGGGGATAGCTTGTGCATATCTGTTTGGTCTTGGATGAGCCGAAGTACCAAATCTCCCTCCTGGAACGTCCTGGTTTTGACCCAACGGCTGTGATATCTGCGTAAGTCCTGCTGATAAATCGCGGATCGTGCTGCTGCTATGTCACGCTCTTCATCTAGCCGGTCCAAACAGTCCTATCTTGCCTGCTCATTGGCCGCTTCAACATAAGCCGTCACCCGTGGTGAATCATGGCGGATATCGCTTGGAAGAACCGCTTCAGCACCGTACACCATGAAGAAAGGTGTATAACCTGTGGACCGGTTCCGTGTAGTATTGATGCTCCAGAGGACAGAGGGTAACTCCTCAACCCAGCACCCTGGTGTTCTTTGCAAAGGAGTAATAAGCCGGGGCTTGATACCTCGCAAAATCTCTTGATTGGCCCTTTCAGCTTGACCATTGGATTGAGGGTGAGCTACAGAAGATACATCTAGGCGAATATGCTCTCGTTGATAAATTCTTCCATTTATCCTTTAGATAAATTGGTGCCATTTTCTGTGATGATGCTGTGTGGAAAGCCAAACCGGAAAATTACCTTTTTGATGAATTTAACCGCTGTTGCCGCATCACACTTGCTCACAGGCTCTGCCTCAATCCACTTTATAAACTTATCCACAGCAACCAGCAGATGAGTTTTTTGATCTTGGGATCGTTTAAAAGGCCCAACCATATCAAGCCCCCAAGTCGCAAACGGCCAAGTAATTGGTATCATCCGCAGCTCCTGTGCCGGAACAAGAGCACCTCGTAAAAATTTCTGGCACGCATCACACTTCCGGACTAGATCCTCCGCATCAGCATGGGCCGTCAGCCAATAAAACCCATGTCGAAAAGCTTTAGCCACCAAGGATTTTGAACCGGCATGATGACCGCAATCCCCTTCATGAATCTCTCGAAGGATATCACAACCTTCCTCGGATGATACACACCGCTGAAATGCTCCAGAAACACTGCGGTGGTGAAGTTCTCCGTTTACAATTGTCATGGATTTGGATCGCCGGATTATCTGTCTTGCTTCAATCTCATCATCTGGCAACTCTCCACGGCTTAGATATACCAAGTAAGGGAGTGTCCAATCCGGAATAACATGAAGTGCCGCAACTAGCTGTGCTTCCAAATCAGGAACGGCCAGGTCTTCCTCCGACGGTACCTGAACTGATGGACTGTGTAGCTCATCCAAAAAAGTATTCGGTGGCACCGGTTTACGCTGAGAACCCAGCCGGCTTAGAGCATCGGCCGCTTCATTTCTTCGCCGGTCTATGTGATCCACTGATACCCTTTGAAATATCCTGCAACTGCTTCAACTTCTCGTCTGTAAGCTGCCATAAGAGGGTCTTTGGAATCCCACTTGCCGGATACTTGTTGTGCCACTAAATCTGAATCGCCAAAACACTTGACCCGGCTCAAGCTCATCTCCTTAGCCATCCGCAGGCCATGAAGCAATGCCTCATATTCTGCTGCATTGTTAGTACAAGGAAACATTAGGCGGAGGACATAACAAAACTTGTCCCCTCGCGGGGAAGTTAACACAACTCCAGCCCCTGAGCCCTCTAACTGTCTTGAACCGTCAAAGTGAATAGTCCAATATGTATGATCCGGCTTCTCCTCTGGTGCTTGCAATTCTGTCCAATCATTAATGAAATCTACCAATGCTTGGGACTTAATTGCGGTGCGTGGCACATATTTCAATCCGTGTGGGCTAAGCTCAATAGCCCACTTCGCCACCCTGCCAGTGGCTTCCCTGTTCTGGATTATATCCCCAAACGGAGCTGAACTGACAACAGTTATTGGGTGGCCTTGGAAATAATGCTTCAACTTTCGGTTTGCCATGAACACGCCGTATACCAGCTTCTGCCAATGCGAGTACCTTTGTTTGGATTCAATGAGAACCTCACTGACATAATAAACCGGACATTGAACCGGATACTCCTTCCCTGCTTCCTTGCGGTCAACCACGATTGCCGCGCTGACTGCCCGTGCATTGGTAGCCACGTATAACAGCAACGGCTCCTTATCAACGGGTGCAGCAAGGACCGGTGGCTCCGCCAGTTGCCGCTTCAAATCCTCAAACGCAGCGTTTGCCTCATCACTCCATATAAACCGGTCTGTCTTTTTCAGCATCTGATAAAGCGGAATTGCCTTCTCTCCCAGACGACTGATGAACCGGCTCAACGCTGTAATCCGGCCAGCGATACGCTGAACATCATTAATGCAAGCCGGTTTAGTCAAAGACGTGATTGCCTTGATCTTCTCCGGATTGGCTTCTATTCCTCTGTTTGACACCAAGAATCCAAGAAGCTTGCCCGCCGGAACACCGAAAGCACACTTCTCCGGATTAAGCATCATTTTATAGGCCTGAAGGATGTCAAAGGTCTCCTTGAGGTCCTCTATCAGTGTCTCCTCCTTCCTTGATTTCACCACGATATCATCCACATAGGCATGAACATTTCTCCCTATCTGCCCCTTAAGACAATTCTGTACACAATGTTGGTAGGTGGCTTGGGCACTCTTGAGCCCAAAAGGCATAGACACATAGCAAAAAGCACCAAAAGGAGTTATGAAGGCTGTCTTCTCTTGATCTTTAACTGCCATCTTGATCTGATGATATCCTGAATAAGCATCCAAAAAACTTAGCCGCTCACACCTGCCGTAGCATCAATGATCTGATCAATACGGGGGAGAGCAAAAGGATCGGTTGGACAAGCTTTGTTTAGGTCTGTGTAATCCACACACATTCTCCACTTTCCATTTTTCTTTAACACCAGCACCGGATTAGCCAACCACTCCGGGTGGAACACTTCAACTATGAACCCTGCAGCCAACAGCCTGGCCACTTATTCACCTATAGCCTTGCGCCTTTCTTCGTTGAAGCGGCGCAGATATTGCTTGACCGGTTTAAACTTCGGATCAATGTTAAGACTGTGCTCAGCGAGTTCCCTCGGTATACCTGGCATGTCAGAAGGTTTCCATGCAAAGATATCCTGATTCTCACGGATGAACTCGATGAGCGCGCTTTCCTATTTAGGATCAAGGTTAGCGCTGATAGTGAACTGCTTGGATGAATCACCTAGCACAAAGTCAACTTGCTTGGTTTCCTTTGCAGATTTGAACTTCAATGCCGGATCATGCTCTGTAGTTGGCTTCTTCAACGGGGACATATCTGCCGGATCAACATTGTCTTTGTAAAACTTCAACTCCTCCGTAGCACATACTGCCTCCGCATAAGGCAGCGTCTCCTTCTTCGCACTCTAATGCAATTTTGCAACTTCCATGAACCGTGATGGTTCCTTCGTGACCCGGCATCTTGAGCTGCAGATAAACATAGCACGGCCTAGCCATAAACTTGGCGTAAACCGGCCGTCCAAACAGGGCATGATATGGGCTCCGGATCTTTACCACCTCAAAGGTTATCGTCTCTGACCTGGAATCCTATTCATCTCCAAAGGTAACTTCTAGGTCAATTTTCCCAACTGGGTAAGCTGATTTACCTGGCACTACTCCATGAAACACCGTGTTTGACTGTCTTAGCTTCTTATCCGTCAGCCCCATGCGACGGAAGGTCTCATAATACAAGATATTGATGCTGCTGCCGCCGTCCATGAGAACCTTGGTGAATTTGTAGCCACCCACCTGTGGTGCTACCACTAAGGCCAATTGGCCCGGATTATCAACTCGCGGCGGGTGATCCTCTCTGCTCCACACAATAGATTGCTCCGACCAGCACAGGAATCGTGGTGTTGCCGGTTCAACCGCGTGGACCGCCCGCTTTTAGACTTTTTGATCCCGTTTGCACAAACTCGTAGTAAACACATGATACTGTCCACTACTCAGCTCCTTCGGATTACTCCGATATCCGGATTGCTGCTGCTGTTGACGCTGCTGATTGCCTTGATTGTTGTTATTACCCTGGCCTTGCTGTTGGTTGTTTTGGCTATTGTAACTGCCCTGACCATACTGATGGTTATTGTAACCGCCCTGACCATACTGATGATTGCCTTGGTTATTGTAGCCATTGTTGTTGCCATGATATCCTGATCTGGAGCCATTACCCTGATGACCCGGACCATGAAACCCGGGGCCTGAACCGCCGCCTAGTGGCCCGTTCTTAGATCTGGCCCGAGTCATGGCCTCCATCATGACCCGGCATTCTCCCCAGGTATGTTTAGCTAGATGTTCCTTTGTTCCATGTTTCGGGCAAGGCTCGTTCAATTGTCGCTCCCAATTAATGAACCCCCCGCCGTTTTGTGAAGGCGGTTTACCCTTGTTGCGCTGAAAGCTCCCTTGAACTTGGGTATTGGCCATGAAATCAGAGCCACCCTCTGCCTTTCGCTTACCTAAGAAGCTTGTTCCGACCGGATTAGCCTGCGCTGGTTTACCAGGTTTATTTGCTTTTCCGGATTTATCTCCATCAGCTTCCGGGTACTTAGTGTTGTCGGAGTCCCCATACTTTACCAAAGCGCTCATGAGAGTTCCCATGTCATTACAATCCCGTTTGAGCCGTCCCAGCTTCAACTTCAGAGACTCAAACCGGCAATTGTTTTCCAGTGTTACTATCGCCGTACTGGGGCTGATACCGTTCGAAGAGTGCAAGATTTCTGACACTCGCCGCACCCATGCACTCGTAGGCTCCTGCTCTCCTTGTATACATGCCGCTAGGTCCACCACTTACATTGGCTGTTTGCACGTGTCTTTGAAATTTCTAATGAACTGTCGGCGCAACTCACCCCATGATCCGATGGAGTTAGGTGGTAAGCCTTTAAACCAGGTCCGGGCTGTACCCTCAAGCATCATGGTGAAATATTTTGCACAAGCCGCTTCATCCACGTCCAGCATTGCCATAGCCATCTCATAGCTCTCAATCCAAGCCTCTGGAGCCAAATCTGCTGTGTAGTTAGGCACCTTACGTGGACCCTTGAAATCTTTAGGTAACCTTACGCTTCGTAAAGCGAGGATAAGACACTGCACTCCAAAGGAACTCGTCGTGACTCCCGCCTCCGCTGTGGTTGCGTGACCCGGCGTCGTTTGGCGGATCTCCTCGCGGGCCATAGGTCCGTCCCGGTTTACCGCCTCCCGGGCTTGCGCCTCTGCGCCCGCCGGATTATCCTGTCTATGACGATGCCGCCTCCGTTCACTGCTGGACACCTCCGGTTCATCCCAATGCCGAGTATAACTTCGGCTCTGGCGGGTTGTTGAATGAAGTCTCTCCCTGCTGTAGGAGTAAGCCTGCTGCTGTGTCAACGCCGTGTTGAGCAGATCCTTGACCCTGCGTGCTTCCATTGCCACGGGAGATGTCCACTCAATGGGTAAAGCGGCCAGGCGTGAAGCGGCGGCGACAATGTTATGCAGGGGGTTTGAGTAATGACCTGGAGGGGTGGGGATGTGAGGCGTGGATATAATCCGTCGATCTTGCTCCACAGTAGGCCGTCGAACCGGTTCACCTGTCACCGGGGCTCCCCTCCGGTTTGCCTCTGGATTATTGCTGGCTCCCGCTCCTAGCGTTCCAAAGAGATTCATCGCCTCATAAACCGGCGGTAGACGAGACTGATACCTCCTATTCTTTACTCCCTGCACAGAGGCCTGATCCATCCTGAGCTGGAAGGCCTGAGAATCTAGCTCTGCCTGCCTTGTTGCTATCATAGCTTTCTCTGCGTTCAGATCCTCCCTTGCTTGTTCAATCCGGCCTCTCAGCTGAAGGAGTTCCACATCGTGTTGTGCTTTGTCTGCTGGAGCCACCACTGCTACTGCTCGGGTTGTCAACTCCTCCACTAAGGCGGATAAAGCGTCAGTGGGCGAGGGGGCATGGCCGCTCCCCCCCACACCAGCTTCTGCTATGTTCGCCCCGTTCACCGTGTGCTGCAGAGTAGGTTGTGATCCGGCCATAAAGACAGCCACCCGGTTTGGCAAATCAAAGGGGTCCGTAATACTATCCCCATCAGACACACCCTCGGATCGGCCGTCCCGCAACAGATACAAAGATTCAGTCTCTCCGGATGAGGATTCATCGTCGGAATAGATAATCGTCTCGCCACCAAAATCTGATCCGTCCTCGGCTTGGACTCCATGTATTGC
This sequence comes from Secale cereale, assembly GCA_902687465.1. Lineage (NCBI taxonomy): Eukaryota > Viridiplantae > Streptophyta > Magnoliopsida > Poales > Poaceae > Secale > Secale cereale. The sequence continues at coordinate 736,150,319 of LR738713.1, forward strand.
TCCAACGAAAACGCGCTTCATGGCAGGCTGAATCCGGGCCGATCTCGCACGCTGAGCCGGCTCGATGATGTCGGAGAAGATGTCCGGCTCAGGTCCCGGTTCGCCAATCTTGACGATGAAGACATGGATGCCGCCGAAGGGAACCCGGTACCCGTATTCGATTGAATCGGCCTCCGGGCCCCAGCCTGCGTCGTCAATGTAGATCCAGCCGCGGCGACTCTTGGTCATCCGGCCGACCGCGTAGCCCTTGAGTCCTTCGAAGCTGCCCTTCAAGAACTCGAAACCATCGTGCGAAATCCCCACAGTGGGCGCCAACTGTCGTGGAATTAGCACGGCAGATGTCCGGTTTAACGGACTTAGTTGAGGAACCATCGCACGGGTTAGCTTGAAGGGGTTAAAAGCACACAAAGGACACAGAGGGTTTATACTAGTTTGGCCCCTTCGATGAAGGTAAAAGCCTACGTCTAGTTTGGTTTGGTATTGCTTGGGCATCGATGAACAGGGAGCAAATTGCTTGCTTGTCTCTCGACGGATTGTTGCTTGTCCTTGAACCGTCGCCGGGTCGTCCCTTTATATAGAGCCGACGCCCGGTCCGGTTTACAGAGTCCCGAGGCCGGCTCATATTTGTGTCCGCCTCGGTCTCTGCTCTTTCTTCCTTGTCTCTCAAGTTTACATGATAGGACGGTTTACAAACCGTAAACTTTACACATGGGCCCTAAACCTTCATGGGCCGTAATTTCTACTGAGCTTACAACTATTCAACTATATTATCATAATCCGGTTTACCCTAGCCGGTTTACACCTACTAGTAATATCCCTGACATAAGTCATCGCTGGAAAAGGTTGATCCATCTTCCTTCATACTTGGGTAGCCGTTCATCGCCTCCGCCGGATCAAAATCAGGAACCCAAGCCTTCGCTCGCGTCAAAGCCATCAGAGCACCTGCCCTTGCAGACGACTTCTTCACCTCTATGAGGCGGGCAGGCAGAATGGACAGTTTTTCCAAGGTACCTTTGATTGTAGTAGGAGCCGGTTTATTATGCTAGATAGCACTAATAGCCCTTGAGCACCGGAATATAACTGCTCCACCAGAGTATATGCAGTTTTCAATTTCTTTCGCACATCATCGCCAAGATGAGTGATACGCCTCCCTGCATTAAAATTATGAATTAAACCGGAACGGTACAGGATTGCAGGGTTCAGGGTTGTGTTAATAGTACTTACCAAAGATGGCGGTCGTCATGTCACTTATCTGCTGCTTCAATCCGGACAACTCATCAGTCACCGGATTAAGAGCAGCCTCTGCATCATTGGCTCTTTTCTCCAAGGCAGCCTTCTCAGCATCCCAGTCTGACCGCTCTTTTTCAAAGTCTTTCTTCAGCTTCTCTATACTTGCAAAAGCAAGTGTAAGCTCGTCCTTGACTCTGATAGCAGCAGTCTCTTGGAACTTCAAGTTATCCCGGAGCTCGGTCACTTCAGAGGTCTTCTGGTTCAAACCAGTCTGCCAAAATGAAAGTACATTATATATTCATGAAGCATCTTCAGTCAAGTCCCAAGCACATAACAAGTTACGCACTTGACACTTGGGGGCTAATGTGACATTGTTCAGAACAGAATGCAGGTAGAAGTCCCGGTTCATCCTAAAGGGGTAAACCGACCCTTGGGGGCTACACATGTGCAAAGCAAAACTATGTACTAGATCTACTAAAGTCCCGGTTCACCCAAAAGGCTAAGCCGGCACTTGGGGGCTACGATGGAGTAAGGATACATTCACAAGATGCAAGCAGAAATAAAAGACAAGACAGGCAGAGAGGTTACCTCATAGCGCTCCTTCATTAAATTTACCAATCCAGCTTCATGGTCACGGCTGGTGAATAGCCGGTTTAAATATCCGGAATGGAGTTCCTGGGCACTGAGCTGAGCGTAGCTGGACAAATCAGTACTCCACTTGCCCTTGTCCTTGTTGAGAATGTCTTCCTTGGCAGTATGTTTGGTCAAAGCAACAGGCTCCCCTGGAGTAGTAAAACTAGTCCCCGTGATTTCAACATCGCCAGGTGAAGCGACCGTTTGCTTAGGGGGACTAGCAGGAGCAGGGCTAGCCCGAGCAGGACTGGCCGGTTCAAGGTCATGGTCCATTGGAGCGCTCCCCTGATCAACAAAGACGTCATAATCCATGGGAGGAGGATCATCATGCAGAATCTCAGCATTGTCTTCGGAAGGTTCAGCAAGTTCAGGATTCTCTGCTGGTTCAGGAGTGGTATTATCGACTGCCGGTTTACTCAGTTTGGCCTTTTTACTAGGCTTGGGTTTACTGCGAAGGTTAAAGATAATGAAAGTCAGAAGAGTCAAAGACAAATATTAAACCGGAAAAAGTGAAAAATAGCTTACCCAGGAAAAGTCTTGAGGGGAGGAATCTGAGTGGCTATTGATTTGCTAGAAGATGAATGAGGAGTTTCCTGATAATTCGAATCAGACGGATTAAGGGGTTGTCGAATAAGACCTGCTTTGGGGTAAAGAGCATTTGGAGTAAGTAAAACCTCGGAACGACGCCTCCGAGCTGGAGTGTGCGGTAATCCGGTGGATTCAATAGCATGACCACTATGACGAGTGGTGCGGTGAGCCTCATGTTGCTACTTCTTCAAAAGAAAGTTTGGGTCCAAGTAAGCAAAAGGATGAGAAAACTGTACTTTTCGGGTTGCTCAACGAACTTTTGGTGTTGGCAGAGGTTCTGAATCGGAAGAAAGAGTGATTACCTCAACATTGTCCGCTTTACTGCCTTCAGCGTGTCCCTGGGAGCAGTCATTGTTAATAAAAATGCAGATAAAGAAAAGACAAGGAGGTAAAAAGAATTAGGTGGTACCTCGGAGGCCGGCTCATCTTCTTCCGCATTGGATCCCGATGCGGCAGTGTTCTTCTTCTTGTTTTTCTTGACAGCCTGGGTCTTTTGGTGAGTTGCTTTCGCCGGTTTATCCTGGGCCTTCCTTTTCCAGAAAGGGCATTGTCCTGTTGAAAGAAATAAAGACACTTCAAGACAAGTGTTGCAGACGGATTAAAACAAAGCAAGACAATAGGGAAGCGATTTTTACTGATGGTGGTTTGTTGGTCACACAGAAGGGTGCCAAGCCGGTTTGACTGCAAGCTTCTATAGGTAAGTTCAGCAGCTTCTTAACGGATTCATTTACCTCATTTTCTGATAGCACCGCCTCTGTGTGGAGCAAAGGGTCTTTGGGATTCCCAGTATACTCACACATTAAACCGGAAGGCTGGCTTAGCAGGAGAACACTCCAGGAAATCCAAGAGCAAACGAAGTCAACCCCTGTCAGACCATTGGCCACAAAGGCTGTGAGCTTTGAAAGCTGAGGGGCATACTGAGCTCGCTCTTGGGCACTTAGCTGCTGTGGAAAGGGGTCATACTCTGGAAGACAGTGGGAGCGATAACCCGGCAATGGATTTTCATCTTCCGGGGAAGTATCTACACAGTAGAACCAAGTCTGGTTCCAGTCCTTTGGGTGGCTATGCAGACTGGCGTGAGGAAAGCTAACATCTTTCCTTTTCTGAATAGACATCCCGCCGAGTTGTGACGCCCGAAGACCGACGTCCCTGAAGATTCCAGAAGATTCCAGATGTTCCGGGTTCTCCCGTGTCTTTCTTTTGTGCTTGTGTTATTTATTTTTGCATTACATCTTGTCATCATGCCATCATGTCATTTTTCTTTTGCATATCAACTTAAATAAATCGTGTGGACCATCGGTCCATTTAAATCGAGGGAAGAATGACTTCTCTTTATAACATATAAAACCGTCTCAATATTATTAGGGAGCTATATTTATAAATATTCCATTCCTTGGAATCACCTATAACACAATTGCACCATTCTTCAATTTTCTTTTATCCAATTCAACTTCATTTCTTCCTTTGAGGCCTTTTAGTAAAATTGTGTTGCAATTTTACTTCATCCACAAATGTTCCAAATCTTCCCATAAATCACATCTAATGTGTAGGGCCATCTCTTGAAATTCCAACCCATTTGAATTTCATCTAAATGGATTTCTAAATTCAAACAGTTTGACTTTTATTCAAACTTGTTGAATTTTCTTCTTCCAAAAGTCCCCAGACAATTTTATTTATATTCCTCACATTTTTTGTGAGTCCAGATGTTTAACTGCATGCCCTCTACTCTCCTAACCTTCTTCTCTCTTTTCTTTCTTCCTTGTTTTTTTTCCTGTGTTGGTTAATAGATCAGAAAGCCCAGCTGTCCCTCCTAGGGCATAGGGGCCTCAGTCTCCCCAGCAGGCCCAGTCCTCCATGGCCCATCTCCCTCCTAGGCCCATCTGGCCTCCAGGCCACTCCCTCGCCCGAACCCTAGGCTCCCGATCGCTCCTCCCAGTCCTCCCGCAGCGCCGCCAGTACCCCGCTCTCCCTCGTGACCGAACCCAGTCCCCATCTCGCGACCCCGTTCCCTCGATCTCCCATCGCTCCTCCTTCTCCCTCGAGCAGCATCCCCTCCCTTCGACCGAGCCCCGCAGCCCCGATTCCCTCTCTCCCCTCGAGCGCTCCCTCCGTTTCTCTCCTGCGCCTCCCCCCGTCCTACAGCCGCCAGGCGCGCCGCGCCCTCGACCGCCGCCCGCGCTAGCGCCCCGCGAGCCGGCCGCCCCAAGCTGGCGCCCGCGCCGTCCTCCAACGACAGCCAGAAGCTGCGCCAAGGCCAGTGCCTCGCCCCTCCTCGTCCAGTGCGCGCCCAGGCCCTGCCTCGTCCCTCCTCGCCGTCAGCCCTCGAGCAGCCCGGCGGCCGGAGCCGCGCCGCGCCGTCCGTCCTCCAGGGTCGCCGCCCCCTGCTGCCTCCATTCCGCGCGCCAGGAGCAGTTGAACCGCCCCGACCTCGTCGGCTCCTCCTCCGTCGTTCCACAGCACCAAGTGCCCCGACGCGCCTCCATCTTCAGCACCGACCGCGCGTCTCCCTCCAGCTCGACTCCAGCGCCGAGCCTGCGGCCTCCAGCCAGCCTCGCGCCGGCCCCGGCGCGCCAAGGCTGCAGAAGCCCCGCGGCAGCCAGCCAGCCTCCACCAGCGGCAGCCGGCCGGCCAGATTGCCCCGTCGTCCGCCCCGGCTTCTCCTCCTCGCTGCTCCGGGTTGTTGCCGTGACCGAGACCGTGCCTGTTTTTTTAGTTGCCTTGTGCTGTTGGGATTGTCTAGGAACCGCTTCTTTTGCCAAGTGTGAGACCGAAGACCTCGGATGCATCAAGTTCAACTTCTTTCATGTGAACGTTTACCGCTCGCGGGCGTGTATCATCGCCTTGTACCTTTTTGGTGCTTCAAGACCGTCAAGTACCCCTCCGATGACAAGTACATCTACGAACGGGAACGCCTACACGACGACACAGACGACGCAACAAGTACCTCTACCGACGACTTGAACAACTACGAACGAGTACCACTACCGTCGCGAGAACCGAGTCCGGCAAGTCCGAAGACCCTCAAGTACCATCTACGGAATGTGTGCCTCTACAAACGTGAACAACTACCGTCGCCGAGACCGCAAGTACCACTACATAAACGAGTACCACGACGACCCGTCAAGTACCTCTTCGGAAACGTGAACGACTACTTCCCTCTACGAACGTGTACCCCGACCGCCTCGGAATGTCTACTTCCACTACTTCCTCTACGAGTTGCGAGACCGACTACTTCCACTACGTCCCTCGACCTCGAACCCCTCCGAGAACGATCGCTCCGAAGGTATAACCCTGAGACGATGACCCGTGTGATGCATGTGTTGTATGAAATGTTTGCCCTTGTGTGCACCGTGCCCGTTTCGTCCGTTTGTCATGTTCCTCGGTTGCCTCGTCGCCGACCCGTGGGAACCCGGTTACGGGATCACCCCACCTTTCATCTTGTTTCCGCTCGCTCACGCCACCTTTCCTTTTGCACCAGTCTCTCAACAAGTTACCGGAACCGAGATGTTGCGTTGCATCATTTTCGGATCGTTGTCGTGGCACCCTTTCCTTCCACCACGGTGACAATACTTCATATCTTCTTCATGTCAACTTTTAATAAAATTGCATAAAACTTGATCATGTCATCCGCATCATTTAACAACATTATAATGTGTGAATTGTTGTTGCTTTAACAATTGTTAAAATTGTTCATGGGGTTTTTCCGGAATTGTTGTTGTTATTTCCGGCCTCATTTAAAATGCCTAAATAGTGTAGTTTTACTTTGCTTCACCTCTTGCCATGTTAACAAACATTTAATCTTGTCTTGTAAATAAACGAGAGTCAATTAAATAATTAAAATGTGGTGTTTCATCAATATGCAACTCGTTGCATACTGAGCTCCACTTAACTCGTAGTGTTGTTTGTGCACTTTGCCATGCCATGCATATTTAAACCGGACATGCATCATACTTGGTTGTGCATCATATGCCATGTCTATGCATGTGTGTTTACCGTGTTGTTTGCTTCTTTCCGGTTGCTTCTCTTGTTAGCTTTGGTTTCGTTCCGGAGTTGTGAGGATTTCGCTCGACTATGTTGCTCCGTCTACTTCATGGATCTGTTCTTCTTCCTTGCGGAATTCCAGGCAAGATGATCATACCCTTGGATACCTTTACTACCATTGCCATGCTTAGTTGTCTCGATGCTATCGTTACATGTCGTGCTACCCATCTTTTATGTCAGCCTCTCCTTGTTGCCATGAAACCTCTAACATTTGAAACCTTCCTAGCAAAACCACTGTTTGGCTATGTTACCCGCTTGCTCAGCCCCTCTTATAGCGTTGTTAGTTGCAGGTGAAGATGAAGTTTGTTCCAGGAGGGAACTTGTTGTTCTTATATCACAATATCTATTATTATATAATAACACACCTATATACTGGGCATGGGTGGAAGGCTTGGCCTTTTGCTCGGTGTTTTGTTCCACTCATGCCACCTTAGGCGCCGATAAACCGGCATTATGTTCCTTGATTTGTTGTTCCTTACACGATGGGTGGATGGGGACCCCTTGACAGTTTGACTTTGAATAAAACTCCTCCAGCAAGGCCCAACATTGGTTTTAATTTCCTCATAATAACAACTTAATTAATTAATTTAATTGCATAGGGAGTTAGCGCTACCCGAGGATTCTTTCTACATAGCAGGGGGGCCAGTGCTGATGGTGTTGGTCCCAAACGGGGAGCCTGCGGGGCCACCACGGGGAAACTCGAGGATTGGCTCCCGTAGCTTCACCCATCCGGTCGTGTCCTGAGACGAGATATGCGCGGCTACTATCAGGGTGTCGACACACCGAGAGGTCTTGCTGGACTTGTTTTACCATTGTCGAAATGTCTTGTGCTACCGGGATGCCGAGCCTGATCGGATTTTTCCCTAAGATAAGGGGTGATGATATTATAATTATCACTTCAGCTAATCGTGAGAGCTTGTGATGGGCTAAGTTGGGACACCCCTGCAGGGTTATGATCTTTCGAAAGCCGTGCCCGCGGTTATGTGGCAGATTGGAATTTGTTAATGTCCGGTTGTAGAAAACTTGACAGAGGATCCGAAGTAAAACACACAACTGTGTGAGTAACCGTGACTGTCTCTTTTCACTTTGAGAAGAGAACACGGTGGGGTTATGTTTGATTCGTATGTAGTTCAGGATCTTTAGCGATCACTACTTTTGCGACCGTTTGCGTAGATGCTCATCTTATTCTGGTACTCGTAAGTTAGCCACCATATTATGCTTAGCCACTGCTGCAACCTCACCACTTTACCTCTTCCTACCCACAAAGCTTTGCTAGTCTTGATACCCATGGTTATGGGATTGCTGAGTCCTCGTGGCTCACAGATACTACAACACCAGAAGCAGGTTCAGCCGAGTTTGAAGCAGGAGATGGTTCAAGTACTTCACCGGGAGCTCAATGAAGAAGTGGCCGTATGCTTGTGACGTTTTCGACGATCAGTAGTGGTTTCTACTAGGATTCGATCTAGACCTGTGGCTTTATGTTTGGTATCTTGTCTTTTGGATCTTACCCTTAGATGGGTTGTGATGTTTTGAATGATGTTTTGCTTATGTAATGTATTGTGTGAAGTGGCGAGTGTAAGCCAACTATCTCCTTTTGCAATTTAATCCCTCTTTTACATGAGTCGTGCAAAGATACCAAACTTGAGATCATTCCAGAATGGGCTTATATCTTTAAGTCGTGCCTCGACACGTAGGAGATATAGTCCCATCCTGGGCATTACAAGTTGGTATCAGAGCCTTCTCCGACCTAGAAGCCCCCACTGATTGATCGAATCGTTGACGGTTGAGTCTAGGCACACACTTGAAAATGTTTTGAGTCCTATATATATATCGGAGAGTAGGATTTCTTTTGCTCCTCATCTCTTTGCACTCTGGTGAGGACTCCTGACGATTACTTTTATCTCTTCTACTCTCAAATATCCACCAAATTTTTTTTAGGATCTCGCGAGTATTGTTTGGATTGTTTCGATGTCTTTGTGACGAGAACATTGTTCTCGATGCCTCCTGTCATTAGGGGTTGTGGCAGTGTCCTGGGGAGTTGAGCTCCGAGGTGTTGTCGTCACAAATCCATCGCGGTAGTGCTAGAATACTTAAGACGGCCGACATCGAAAACTCTCCTATGCGGTTAGTGGCAAGATAACCCCGACATCACCCAGTACTGGGGAGGTAGTTCGGGAGTATTGCCATAGCTTGTATAGTAGATGCGTTTCGAAGGTCCGAGGTAAAGGTTTCCGGAGATAACTGGTTATGTGTTGAAGGATGGATACAGCTGGATGTAGGATTAGAGTTGAGTGCGCGGTGCTTCCCCTATATCCCCAACACCTGATTGCATAACTGGGAACTTTCGGAAATTAATAGGTGGGTTCATCCAGTAGTTCTAGGCATTCTTCCAACGAATGCATGATATGAAGTTCGATGTTCTACATTGAGTGAAGTGGTTTTATGGGCTTGTTCCGATCGGGAGTTGCATCTTAAAGGGTCCTTGGCTATGCTGATCCGGGGATTGCAAAACCCTTTTGTAACACGTTCCATGAGCTTTCAGCACGAAGATGTCGAACGAAGCTTCTATCTTGTATTTGTTCTATCTGTTCCTTGTTCCTTTTTATTTACCTTTTGTTCTCCAAGTGGCTTCTCGACTAGTTGATGTACCTGCGGAATTCATTCGTTCAATTCTCTGTTCGGATAGATATGTTGCAACATAATCTTCTTCATAAGCATATCTATCTTTGTTTTGATTTGATTCTGGTATTCGAGTTGCTTCGATGTCAAGTGTTGATTCCATACCTTTCCTAATCGGTGTTCTCATATTTCTATGGGAGTGCTAGTCCTTATTAATCATCAAGATCTTCATGTTAATCCTTTTCAACCGGTGTGCCTTCTCTTCAAGTTATTCCATACGGACGCCGTTGAGAAATCTGACGATTTGTCTGTTTCATTCATCTCAAGTTGTCCTTGTTTTACCCACCCTCCCACCCATTTTCTTATGGAGCAAGAATTCTCAGATGAAATATCCATTTTATTCATGTGTGGTTCTTCGTTCTTTTCCTTCAATGTTTTTATCCGGTGCTTTATCATGAAGCTGCTCAAGAGCTTCAAGTTCATCATTCTTTTGTTCTCAAATTCTGCCGGTGGATGTAATTCAAGATTTTGGTGTTGATCTTATCCTTTTCCTCATTTCATAATGCTTTCTTATTCCGGTGCACCAAGTAATCATTCTCCTTTTTGCTATTCATATCCGGAGTGCTGAAGATTCATAATTCCATTCTTAATCCGTTCAAGCTATTTTGAGGATTGTTATCTTATTCAAGCCATTTAATTCAACCGGTGCAATATCTCTTAAGCAATCTTTTCCAACGGTGATTTCTTTTGAGTGGGCCCTAACCCTCAGGTCTTTTTCCAGGATCTTACCTGACTCTTCTAATTTTTTCTGGAGTTATACTCAAATTCTTTCCAAAGTGTGACATAAGAATGATCCCCATCAGTCACATGCCTTCTCCAAGATCGTTTTCAAATTCTTGTTCATCATTGGTTCAACCTTTTAATTCTTCATACCAGAGTGCTCAACAATTCTTCATGGCATTCTCGTCTTCACTCTCAACATTTGGAGACCGGAGAAGAGTTTCTCTTAATCTTGGCCCGTTCTCTTCATGAGTTGTGGTTCTAGCTTCTTGCCATCCTCATTATTGTTCAGATTGTGAGGAATTCTTTTTATACCCATCCGAAGCATTTCATGAATTCTTTTCTTTGTGATCCTCCGAAGGCCATCATTTCAGAATATTTCTTCGTTCTCAGTTTTCAACTTCGTTCTCCAAATATTCTTCATTGATGCCTCTTCGTTCGTCTCCCTATTCTTACGATGGCTCATTCAAGTTTACTCTTCCGTTGCTATTGTTTCAATTCATTTGTTCTTTTCATAATCCTACCGGTGCGTTGTTGAAGATTTACCCAAGTTTGTGCGAGATCTCTCTTTAATTCTTTCCAACGAGAATAAGTAGTATGCCAAATCCTTTGGTTATCATCAATTTAAATTGGTGAAGGAGATGCATGACATAATTCTTATTCTTATTTCCTTCAAGGTGATTAATCCCTTCCTTCGGAGTTTGTTCATCATATCATATCCTTGGTTCTAAATTCTTCATCCTGTTTCCGGAGTTCCAAGTTATTTCAATTATATCATTTCAAAGCTCCATCTAATTCATCGCAGGCCTAGAATCTTATTCTTTTCATCTTTCATTTCTCATGCTTTCATTACCGGAGTTTTCATGGTGGTTCATCAAGATTTATTTCATCCTCGAAGTTTTCATCAAGATTCTTGTTGGAGCTCAAGCATTCTTCATCATGCTTTCCAATTACAATCCGCTCTACCTTATCTTTTCAGATGGTGGTATGTCATTCTTGACAATTTTCCCTTCATGTTTCATGACTCACAAGTTATCAGGAATGACATATTTAATCCCGTCATTTTTCTTCGTTCGAGTTATTTGGGTTATATCTCACCTAAAAGCTTTCCCTAAGGATTGTTGCTATTTGTGGTGCTTATAAATGACCCAAGTTCTTCATTTATCATTCCGGTGAAATAAGTTTATCGTCTCCTTGTTGATCTCAATCCAATCAAATGTTTTTGCCAGTGGCCGGTTGTCACCGTATAATTTTGCGATGTTTTCCATAAGCCCACAACGAGCTTATTCATTTTCGTTGTTGGAATTCCAACAACTCCGTTCAACCCTTCTTCGTAAGGATACTCTTTCAAATTCAATTTTGAGAGAGGTTGTCATATTTTCACCGTTCATTTCTTTCATGGATCTTATGCTATTCTTTCATTCCGGAGGCATTGTGATGTTGCTCTCTCCAAACCATCATATCGTTTTATTAAGATCTTGTTCTTTCCCTTGCTTATCATTTAATAGGAGTGTTGTGTTCTCCATTCAATTCAATCATCTTTTCATGTTTTGCCTCTCTTTTCAACCGGAGTGCTATCTGAATTCTGTCTTACCCCTGGTGTCATTCTTTCAATTGTTCCGGAGGCTGTATGCTGTTGTTTTCATCATGTATCATCCCAACTTGGCAAGTTCTTGTTAATTCCTTCCTTTTTCAGACGGAGTGCTGTCCAAATTATTTCGTTCTTATTCCTTCTCAATCTTGGTTAACCGGAGTGGTTTTGGAATTCTTTAGTCATCCGTGAGCTCTTGTTTCATGTCGTTCAACCTACAAGGTTCTCATTAGTTCCTTGTTCCTCCTTTTACCGGAGTGCTCTTAACTTCGTTCATCTCCGTTGCATTCTTTCTTTCAAGTTTGCTCAACCTCTCAGGTTCGTGGTTCACTCGTTTGTCGAAGAAGCAACTTTGTTTTACCTCTTCCTCTTCCGTTTTTATCCGGTGCCATCTCTAGGATCTCGGGTCGAGATCCTCTGTTAGTGTGGGAGAGTTGTGACGCCCGAAGACCGACGTCCCAGAAGATTCCATAAGATTCCAGAAGATTCCAGATGTTCCGGGTTCTCCCGTGTCTTTCTTTTGTGCTTGTGTTATTTATTTTTGCATTGCATCTTGTCATCATGCCATCATGTCATTTTTCTTTTGCATATCAACTTAAATAAATCGTGTGGACCGTCGGTCCATTTAAATCGAGGGAAGAATGACTTCTCTTTATAACATATAAAAGCCTCTCAATATTATTAGGGAGCTATATTTATAAATATTCCATTCCTTGGAATCACCTATAACACAATTGCACCATTCTTCAATTTTCTTTTATCCAATTCAACTTCATTTCTTCCTTTGAGGCCTTTTAGTAAAGTTGTGTTGCAATTTTACTTCATCCACAAATGTTCCAAATCTTCCCATAAATCACATCTAATGTGTAGGGCCATCTCTTGAAATTCCAACCCATTTGAATTTCATCTAAATGGATTTCTAAATTCAAACAGTTTGACTTTTATTCAAACTTGTTGAATTTTCTTCTTCCAATAGTCCCCAGACAATTTTATTTATATACCTCACATTTTTGTGAGTCCAGATGTTTAACTGCATGCCCTCTACTCTCCTAACCTTCTTCTCTCTTTTCTTTCTTCCTTGTTTTTTTTCCTGTGTTGGTTAATAGATCAGAAAGCCCAGCTGTCCCTCCTAGGCCATAGGGGCCTCAGTCTCCCCAGCAGGCCCAGTCATCCCTGGCCCATCTCCCTCCTAGGCCCATCTGGCCTCCAGGCCACTCCCTCGCCCGAACCCTACGCTCCCGATCGCTCCTCCCAGTCCTCCCGTAGCGCCGCCAGTACCCCGCTCTCCCTCGCGACCGAACCCAGTCCCCATCTCGCGACCCCGTTCCCTCGATCTCCCATCGCTCCTCCTTCTCCCTCGAGCAGCATCCCCTCCCTTCGTCCGAGCCCCTCAGCCCCGATTCCCTCTCTCCCCTCGAGCGCTCCCTCCATTTCTCTCCTGCGCCTCCCCCCGTCCTATAGCCGCCAGGCGCGCCGCGCCCTCGACCGCCGCCCGCGCTGGCGCCCCGCGAGCCGGCCGTCCCAAGCTGGCGCCCGCGCCGTCCTCCAACGACAGCCAGAAGCTGCGCCAAGGCCAGCGCCTCGCCCCTCCTCGTCCAATGCGCGCCCAGGCCCTGCCTCGTCCCTCCTCGCCGTCAGCCCTCGAGCAGCCAGACGGCCGGAGCCGCGCCGCGCCGTCCGTCCTCCAGGGTCGCCGCCCCCTGCTGCCTCCATTCCGCGCGCCCGGAGCAGTTGAACCGCCCCGACCTCGTCGGCTCCTCCTCCATCGTTCCGCAGTGCCAAGTGCCCCGACGTGCCTCCATCTTCAGCACCGACCGCGCGTCTCCCTCCAGCTCGACTCCAGCGCCAAGCCTGCGGCCTCTAGCCAGCCTCGCGTCGGCCCCGACGTGCCAAGGCTGCAGAAGCCCCGCGGCAGCCAGCCAGCCTCCTCCAGCGGCAGCCGGCCGGCCAGATTGCCCCGTCATCCGCCCCGGCTTGTCCTCCTCGCTGCTCTGGGTTGTTGCCGTGATCGAGACCGTGCCTGTGTTTTTTTTAGTTGCCTTGTGCTGTTGGGATTGTCCAGGAACCGCTTCTTTTGCCAAGTGTGAGACCGAAGACCTCGGATGCATCAAGTTCAACTTCCTTCATGTGAACATTTACCGCTCGCGGTCGTGTATCATCGCCTTGTACCTTTTCGATGCTTCAAGACCGTCAAGTACCCCTCCGATGACAAGTACATCTACGAACGGGAACGCCTACACGACGACAGAGACGACGCGACAAGTACCTCCACCGACGACTTGAACAACTACGAACGAGTACCACTACCGTCGCGAGAACCGAGTCCGGCAAGTCCGAAGAGCCTCAAGTACCATCTACGGAATGTGTGCCTCTACGAACGTGAACAACTACCGTCGCCGAGACCGCAAGTACCACTACATAAACGAGTACCACGACGACCCGTCAAGTACCTCTTCGGAAAAGTGAACGACTACTTCCCTCTACGAACGTGTACCCCGACCGCCTCGGAACGTCTACTTCGACTACTTCCTCTACGAGTTGCGAGAACGACTACTTCCACTACGTCCCTCGACCTCGAACCCCTCCAAGAACGATCGCTCCGAAGGTATAACCCTGAGACGATGACCCGTGTGATGCATGTGTTGTATGAAATGTTTGCTCTTGTGTGCACCGTGCCCGTTTCGTCCGTTTGTCATGTTCCTCGGTTGCCTCGTCGCCGACCCGTGGAAACTCGGTGACGGGATCACCCCACCTTTCATCTTGTTCCGCTCGCTCACACCACCTTTCCTTTTGCACCGGTCTCTCAATGAGTTACCGGAACTGAGATGTTGCGTTGCATCATTTTCGGATCGTTGTCGTGGCACCCTTTCCTTCCACCACGGTGACAATACTTCATATCTTCTTCATGTCAACTTTTAATAAAATTGCATAAAACTTGATCATGTCATCCACATCATTTAACAACATTATAATGTGTGAATTGTTGTTGCTTTAATAATTGTTAAAATTGCTCATGGGGTTTTTTCGGAATTGTTGTTGTTATTTCCGGCCTCATTTAAAATGCCTAAATAGTGTAGTTTTACTTTGCTTCACCTCTTGCCATGTTAACAAACATTTAATCTTGTCTTGTAAATAAACGAGAGTCAATTAAATAATTAAAATGTGGTGTTTCGTCAATATGCAACTCGTTGCATATTGAGCTCCACTTAACTCATAGTGTTGTTTGTGCACTTTGCCATGCCATGCATATTTAAACCGGACATGCATCATACTTGGTTGTGCATCGTATGCCATGTCTATACATGTGTGTTTACCGTGTTGTTTGCTTCTTTCCGGTTGCTTCTCTTGTTAGCTTTGGTTTCGTTCCGGAGTTGTGAGGATTTCGCTCGACTATGTTGCTCCGTCTACTTCATGGATCTGTTCTTCTTCCTTGCGGAATTCCAGGCAAGATGATCATACCCTTGGATACCTTTACTACCATTGCCATGCTTAGTTGTCTCGATGCTATCGTTACATGTCGCGCTACCCATCTTTTATGTCAGCCTTTCCTTGTTGCCATGAAACCTCTAACATTTGAAACCTTCCTAGCAAAACCACTGTTTGGCTATGTTACCCGCTTGCTCAGCCCCACTTATAGCGTTGTTAGTTGCAGGTGAAGATGAAGTTTGTTCCAGGAGGGAACTTGTTGTTCTTATATCACAATATCTATTATTATATAATAACACACCTATATACTGGGCATGGGTGGAAGGCTTGGCCTTTTGCTCGGTGTTTTTTTCCACTCATGCCACCTTAGGCGCCGATAAACCGGCATTATGTTCCTTGATTTTGCGTTCCTTACACGATGGGTGGATGGGGACCCCTTGACAGTTCGACTTTGAATAAAACTCCTCCAGCAAGGCCCAACATTGCTTTTAATTTGCTCATAATAACAACTTAATTAATTAATTTAATTGCATAGGGAGTTAGCGCTACCCGAGGATTCTTTCTACATAGCAGGGGGGCCAGTGCTAATGGTGTTGGTCCCAAACGGGGAGCCTGCGGGGCCACCACGGGGAAACTCGAGGATTGGCTCCCGTAGCTTCACCCATCCGGTCTTGTCTTGAGACGAGATACGCTCGGCTACTATCAGGGTGTCGACACACCGGGAGGTCTTGCTGGACTTGTTTTACCATTGTCGAAATGTCTTGTGCTACCGGGATGCCGAGCCTGATCGGATTTTTCCCTAAGATAAGGGGTGATGATATTATAATTATCACTTCAGCTAATCGTGAGAGCTTGTGATGGGCTAAGTCGGGACACCCCTGCAGGGTTATGATCTATCGAAAGCCGTGCCCGCGGTTATGTGGCAGATTGGAATTTGTTAATGTCCGGTTGTAGAAAACTTGACAGAGGATCCGAAGTAAAACACACAACTGTGTGAGTAACCGTGACTGTCTCTTTTCACTTTGTGAAGAGAACACGGTGGGGATATGTTTGATTCGTATGTAGTTCAGGATCTTTAGCGATCACTACTTTTGCGACCGTTTGCGTAGATGCTCATCTTATTCTGGTACTCGTAAGTTAGCCACCATATTATGCTTAGCCGCTGCTGCAACCTCACCACTTTACCTCTTCCTACGCACAAAGCTTTGCTAGTCTTGATACCCATGGTTATGGGATTGCTGAGTCCTCGTGGCTCACAGATACTACAACACTAGATGCAGGTTCAGCCGAGTTTGAAGCAGGAGATGGTTCAAGTACTTCACCGGGAGCTCGATGAAGAAGTGACCGTATGCTTGTGACGTTTTCGATGATCAGTAGTGGTTTCTACTAGGATTCGATCTAGACCTGTGGCTTTATGTTTGGTATCTTGTCTTTTGGATCTTACCCTTAGATGGGTTGTGATGTTTTGAATGATGTTTTGCTTATGTAATGTATTGTGTGAAGTGGCGAGTGTAAGCCAACTATCTCCTTTTGCAATTTAATCCCTCTTTTACATGAGTCGTGCAAAGATACCAAACTTGAGATCATTCCAGAATGGGCTTATATCTTTAAGTCGTGCATCGACACGTAGGAGATATAATCCCATCCTGGGCATTACACGAGTTCAGTATTTGGACTGCATGAAATTTAGTGCGGCAGTTTAAGTGAAAGAAATCCAGGAATAACTCAATTGACGGCTCCTCTTGCAGATAACCTTCACAAAAGACTTGGAAGTTACAAATGTTTGACACAGAATTGGGATCGATATCTTGTGGATGAAGCTGGAAATTTGCTAACACGTCACGGAAGAACTTTGACCCGGGCGGGCTAAATCCCCGGGCTAAATGATGAAAGAAGACGACAACATCTCCCTCTTTGGGTTTTGGAGGATATTCTGATCCGGGAACCCTCCAGTGAAGGACATTTTTTGGGACTAGACCACCAATTTTGGCCATTTTCTCTAAATCCTCCTCAGTAATCCGGGATTGGACACAGTTGCAGGAGACAAACTGTTTGGCTTGAGTGGTCATTTTTTCGGAATGAAAGGTCTGAAAATACAATGAAGAGCTAGTTTACAATCTAAAGCAAGTTTAAACCGGTATGCTTTGTAAAGGTATTGGTCTAAATGGTGGTTTAGGCAGGGGCCTAATGGTATCTACCGGGTTAAAATATCTGGAACAGCTATAATAATGACATCTACCGGATTATAGAGTCTAAAAAAGCTAAACCGCTAACAAAGGTAAACAAGACGCATATATGAAGTTATGAAAAAACAGCTTTCGCACAGACAACAGTGAAATACGGATCTACAACATGTTGAAAATTCAGATATATTCAGGTTATATTCGGTGAACTGACGAAAGCTCTAGCAGATGCGATCTGAACTAGTTATTACGGGGAGAAAAACAAGTAGACTAACGGAGCGGGATTACTGCTACGATATGGAGACATGAAGATTAGATCTACGTTGATTCTTACGGCTGTGAGGAAGAACCATGAAGAACAACGCCTACCCGAAAGTTCATATGAAGGAACCCTAGAGTAAGATCTATAAAGCAAGTTAAGGAGAAGGTGTACCTAAGGCGACGGGTGCGGAGAAGCGCCGGCGAGTCTCTGGAACACTCAGGTTGATGCAGCAGCCAGACTTGACGAGGATGCAGAGCCTGATGAACGGTGGCGGAGCTCGAGCGCGAATGGACTGAGGAGGAAGAAGAAGAGGCAAGGGAGAAGAAAGAGATGCCCCTCTGCCCTATTTATAAGCCGAAAGGATAAAACGGCAGGCACGGGAATCGAGGAGCCGAAAAAGTGAATATGGACGATACTGTCACCTCGATCTTTGGAGCTTTAGTATTAAATGTGCAGATGATGTCACAGCGGTTTAAAGCAATATGACAAGATGATGTCACGCTGGTTTATGAAGCATTTGAAGCTGCGAAGAGGGAAATCTGTGCAGAACGTTGAAGATTGACATGTACAGGTTCAAATCAATCTGGGGCCTAATGTCAGGGATATTACTATTAGGTATAAACCGCCCGGGAGGGGCCGGTTTATGCCTATAGAGATCATTATTACTGAAGCCCAGCCAAACATGGAGCAAGGCATTTTAGTCCAAGAAGCTTAAAGCCCAAGAGGCGTTAGGGCCCATGATGTGTAAACCACCATATGATGTGTAAACTTGTGATGTAAGATAGGAAGAATAGAGACCGAGCCGGATACGTTTATAAGCCGGCCTCGGGACTCTGTAAACCGGATCGGGCGTCAGCTCTTATATAAGGGGACGACCCGGCGACGGTTCAAGGGAGACAACAACAGCTCGAGACATAGGCAAAGCGGATTTGCTCCCTGGTCATCGAAACCCTAGCAATATTACACCAAACTAGACGTAGGCTTTTTACCTTCATCGAAGGGGCCGAACTAGTATAAAATCTCTGTGTCCTTGTCCACTTTAACCCCTTTAAGCTAACCCGTAGCGATGGCCTCACGACTAAGTCCTTTTGCTAGGACATCTGCCGTGACAAAACCATGCCACTCGGAGTGAACGACCGCAAGGGTGCTATGCTGATCATGGAGTCCGAGAAGACCATCGTCAGAAGGCTGCCAGCTCAGCCTTTTAGCTTATATTTTATTATAATTGTATGCATATGTAGGTCGTGAGTGTTTTGGGTCTTGCCGCATTTGGCATTTTAAATTATCCTGAATATGTAAGACAATTATTAAGAATTATTAACCGTTGCCATTGTAACTTTGCCTCAATGGCGAGCAGAGCGCGCGCAGGGATGCCAGAGCGGAGCGCGCCGCGGCTGATACGTCTCCAATGTATCTATAATTTTTCATTGTTCCATGCTATTATTTATGAAGTCTTGGATGTTTAATGGGCTTTATCATTCACTTTTATATCATTTTTGGGACTAACCTACTAACCCAAAGGCCTAATCCAGATTGCTGTTTTTTGCCTGTTTCAGAGTTTTGCAGAAAAAGAATATCAAACGGAGTCCAAACGGAATGAAGCCTTCGCGAGAGATATTTTTTGGAGAAAATTACACACGGGGGACTTGAGAACCACGTCAGGGGATCAAGGGGCTGCCCACAAGGGTGGGGGCGCGCCCCCTTCCCAGGGCCCCCTACCTCATGGGGCCCCCGAGCACCCCTCGATGTTCTCCTTCTTCCTATATAAGTCTACGTACCCCGAAACCTTCGACAATAGAGAAAAGACCCTAATTCCACCTCTGTAACCTTCTGTTCCCGTGAGATCCCATCTTGGAGCCTGTTTTGGAGCTCCACCGGAGGGGGGTCCATCACGGAGTTCATCATCATCATCATCATCATCATCATCGCCCTCACCATGAGTTGTGAGTAGTTTACCACAGACCTTCGGGTCCATAGCTAGTATCTAGATGGCTTCTTCTCTCACTCTGGATCTCAATACAAAGTTCTCCCCGGTCTTCGAGGAGATCTATTCTATGTAATCTGTTTTTGCGATGTGTTTGTTGAGATCCGATGAATTGTGAGTTTATGATCAAGATTATTTATGAAAGATATTTGGTTCTTCTCTGAACTTTTTATGCGTGCTCATAATATCCTTGCAAGTCTCTTCGAATTATTGGTTTGGTTTGGCCTACTAGATCTATAGTTCTTGCAATGGGAGAAGTGCTTGGCTTTGGGATCAATCTTGCGGTGTCCTTTCCCAGTGACAGTAGGGGCAGCATGGCACGTATTGTATTGTTGCCATCGAGGATAAAAAGATGGGGTTTATATCATATTGCTTGAGTTTATCCCTCTACATCATGTCATCTTGCTTAAGGCGTTACTCTGTTCTTATGAACTCAATACACTAGATCCATGCTGGATAGCGGTCGATGTGTGGAGTAATAGTAGTAGATGCAAAATCATTTCAGGCTACTTGTCTCGGACGTGATGCCTATATACAATGATCATGCCTAGATAGTCTCATAATTATTCGCTTTTCTATCAATTGCTCGACATTAATTTGTTTACATGTCATAGAATATCGCTATCATGAGAGAAGCCACTAGAGAACACTATGGCCCCCGGGTCTATTCTCAACATATCAATCTACATCTACTTTGCTTTTACCGCTTTTACTTTCTGTTCTTACAAACAAAAATACCAAAAATATAAACTATCATCTCTAGCAGATCTCACTTTCGTAAGTGACCGTAAAGGGATTGACAACCCCTTATCGCGTTAGCTGCGAAGTTCTTATTTGTTTGTGCAGGTGCGAGGGGCTCGCGCGTGGTCTCCTACTAGATTGATACCTTGGTTCTAAAAAACTGAGGGAAATACTTATGCTACTGTGCTGCATCTCCCTTTCCTCTTCGAGGGAATACAAATCAAGCTCAAGAAGTAGCAGCGGCCGCCTCAACGGTGAGCAACCACGTGGTCAACCTTCTGCCATCAGTAAATTTTGACCTTGTTTCTCGTCACATTGTTGATTACAACGCAATAAGTAATTGCAAATATGTTCACACCTATATCAAACTAATATGTGTTCACACTTAGCACTGGGATATAAAAACTACCCACTCAAAAATTACTTCAGAGTTCCTCTCTTCATCGCCCACAAAACTCATTTTTTCTGTCAAGTCGTTCCGCCATGACCGGTAGGAGGAGTTTAGGGTGGACATATAAGAAGGCAGCGAAGACCAAGGCCGCGGAAGCACTAGAGAGGTCCCGCCGCGAAGCCGCATCCGCAGCAGAGATGTCCCGACGCGCCGCGGAGCCCTCGAACGAGCTCTCACAGGCACGCGAGGGCTCTCACAAGCGCATCCGCGGCGTCGGTCATCGCGACGAGCCGGGATTCGTGAAGTCCTTCGCCGACGATGATGACATTCTCGCTGGCGTCCACTACAAGAAATATGTCAACTTGTGACCACCACTATTGGTCACTGAATGGTCATTATTTTCCATGTGTGACCTTTTTGTGACCAAAAATAGATGGTCAAAAGCTGGCGGTCATAAACTGAAATTAACGACCTTCTCTGTGAGAAGGTCGTAGACGTTTATGACCAAAATATGCCTACTGTCTTGTTTTGGTCACTAGCAGCCTCCCCAGACCACATAGGCATCCAGCGTGGCAAGCTGATGTGGCACAAGAATCAGCCCAGTCCAATTCGGTTTTCTACATGGGCCTAGCCCAACAATTCGGCCTTTTTAATGTATTTTTTCTATTAATTTTTGCTAGCTACATGGGCTTGGCCCAGCAATTCAGCCTTTTTATTTTCTAGGCCATGACCTTTTTGCTCCAAAGTTTTTGATTTTTTTTTCAAAAGATGGGCCCACTTGTGAGAAGGGACCCAATTGCCAGGTTCTTATAAGTGGTTCCCAGTTGTCATGGTTATATTCTTCAGATCTCAATTTTCTGGTAAGTAAATAACAATAGTTAAATCAAAATAGACATAAAGCAAAATGCTTCGAACAGGTCACAACTAATCTGGAAAAATATGGTTCACATCATTAATACAATCAAACAAAGCCAAACTTAGCACATTATTTCACATCAGGTTTACAATAAAAAAATGTTCACATCAGGTAACATAGCTATCACAGTATTCCTAGCTCCATTGAGCTAGAACTCTATGCTTCTCATGACTTGTTCATCACGGACCTCACGACATAACATGAATGAAGGCCAACATCTGCAAGTTATCAAGCAAAATGCGACATTTTTATCATTTAAGCATAGAAGGACAGGGCAACAACATTTCAATGTTTGAAAAATGAACCAGAATTTCAATGTTTGAACAGCAAAAAAATGGATACAGTAGATCATATGCGGTTTAAATCAGCCCCTTAGGAGAGACACGTTGACACATTCATTTGGCAACATCTGTAGAAATTGAACCTCATAAAGATGCAATGCAGAATTTGTATCTCAAAGAAGTATACATACTTATCAGGTTTAATTAGCACAGAGAAGCCAAATGCTAGTAACTCATTATTAGTACACAAGATAGGATTCAACAAAGTAAACAAGAAGGTGGCTATAGTACAAAAGTAAGCTCATCACACAGAATAAATGAGTGGAGCTACAGTACATCCTCTAAATTATCATGTTCACAAGATTAAAAGTAAGAGCAACATAAGCATATGAGTTTTGTTTGGCACCACCACATCAAACATAGCAACGCCAACATGAAAAGTTTCAACATTATTGCCATATGTTTCCTCGGAATCATACTACACAGAGAAGGGTTCAGCCTCAAGTCTGAACTAGACCTACATGGTGGAGTACAGATTTCGGTGGCTACATAAACAAGAAGCATCAGCTTAAGTTGCAACCCGCAACAGAAACACTTGCAAAAATCGGCCACTTGGGGGTTTGGCAGGAGTACTACCTTGTGGATGTCGGCCATGAAGTGTGAGAGGAACAAGAGCGCTTTCGTCGGGTTATCTGCTGTATTCCATGCAGAAAAACATGGCATCTTCAATACAAATTCAGTCAACCGGAAGAGATGTGCTGAAGTTCGTATGATCTAACTGAACATTACATTGGCGGGAAGATTTACAAGATGGCGATTGCAATGATGATCCGTATGTGAGGAGCTGGGAGATGTAGTTGTTGACGGCTCCGGCGACGCGGTGGCCCTTTGCTCCCTGGGCGATTCATGATAGGTAAGTTCTCAAGCTTGAGAATCTCGTTGTCCGACAAGTCAATCATGTCAAACTGGTCCTGTTATCAAAAAAGGAACACAAAGACAGTTATAAACATAGCTAGAGAAGGATCTAGGGCAACTACAAACAATTCAAAGTGAGATTAAAAAAGCTATGATTTCAATTTCAAATCAAGCTAAACAGTTTAAATATTAAGCCATCGGTAATACAAAAATCACAAGAGGTGTGTCACTGATTGTAGAGGTAGTACAAGAAAGTAGGCTGGTAACACAATAACAAGCCACACATAAAATTGTTATGCCCTGGGCAACTACATAGAAGAAAGCAAAAGTAACCAGAACAGTAGAGGTGTGATGATCAAGTATAAAAACACTATTCTTAACCGTAACAACAAAATCACCACTCTTAGGCGGACACTACACAAAATATGCTCAAACAGTACCCATGTCACGCTAGGATGAATTGTCACAATGTCAAGATCAGTATCCTGAACCATACAACAACAGACTAAATGCCACTGAAAGAACATCACAGTGACTTGAAAAGCAATACAGCTGACAGAGTTAACATATGCTATTTGCAAATTGGAAAGAGATTGATTGTAGAATCCCATCTGAACTTCTGAACCATGCATACAGTATTGAGGCTACCACCGAAAGAACACCGCAATGACTTGACAAGGAGTACTATTTTTTTTTTACAAAATGGAAGGTTAACAGCTCTTCATAGGGAAGTAACAGCAGTTAGCATGATGGAACTTGCACAAAATTGCAAGAGCTGACCTAGAAAAAGCACCATATCCTTTCCAAACTATGCAACCTTAAGTCACTGCACTACAAAACTTCAATTGCACAAAATTGCAAGAGTAAGTTCACCGAGAGAATCCCAGACTATGCAGTCCTAAGCATCTGATCTTGAATTTAGCACTAATTTCGCGCAATCAAATCAAAGGGGGCTGGAGACGAGAAGGGAGCAGCAAATGGATATACCAGAACTTGAACTCGGGGAGGCGGCGGATGAATGGCTTGAACTCGTCGTTGCAACGGGTGGGGAGCACGGGGCCGGCCTGGTCGAGTGCCTCGAGCTCCGGGTCGACCATGGGGGAGATGAAGCCGATGAGGAGGTTGAGGAGGTAGATGCCGAGGCCATAGGAGACGGCGACGGCCAGCAGCGTGCCCACCCACCGCCCCGCCATGTGCGGCGCCGCCCGGTAGTGCTGGAACGCCCGCTCTGCCTCCGCGCAGTATCGCTGTGCCGTCGAGGACGCGCACCCGTCGCCAACGGGCTCCATGGTCATCGCTCGCCTCTTGGGTTGCGGATTTCTGGGTGGCGGAGGGGGAGCTAGCTAGGTTCCGTTCTCGCTGGGCGGCGCCTCTCTCTCCGTTGCGTGAGAAAGGGAAGGGCAGGGTGCGGCGCCTCTCTCGCTGGGAGGCGGCGGCAGCTGGTGGATCTGAATCGGGGGAGGGGATCTGAATCGGGGGAGTTAGGGTTTGGGTCGTGGGCTGCGGGTGTGGTTTTCTTTTTCTTTCCTTTTCTCCTTTTTTTCTTCAGATGAATGGATGGATGGGTAGATGGGTGGATGGATGGGTGGATGGGTGGATGGATGTGTGCCATGTCATCAATCCATGGCACAAACATCTCCACCAATGAGAATTAAGCTTATGTAAATCTGTTTTTCTCTTTTTTTTTTCTCCTCTTTGCTTTCACCTATGTGAAGAAGCTATAAAATATTAGTTGCAAAATTGGACCGCAACAAATTTTAAAAAAATCGGCCGTATTTTATGTACAAATTGACCAAATGGTTCCCTCTTAAAAGTTTTTCGTCCATCTCTCGTCCATTTTCCGAGTGCCCAAAATGAGTATTTTGTGAAGAACCTAGCAAATATTTGTTGCAAATTTGGACCAAATCAATTTTATAAAACCTTAGGCCATATTTAATGCACAATTGACCAACTGACTGGGTGCCAAAAGTTTTGATCTACCTCTGATTAAAAAGACAAATTTCCGCTCATTCAGCTGGAAGCGGGTCAAATTTGAACTGCAGCTGCCTCATAGTTTGCTCTTTATGTTTTCCCAAAATCATTGATAGGTACATAAGCATCTATTTAATCAAAGAAACACCAAAAGTTTTCCAAGATTCAACCACTAGCTAGGAACGGTCACGCCCGCCGTTTTGACCACATTTTGGAACGAGCATAAAAAATTAAAAAAAAATCAAAAAATTGGAAAACCTTCGCATTGTGTCATTATATGTGGCCAAGTTCCTAGTAAAAATAATAAACTTATAATACATCAATTCTTTTTAAAAAGTGTTCTAAAAAACGAGCTATCACGTATGGGGATCAATGACTTTCAAGCCGAGTGATCAACCTTATGGCCACATTCATGACATAGTTTGTTTAAATGATCTCATATTCTGCACAAGGGTGCATATTGAAATGGCAATCAATGTTGACTAAGGAAGTTTTCTTCTTCTTTGCACTGAAATTTCATTTTCCAATTTTCGAGTGACCAAAATGAGTTTTTTTGTGAAGGGCCTACCAAATAATTGTTGCAAAATTGGACCAAATCAATTTTCTAAAATACTAGACCATATTTAATGCACAATTGACCAAATGGTTGGGTGTCAACAGATTTCATCCACGTCTCGTGAAAAAGACAAATTTTCGTCGATTCAATTGGAAGCGGGTCAAATTTGAACTGTAGCTGCCTTGTAGTTTGCTCTTAATTTTTTAAAAACGCATTTATAGCTACATAAGTATCTATTTAATCAGAGAAACACCAAAAAAATACAAAGATTCAACCACTAGCTAGGAACGGTCATTCCCGCCGTTTTGACCGCATTTTGAAACGGGCATAAACAATTAAAAAAAATTAAAAATTGGAAAACCTTCGCATTGTGTCATTATATATGACCAAGTTTCCACGAAAAATAATAAACTTGTAATACGGAAATTCTTTTAAAAAAGTGTTCTCAGAAATGAGCTATCATGCGTGAAGATTCATGGCTTTCAAGCCAAATGATCAATCCTATGGCCACATTCATGGCATAGTTTGTTCAAATGATCTCATATTGTGCATAAGGATGCATCTTGGAATGGCAAACAATGTTGCCTAAGGGAGTTTTCACTTTCTTTGGACGAAAAATTCATTTTCCATTTTTCGAGTGCCCAAAAGGAGGGTTTTTTGTGAAGGACCTCCCAAATAATTGTTGCAAAATTGGACCAAATCAATTTTCTAAAATACTAGGACATATTTAATGCACAATTGACAAAATGGTTGGGTGTAAAAAGTTTTGATCCACCTCTCGTGAAAAAGACAAATTTCCGTCGATTTAGTTGGAAGCGGGTCAAATTTGAACTGTAGTTGCCTCATAGTTTGCTCTTTATTTTTTCCAAAAATCATTTCTAGTTACATAAGTATCTATTTAATCAGAGAAACACCAAAAAATATCAACATTCAACCACTAGCTAGGAGCGGTCATTCCTACCGTTTTGACCGCATTTTGAACTGTAGCAGCCAAGTGTTTGATTAGCGGTACGGGAAATGCACATGGCTAATGGGCTTGAGTTTTGGTTGAGGATGACCAGTTACTAAGAAGGCCGTCTTCACAAATTTTCAGCTCAAAAGGAGGAGTCTAGGTGGTACTTGCTTTGCAAAGTACCACACTGGACATAAATACGAATGTTGAAGCTGGGCTCAAAATAATGAATGGATTGAGCTGGCATTTGGTGGAGGATAGTTATTTGGGCATAGGAAAGCACTCTAGAAAACGGATACCATTTGGACATGCCAAAGTGGTACTTCCTTCACAAAGTGTTTTTTTGCACATAATAGGAAAGTGAATATTTTTGAACTCGGCAAGGAAGGTTTTTTACATATTTGACGAAGATATGACCCAAAGAATTTATGAGATTTTTTGGGGAATTTTGGGAATGACAGAAATATAGGTTGCTTCACAACCTAGGGCAAAAACTACCACATGGACATGACACATAGGCAAAACTGATGAGGTGGCGCCTAGTCGTAGCAACCCACCACAATTTACAAGGTTATGACCATCTATATTGGTCATGATCAGCTAGAAATAGGGCAGCGGACCAGTGCTGTCTGCTTTATGACCATTTCGTGTAAGGAAATTATGACCTTTCTGACCAAAATGGTCATTATAGTTTGGGGTTTGGAGCCCCCCGAACAGCTTTTGACCAATTGGTCTAAAATGGTCATAAATTTATGACCAATTCTTCGAGGGTCACTGACAGAAGGTCATAAGTTGACATATTTCTTGTAGTGGTCACTACGCTGGAGGAGTTGGTCGACGACTTGATGAAGCTGCTCAAGATCAGCGATGCCTCAGTTGACAAGGTGACCGGCCTCGTCAAGCAACTCATGGGTGACAGTGCGAAGCTTCTCAAGTTGGTCGCCGAGAAGGAGGAGGAGGCCGCCGGCTGGAAGATGTTGTATGAGCAGTGCAGTGCCTCGGAGATGACGCTGAAAGCAGTCGTCGAGGAACTGATGGGTGGCTTGAGGAAGCTCCGGATTGAGTGCGAGTAGCAGGTGGTGGAATCCGTGGCTGCTTTCAAGCAAAATCGTGAGGAATTAAAGAAGGAGCTGG
Source organism: Secale cereale (assembly GCA_902687465.1). Classification (NCBI taxonomy): domain Eukaryota; kingdom Viridiplantae; phylum Streptophyta; class Magnoliopsida; order Poales; family Poaceae; genus Secale; species Secale cereale. The sequence goes on from LR738713.1 coordinate 736,177,513, forward strand.
AGGATTTCGCCGCCCAGTGATCCATCGACGAGTAGAGACAGTAGCGACCCAGATCGTTGTCTGCAATTTCCTTCTTCTCTTGTCCCGTGTCTTCTGGGCTTTGCCGCATGTGGCATTTTAAATTATCTGGAATATGTAAGACAATTATTATCTGCGCCATTGTAAATTTGTCGTCGTATTATCCGTTTCCATTTTATTTGTGGTCGTATTATCTGTTGCCCTATATGGCAATTTAAATTAGGGCGGAATACGAGTTGAAAACACGAACAAAGCAAATGATGCCATGGGATCACAAGCAAACACCCTCCGTCTAGGTGTTTTAATTAACCCATTAATGGATAAGTTGCGAGCTAGGTGGGCGGCGGCTGGTGCATGGAGGTCAAAGAGCTCGCTTCCCGGTGAGCATGGGTGGCCTTGCTGCTTGCACGTATCCCGTCGAGCCTGCGAGGTGGATAGGATGCACTCGTCTCGTCGAGCCTGCAGGGCGGACTGCTTGCACGCGTCCCGTCGAGCCTGCACGGCGGACTTCTCGCGCCCGTCCTGTCTAATCAAACAGTTGCACGCACGCCACCGAATATGGTTAAATTTCGACACGGTAAATATAATACGACCGTTTGTGATATTAACGTGCCAGCTATCTATTTCAAAAAGGACTTCGTTGGCTACTAATGTGTGCGCCTCTTCTCAAACTGGACGATTTTTTTTCCACGGCATATATGTGCCATGTCATGAAACCATGCCAAGTTTCATGTTTTTTGGGTGACTTTTTGATTTACTAGGATTTAAAAACCGAGATTCTCATTGTTTCAGGACGATGACAAGTTTGTAATTCATTCTCCTTCCTTAAACAATACCTAAACATGCACCCAATGACACATGTACGATTTCCCACCCATTTTGCTTCACTGGAGCATGTGGTTGTAGTTCAAATTTGAATTATGGACTACATTAAATGCATAGAAAACTTAGTAATTAGTAATATATATACAATGGCCAAACGAACCCTGAACAGTTTGAAATTTCAGCCCGACACTCCTATTATTCTATGTTGCCTGCAGAAAACAAAGTTCAAGGCGAGAAGAGGCAGCAATTATCGTTTCGCCCACAAGAGGGGCATGTATCCCTACCGGGACCACGAGGGTTGCGACAGGCTCCAGTTTATAAAAGGCTTGTAATATAGCTTCGCCGAAATTGGACAATTATATGTACCATGTAGTGACACCATGGCAAGTTTCATGATTTCCTGGTGAGTTTTGGATTTACAAGACATTTAAAAACCGAGACTCGCAATGTTGGTGGCCAAGCCAGGACGGCGAGATGGTTGAATTTTTTCCCATTCGTTCCATGGGACCTAAACATGCGCCCCAGGGAAACATGTACGTTTTTTCTAGCCATTTTGGTGCACTTGAGCATGTATTTGTAGTTCGGATTTGAATGATGGACATTAAATGCATCGAAAACTGAATTAATGAATAAAAAAGGTCAAGCGAACCCTGAATAATTTCAAAGTTCAGCGCGGATCTCCAGTTGTTCCGTGTCACGTGTAGAAGAAAATACGAAGCTAGATGAGGGAGTGGTTATCGTTTGGCCCACAAGGGGATATGTTTCCCTATCGAAACCACGAGGCTTCTTGCGACAGGCTCTGGTTTGTAAGAGGTTTGTAATAAAGCTTGGCCCAAATTGGCAATGTTTTTACCACGACATATATGCGCCATGACGTGAAACCATGCCACCTTTGATGACTTTCTGGTGAGGTTAGGCTTTATGGGGACTTAAAAACCGAGATTTGAAATGTTTGAGGACGAGCCAGGACACCGGTACGGTTGTAATTCGTTCCCATTCCTGAAATGAGACCTAACCATGCACCCAAGGACACATGTATAATTTTTCTAGCCATTTTGGTGAACTGGGGCATGTATTTGTAGTTCAAATCTGAATTGTGGACATTCAATGCCTAGGAAACTCAATTAGTGTATAAAAAGGCCAAACGAACCCTGAATAAGTTTAAATTTCAACACAGATATCATGTCGTTCCATGCTGCCCGTGGAAGAAAATACAAGACGAAAAGAGCCAGTGATTACGTTTCGCCCACAAGGAGAACACGTTTCCCTATCAGAACCACGAGGCTTCTTTGAGAGAAGCTCCAGTTTTTGTAAGAGGTTTGTAATAAAGCTTGGCCCAAATTGGACAATGTTTTTATCATGACATATATGTGACATGACGTGACACCATGCCAGCTTTGATGACTTTCTGGTGAGTTTAGGATTTATGGGGACTTAAAAACGAGATTTTAAATGTTTGAGGACGAGCCATGACACCGGTTTGGTTGTAATTCGTTCCCATTCCTTGCATGGGACCTAAACATGCACCCAAGGACACATGTATAATTTTTCTAGACATTTTGGTGAACTGGAGCATGTATTTGTAGTTCAGATTTGAATTATGGACATTAAATGCCTAGGAAACTCAATTAGTGTATAAAAAGGCCAAATGAACCCTGAATAAGTTTAAATTTCAACATGGATATCCTGTCGTTCCATGTTGCCCGTAGAAGAAAATACTAGGCGAAAAGAGGCAGTGATTACGTTTCGCCCATAAAGGGGACACGTTTCCCTATCAGAACCACGTGGCTTCTTTGAGTGAAGCTCCGGTTTGTAAGAGGCTTGTAATAATACTTGTGCCACAATGGACGAAAAAAATTCCTCGACATATAAGTGCCATGTCGTGACACCATGGCAAGTTTCACGACTTTCAGCTTAGTTTTGAATTTACGGGGATTTAAAAACCGAGATTCTTCTCATGAAATGTTTTCAAATAGCACACGGTTCACTCACGAAAGCCGATATTCAGTGAAAACTTCGTGGAAACCATATTTTAAAGTTTCATAAAAATCTGGACAAAAATGTGGGATGTTAAGAAGGCGATGTTTTATTGCGACACAAAATTTCAAGTTGAAAAACATTACGGGATGTGAGCTATGAAAAAGACAAATTCCGCCCTGAATAGTGACATTACTATTCGTCACCATTCAACATTGATTTTGTCTTTTTCATAGCTCACATCTCGTAATGTGTTTCAACTTGAAATTTTGTGTGGCAATAAAACATCATCCTCTTAACATCCCGCATTTTTTTTGAAACTTCAAAACATCATTTTTCTCGTGGTTTTCACAGGTTTCCACCGGATGTTGGTTTTTGTATGATGTTCCCCCTACCCCCCTCCCGCTGCGCGCGCGATCTGAGTCACGCGTTTTAAATGGCCAGAACCCAAACCCCACGGATCGTATGTGTGCACCGTTGGATGCTCCCAGATCGAACGGCAACACTGAGCCCTTTCGACAGCACATGCAGTACATGGGTAAGCACTGTGCGCATGCGTCGTGTAGCTCACGCTTCCTTCTCTACTAGGTTTTCATTCAAAATAGGCTATCGTTTCTCGCCACTCCTCTCATCGGTTTCCCGCCTCTTCTCCCAGATATGCATGATGTAGATGTTCGTTTAATTCGTATAGTTCATCTCATCCAAAATAAATTAGTTTCATTAAAAAACTATTTTAAGATTCATGAAATTGTGCATTGTAAAGGTAAAAACAAAAGGTGACAATTCATTTAGAAAAAAAGGTTCGGGCAATTAATATATGGAAGATTCTAGAGAACAAAGGAGAAGTGCTTGTGTTTTGAGGTTTGTGCATTATGCTTAAGTTCAACCATGTAGACTTCTAGATTGTACATGTGGCAGAATCTGGTGGAATGTAGATGATATCCAATGGCCAGTAGTGCTCGGATTTGCCATCTCTGTACCGTCGGATTGGCTTCATCCAACGAGCAACATCCAACGAGCAACGAGCAACACTAGGTTACCTCAATGGGGATATGTATGTCCCCAACAATAATAATGTCATATGTCTTTTTGACAGTAGGAAGAGAAAATTCAAAACCTCCAATAGTAATAGTTGAAATTTTTCCAATATAATTGATACAATGGACCTGAGGTTGTTTCCTCGGAAGTGTACTGTATGCTCCTTACCATTGACATGCAAAGTGACATGGCCTTGGTTGCAATCAATAACAGCCCCTGCAGTATTCAAAAAGGGTCTACCAAGGATAATAGACATACTATCGTCCTCGGGAATATCAAGTATAACAGAGTCCGTTTGTCGGGGGAAACTGTCCGCCACGAACACCTATGGGACCGGAGCCCCTTGTCTGTGCGGTACGAGGGCGGAGGGAGCACAAAGAGCGGATCGTGGCGAGCACGCGGGCAGTTTTACCCAGGTTCGGGCCGCACGGATGCGTAAAACCCTACTCCTGCTTGGTTGTGTATTGAGTTTGAGCGCTCGGGAGCTTGAAGAAGCAGCTACACCGGCGCGAGAGTGATCTAGGTTCCGAACCCCCTCCACGTTGTGCATGGGCCTCCTTTTATAGTGTAAGGGGTCACCGACAGGTGTCAACGTAGGAGAAAGGGGTAAAAAAGTAAAAGAGGTGGTAGTTGTAACAGTGCGGGAACAGTGGAGCTACAGTACAGAACAGTGGTCTATACCTACTTTAACAGTGGGGGACAAGGGCATTTAATGCCCGTCGCCGTCGACCCCAAAAGCTCCCGCCTTAGCGTCTCCGTCCGCCACGGCGACGGATCCATCGCCGTGGAGTGCCACCGTGTACCCCAGGCTGCACAGCCATCCGCCACGCGTCCCTGGATAGGCCCCAGGGCGACGCGTGGGCCGATGAGCTGGAGCGCGGGCACACAGAGCAGCCTTCCCGGCAAGCACCTTGCCGGGGCCTTGATCTTGCCGGGCCCGGGAGCTTGCCGCTCCCCGGGCCCCTTGCCGGGGCACATATAGTGCCGAGGCGTTGTCTTCTAGTCTTCCTGGCAAGCTCCTCTTGCCAGGGTCTTGTGTTAGTGGAGCAGTCTTGGGCCTGGTACGGCCTTCCCGGCAAGCTCCTCTTGCCGGGGTCTTGGTCTCCTTCCTTGTATTCTTTGTTTTTGAATGGTTTAATAGGGAGCAGGAAGGTCTCCGGCGAGCACGCAGTAAACCTTGCCGCGGGAAGCTGCAACTGCCCGTGCACAAGTTGGGGTACTGGGGTACCCCTACCTTAGTACACCGACAGGATCTTCGTCAGCACCCGCTCCAGAGTTCCCGCGCAGAGCAGGCGCGACTCCTCGGCCAGCTGCGCGGGGATGCGGTTCCGGAGACCTGCAAGGGCCGGAGCGACCCCTCTGAAGAAGAGGCTGAGCTTGGCGCTGTGCGGGAGATCCGGGTCCGGCGAGTAGATGAGGTGTTCGACCTTCAGCGCCAGCAGCTCCTGGTCAATATTGGACGCAGAAGAAACCAGCTCTTCGGTCCACACTTCAATAGTCTGCCGGAAGAGCTCGGATGCCTTGTTGACGCTCTCCACCAAGGTCCGCTCCTTGCGGAGCTCATCCTTCAACTTGGTCTCCTGAGCCCGGGCAGCATCGAGCGATTCCTTCAGAGTGGTGACCTTCAGCTCCAAGTCCTCAATGGAGTCCTTGGCGGCCTTCAGCTCGTCGCCCCTCTTTGATAGACTCACCTGAAGCTCTGAGTTTGTGTGAGCATCCTTCTCGCGCTCCAAGATGAGCGCGGCAACCTTCTCGGCGCTCACCTTCATCGCCTTCTCCAACTGTTCGACCTTGGCGGCGAGCTCTTTCTTGGCGTCTTCCGCGGCAACCGCGGCGGCTTTCGCCTCCTTCAGCTCCCCGCCAAGGGCAGCCTCGCGAGCGGCAAGGTCTTCTTCATGAGAGTCCAGCTCTACCTTCCGCTGCGCGAGCTCTCCCTCTCGCCGGGACATCTCCACCCCGGCGAGACGCTGCTGTTCTTCCGCTTCAGCTTTCTCGAGCACCCATTCCTGGTACTCGCCGGCGAGACGCTCCCGTTCCTCCGCCACCTCGCGGAGGGCTGCCTGATTGGCGGCGCGGAGCTCCGCCGCACGCTTCTCCATTTCCGCCGCGGCCTTGGCGGCAAGGGCCTCCCGGGAGGCCAGCTTCGCCTGCCTGGCCCGGTAAAGGGCCAGGAGTTGGTGGAGCAACCTCTCCTCCTCGGGCCCCTCACTCCCACCGGGCGCTTGGACGATCTTCAGGCCTGCGGAGGCGAGGACTTCTCCGTCGAATGCCTCGCACTCCGCAGGAACTCGCGATGAAGACCCCCACGGCATCTGGATGAAGACGCCATTGGGGGCCTCGAGATAGTACCTCTGCTCCTCGCCGGCGGAGGGACCGGTGGCCGGTGCAGCATCCGATGCTCCCGCAGCCTCCGGGTCGGCGGTGCGACCACCGTCCCCCTCCCCGGCCGCTGCGTCTGCAGCCGGGGCAGTCTCCTGCGCGGCCGGCTCGGCGGCCTCGGCCATCTCCTCGATGACAGGAGCGTCGCCGCCGCCGCCTTGCGCGCCCTCTTCCTCGAGGTTGATTACCTCCGTCTCCATGGGCTCAGGAGGAGGAAGATCTATAAAAAAAGAAGAAGAAATTCAAGACTCAAGCAAATATCCAAAAAAGAGGCAAGCCAAGGAGACAAGTCACGAAGCTTACCTTGGCGGACGTCCTCAGCGGCGGGCTCCCTCGCCGGGGAGCTCGGCCTTGGCGGAGTGGCCGCCCTCGCCGGGCTGCTCGCCCTTGGCGGGGTACTCTGCCTCGGCGGAGTACCCGCCCTTGGCGGAGCGCTCTCCCTTGCCGGAGAGTTTTGCCTTGGCGGGGACGGCGGGGCCTGCGGCTCCTCGACCACGGTCTCCGGGCGCTCTTCCCGCTGTGGCTCCACCTCTGCACAGAACAAGACAAGGAACGTCAAGATACGAAGACAAAATCAAAGCCTCAGGCGTACCCCGACAAGCGAAAAGAGAAAACCCCAGACTTACGCTGGGGGCTGCGCTGCGGGCTACGCTGGGGGCTGCTCCTCGGAGCAGCGCTTGGGTCCGGCAGGCTCGGCTCCGGCACGCCTCCTGCTGCCGCAGCGGCCGAGTCTTCCGCGACCTCGACCTCGGGCGCCTTGGCCTTCTTCGCCGCGCGATGGGCCAGGGGCCTGAAATCAGAACAATAAACAGAGTCAACATCAACATAAAAATCAAGACAGAAATCAAGAAGGTGTAAGGCCCTGGGTCCTTACTCCTGGTCCTCCTCGTCGTCCTCGCTCAGGGCGGAGAAGTCGTACTCCACCGTGGGCGCGTCGGCGCGAGGAGCGGAAGACGAAGACCCCCTCGCGCGCTTGGTGTTCGCCGGGGCTGGGGGCTGCGAAGACCCAGCCCCTGTGGTAGCCGGCGCCCGAGGAGCGGGCGGAGCTGCTGCTCCGCTCCGAGAAGACCCTTGCCTGCTCGGCGCCGGCCTGCGAGGCGCCTCCGTCGTGGTCCGCGCGCGGGCCGCCTCCGCTGCGGCTGGTGCGCCGGAAGGTCTTGGCGCGGCTTGACTCCCCCGGGGAGCCGCCCGGCGAGGTGGCTGTTGCCGGGGCGCCTGCGCCCTCTCCCCCGTCGCCGCCTTGCGGAGGCGCTTTGGCGGGGACTGCCTCGGGCTTGCCGGGGGCGGGGAGTCCTCCGACGAGGAGAGGTCGTCGGCGTACAACTCCGTGGATCCGCCGGAGTCCTCGGCCTCCTCCTCCTCCTCCTCTTCCCCGGCCGGCTCACTGGGCCCAGCGTCCTGCGCTGCGGCCCCCTTTCCTTTGGCGCCTCCGCCCCTCGCGGCGCCTCTGCTCCCTCCGGCGGTGCCCTCCATTGCCGCGGCCTCCGCCGCGATCCCGTGGATCCCGGAGTGCCTCAGTGAGGGGACCCCGGCGAGCGCGTCGGGAGGCAGATCCAGCAACCTGCGGATCTCCGCCTCCTCCGCCTGGGTGGACGCGTCCTCAACCTCCGCCTCCTCCGGCGAGTATCCGAAAACTCCTGCCGCCGCGGCTGCGGCGGCCTCCTCAGCCCGAGAAGCAATGTAGGCGATCTCCTGGTCGGTGGTGGCCCGCGTGTGCAGCTTGAGGTCCTCCTTGTTCTTCGCCACCTCTTCAAGGTTGTCGTAGAAGTTGAGGACGTCGATGGGCTTCGGAGCAAGCCATGTACGGTCCACGCCGTGCGAGTCGCACATGGGCATCATGGCGAGGATCCGATCCCTGACGGCGCTGTTGCAGAGCGGCACCACTCCCCGGGGAGTCCTGAACCACTCGGGGTGTGTCGGGTCGTACTTGAAGAGTTCCCGTACCATTCCCCGCAGCTCCAGCGTGGTGAAGTTGAAGTTGAGCCCGGGGCGCAGCCTCATGATGTCTGCCGGGCCGCCGTACTCCCAGGCCGGCCTCTTCCGGTCTTGGAGAGGGGCGATGCGCCGGCGGAGGAAATCTGCGCCCACCTCAGCAACTGACAGATTGGCCAATCGAAGACGAAGAATTCGGACGAGGGCGATGTTGAGCTTGACGTCGTCCGAGTCCAGCTCACTCCAGTCCCTGCCGCACACGATTGGCGTTGTGCGCGGCGCGGTGAAGGCTTGCGGCTGGTCTTCTACGATCCAGCACCACTCCGCTCGCCATTACTCCCACTTGCCGCGGAGCTCCCCCGGCAAGTACGCACCCTTCTTATTGAGACGGAAGACCCAAGAAATTCCTCCGGAGAGGGGGGCATCGGCCTCGGCTCTAGGAGTGAAGAAGTGTCTAAAGAGTGCTACATTGGGGTGGACTCCTATGAAGTTTTCGCACATGTGTGCGAAAACAGCCATGGTGAGAATGGCGTTGGGGGTGAAGTCAAGCAGATGGAGGCCATATGTGTTCATGACGTCGCAAAAGAAGTTTGAGAAAGGTGGACAGAGACCACAATGAAAGAAAGCAGCGAAGAAATGATACCCGCCGGGATAGTTGTCCTTGGCGGCGGCCGGGTATGCTCGCGTGCGGGGATGCGCGTCGGTTCTCTTGGACCAGAACAAGTAATACTTGTTCCAGAGTTCCCGCACGCCGAGCTTCGGCGGGAAGACGACGTGCCGCTTCCGGTACGCGATGAGCTTGGCCGCTTGCTCCGATTTCTCCCGCTTGGCCTTCTCCGCCTTCGCCTTGTCGGTCTTTGGGGCCATGGCGGACGCGGTGGAAGGAAGGGGACGAAGAGCTCGGCGGCGGCGGAGATGTGGAGGCAGAGCGCAAGAGGGAATCTTTTGCAGGAGGAAGACGACGTAATGAGAGCGCAAGGAGGGGAACCGCGCCCGCTACCTCTGCTTTTATGGGGGAGTGGGGGGCGTTTCGCTCTTTCCATTAAGAGATCGTGGGCACGTCCCATCCCACGGTGCCGCAATCGACGCGTGCCGTTACCGTGGGGTGCGGCGGATATGGAAGTGGATTCGGCGCGCCGCGGGCCGCGGGTGCCCGTGCACTGTTTTGGGCCTGGCCCAACAGCGCTCGGCACCGTGTGTGGCCCAGGCCCGGGGGCTCCTGTCGGTGTACTAAGGTAGGGGTACCCCAGTACCCCAACTTGTGCACGGGCAGTTGCAGCTTCCCGCGGCAAGGTTTACTGCGTGCTCGCCGGAGACCTTCCTGCTCCCTATTAAACCATTCAAAAACAAAGAATACAAGGAAGGAGACCAAGACCCCGGCAAGAGGAGCTTGCCGGGAAGGCCGTACCAGGCCCAAGACTGCTCCACTAACACAAGACCCTGGCAAGAGGAGCTTGCCAGGAAGACTAGAAGACAACGCCTCGGCACTATATGTGCCCCGGCAAGGGGCCCGGGGAGCGGCAAGCTCCCGGGCCCGGCAAGATCAAGGCCCCGGCAAGGTGCTTGCCGGGAAGGCTGCTCTGTGTGCCCGCGCTCCAGCTCATCGGCCCACGCGTCGCCCTGGGGCCTATCCAGGGACGCGTGGCGGATGGCTGTGCAGCCTGGGGTACACGGTGGCACTCCACGGCGATGGATCCGTCGCCGTGGCGGACGGAGACGCTAAGGCGGGAGCTTTTGGGGTCGACGGCGACGGGCATTAAATGCCCTTGTCCCCCACTGTTAAAGTAGGTATAGACCACTGTTCTGTACTGTAGCTCCACTGTTCCCGCACTGTTACAACTACCACCTCTTTTACTTTTTTACCCCTTTCTCCTACGTTGACACCTGTCGGTGACCCCTTACACTATAAAAGGAGGCCCATGCACAACGTGGAGGGGGTTCGGAACCTAGATCACTCTCGCGCCGGTGTAGCTGCTTCTTCAAGCTCCCGAGCGCTCAAACTCAATACACAACCAAGCAGGAGTAGGGTTTTACGCATCCGTGCGGCCCGAACCTGGGTAAAACTGCCCGCGTGCTCGCCACGATCCGCTCTTTGTGCTCCCTCCGCCCTCGTACCGCACAGACAAGGGGCTCCGGTCCCATAGGTGTTCGTGGCGGACAGTTTCCCCCGACACCGTTAGAATAGTAACATTTGCAACCACAACAGGCACATCCTCACAAATACCGACATGTATAGCAGTTGATTTATCATCCATTTGCAAACATATTTCAGTAGGTGTCAACTTACTCAAGTCAAGTCTACGATATAAAGAGAGAGGCATAACACTAACACCGGCTCCAAGATCACATAAAGCAATTTTAACATAGTTTCTCTTAATGGAACAAGGTATAGTGGGTACTCCTGGATCTCCTAGTTTCTTAGGTATTCCACCTTTAAAAGTGTAATTGGCAAACATGGTGGAAATTTCTACTTCAGGTATCTTTCTTTTATTGGTAATAATATCCTTCATATACTTAGCATAAGGATTTGTTTTAAGCACATCAGTCAAATGCATACACAAAAAGATAGGTCTAATCATTTCAGCAAAGCGCTCAAAATCCTCATCATCCTTTTTCTTGGATGGTTTAGGAGGAAAAGGCATGGGTTTTTGAACCCAGGGTTCTCTTTCCCTACAGTGCTTCCTAGCAACAAACTCTCTCTTATCATAACGTTGATTCTTTGATTGTGGGTTATCAAGATCAACAGCAGGTTCAATCTCTACATCATTATCATTGCTAGGTTGAGCATCATCATGAACATCATCATTAACATTATCACTAGGTTCATGTTCATTACCAGATTGAGTCTCAGCATCAGAAACAGATATATCATTGGGATTCTCAGGTGTGTCAGCTACAGGTTCACTAGAAGAATGCAAAGTCCTATCATTTTTCTTTTTCATCTTCTTAGAAGAATTAGGTGTATCTAAATTAGCTCTCTGAGAATCTTGATCAATTTTCTTAGGGTGGCCTTCAGGATACAGAGGTTCCCGAGTCATTTTTCCACCTCTAGTCACAACTCTAATGGCATTATCATTATTCTTACTATTTAATTCATTAATCAAATCATTCTAAGCCTTAAGTACTTGTTCTACTTGAGTGCTAACCATGGAAGCATGTGTACTAATGAGTTTAGTTTTAGTTCACCTTTAACTCTAGAAATATAATCACTCAAGCGTTCAGTCATATAAGCATTACGTTGCAATTGTCTACCAACATAGGCATTGAAGTTTTCTTGTTTCACAATAAAATTGTCAAACTCATGTAAGCATTGGCTAGCAGACTTTTAATGAGGAATATCACCTTCATCAAATCTATAAAGAGAATTTAACTTTACTACCTGTGTCGGGTTATCAAGACCATGTATTTCTTCAATAGGTGGTACATTTTTAACATCTTCAACTTTAGTAACTTTTTCTTTCATAGATTTCTTTGCCTCTTGCATATCTTCAGGACTGAGAAATAGAACACCTCTTTTCTTCGGAGTTGGCTTAGGGGCTGGTTCAGGAAGTGTCAAATTATTTTCATTGGCCAACATATTATTCAATAGTGATTCAGCTTGATCAACTGTTCTTTCCCTGAAAAAACAACCAAGACAACTATCCAGGTGGTCCCTGGAAGCATCGGTTAGTCCATTATAAAAGACATCAAGTATATCATTCCTCTCAAGAGGATGATCAGGCAAAGCATTAAGTAATTGGAGAAGCCTCCCCCAAGCTTGTGGGAGACTCTCTTCTTCAATTTGCACAAAGTTATAAATTTCCCGTAAGGCAGCTTGTTTCTTATGAGCGGGAAAATATTTAGCAGAGAAGTAGTACATCATATCCTGGGGACTACGCACACAACCAGGATCAAGAGAATTAAACCATGTCTGACCATCACCCTTTAACGAGAACGTAAACAACTTAAGGATATAGTACTAACGAATCTTTCCATCGTTGGTGAAAAGGGTGGCTATATCATTCAAATTAGTAAGATGTGCCACAACAGTTTCAGATTCATAGCCATGGAAAGGATCAGATTCAACCAAAGTAATTAACTCAGGATCAATTGAGAATTCATAATCCTTATCAGCAACAAAGATAGGTGAACTAGCAAAAGCAGGGTCATGTTTCATTATAGCATTCAAGGACTTTTCTTTCAGCTTAGCTAATAATTTCTTAAGATCATATCTATCATTGCAAGCAAGTAAAGTCTCTAGCAGTTTCTTCATCCATAACACAACCCTCAGGAACAACAGGCAATTCATATCTAGGGGGAGAAGCTTCATCATCACTTTCATAAATATCATCAGTTTCAATATTTGCATTCTCCCTAACCTTAGCAATTTGTTCATCTAGAAATTCACCTAGTGGCACACTATTATCAGGCATAGAAGTAGTTTCATCATACATAGCAGAAGTGGCATCATCAAGAACATACGACATATCAGATTCAATAGCAGGAGCAGGTGTTGCAAGTTTACTCATAACAGAAGGAGAATCAAGTGCAGAGCTAGATGGCAGTTCCTTACATCCCCTCGTAATTGAGGGTAAGATCTTGGTTTTTGAGTCCTTCAAATTCTTCATAGTGATCAACAGATATAAATCCCAAGTGACTTAAAGAATAGAGCTATGCTCCTCGGGAACTGGGCCAGAAAATAGTCTTGATAATCCACAAGTGTAGGGGATCGCAACAGTTTTCGAGGGTAAAGTATTCAACCCAAATTTGTTGATTCGACACGAGGGGAGCCAAAGAATACTCTTAAGTATTAGCAGCGGAGTTGTCAATTCAACCACACCTGGAAACTTAGTATCTGCAGCAAGGTAGTTTAGTAGCAAAGTAATATGATAGTAGCGATAGTGGTAACAAAGGTAACGATATTGTTTTTGTAGTTTTTGTAATAGTAGTAACGGAAAAGTAAATAAGCAAAAAGCAATATGTGAAAAGCTCATAGGCATTGGATCGGTGATGGGAAATTATGTCGGATGCAATTCGTCATGTAGAAGTTATAACCTAGGGTGACACAAAACTAGCTCCAGTTCATCAATGTAATGTGGGCATGTATTCCGAATATAGTCATACGTTCTTATGGAAAAGATCTTGCATGAAATATTTTATCCTACCCTCCCGTGGCAGCGGGATCCTATTGGAAACTAAGCGATATTAAGGCCTCCTTTTAATAGAGTATCGGGCCGAACCATTAACACATAGTGAATACATGAACTCCTCAAACTACGGTCATCACTAGGAGTGGTCCCGATTATTGTCACATCGGGGTTGCCGGATCATAACACACAATAGGTGACTATAGACTTGCAAGATAGGATCAAGAACACACATGTATTTATGAAAACATAATTGGTTCGGATCTGAAATCATGGCACTCGGGTCCTAGTGACGAGCATTAAGCATAGCAAAGTCATAGCAACATCAATCTCAGAATATAGTGGATATTATGGATCAAACCCTAACAAAACTAACTCGATTACATGATAGATCTCATCCAACCCATCACCGTCCAGCAAGCCTACGATAGAATTACTCATGCACGATAGTGGGCTTCATGGAATTGGTGATGGAGGAAGGTTGATGATGACGATGGCGATGATCTCCACTCTCCGGAGCCCCGAACGGACTCCAGATTAGCCCTCCCGAGAGAGATTAGGGCTTGGCGGTGGCTCCGTATCGTAAAACACGATAATTCTTTCTCTCTGATTTTTTTTCTCCCCGAAAGTGAATATATGGGGTCTGGAGATACGTTGGTGGAGCACCAGGGGGCCCACGAGGCAGGGGGCGCGCCTTGGGGGAGGGGGCGCCCCCCACCCTCGTGGACAGGCCCTAGGCCCCCTGGTGTGTATCTTCTTGCAGGTATTTTTTATATTTTACAAAATAATTCTCCGTTGATTTTCAGGCGATTCCGAGAACTTTTTATTCTGCGCAAAAACAACACCATGGCAGTTTTGCTAAAAACAGCATCAGTCCGGGTTAGTTCCATTCAAATCATGCAAGTTAGAGTCCAAAACAAGTGCAAAAGGGTTTGGAAAAGTAGATACGTTGATGACGTATCAACTCCCCCAAGCTTAAACCTTTGCTTGTCCTCAAGCAATTCAGTTGATAAACTGAAAGTGATAAAGAAAAGCTTTGACAAACTCTGTTTGCTCTTGTTGTTGTAAATATGTAAGCTAGCATTCAGGTTTTCAACAAGATCATGAACTAACCACATTCACAATAACTTTCAGGTCTCAAGAGTACTCACATCAATGGCATAATCAACTAGCAAGCAATAATAATAAACCTCGGATGACAACACTTTCTCAGAACAATCATGATATGATATAACAAGATGGTATCTCGCTAGCCCTTTCTGAGATCGCAAAACATAAATGCAGAGCACCTTTAAAGATCAAGGACTGACTAGACATTGTAATTCATGGTAATAGAGATCCAGCCATGATCATACTCAATGCAAATTAATAGTAATACATGCAACGACAGAGGTGTTCTCCTACTGGTGCTCTTTGATAAGAGGATGATGACTCTGCATAAAAGTAAATAGATAGGCCCTTCGCAGAGGGAAACGGGGATTTGTAGAAGTGCCAGAGCTTGGTTTTTAAATAGAGATGAATAACATTTTGAGTGGTATACTTTCATTGTCAACATAACAACCAAGAATCTCGATATCTCCCATGCTACGCACATTATAGGTAGTTCCCAAACAGAATGGTAAAGTTTATACTCCCCCAACCACCAACAAGCACACTCCACGGCTAGCCCGAAACAACAGGTACCGTCCAAACCAGCAACAGCCCAGGGGGAGTTTTGTTTAATTATTATGATTTTGAGCATGGGACTAGGCATCCCGATTACCAGCCATTTTCTCATGAATGATGAGCGGAGTCCACTCATCCTGAGAATAGCCCACCTAGCATGGAAGATATAGACAACCCTTGTTGATACATGAGCTGTTCGAGCATACAAAATAGAATTTCATTTGAAGGTTTAAAGTTTGGCACATACAAATTTACTTGGAACGGCAGGTAAATACCGCATAAAGGAAGGTATGGTGGACTCATATGGAATAACTTTGGGGTTTATGGAAGTGGATGCACAAGCAGTATTCCCGCTTAGTACAGGTGAAGGCTAGAAAGAGACTGGGAAGCGACCAGCTCGAGAGCAACAACGGTCATGAACATGCATTAAAATTAATCAACAATGAATGCAAGCATGAGTAGGATATAAATCACCATGAACATAAATATCGTGGAGCCTATGTTGATTTGTTTCAACTACATGCGTGAACATGTGCCAAGTCAGATCACTTAAATCGTTCAAAGGAGGATACCACCCATCATACCACATCACAACCATTTTAAAATCATGTTGGCACGCAAGATAGACCATTATAAACTCTCAGCTAATTAAGCATGGCATAAGCAGCTATGATCTCTAATTGTCATTGCAAGCATGTTTCATTCATAACATGCTCAATCAAGAACGATGAGCCATCATATTTACAAAAACAAGAGAGGTCGAGTTCATACCAGCTTTTCTCATCTCAATTAGTTCATCATATATCATCCTTATTGCCTTTCACTCGCACGACCAAACGGTGTGGATAATAATAATAGTGCACTTGCATTGGACTAAGCTGGAATCTGCAGACATTTAATACAAGAGAGAAGACAAGGAAATATGGCTCAAGGTTAAACCAACAACAAAGCATATGAGAGCCACTAAGCAATTTCAATCATGGTCTTCTACTCTTATCCCCCAAAGAAGAGAAAAGAAACTATTTACATGGGAAAGCTCCCAACAAGCAAAAGAAGAATGGGAAATCTTTTTGGGTTTTCATTTTTATATCTACTACTACAAGCAAAGAACGTAAACTAGCTAGAAGCTACAGCTAATATATTTTTTGTTTTTCTGGGTTTTTCTAGCACACAAGAAAAAGACCAAGCAAAAGAATTTAAAACTAAGCATGGATGGTACAGTGAAAGAGTGTGAGTGCTGACAACTAGAATAAGTGTGAACGTGAATGTAAGGTCGGTGAGAAACACGTACTCCCCCAGCTTAGGCTTTTGGCCTAAGTTGGTCTATGGCCACGGATCGAAGCCACTCCCTCTAGTGTACTGAGATGTGTCCTCTGGATGCCACTGGTTGGCGAGCTCATCCAGCTCCCACCCATAAACAGATTGACGGGAAGGATCAAGTGGTGGTTCTGGCTCAGGCTGTGAAGCTTGTGCCTTGCCTTGGTACTTGTAGAAGGCATCTGATGTAATGAGATACTTGCATGTGGACAGATCAAACAAAAATGGTGCAGGCAAGGTAACAATTTCACAGTATATTTCATCAAATCTTAATTTATAATTAAGCTGCATATTCTTGTCTTTAACAATAAAATCATGAACTACCATGCTCTTGTAGTCTAGATAAACAGGAGCAAGCAATTTTACTTCCTTCTCATGATGCCTAATAGGTATATTAAAATATTCAGCAAGGCGAGAAGCAAAGATGCCTCCAAAGACGGGCCCCTTTGAGCGGTTCAGACTCAATCGTTTGGCAACGACGGCGCCCAAGCTAAAAGTTGTGTCTTGAAACAAAGCATGGCGTAAAATGATAATATCAGGGGCACTGAGATTCTCACTGTTCCCGCGACCAATTAAACACCTACTAGCAAATAAAGCAAAGTAGCGCAGAATAGGGAAGTGTATACAAGTGATTCTTGCCCCTGAAACTTGTCTAGTTTCACCTACTGCTATCATGTCAACGAACCCTTCAACGTCTTCACGACGTGGTTCATCAAGTCTACCACCAAAGGGTACTTTGCATATTTCACAAAAATCTAAAAGTGATATCTCCTTAACCACGTCATATAAGCGAAACTCCACCGTAGGTGGTGTTTTCCTAGAATGAAAATGAAAGCTTTGCGTGCAAATATTGGTGAGTAAGAGATCCTGTTCTTTCTGATCGTCGAGGAAGTCGGTGAGGCCTGCATTATTTGCCAACCAATAAAAGTCTTCGTAAATACCAGCGGACATCATGAAATTATTACATCGCACGGTCGAACTTCCGCCATGCGAGGAAGATTATACTTGCGCTTCTTATTTTCTTATTTCTTCTTCTCCTCTGAGATCTTGCTGGAGGAGCCCCTCAATAATCTTTTTAACATCTTCCTTTTCTGAAAATTTCTGAAATTTTTAGTAACATCAAAATAAAAGTTAACAGAACTCAACAATATTGATAGCAACAACTCCTATAAGTGCCTAGAGGCTATATCATGCATTATAACTACTTGGGACCAAGAAAATTTGACATGCAAGCTCAAGAGCAAGGTTGCCACAACAGCATAAATTTGCAATAAATAAAGCACTAGAACAAAAACTAATTGGAACAATGGAGGAGTCACATGTAATGCCCAGGATGGGACTATACCTCCTACGTGTCGAGGCATGACTTAAAGGTATAAGCCCATTCTGGAATGATCGCAAGTTCAATATCTTTACACGACTCATGTAAAAATAGGGATGAAATTGCAAAAGGAGATAGTTGGCTTACACTCGCCACGTCACACAATTCATTACATAGTCAAACATCATCCAAATAACATCACAACCCGACTACGGGTGAAGATCCAAATGAAAGATACCAAATACATAACCACAGGTTCGAATCGCCCCTACTAGAAACCACTACTGATCATCGGGATAGTGCACGTAGTATCGGCTACGCTCTTCATCGTACTCCAGTACAGCTCTGTGCCGTCACCTGAGTAGTCCACCTGAGTACCTGCATCTGGTGTGGTGTAGAATCTGTGAGCCACGGAGGACTCAGCAATCCCGTTCCCGGGTAGCAGGACTATCTAAGCCTTGGGTGTGTAACAAGGCTGAAGAAAGAATAAAAGGTTGCAGCTGCACTAGCACTAGCTTACGTGATAAGAGCGAGAAGAGAAGTGCCACGAGCGACAAAGTGATCACGAAGTGATCCTATCAAAGCACGCCAAACATAACCCCACCGTGTTCACTTCCCGAACCCCTTTCGGAAAATGACCGTCACGGTACTCACGCTGGTAGTGTGATCCGAACATGGTGTCAAGTTTTCCACAACCGGATATTAACAAATTCCCATCTGCCACATAACCGCGGGCACGGCTTTCGAAAGTTCAAAACCCTGCAGGGGTGTTCCAACTTGGCCCATTAGAAGCCCACGATTCGCAGAGTCGCAACTCCAAGGTGGGAAGGCCCGAGTATTCTCGTAATCCCGTGCTCAAGATACTCCGACTAAGGTAAGACTAATCCAGCAAATCCTCCCGGCGTGCCAACACCCTGATAGTAGCCGCACGTATCTCGTCTCAGGCCACGACCGGATGGGACAAGCTACGGTTTTTTACCAGCCCTCGGGTTCCCCCAAGGTGGCCCCGCAGGTTGCCCAGTTTGGACCAACGCTCATGTGGAGCACTGGCCCGGTTGTTGATTAAGAATAGGGTTAATTACTCCCTATGCAAGTTTTTAGTTGTTTAGGCAAATAGTACCAATGTTGGGACTTGCGGGAAAAGACTTAGCGCTAAGCGGTTTATCGAGGGGGTCCCATAACCCCAACCGTGTGAGGAACGCAAAATCAAGGAACATAACACCGGTTTATACGGTTCCTAGGGCGGCATGAGTGGAACAAATCACCAAGCAAGAGGCTTAGCCTTCCACCCATTACCAATATATATAGATGATTTCATTTAAGAATTTATATAGTGTGATATCCTAACAAGCTTCAACATGAAGCAAGAATCTTTGAAGCTTCTCCTGCAACTAGCAATGCTATAAGAGGGGCTGAGCGAAGCCTACGTAGCCAATCAAAGGTTTGCATAGGTTGGGTGGTTAAACAGATTCATGGTTACAATAGAAGGCTGACAAACAAACATGGGCATCGAGGCAAATAAGCTAAAGAACGAGACTTCTAGCAATAGGCAAAGATAGTAATGATATCTGGGTCAGGTCATGTTGCGTGTCGAGTCGTCGATGGGATCGTAAGATGGCTCCTCGTTCTCAACCTCGGTAGTAACCTCGTTCTCGTACTCGGTCTCAGCTTCCGGCTCTACTCAACACAAGAACACACGAGGCACGAAATCAAACAAGGTGCAATGCGCAAACTACAGGATGCATGTATGATGCACTTAGGATGCACTGCAGATGCACTTAGGATGCACAACATGAAAACATAGGAAACACAGAGAAACAACACAAGAACAGGACAATTTACTCAAGCAAGTAGGATGCAAGACAAGTCTATTTAGGATGCAAAACATGGCAAGGTAGGAAGCACAGAGAAACAACACAAGAAACAACAGGTTTAAATGAGGCCGGAAACTACTTAAGACAAATCCGGTAAGTCCTCATATGCATAGTTTGAAATTAGTCCAGATCTGAACAAACCTTAAGTTAAAGTTGTTAAACAGCAAGTTAACATGCACCATGATAATCTACATGAAATTCTAGTCAAGTTTCATATAAAGTTTGTTTAAAACGGAGCTACGGTCTAGAAGATATGATCAAAACAAGATAAGCATGGCAACGGTGCAAGATGCACCCAAACATCAAGCAAACATACTCCAAACATGTTAAAAAATGATATTATGAATCTACATGCAAAATCACACAATTTTCATGTAGGGCACGCTCAAAACGGACCAACGGACTAAAAGATACACCCGAAACAAGAAACAATGCAAAGCTGAAATTAACAGCCACATAGCAACTTTGGAGCAAGAAATATATACTCTACAGCACTCAAACATGGTGACAAGAAGCATGGGCATGAATTAGACATATCCTACAGCAAACAACTCCATTGGAGCATCTCCATAGGAGGCATGGATCAATAGCAACAAGCTACAACATTTTGATCATGACACTAAAAACCTGACAGCAATATTTTATAGCAACTTGGGAGCAAGAGTTAAATAGGCTACAGCAAACCAAATGAGCATGTGAGGGCATGGATGGATAGACAACAACATATACAACAAAGAATGATCAATGGCCACCTCAAAACTAACACGGATTTGCCTAGAGCATCAAGCAAACATAGCATCAGGATAAGACAGATTGCAGACTTAGTGAAATTTCACTAAGTGTTAGAACAGTAACATTATCATGGCATGTTTGTGAGCATGTTTAAGTCACCTCAAAGCATATCATGGCAAGTGGTTTGCACCACAGCAAAGATCACATAATGGGGAATCTAAAACATATGAGCATGCGACATGGGGACAAACACATCAATAGCAACGAGCTCCTCAACTAGGCATCTCGTAACAAGTTACAAAACCTAACAGCCACAAGCACTTTTGCAACAGGGATAAACATGGCAATATGAATTCTAACATGCATGCTATAGCGTCCAACATGTAGAGCATCTCATGATGAACATTTGGACATATCATTTGCTTCATTTGGATAAACATGCATTAAGTTGTCACATCTCAAACATGGCATGAAAACAACTAATAGCAGCAGTTTATATCAAGTAGCACTCTTGTCATGAAGATTAAGACATCTAGATGGACTCAAACAAGCATGACACAATGGAACAAAACATAGTACACATCACCACGGTCATTTTGACATATCATATGCACAAAACAGACAAGCACAGTAAAAGTTATTGCCATCACAAGAATGCATCAGACAACTAAAATAAACAACAAAAGACTTCGGGAAAATCAACCTCGGAGTCAACGCGGGTGCGGGCCGGGTCAACGGTGCGGGTCACGGAGCGGGTTCGCGGGAAAACGGGCAAACGGGCAGCCGCCCCGTTAGGGTTTCAGACCCGTTTGGAGATTCCGATCGGGATCGGGCACTGTCGCCTTGATCGGATCGCGAGCGCCGGCGGAATCGAGATCGGCGGCGCGGCTGCTGGCTCTGCTCCGGCCGGTGACGGCGCGGGAGGACGACGGGCGGCGGCCAGCGGGGTCTGGCGGGCGGCGGAAGTGGCGGAGGGCGGCGCCGGAGCGGCGAGGGGGCGAGCTCTAGGCGGCGGGCGAGGCCGGCGTCGGGCGCCGGCGACGGAGGACAGCGGTTTTCCGGCGACCGGAGGCGGCGGGGAAGGCGAGCGCGGGGGCGCGGAGATCTGGCCCGAAACGGCGGCGGCGGCGGCGGGCTGGGAACGGGCCTTCGGGCCCGCGCGGCGGCGGAGGCGGAACTGTGCGGTGGCGGATCTGTCCGGCCCGGCTCGGACACGTCCGCCCGGTGCGGATTCCGAGGCGGGGCTGGAGCTAGGAGGAGGCTTGGGTTTTGGGCGAAGATGGCAAGGGGGACGTTTTTATAGGCACAAGGAGCTAGGAGACTCCAAATGAGGAGCGGTTTTCGGCCACGCGATCACAAATCGACGACGTAGATGATGGGAACGGTTGTGCTGGGTTGGTGGGCTGTTGTGGAGGGGGTCTTGGGCCTCCAAGAGAAGGTACTTTTAGCCCACTAGGTCAACTGTTGGAGTATCAAACGAACTCCAAACGCGACGAAACTTGACAGGCGGCCTACACGTATCAAAACAACATCGCACGACAAGTCTCACGCCATTCCGGAAACATTACACGGTCAAACACGAAAGAAGGACTCGGGGATGCCACGGGCACGTGTGAGAGCGTCGAAACTCGAAATGGACAACGGGAAGAGACGAGTGGGACCGGATGCAAGTGACAACACAAATGCAATTCAATGCACATGACAACATGACATGGATGAAATGCACACACGCACACGACAAAACGAAGAACCCGAAAATAAAGAAGAACCCGGAATGGAATTGATGAAGCCACAGTTTATATATTGCCATATAGGGAAAGTGTTACATCCGGGGCATTACATCACATACCAAGGATCAATCTCCCCAAACAGTTTGGTGAATGGTGCTTTGAGCAAGGAGATCGAAAATGCCAGCAAGATGAGCTAGAACTCGGGTTTGAGCTGGTTGGGGATTTTTTTGGGAGGAAGAAGAAGAGCATGGGTGCATGAATAAGTGGAGGGGGGCCACGTGGGGCGAGGCTGGGGGCGCGCCCTGGGCAGGGGGCGCGCCCTGGACCCTCGTGGCCACGTGTTGGCTCCCCTCGTTGTGTGTTCAGTGCCATAATTCCTCAAATATTCTAGAAAAAAATCATATTTCATTTTCATGGCATTTGGAGAACTTTTATTTTCGGGATATTTATTATTGCACGGATAAGTCTGGAAACAGACAAACAATCCTATTTTTCTTTATTTATCCTAATTAACAGAAAGTAAAAGGAGGGTACAGAAGGTGGTTCTATCTAGATTCACCTATCCCATGCTCATCAAAAGGAATCCATTAACAAGGTTGATCAGGTCTTGTTAATAAACTCTTTCCAAGTAACATGAAATCAGAGAATTTTCGAATAACACTAGGTTACCTCAATGGGGATATGTATGTCCCAACAATAAGGATGTCATATGCCTTTTTGATAGTAGGAAGAGGAAAGTCAAAACCTCCAATAGTGATAGTTGAAGTTTTTCCAATATAATTGATACTGTAGACCTGAGGTTGTTTCCTCAGAAAGTGTACCGTATGCTCATTACCATTGACATGAAAAGTGACATTGCCTTTGTTGCAATCAATAACAGCCCATGCAGTATTCAAAAAGGGTCTTCCAAGAATAATAGACATACTATCGTCCTCGGGAATATCAAGTATAACTAAGTCCATTAGAATAGTAACATTTGCAACTACAACAGGCACATCCTCACAAATACCGACAGGTATAGCAGTTGATTAATCAGCCATTTGCAAAGATATTTCAGTAGGTGTCAACTTACTCAAGTCAAGTCTACGATATAAAGAGAGAGGCATAACACTAACACTGGCTCCAAGATCACATAAAGCAGTTTTAACATAGTTTCTTTTAATGGAGCAAGGTATAGTAGGTACTCCTGGATCTCCTAATTTCTTAGGCATTCCACCCTCAAAAGTGTAATTAGCAAGCATGGTGGAAATTTCTACTTCGGGTATCTTTCTTTTGTTGGTAATAATGTCTTTCATGTACTTAGCATAAGGATTTGTTTTAAGCACATCAGTCAAACACATAAGCAAAAAGATAGGTCTAATCATTTCAGCGAAGCGCTCAAAATCCTCATCATCCTTTTTCTTGGATGGTTTCGGAGGAAAAGGCATGGGTTTCTGAACCCATGGTTCTCTTTCCCTACCGTGCTTCCTAGCAACAAAGTCTCTCTTATCATAACGTTGATTCTTTGATTGTGGGTTATCAAGATCAACAGCGGGTTCAATCTCTACATCATTATCATTGCTAGGTTGAGCATCAGCATGAACATTATCATTAATATTATCATTAGGTTCATGTTCATTACCAGATTGTGTCTCGGCATCAGAAACAAAAATATCATTGGGATTCTCGGGTATGTCAGCTACAGGTTCACTAGAAGCATGCAAGGTTCTATCATTTTTTTCTTCTTAGACGAACTAGGTGCATCTAAATTAGCTCTCTGAGAATCTTGCTCAATTCTCTTAGGGTGGCTTCAGGATACAGAGGTTCCTGAGTCATTTTAACACCTCTAGTAGCAACTCTAACAGCATAGTCATTATTCTTACTATTTAATTCATTGAGCAAATCATTTTGAGCCTTAAGTACTTGTTCTACTTGAGTGGTGACCATGGAAGCATGTATACTAATAAGTTTCAGTTCATCTTTAGCACTAGACAGATAATCACTCAAGCGTTCAATCATATAAGCATTGTGTTGTAGTTGTCTACCAACATAAGCATTGAAGTTTTCTTGTTTCACAATAAAATTGTCAAACTCATCCAAGCATTGGCTAGCAGATTTATAACGAGGAATATCACCTTCATCAAATCTATAGAGATAATTTACCTTTACTACCTGTGTCGGGTTATCAAGACCATGTATTTCTTCAATAGGCGGTAAATTCTTAACATCTTCAGCTTTAATACCTTTTTCTTTCATAGATTTCTTTGCCTCTTGCATATCTTCAGGACTGAGAAATAGAACACCTCTCTTCATCGGAGTTGGCTTAGGGGCTGGTTCAGGAAGTGTCCAATTATTTTCATTGGCCAGCATATTATTCAATTGTAATTCAGCTTGTTCAACAGTTCTTTCCCTGAAAACACAACCAGCACAACTATCCAGGTGGTCTCTAGAAGCATCGGTTAGTCCATTATAAAAGACATCAAGTATATCATGCATCTCAAGAGGATGATCAGGCAAAGCATTAAGTAACTGGAAAAGCCTCCCCCAAGCTTGTGGGAGTCTCTCTTCTTTAGTTTGAGCAAAGTTATATATTTCTCGTAAGACAGCTTTTTTCTTATGAGCGGGGAAATATTTAGCAGAGAAGTAATACATCATATCCTGGGGACTACGCACACAACCAGGATCAAGAGAATTAAACCAAGTCTTAGCATCACCCTTTAACGAGAACGGAAACAACTTAAGGATATAGTAGTAACGAATCTTTTCATCGTTGGTAAACAGGGTGGCTATATCATTCGGCTTAGTAAGATGTGCCACAACAGTTTCAGACTCATAGCCATGGAAAGGATCATATTCAACCAAAGTAATTAACTCAGGTTCAACAGAGAATTCATAATCCTTATCAGTAACACAGATAGGTGAAGTAGCAAAAGCAGGGTCATGTTTCATCCTAGCATTGAAGGACTTTTCTTTCAGCTTAGCTAATAACTTCTTAAGATCGTATCTATCATTGCAAGCAAGAAAGTCTCTAGCAGTTTCTTCATCCATAACATAACCCTCAGGCACAACACACAATTCATATCTATTGGGAGTAGTTTCATTATCACTTTCATAAATATCATCATTTTCAACATTTGCACTCTCTCAAACCTTAGCAATTTGTTCATCTAGAAATTCACCTAGTGGCACAGTATCAGGCATAGAGGTAGTTTCATCATACATAGCAGAAGTAGCATCATCAAGAACATACGACATATCAGATTCAATAGCAGGAGCAGGTGTCGCAAGTTTACTCATAACAGAAGGAGAATCAAGTGCAGAGCTAGATGGCAGTTCCTTACCTC
This sequence comes from Secale cereale, assembly GCA_902687465.1. NCBI lineage: Eukaryota > Viridiplantae > Streptophyta > Magnoliopsida > Poales > Poaceae > Secale > Secale cereale. Next base: position 736,202,770 of record LR738713.1, read on the forward strand.
CCCTCGTAATTGAGGGTAAGATCTTGGTTTTTGAGTCCTTCAAATTCTTCATAGTGATCAACAGATATAAATCCCAAGTGACTTAAAGAATAGAGCTATGCTCCCCGGCAACGGCGCCAGAAAATAGTCTTGACAACCCACAAGTGTAGGGGATCGCAACAGTTTTCGAGGGTAAAGTATTCAACCCAAATTTGTTGATTCGACACAAGGGGAGCCAAAGAATACTCTGAAGTATTAGCAGCTGAGTTGTCAATTCAACCACACCTGGAAACTTAGTATCTGCAGGAAGATAGTTTAGTAGCAAAGTAATATGATAGTGGCGGTAGCGGCAATAAAGGTAACAATAGTGTTTTTGTAGTTTTTGTGATAGTAGCAACAGAAAAGTAAATAAGCAACAAGCAATATAGGTAAAGCTCATAGGAATTGGATCGGTTATGGGAAATTACGTCGGATGCAATTCATCATGTATAAGTTATAACCTAGGGTGACACAGAATTAGCTCCAGTTCATCAATGCAATGTAGGAATGTATTACGAATATAGTCATACGTGCTTATGGAAAAGAACTTGCATGACATCTTTTGTCCTACCCTCCCGTGGCAGCGGGGTCCTATTGGAAACTAAGGGATATTAAGGCCTCCTTTTAATAGAGTACCTGACCAAAGCATTAACACATAGTGAATACATCAACTCCTCAAACTATGGTCATCACCGGGAGTGGTCCCGATTATTGTCACTTCGGGGTTGCCGGATCATAACACATAGTAGGTGACTATATACTTGCAGGATAGGATCAAGAACACACATATATTCATGAAAACATAATATGTTCAGATCTGAAATCATGGCACTTGGGCCCTTGTGACAAGCATTAAGCATAGCAAAGTCATAGCAACATCAATCTCAGAACATAGTGGACACTAGGGATCAAACCCTAACATCAATCTCAGATTACATGATAGATCCCATCCAACCCATCACCGTCCAGCAAGCCTACAATGGAATTACTTACGCACGGCGGTGAGCATCATGGAATTGGTGATGGAGGAAGGTTGATGATGACGATGGCGACGATCTCCACTCTCCGGATCCCCGAACGGACTCTAGATCAGCCCTCCCGAGAGAGGTTAGGGCTTGGCGACGGCTCTGTCTCGTGAAACGCGATAATTCCTTCTCCTTGATTTTTTTCTCCCCAAAATGGAAGATATAGGATCTGGGGGTACGTCGATGGAGCACCAGGGGGCCCACGAGGCAGGGGGGCGCGCCCTGGGTAGGGGGGCGCGCCCCCACCCTTGTGGACAGGCCCTGGGCCCCCTGGTGTGTATCTTCTTGCAGGTATTTTTTATATTTTCCGAAATAATTCTCCGCTGATTTTTAGGCGATTCCGAGAACTTTTTATTCTTCACAAAAACAACACCATGGCAGTTCTGCTGAAAACAGCGTCAGTCCGGGTTAGTTCCACTCAAATCATGAAAGTTAGAGTCCAAAACAAGGGCAAAAGGGTTTGGAAAAGTAGATATGTTGGAGACGTATCAGCCACCAGCTGTCCACGAGGGTGGGGGCGCCCCCCCCTCTCTGGGCGCGCCCCCTGCCTCGTGGGCCCCCCGACGGCCCCCCAATGCGCATCTTCTCCTATATGAGGTGTTTTGACCTGGAAAAAATCATAAGGAGGCTTTCGGGACCAGACGTCGTCGTCTCGAGGCGGAACCTTGGCGGAAACCAATCTAGGGCTCCGACAGAGCTGTTCTGTCGGGGATACTTCCCTCCAGGAGGGGGAAATCATCACCGCCATCATCACCAACAACTCTCCCATCTTGGGGAGGGCTATCTTCATCAACATCTTCACAAGCACCATCTCGTAACAAACCCTAGTTCATCTCTTGTATCCATTCTTTGTACCCAAACCTCAGATTGGTACCTGTGGGTTGCTAGTAGTGTTGATTACTCCTTGTAGTTGATGCTAGTTGGTTTATTTGGTGGAAGATCATATGTTCAGATCCATCATGCATATTAATACCCCTCTGATCATGAACAATATTATGTCTTGTGAGTAGTTACTTTTCTTCCTGAGGACATGGGAGAAGTCTTGTTATTAGTAGTCATGTGAATTTGGTATTCGTTCGATATTTTGATGAGATGTATGTTGTCTCTCCTCTAGTGGTGTCATGTGAACGTCGACTACATGACACTTCACCATTATTTTGGCCTAGAGGAAGGCATTGGGAAGTAATAAGTATATGATGGGTTGCTAGAGTGACAGAAGCTTAAACCCTAGTTTATGCGTTGCTTCGTAAGGGGCTGATTTGGATCCACTTGTTTCATGCTATGGTTAGGTTTACCTTAATACTTCTTTTGTAGTTGTGGATGCTTGCAATAGAGGTTAATCATAAGTGGGAGGCTTGTCCAAGGAAGGACAGCACCCAAGCACCGGTCCACCCACATACCAAATTATCAAAGTACCGAACGTGAATTAGATGATCGTGATGAAAACTAGCTTGACGATAATTCCCATGTGTCCTCGGGAGCGCTTTCCTTCATATAAGAGTTTTTCCAGGTTTGTCTTTTGCGACAAAGAGGACTGGGCCACCTTGCTGCACCTTATTTACTTTTACCTTTTGTCACTTGCTACCAATTACCTTATCACAAAAATATCTGTTACCTATAATTTCAGTGCTTGCAGACAATACCTTACTGAAAACTGCCTATCATTTCCTTCTGCTCCTTGTTGGGATTGACACTCTTACTTATTGAAAGGACTATGATAGATCCCCTACACTTGTGGGTCATCAAGACTCTTTTCTGGCGCCGTTGTTGGGGAGTGAAGCGCCTTTGGTAAGTGGAATTTGGTAAGGAAAAATTTATATAGTGTGCTGAAATTTATTGTCACTTATTACTATGGCTCATAATCCTTTGCGGGGCTTGTTCGGGGTATCTTCACCCCGACCAGAAGAACAAAGAGTTGCTCCTCAACTTACTGCACCTACTGAAAATGTTTGCTTTGAAATTCCTTCGTTGTATGATAGAGAAACTGCTTGATAATCCTTTTACACGAGATGGAACACTGCATCCCAATTTACACCTAATCTATGTGGATGAAGTTTGTGGGTTATTTAAGCTTGCAGGTATGCCAGAGGATGTTATCAAGAAGAAGGTCTTCCCTTTATCTTTGAAGGGAGATGCATTGACATGGTTTAGGCTATGTGATGATATTGGATCATGGAACTATAATTGTCTGAAGTTGGAATTTCATTAGAAGTTCTACCCTATGCACCAGGTTCATCGTGATTGTAATTGTATCTATAATTTTTGGCCTCGTGAAGGAGATAGCATCGCTCAAGCTTGGGGGAGGCTTAAGTCAATGTTACATTCATTCCCCAATCATGAGCTCTCAAGAGAAATGATCATTCAAAAAATTTATGCTCCGCTTTCTCTTAATAATCGCCCCATGCTCGATACTTCTTGTTATGGTTCTTTTATGATGAAGACTATTGAATTCAAATGGGATTTATTGGAAAGAATTAAACGCAACTCTGAAGATTGGGATCTTGACGAAGGTAAGGAGTCAGGTATGACCCCTAAGTTTGATTGTGTTAAAGCTTTTATGGATACCAATGTTTTCCGTGAGTTTAGCACTAAATATGGAGTTGACTATGAGATTCTAGCTTCTTTCTGTGAATCATTCGCTACTCATGTTGATCTACCCAAGGAGAAGTGGTTTAAATACCATCCTCCCATTGAAGTAAAAGTAGTTGCACCTGTTAAAGTTGAAGAAAAGACTATCACTTATAATGTTTAATCTATTGTTCCTACTACTTGTATTGAGAAACCAACTTTCCCTGTTAGGATAAAGGATCATGCTAAAGCTTCAACTATAGTTCGTAAGAGTAATACTAGAACACCTACACCCTCTGAGCAAATTAAAGTTGAACCTAGTGTTGCTATGGTTAAAGATGTCTTGGTAGAAGATTTAGATGGACATGTTATTTACCTCCAAGAGGAATCTGCTAGAATAGCCAAACCCTATGCTAGGAATAAACATAGACCTATTGTAGGCCTGCCTGTTATCTCTGTTAAAATAGGAGATCATTGCTATCATGGTTTATGTGACATAGGTGCTAGTGCGAGTGAATACCTATATCCGTATATGATGAAATTATGCACGATATTGCACCCGTTGAACCAGAAGGTATATATGTTACTATTAAGCTTGCTAATAGAGACACTATCTCACCAATTGGGATTGTTAGAGATGTTGAAGTCTTGTGTGGGAAAGTTAAATACCCTGCTGATTTTCTTGTTCTTGGTTCCCCACAAGATGACTTTTGTCCCATTATATTTGGTAGACCCTTCTTGAACACTATTAATGCTAAGATAGACTGCGTGAAAGATATTGTTACTGTTGGTTTGGGGGATATGTCTCATGATTTTAACTTTGCTAAATTCTGTAGACAACCCCTTGATAAAGAATTACCTAGTAAGGATGAAATTATTGGTCTTGCTTCTATTGTTATGCCTCCTAATGATCCTTTAGAACAATATTTGCTAGATCATGAAAATGATATGCATATGAATGAGAGAAGGGAAATAGATGAGATATTCTTCAATTAGGGACCCGTATTGAAAAACAACTTGCCTGTTGAAATCCTAGGGGATCCTCCTCCACCCAAGGGTGATCCCGTGTTTGAACTTAAACCTTTACCTGATAATCTTAAGTATGTTTATCTTGATGAAAAGAAGATATATCATGTTATTATTAGTGCTAACCTTTCAGAGTGGGAAGAAGAAAGATTATTGAAAACTCTGAAGAAGCACCGTGCTGCTATTGGATATACTCTGGATGATCTTAAGGGCATTAGTCCCACCTTATGCCAACACAAGATAAAATTGGAAGAAAACGCTAAACCAGTTATTGATCATCAACGACGGTTAAACCCTAAGATGAAAGAAGTGGTAAGGAAGGAATGTAATGCCCAGTATGAGACTATGCCTCCCACGTGTCGAGGCACGGCTTAAAGGCATAATCTCATACTAGAATGATCTCAAGTATGGTATCTTTGCACAACTCATGTAAAAGAGGGGATGAAAATGTAAAAGAGTAGTTGGCTTACAATCGCCACGTCACACAATGTAATACATTGACATACATCATCCAATAACATCAGAGTCCGACTACGGACGAAGATCCAAATGAAAGATACCATTAAAAAGCAACACAAGGTCCCGATCATCCTAGTAGGAGCCCTACTGATCCTCTGGGTAAGACACGTAGTATCACCCACGTTCTTCATCGAACTCCCAATACAACTCTGAATCACCAGCTGAGTAGTTCTCAACGGTACCTGCATCTGGTGTTGTGTAGAATCTGTGAGCCACGGAGGACACAGGAATCCCGTTCCCGGGTAGAAATACTATCAAAGCCTTAGGTGTGGAAAAGGCTGAAAACAAGGTTGCAGCAGCACTAGCACTAGCTTTCGTGTTTAGAGCGAGAAGAGAAAGTGCCAACGGTCGTCAAAGTGATCACGAAGTGATCCTAACTAAGCATGTCAAACATAACCCCACTGTGTTCACTTCCCGAACCCCTTCGGAAAGAGACCGTCACGGTTACTCACGCTGGTAGTGTATTATGAACATGGTGTCAAGTTTTCAACAATCAGGTATTAACAAATTCCCATCTGCCACATAACCGCGGGCACGGCTTTCGAAAGATCAAAACCGTGCAGGGGTGTCCCAACTTAGCCCATCACAAGCTCACGATCTGCGGAGTCGCAACTCCAAGGTCGGAAGACCCGAGTATTCTCGGAAACCCGTGCTCAAGATATTCCAACATAGGTAAAACTAATCCAGCAAGACCTCCCGGCGTGCCGACACCCTGATAGTAGCCGCGCGTATCTCGTCTCAGGCCACGACCGGATGGGGCAAGCTACAGGTTTTTACCAGCCCTTGAGTTTTTTTGAGGTGGCCCCGCAGCACGCCCAGTTTGGACCAACACTCATGTGGAGCACTGGCACTGGGTTGTTAATTAAGAACTCAGGGTTTGCAACGCCCTATGCAAGTTTTAGTTATTAGGCAAATGTAAAACCAATGTTGGGCCTTGCCGGAAAAGCTTTAGCGCTAAGCGGGTTGTCGAGGGGGGCCCATAAACCCCAACCGTGTTAGGGACGCAAAAATCAAGGAACATAACACCGGTTTAAACGGTTCCTAGGGTGGCATGAGTGGAACAAAACATCAAGCAAGAGGCTTAGCCTTCCAACAATTACCAATATATAGATGATTTAGTATAACATATTATATATTTTGATATCCCAACAATAACTTCATCATGAAGCAAGAATCTTCAAATCTTCACATGCAACTAACAATGCTATAAGAGGGGCTGAGCGATGCTTACGTAGCCAATCAATGGTTTGCTACGTGGGTGGTTAGAGAGTTTCATGGCAACAATAGGAGGCTGACAATCAGACATAGGCATCGAGGCAATAAGCCAAAGAGTGGGACATCAGGCATAGGCAAAGATAGTAGTGATATCTGGGTAAGGTCATCTTGCCTGTTGATTCCACGGAGGGATCGTAACCTTGCTCCTCACACTCAACCTTGGTAGAAACCTCGTACTCCGTATCCTCACCGGGCTCTAACCAACACAAAAAAGCAACAATGGAATACAATCAATCACAATGCAATGCTCAGGCACATGATGCATGAATATGATGAACAAGGACAAAAGTAGATATGATGCATGGCCTAGGGTCACAAGAGTGCAACATCATCATGTTCAAACAAGATCACACACAAGAAAGAAACAAGCAAAGGAACAACTATCAAGTTTATGTAGGTTGTTCAAACAAGCATCCAACAAGTTTTAAAGGAGTTTGTTAACATAGCAAGGGTGCAACTAACATTACAGCAACATGATAGCACATTTAAATGGGCTGGAAATAAATAACAACAATATCCAGAAACTCCCATATTAATATATTTGCATTTGGGACAGATTTGAAAACTTCTGTGATAAAGTTGTGAAACATGCTAAACAACAGCACCAAAATATTCTACACATTTTTCCACCCCAAATGCATATAAAGTTTATTAAATTTGGAGTTGTAGATATTTAGTTATGATTTTTACATGCTTAAGCATTTTTAAAACAAGATTAAATTCAAACAGCATTTTAAATGTTTTTAAACATGGCAACAAACAGCATATTCATAATCTACATAAATTCTAAGCACTTTTCATATAGGACTCATTTTCATCAGAAACATATTTTCACATATATTAAATAAACAAGAAAAACGCAAAACAGAAAAAAAAACAATACAAGCGCAAGGTCAAAATGACCCAGGCTCAACTAGCCCAAGCCACTGACGAGGGGGTCCGGCTGGGTTGAGCTGGCAACAGTGGGTGCACGCAAGGGTGGAAGCAGCAGTGAGGTTGGCAGGTGGGGCCTACCTGTCAGCCACACGCGAAAAACAAAAGAGGGTGAAATCCCACTGTGCCCGCAAGGATTCGAACTCAAGCCCTCCTGCTTACCTGACGGAGACAAAGCCACTGCGCTACTGATCGAACCTTGACAGATAACAAGATCGACATCTGAAGACTAAAAAGAAGATGCAGAGAACAGGGGATACGCAGGGCCCGTCGGAGCTGCTCCAGCGACCAAACGAGGCGGCGGAGGTGTGCGGGATGCTCCTGGAGGAGTTCCGCATCCAACCAACGCGCTTGCAGCACCTAGCGACTACTAAAACGCTGGCGGCGAGCAACGACAGAACGGCGGCGGCGGAGCAATGACGAGACGATGCAGGGGCCTAGGCGGAGCAGCGACTACACAGGCAGCTCCTACATGACGAGACGAAGCGAACGGACAGAAGAACACGGCCTAGAGGGGTCGAAACACTCGCCGGTGACGAGGTCCGACGGCGATGCGCACGGGCGCTCGAGGAACTAGGACCTAGAGGGCGCGTAGGAAGGGAAAAAGGCATGGGGAGAAAGAGGAGCTCACCACGAGCACGGAGATGTGCTCGGCTGGCCCAGGCGTGGACGGAGTCGACGGCGGCGGGTCTCGAACAGGTACGGACGCCGGAGACGAAGAAGAGGAAGAAGTCGTTGGCGTGGAGGCGATCGGGTCCGTGTAGATGAAGTAGTCGAAGTAGTCGACGTCGTGGAAGCAGATGGACACCGTTGGCGAGGCTGAGGTCGACGAGGGGCTCGCCGACGACGAGGTGGCGCTCTCAGATGCGTGCGGGTGTTGACTGGAGCGGCGGATCTGGTGGTTCTTGCGTCTCCAGGCGGCGAGAGGAGTAAAAGGAAATCTAGAGAGAAGGGGAGGACACGGTGCTGGCTTAAATGGGGGGCTCGGATCATGAGACCTCGATGTCCGTGAGTTCACGGCACGACGGTGAGCGTGCGCTCTGCTCTTCTTGCGCTGGCGGAGGAAGACGGAGGCGCGGGCCTAGGAGACAGACAGGTGGGGCCAGAGGGAGAAAAGCCACGGCGCGACTGCGAGCGCTCAGCTGGGCCTGCGGGAGATAATGGGTCGCGCAGCTGAGGGGGAAAAGATGGACCTGGGGGAGAGAGAAGGAGGAGGAGGCCCAGGCCACTGTGCTAGCTGATGTTTCTTTTCTTTTTCTTTATTTCTTCAGACAGAAAGAAAAAGAAAAACACAGGCTAAAAGAAAATGAGTTAGGGGAAAAGAAAAATATCCCCATGCTCAGTGATTTATGCCCTATTTATTAAAATTGACTTGGACAATTTTGGAGGCAGAAAAGTAAAAGGAGTTTGAATATGGTTTAAACTCTAGTCATTTTAAAACCCAACCAAATCAATTCCAAATGGGGGTGATATTTGGTGGAGAGGTTGTAGGCATGGTGCAAGATTTATGGGGAAAGAAAGAACAATAAAGCACTAGGCTAGGTGGCTTGCACAAGAGCAAAGATAGGGCAGAAAAGAAAAAGAAAGAAGAAGAATAAGAAGAAGAAGAAGAAGAAGAAGAAGAGAAGGGGTTTAGGGTTTAGCTAGGCTTAGCTCAAGCCACACTCACAACATCACAAGACCTCACACACACTCATCAACAAAAGTAAACTAAGATGCCATGATGCCATGATGATGAAGCAATGCAAGGATGCAAAAATAAATAAATGGCATGGCAATGCAAAATGAAATGACAAGAACCCCCAAGGATAAGGACAAGGAACAAATTGAGAAAGCTTTATTGCCATTATTGGAAAGTATTACATCTGGGGCATTACAAGGAAATACTAAAGCTTCTAGAGGCAGGTATTATCTATCCAGTTGCTGATAGCCAGTGGGTAAGTCTTCTCCATTGTGTCCCTAAGAAGGGAGGTATGACTGTTGTTCCTAATGATAAAGATGAATTGATCCCTCAGAGAATAGTTACAGGTTATAGGATGGTAATTGATTTCCGTAAATTAAATAAAGCTACTAAGAAAGATCATTACCCCTTGCCTTTTATTGATCAAATGCTAGAAAGGTTATCCAAACATACTCACTTTTGCTTTCTAGATGGTTATTCTGGTTGCTCTCAAATACCTGTGTCAAAAGGGGATCAAGAAAAGACCACTTTTACTTGTCCGTTCGGTACCTTTGCTTATAGACGTATGCCTTTTGGTTTATGTAATGCACCTGCTGCCTTTCAAAGATGCATGATGGCTATATTCTTTGATTTTTGTGAAAAGATTGTTGAGGTTTTCATGGATGACTTCTCTGTTTACGAAACTTCCTTTGATGATTGCTTAAGCAACCTTGATCGAGTTTTGCTGAGATGTGAAGACACTAATCTTGTCTTGAATTGGGAGAAGTGCCACTTTATGTTTAATGAAGGCATTGTCTTGGGACATAAAATTTCTGAAAGAGGTATTGAAGTTGCCAAAGCTAAAGTTGATGCTATTGAAAAGATGCCGTGCCCCAAGGACATCAAAGGTATACGAAGTTTCCTTGGTCATGCCGGGTTTTATAGGAGGTTCATAAAGGACTTCTCCAAAATCTCCAGGCCTCTGACTAATATCTTACAAAAAGATATTCATTTTGTCTTTGATGACGATTGTCTAGAAGCATTTGAAATACTTAAGAAAGCATTGATCTCTGCACCTATTGTACAGCCTCCAGACTGGAATTTACCTTTTGAGATTATGTGCGATGCTAGTGACTATGATGTAGGTGTTGTTCTTGGACAAAGAGTTGATAAGAAATTGAATGTTATCCAATATGCTAGTAAAACTCTAGACAGTGCCCAGAGAAATTATGCTACTACCGAGAAAGAATTTTAGCAGTTGTATTTGCTTGTGATAAGTTTAGGCCCTATATTGTTGATTCTAAGGTAACTATTCACACTGATCATGCTGCTATCAAATACCTTATTGAAAAGAAAGATGCTAAACCTAGACCTATTAGATGGGTTCTCTTGCTGCAAGAATTTGACTTACATATTATTGATAGAAAGGGAGCTGAGAACCCCGTTGCAGATAACTTGTCTAGGTTAGAGAATATACTTGATGACCCACAACCTATTGATGATAGCTTTCCTGATGAACAATTAGTTGTCATAAATACTTCTCGTACTGCTCCATGGTATGCTGATTATGCTAATTATATTTTTGCTAAGTTTATACCTCCTAGCTTCACATACCAGCAAAATAAAAACTTATTCTATGATTTGAGACATTACTTCTAGGATGACCCACATCTTTATAAAGAAGGAGTAGATGGTATTATTAGACGTTGTGTACCTGAGCATGAACAGGAACAGATCCTACGCAAGTGCCACTCTAAAGCTTATGGAGGACACCATGCTAGAGATAGAACTGCACATAAGGTATTGCAATCTGGTTTTTATTGGCCTACCCTCTTCAAGGATGCCCGTAAGTTTGTCTTATCTTGTGATGAATGTCAAAGAATTGGTAATATCAGTAGACGTCAAGAAATGCCTATGAATTATTCAATTGTTATTGAACCATTTGATGTTTGGGGCTTTGATTATATGGGACCATTTCCTGCCTCTAACGGGTACACACATATCCTAGTTGTTATTGATTACGTTACTAAGTGGGTAGAAGCTATTCCAACTAGTAGTCTTGATCACAACACCTCTATTAAGATGCTTAAAGAAGTTATTTTTCCGAGGTTTGGAGTCCCTAGATACCTAATGACTGATGGTGGTTCACACTTTATTCATGGTGCTTTCCGTAAAATGCTTGCAAAATATGATGTTAACCATAGAATTGCATCCCCTTATCACCCATAGACTAGTGGTCAAGTAGAACTGAGTAATAGAGAGTTGAAATTAATTTTGCAAAAGACAATTAATAGGTCTAGAAAGAATTGGTCTAAGAAACTTGATGATGCATTATGGGCCTATAGAACTGCATACAAGAATCCTATGGGTATGTCTCCATATAAAATGGTTTATGGAAAAGCTTGTCACTTACCTCTTGAGCTAGAACATAAGGCATATTGGGCTATCAAAGAGCTCAATTATGATTTCAAACTTGCCAGTGAGAAGAGGTTATTTGACATTAGCTCTCTTGATGAATGGAGAACCCAGGCCTATGAGAATGCCAAGTGTCGGTGTACTAAGATAGGGGTACCTTAGTACTCCAACTTGTGCACGGGTAGTAGCAGCTTCCCGCGGCAGGGCTTACCACGTGCTTGCCGGAAACCTTTTCTGGTCCGTATGAAGCCATTCAAGAACAAAGTATACAAGACAGAAGATCAAGGCCCCGGCAAAGAGGAGCTTGCCGGGAAGGCCGTACCAGGCTTAAGACCATCACTCCAGCACAAGGCCCTGGCAAGAGGAGCTTGCCAGGAAGACCAAGGAATATGCACTTGAAGGGATGCCTCGGCGCGTCGTGCGCCCCGGCAGGGCCCGGGGAGCGACAAGCTTCCGGGCCCGGCAAGATCATAGCCCCGGCAAGGTGCTTGCCGGGGGAAACTTATGCTGTGTGCCCGCGCTCCAGCTCATCTGCCCACGCGTCGCCCTGGGGCCCTTCCAGGGACGTGTGGCGGAAGGCTGTGCAGCCTGGGGCACACGGTGGCAAGCCACGGTGACGAGGCTACCGCCGTGTCGAACGGAGAAGCATGGACGGACACTTTTGGGGTCGACGGTGACGGGCATTTAATGCTCTTGTCCCCCACTGTCAAAGTTAGGTGAAGACCACTGTTCACTCACTGTTCACGCACTATTCCCGCACTGTTACAACTACCACCAAAGTTACATTTTTGCCCTCCTCTACGTTGACACCTGTCGGTGACCCCTTGGGCTATAAAAGGAGGCCCATGCACAACGTAGAGAGGGTTCGAAACCTAAGCAACTCTCTCGCTCGGTGTAGCTAGTACTGTAGCTCTTCCAGCTCCCGAGCTCAATACAACCAAGGCAGGAGTAGGGTTTTACGCGTCCGCGCGGCCCGAACCTGGGTAAACTGCCCGCGTGTGCCCCTCGATCTGCTCTTCTTGCTCCGTCCGCTCCCTTACCACAACGTAGAAGGGGCTCCGGTCCCATAGGTGCTCGTGGGAGGACAGTTTCCCCCGACATCTTTGGCGCGCCAGGTAGGGGGCGTCGAGGTTGTGCGAACCAGATTCGACGCTCACGCAGGCGCACTCTTCATCAACCTCTCCAGCTTCATCAACTTTGTCAGCTACAACAATATGCCTCCGAAGAAGAAGGCTTCGGAGGTCGCAGGCCCGTCTGCGTCAATCCCACCGCCACCAGAGCCAACGGTTGGTGGGGGAGACGCCGGCGGAAGGGTGGTCGCCGGCGAGGAAACTCACGGCGCCACCAAATCCAAGGACAAGACGGACGACCGGGCTAATTCCAAGGCCTCGGTGTCCGTAGATGCACCACGTCCCTCTCAGCAGACGACAGGCCAGCAGCGCCATGGTACAGGAGGTACCATACGCTTGCTGGGGCAAGGACAAGCCGGAGGCTCGCGAGATGCTCAAGGCCATCGTCCTGGCACGAGCAAGGCGCGGTCGCCGGGGCGACAAACTGCTCCTTCTAACCCAGTTAGAAGTCCGAGCATATCTCGCTCCTCGCACCGCTCGCCGCTGCTGCCCTCCTCTCCAGCAGAAGCGCTAGCAAGAGCGCAACTGCTCCTCGATTTCCCTCCAGCGGCAGATAAGGCCGAAGACTGGAGGGCGACGATTCAGAGCCTCATCGCCCTCGCCAACAACGACACGTCGCAGCAGCCGGCGACGTCGCGGCCGCGGCAAGTCGACCAAACGAAGGCCGATGGCGACAAGACCGCCTGGGGTGCAACCACCGTGCACTCCCCGCCGCAGAAGCAAAAGACGCCAACCCGCCGGATTAACGTCGACGACGACTCCACGGCGTCGTCGGATCCGCGGGCTCGTCGGGATCAGCGCCAAGTCCTCGACGACCGGCGGCAAGAAGACGCTCGGACGCGCATCGAGCGCCGACGAGAAGCCCGGCGACAATCGGATCAGCGCGCTGGGACCGCTGTCGACACGAACGCGCCCGGTGAATCAGGCGACTTGCCGTACGCGGCAGGTTGCCCTGCGTTCACCCGTGAGCTGCGGCGAGTCCAATGGCCCAGCATGAAAAACTTCAAGCCCGACGTACCCGAGAAGTACGACGGCAAGACGCACCCCTCGGAGTTCCTCAGCATCTACACCATCGCGGTGCAGGCTGCCGGGGGACGCGACGAGAAGATACTCGCCAACTACTTCCCGCTAGTGCTTAAGCCAAACGTCCGTTCTTGACTTATGCAATTGGCGGAGAACTCCATTTCTTCGTGGGCGGATCTGTGCCACCAGTTTGTTGGCGCCTTCACGGGCGGCCACAAACCCCACGGCCAGGAGAGTGATCTCCACATTTTGGCCCAGAAGGAGGGAGAATCCCTGCGCAAGTACATTCAACGATTCAGCCGCGTGCAGCACAACATTCCCGATGTCCACCCCGCCGCGGTTATCAGTGCGTTCCACCAGAACGTGCGTAACCGCCGCATGAGGGAAGAGACGGCCATGACCAAGATACGGGATGTCAGCGAGCTCTACGCTCTGGCTGACAAGTGCGCGCGCGCTGAAGAGGGGAGGAGACTCCCCGGAGAGGATGCTGGCGCAGTAGGAAGCGACAGTGAGGATGCCGCCCCGGCAAAGAAGAGCCGGCGGGGGAATAACAGAAGAAAGAAAAGCAAGGAGGTGCTGGTCGTCGAGCAGTCCGGCAAGGAGGCTCCCGCCAAGAAGGCACAGGCTGGCGGTTCCGGCGAGGAACCTGCCCCTGTAGCGGCAGCCGACAAGCAGGACGGCTCCGACAAGCAATACTGCAAGATCCACCGCACCAAGGGCCACGACCTTTCGAACTGCAAACGAGTCGAGTACCTCGTAGAACAGCAGAAGGCTGAATACGAGCGTCGCGACAAGGAGAAGGCCCAAGGAGGCGGGGAGAGCCAAGCAAGAAGCGGCCATTCAATGGCCGGGGAGGACGCCGCGGCAAGGCCAAGCAGCGGCAAGGTGATCGACCTCCCCGGGGCCGCGACAAGGATGAGGAAGACGACGACGACATGGAGGAAGGAGATAACAGCGAGCAGGAGTTCCAGAAGGCCACAGAAGTTATGTGCGTCGACGGAGGCGCCTCTCTGCACACTTCCCACCGCCAACTCAAGCAGTGGGTGCGGGAGGTAAACGTAGCTGAGCCGCCCATCGAGTCACGCAGGCTGCTGAAGTGGTCCAGCACGCCCATCATTTTTGATCTTGAGGACCACCCTGACCGCACAACGGCGGTCGGGTGCTTGCCGATGTTGGTCTCACCAACTATCCGCAACCTCAAGGTCACCAAAATGTTGGTTGACAGCGGGGCCAGCCTGAACTTGATCTCCTCGGCTGTGATCAAGAAACTCCAGATCCCAGACGGCGAGCTCGAAGAAACCGGGTCATTCCAAGGAATAAACCCGGGGAGGAGCAAGCCGAAGGGCAAGATTACACTGCCAGTGACCTTTGGCGGGGAGCTTAACTTCAGGACGGAGAGGATAACCTTCGACGTGGCCGATATCCCATTGCCATACAATGGGATACTTGGACGTCCTGCCCTCACCAAGTTCATGGCAGCTTCCCACTATGCTTACAATGTACTCAAGATGCCGGGGCCGATAAGCGTCATCTCTGTCCCTGGCGACAAGAAGGACGCGCTTATCTGCACCGACAAGATATACCGGGATGCAGCAGCCGCAGCAGAGAGCAACACACTTGCCGCTGAAGCTCCCGGGGGGAAGAAGACCAAGACCAAGTCCGGCAAGTGCTCTGGGGCCCACTCCGGCAAACGCACCTCTTCGGAGTGCTGCGCTGCCGTCGAGGACGCACCATCGAGCTCCACCGGCAAGTGCAAGAAAGGGATGGCAGCTCCACCGGCAACCAAGAAGGTGTCCGCCAAGGAGGACGGCACTGGTGGTACCTTCACCATCAGTGCTACGCTCGACAACAAATAGGAAAGCGCGCTCGTTGCCTTCCTGCGGGCGAACGTCGATGTGTTTGCGTGGCAACCATCTGACATCCCCGGCGTTCCCAGGAAGGTAATTGAGCACAAGCTTGTTGTTTGTCCTCATGCGATGCCCGTCAAGCAGAAGGTCAGGAAGCAAGCCGTGGAGCGCCAAGAATTCATCGCCGAAGAGATAAAGAAGCTAGAAGCAGCAGGCCTGGTTAGAGGCGTGATCCATCCCACGTGGTTGGCCAATCCAGTTGTCGTACGCAAGGCCAATGGGAAGTGGAGACTTTGTATAGACTTCACTGATGTGAATAAAGCATGTCCCAAGGATCCATTTCCCTTGCCGCATATTGACCAGATTGTTGACTCTACCGCTGGATGTGAGCTGCTTTCCTTCCTTGATGCATATTCAGGCTACCACCAGATTTTTATGGCCAAGGAAGACGAAGAGAAGACTGCATTTATTACTCCATGCGGCACATATTGCTTCATACGCATGCCCTTTGGATTGAAGAATGCAGGCTCGACATTTGCAAGGGTGGTGCACACTGCTTTTGAGCCACAGATTCACAGAAATGTAGAAGCTTACATGGATGATATAGTGGTCAAGAGCAAGAGCAAAGATACCCTGATCCAAGACTTATAGGAAACCTTTGAGAATCTGCGCAAGATCCAGCTCAAGTTGAACCCCGAGAAGTGCGTCTTCGGAGTCCCCTCCGGCAAGCTTCTCGGGTTCTTTGTGTCCCAAAGGGGGATTGAAGCCAATCCCGACAAGATAAAAGCCATCTAGCAGATTGAAGCCCCGAAGCGCGTCAAGGACGTAAGGAGACTTGCTGGTTGTGTAGCTGCCCTCAGTAGGTTCATTTCAAAGTCTGCAGAGCGCGCCCTGCCTTTCTTCAAGATTTTGAAAAAGGCAGGCCCTATGAAATGGACTCCGGAAGCGGAGGCAGCGCTGCAAGACTTGAAAGGATACCTG
The DNA here is from genome assembly GCA_902687465.1 of Secale cereale. Lineage (NCBI taxonomy): Eukaryota > Viridiplantae > Streptophyta > Magnoliopsida > Poales > Poaceae > Secale > Secale cereale. The sequence goes on from LR738713.1 coordinate 736,219,190, forward strand.
TCCTCCACTCAAATACTTGTCGCACCTAGGCCGCAAGAGAAGTTGCTGCTATACCTAGCAGCAACCAATCAAGTGGTTAGTGTTGCGTTAGTAGCGGAGAGGGAGGCGGATGAGGACCGGCAAGCGAATCCAGCGACAAGCAGGGGGATTCCCCGACAAGCTCTGGCTCCGACAAGGACAAATCTGCGCAGAAGCAAGGAGAAGTAAGAAGGAAGATGGTGCAGCGCCCAGTGTATTTTGTGAGTTCTGTCCTGCAGGGGGCTAGATCAAGGTACTCCGGGGTGCAGAAGTTGCTATTCGGCCTCCTCATGGCCTCAAGGAAGCTGCGCCATTACTTCCAAGCACATGAGATAACGGTGGTCACTCGCTTTCCGTTGAAGAGGATATTGCAGAATCCCGAAGCAACAGGCAGGATCGTCGAGTGGGCACTGGAGCTGTCAAGCTTTGGTCTCAAGTTTGAAAGTACCTCAACCATACAGAGCAGGGCTTTGGCAGAATTCATAGCTGAATGGACCCCAACGCCGGATGAAGAAGTTCCAGAGACAATCGTCCCCGTCCAAGAAGCAAGCAGCGAATGGGTAATGTACTTTGATGGTGCTTTCTCGCTGCAAGGCGCCGGTGCCGGCGTGGTACTTATAGCGCCCACCGGAGAGCACCTCAAGTACGTTATCCAAATGCACTTTCCCAAGGAACAAGCGACAAACAATACTGCTGAGTATGAAGGTTTGCTTGCCGGCCTCAGGATTGCGGCCGAACTTGGGATCAAGAAATTGATTGTGCGGGGAGATTCTCAGTTGGTGGTCCGACAAGTGAACAAGAGTTATCAGAGCCCTTTGATGGAAGCTTATGTTGATGAAGTGAGGAAGCTTGAAGAACACTTTGAAGGTCTGCAAATGGAGCACGTCCCGAGAGCTCAGAATGATATTGCAGATGGCCTCTCAAAGTGTGCTGCAATGAAGTTACCTGTGGAACCAGGGACCTTCCTGCTCAAGCTAACTCAACCATCCGTTACACCATCAGTTGGGCAAAGTAAGAAGAGAAAGTTGGTCCCCGGCGACTACTTGCCGGCGGATCTCCCTGAAGCCGCCGCCAAGGTCCCCAGGATCAGCAACCAAGATGTTGAGGAACAGTTTGCTCCTGCAGATCCAAGGGTCTGTACAGTTGAAGCAAGCGTTCCCGACAAGCCTCGCCCCGGCCGGCTTGCCGGGGGACCATCAGCTCCGGCAGAACCGCAGGTTCTTGCCGTAGAAGCTGAGGTTCCCGCAGCAGCCCTCGAGCCTTTAGTCCTTGTTGTTGAGCCCCAGGCTCCAGCATGGGCACAACAAATCATTCGTTTCCTGCAAACTGGAGAACTTCCCGACGACCCAGAAGAGATAGAGAAAATAACCAGGCTGTCAAGTATGTACCAGTTCGTTGGTAATGAACTGTACAGAAGAAGACTCAATGGTGTCAGGTTGAAGTGCATTTCCAGAGAAGATGGACAGAAGCTGTTGGCAGAAATACATGGAGGCATATGTGGCCACCACATTGGCGCAAGGGCACTTGCCGGGAAGGCATTCCGGCAAGGGTTCTTCTGGCCAGAAGCCCTCCAAGATGCAACTGCACAAGTAACCAAGTGTGAAGCGTGCCAGTTCCATGCCAAGCAAATTCACCAGCCAGCTCAAGCTCTCCAGACGATCCCTTTGTCCTGGCCCTTCTCGGTCTGGGGGCTCGATATCCTCGGCCCCTTTCCCCGCGCAGTCGGGGGCTTTGAGTACTTGTACGTTGCAATCGACAAGTTCACAAAGTGGCCAGAAGTGGAACCAGTGAGAAAGGTGACGGCATAGTCAGCAGTCAGGTTCTTCAGGTCAATTGTTTGTCGTTTCGGAATCCCTAACAGGATCATCACCGACAACGGTACACAGTTTACTAGTCGCACCTTCATGCAGTACGTCCAAGACCTTGGCGCCAAGGTCTGTTTCGCTTCTATTGCTCACCCGAGGAGCAATGGTCAAGCGGAGAGGGCCAATGCTGAAGGGCTACGCGGACTCAAAACAAGAACCTTCGACAGGCTGCGCAAGTGCGGAAGAAACTGGATAGAAGAGTTGCCGGCGGCTCTTTGGTCAATCAGGACGACACCAAATCGAGCCACCGGACAGACACCCTTTGCTCTTGTCTATGGAGCAGAGGCAGTTCTCCCCACGGAACTCGTATACGGATCTCCTCGAGTGCTCGCTTATGATGAGCTCGAGCAAAAGCAACTGCGACAAGATGATGCATTGCTCCTCGAGGAGGAACGTCTCCAGGCTGCTGTACGAGCTGCTCGATACCAGCAAGCCTTGCGTCGCTATCATAGCCGCAAGGTCAAGGCCACGAGTCTCGAGGAAGGCGACCTTGTTCTTCGGCGTGTTCAGTCCGCCAAGAATTCCAACAAGTTGACGCCGAAGTGGGAAGGCCCTTATCGGGTGAGACAAGTCACAAGGCCCGGCGCTGTCCGCCTTGAGACCGAAGAAGGCTTACCGTGAGCAACTCCTGGAACATAGAGCATCTTCGCAAGTTTCATCCATAAGGCGCGGTTGCCGTGATCCGTTCCGGCAACCACCTTTTGTATAAGTCTTGCCGCTGTTGCATGTAAACCTTTGTACAAAGCCGGACGCAGATCCCGTGCATCAGTAAAGCTTTTGTGCCTCGCACTGTTTGTCATTTTCATGCATTTCTTAGTTATTTGCATACATTACCTGACACTTTGTGCAATGCGCATCCCCGGTAAGCACTAGCAAGCCATGAGGCCCTATACTTGTTTTTCCTCCTCTTTTTCTTCCTCTCTTAAGCAGAAGGAGTATTCCTCGCGCACAAGTTTGCCGGGGGGAAGGAGATGGAGGCATGAACCAAGTACTGTTCAAGAAAGAGAAGCCTTGCCGGGGAGCAAACAATCTATGAAAGCTAAGTTACCAAAGTTTGAGTAATTCAAACTTTTCAATTTTTTTAGTTGTCTTCCTTGAACAACCACACTTTGTATGGAAAACCTGTGCGCGGAGGAACCTACCCGTGGCTAGCCGCGCCCTTAATCTGTTTCGAGCACGCTCAACGGCTTAAGTGAGCTGCGACAAGTGTCGCGCCCTTACTTCGTTTTCGAGTTCGCTCAGCAGTTTAAGCGTGCTGCGACTAGCTGCGGCAAGGTTACTTGCCGACAAGGTCTTTTGCCAGCAGGCTGCTAAGAGTCCAGCACTCAGCGCTCGCGGCAAGGGCCCCTTGCCGGCAAGTCCCCTGAAAGCGTAGGGTAGAAAGCATACAAAGTGGAGGACCAAAAACAAGGGAGATAACGCTGCATCAATAGCCTAAAATAAGATTGTATATTACAATGGATAACTTGCCACAATAACTAACCGATTCATGTCCATAACATACTTTGCAGCGGCAAAGGAAACAGAAAGAAAGAAGCCTAGTCTACGCGGTCGCCTTCACGCCTCGTGACCTTGTTCACCTTGGCGACGATGTGGGCGACCTGCGCCTTCAACGCCTCCTGATCTGCGTCGTCCGGCAAGGTGCGGAGGACGTTGACGAGGTTGATGCCAGGGTTACGATAGACGATCTTCGTCAAGACGCGCTCCAAGGTACCCGCGCAGAGCTGACGCGACTCGTCGGCCAGCTGCGCGGGGAGCTTCTCCTGCAGTCGTGCAAGCGCCGGCGTGATTCCCCTGAAGAAGAGACTTAACTTGGCGCTGTGGGGGAGGTCCTCGTCGGGAGAGTACACGAGATGCTCCGCCCTCAGCGCCATCATCTCCTTGTCAATGTTGGAAGCGGAGGTGACCAGATCATCAGTCCACTGCTCTACCGCCCGGCTGAAGTTGTTCGCTGAGACGGCGGCGCTCTCCACTAGGCCTCGTTCCTTGCGGAGCTCGTCCTTCAGCTTCGTTTCGCGGTCCCGGGCGGCATCAAGCGAATCGGTCAGAGTGGAGACCTTCAACTCCAAGTCAGCAATTGAATCCTTGGCGGCAGTGAGCTCGTCGCCTTTCTTGGTGAGACGTACCTGCAAGTCAGAGTTGGTGTGGGCGTCTTTCTCCCGCTCCACATTGAGCGCGATGACTCTGTCCTCACTTGCCTTCAGGTACCGCTCCAGTTGATCCACCTTAAGCTCCAGGTCCCTCTTGGCGGTTTCCGCGGCGGCTGCGGCATCCTTTGCCTCCTTCAGGGCCCCGCTAAGGGCCTGCTCCCGGGCGGTGAGTTCGTCATCATGGGCGTCGAGCTCGACCTTCTTCTGGTTGAGCGCCCCCTCCCACCGAGACAACTCCTCGGCGGCCAGCCGCTGCCGCTCTTCTGCCTCTGCCTTCTCCAGGAGGAAGGCTTGCTGCTCCCCGGCAAGCTCTTCCCGCTCCTCCGCCAAGTTGCAGAGGGCTGCCTGGTTGGCGGCGCGAAGCTCTGCGGCGCGCTTCTCCAAGTCAACTCCAGCCTTGGCGGCAAGAGCTTCCCGGGAGTCCAGCTTCGCCTGCCTGGCCCGGTAAAGGGCCAGGAGCCGGCGAAGGAGCTTCTCCTCTTCGGGCTCGTCTCCACCGCCAAACCCTTCAACAACCTTCAACCCCGCGGAGGCGAGGACCTCTCCATCATAGGTCTCTCCCTCCACGGGGGCTCGCGACGAAGACCCCCACGGGACTTGTATAAAGACCCCGTTGGGGGCCTCAAGATAGACGCCCGACCGCTCCGTGGCGGCGGAGGGGTCGGCGGCCAGTGCAATGCTTGACGCTCCTGCTGCCTCCGGGCCAGCAGTGTGGTCGCCGCCCCCCTCCCCAGCCATGGCGTCTGCGGTCGGGGCGGTCTCCTCAGCGGCAGGCTCGTCGGCTCCAGCCATGCCCTCAGCGGCAGTGGCATTGCCGCCGTCGCCGTGCGCGCCCTCCTCGCCGGCGGTCTCCGTCTCCATCCGCTCCGGTGCAGGAGGATCTAGCAGAAGAAAAAGAAAAGAAGAAGTCAAGCAAATATCCAAAAAAGATAAGTCCGAGAAGAAAAAGCTACAAGACTCACCTTCGCGGACTTCTTCAACGAGAGGCTCCCTCGCTGGGGAGTCCTCCCTTGGCGGTGGAGCAGTGGCCCCTGCTGGCGGAGGGCCGCCCGCGCCCTCCCTTGGCGGGGTGGTCACCCTTGTCGGGCTGCTCACCCTTGGCGGGGTGCCCGCCCTTGGCGGGGTGCCCGTCCTTGGCGGAGCGTTCTCCCTCGCCGGGGAGTTCACCCTTGGCGGGGAGGGTGGAGCAAGTAGCTCGTCGGGGGCAGTCTCCGGGCGCTCCTGCGGCTGCGGCTCCTCTTCTGCACAAGACAAACAAGACAACAAAATATCAATACAGACAACAACCTCAAGCGCGCCCGACAAGCAGAAATATAACTACCAAACTTACGCTGGGGGCTGCGCTGGGGGCTGCTCCTCGGAGCAGCAGGTTGATCCGGCAGTCGAGTCGCCGCGGCGGGCGAGTCGTCTTCAACCACGACCACAGGGACCTTGGCCCTCTTCGCCATCCGCTGGGCCAGGGTCCTGAAGGCAAAACAAAAACAAGACCTGAATCATCAAGGAAGATCAAGACAAAATCGAAGAAGTTACAAGTTGCAAATACTTACTCCTCTTCCTCGTCGTCGGAGCTGAGGGCGGAGAAGTCGAACTCCACCCGAGATGCTCCCGCGCGAAGGGCAGGAGGAGAAGGCTCCCTCGGGCGCTTGGCGGTCTTCGGGGCTGTGGGCTGCGAAGACCCAGCCTCCGTTGACGCCGAGGCCCGAGGAACAGGAGGAGCGGCCGTTCTACTCCGGGAGGATCCCCCTCCGCTTGGCGCTGGCACGCGGGGCGCCTCCTCCACGACTTGGCTCGCCCTGGTGGCGCGCGTCGCCCGGCGCGCAGGCTGCTGTCTAGGCGCCTGCGGCCTCGTCGCCGTAGCCACCTTGCGGAGGCGTTTCCTCGGTGGTTGCGTAGGACTTGCCGGAGGCGGGGAACTCTCTGAGGACGAGGAGGCATCGTCGTCAAGTCCCAGAGATCCACCGGTGTCTTCATCAGCCTCGACGTCCTCCTCCTCCTCCCCGGCAGGCCCGCTGGACCCAGCACCATGCCCGGCGGCCTCGCTCCCTCCGGAGGTCCCGCTCCCTCCAGCAACCTCGCTCCCTGCGGCGGCCTCGCTCACCCCGGCAACCCCGGGTATCCCGGCAAGCCTCAGGGAAGGCACCCCGGCAAACTCCTCGGGCGGAAGCTTGAGCAGCTTGAGGATTTCTGCCTCCTCTGCTTGGCACGCTGCGTCCGCGACCTCTGCATCATCCACGGTGTATCCAAAGTCACCTGCCGCCGCAGCTGCGGCGGCCTCCTCCATCCTGGAAGCAATGTAGGCTATATCCCGGGCCGTAGTGGCCCGGGTGAGGCCCCGGTTCTCCTCGGTGTTCTTGGGCGTCTCAACTAAGTTGTCGAAGAAGCTCAGCACAGCATCCGGCGGAGGCTCGATCCGGGTGGGGACGATGCCATGGGAGTCGCACGCCGGCATCATTGCGCGCAAAGAATCACAGGCGGTGCTGTTGCACAGCGGCACCACTCCCTTGGCCGGTCTGAACCACTCCGGATGGGCCGGGTCATGCTTGAAGAGCTCTCAGACCATTCCTTTCAGCTCCAAAGCAGTGAAATTGAAGTTTAATCCAGGGCGCAGCCTCATGATATCTGCCGCATTGCCAAACTCCCAGGCGGGCCTTTTCCTTTCTTGTAAAGGGGCGATGCGGCGGCGGAGGAAATCTGCCCCAACCTCTCCGATGGTCAGATTGGCTACCCGGAGACGAATAATCCTGACGAGGGCAATACTGAGCTTGTTGTCCTCCGGGGCCAATTCGCTCCAATCCCTGCCGCGCACTTAGCTGTTGTGCGCAGCGCAGTGAAGGGCTCCGGCTTATCCTCCACTACCTAGCACCAATCTGCACGCCACTCCTCCCACTTGCCGCGGAGTTCTCCCTTCAGGTATGAATCCTTCTTATTCCGCCGGAAGATCCAGGAGATGCCGCCGGAAAGGGGAGCGCCAGCCTCTACTCTAGGCATAAAGAAATGGCGGAAAAGGGTGACATTTGGATGAATCCCAATATAGTTTTCGCACAGATGTGCGAAAACGGCCATCGTAAGGATGGCGTTGGGAGTGAAATCTAGGAGGTGGAGGTTGTATGTGTTCATGATATCGCAAAAGAACTCCGAGTACGGAGGGCACAATCCACAATGAAAGAAAGCAGCGAAGAAGAAGTACCCGCCGGGGAACATATCCTTGGCGACGGCGGGGAAGGCTCTGGTGCGGAGATGAGCTTTGGTCTCCCCCAACCAGAACAGATAATACTTGTTCCGCAGCTCCTTCGCGCCAAGCCTCGGCGCGAAGACCACATTCCTCTTCCGCAGGGCGGCCAGCTTCGCCGCCTGCTCAGACTTCTCCTTCTTGGCCTTGTCAGCTTTCGCCTTGTCGCTCTTCGGAGCCATGGCGGAGGCGGCGAGGGAAGAGGCGAGGAGCTCGACGGCGCCGCAGATGCGGAAGACGGCGGAGGAGGGGTGGAGGCAAGGAGCAGCGGAGGATTTCTGGAGGATGAAGACACAATGAAGACGAAGGAGGAAACTGCCCCTGCTTCCTCTGCTTTTAAGGGGGGAGTGGGGGACGCTCCGCATTTCCCATTAAAGAGCAGGCCACGATCTCTCCCACGACACCGCAATCGACGCGTGCCGTTAGGGAGAGGTGCGGCGGATGCGGAAGGAGATACGGCTCGCCGTGGGCCGCGTGTGCCCGTGCACTATTTTGGGCCTGGCCCAACAGCGCTCGGCACCGTGTGTGGCCCAGGCCCGGGGGCTCCTGTCGGTGTACTAAGATAGGGGTACCTTAGTACTCCAACTTGTGCACGGGCAGTAGCAGCTTCCCGCGGCAGGGCTTACCACGTGCTTGCCGGAAACCTTTTCTAGTCCCTATGAAGCCATTCAAGAACAAAGTATACAAGACAGAAGATCAAGGCCCCGGCAAAGAGGAGCTTGCCGGGAAGGCCGTACCAGGCTTAAGACCATCACTCCAGCATAAGGCCCTGGCAAGAGGAGCTTGCCAGGAAGACCAAGGAATATGCACTTGAAGGGATGCCTCGGCGCGTCGTGCGCCCCGGCAGGGCCCGGGGAGCGACAAGCTTCCAGGCCCGGCAAGATCATAGCCCCGGCAAGGTGCTTGCCACGGGAAACTTATGCTGTGTGCCCGCGCTCCAGCTCATCTGCCCACGTGTCGCCCTGGGGCCCTTCCAGGGACGCGTGGCGGAAGGCTGTGCAGCCTGGGGCACACGATGGCAAGCCACGGTGACGAGGCTACCGCCGTGTCGAACGGAGAAGCATGGACGGACACTTTTGGGGTCGACGGTGACGGGCATTTAATGCTCTTGTCCCCCACTGTCAAAGTTAGGTGAAGACCACTGTTCACTCACTGTTCACGCACTATTCCCGCACTGTTACAACTACCACCAAAGTTACATTTTTGCCCTCCTCTACGTTGACACCTGTCGGTGACCCCTTGGGCTATAAAAGGAGGCCCATGCACAACGTAGAGAGGGTTCGAAACCTAAGCTACTCTCTCGCTCGGTGTAGCTAGTACTGTAGCTCTTCCAGCTCCCGAGCTCAATACAACCAAGGCAGGAGTAGGGTTTTACGCGTCCGCGCGGCCCGAACCTGGGTAAACTGCCCGCGTGTGCCCCTCGATCTGCTCTTCGTGCTCCCTCCGCTCCCTTACCACAACGTAGAAGGGGCTCCGGTCCCATAGGTGCTCGTGGGAGGACAGTTTCCCCCGACACCAAGTTGTTTAAAGAAAAAGTTAAAAGATGGCATGACAAAAGGATACAAAAGCGTGAGTTTAACGTAGATGATTATGTATTGCTATACAACTCTCGTTTAAGATTTTTTTGCAGGAAAACTTCTCTCTAAGTGGGAAGGACCTTACGTTATCGAGGAGGTCTATCGTTACGGTGCCATAAAAATCAACAACTTCGAAGGCACAAATCCGAAGGTGGTGAACGGTCAAAGAATCAAACATTATATCTCAGGTAACCCTATAAATGTTGAAACCAATGTTATTGAAACCGTAACCCCGGAGGAATACATAAGGGACACTTTCCAGAACGATTCAAACTCCGAAAAGGAAGAGGTATGTGATACGGTAAGTAAACCGGCTCCAAAATAGTTCTAAAGGCAATTTTTCTCCGTTTTGGAATATTTAGAAAAATAGAAAAATAAGTGGCAGTCCGGAAGAGATACGAGCCGTCCACGAGGGTGGATGGCACGCCCCCCTTCTCTGGGCGCGCCCCGCTGCCTCGTAGGCAGCTCGTGTGCCTCCCGGACTCCGATTTCTTGTATGTTACTCCTTTTGGTCGGTAAAAATTCATTATATATACTCCCGAAGGTTTTGACCTCTGTATCACGCAAAAATCCTCTGTTTTCGTTTCGAGCTGTTGTTTTTGACAGATCTAGATCATCATGGCGTCTTCCAACATCCCCAAGGACAAGTTCTTCGAGAAGGTCATCAACCCCTACCTTGCGGAGGTGCTGCATCATCCTCAAACCATGGAGTTGCATGAGGGGGCGCTGCACATCCGCGATGTTGAGGGGCCAAGGAGGACTGGAAGCATGGAGACAAGACTCGAAGCAATGGAGCAGCAAGTTTTCAAGTGCCAAGGTATGGTGGAACGAGGACTCAACGCCAACCACATGATGGTCTCGGAGCTCGCCAACAACCTCAAGCTGGACTCAAGGATCTTCGGGGAAGCTATCTCCAATCTTCAAGAGAAAATCGAACACCTCCAAGCCCATATCTATGACCTGCAAAACCAAAACTGTGAGTATGAATATAGATTCAAGAAGATGAGTTTGGCTGCAGATTTGAGTATCCTGGAGACTCGATCATCCTTCTACGATGGTGAGCCCATGCCTTAGAAGGTGGACAACAAGCCTACATCATCAACAACTCCATCATCACCACCTCCGAGGAAGGAGACATAATCATATGGGTATGGGCACTCACCTTGGCAACTGCCAAGCTTGGGGGAGTGACCTCGGTATCGTATCACCATCACTCCTATCTTTACTGTTTTTCTTAGTTCGATCCTTTGGGTAGTATCTTGATCTAGTAGAATAAAGTTAGCATGATCTAGTTGTGAGCTTTTGCTTTATGATCTTTACCCTTTGTAATCGAGTCCGTGAGCTATATAATAAAGATTAGTGTTGAGTCAAGGGCTTGATTTCCTCACTTTGGTCATGATAGATAAAAAGAAATAAAACATAAAGAGTATCCAAGAGATCATATTGATCTTATGGGAAGTAATGACTTCACATATAAAGAGTATGATGAATAAAAGTTGTTGGGAGTTGACAAACATAGTTTTGGTCATCGTTGCAATTAATAGGAAGTAATAAAGAAAGAGAGGCTTCACATACAAATATTCTATCTTGGACATCTTTTATGATTGTGAGCACTCATTAAAATATGACATGCTAAAGAGTTGATGTTGGACAAGGAAGACAACATAATGGGTTATGTTTTCTTATATCTGAAATAAAGTATATTGTCATGGATCATCCAACATGTTGAGCTTGCCTCCCCCCCCCCATGCTAGCCAAAACTCCTTGCACCAAGTAGAGATACTACTTGTGCTTCCATACATCCTTAAACCCAGTTTTGCCATGAGAGTCCACCATACCTACCTATGGATTGAGTAAGATCCTTCCAAGTAAGTTGTCATGTTGCAAACTCGCTAAAATATGTATGATTTATTAGTGCGGAGGAAATAAGCTTTATACGATCTTGTGATATGGAAGTAATAAAAGCGACGGACTGCATAATAAAGGTCCTTATCACAAGTGGCAATATAAAGTGATGTTCTTCTGTGCTAAGACTTTGTGCATCCAACCATAAAAACACATGACAACCTCTGCTTCCCTCTGTGAAGGGCCTATCTATTATTCTTGCCTTACAAGTGTCAAGGTGAAATTCACCTTTCCTTTTTACATTTTATCCTTTGGCAAGCCCACTGTGTTGGAAAGATCCTGACATATATACCCACTTGGATGTAAGTTTTCATGGTCTATTACTGTTGACATTACCCCTGAGGTAAAAGGTTGAGAGGCATTACCATAAGCCCATATCTTTCTCTGTGTCCGAATAAAACTCCATAACCATAAGTATTGCATGAGTGTGAGCAATTGTGAAAGACTATATGATAGTTGAGTATGTAGGTTTGTTGAAAAGCTCTTATAATGACTCTTTCCGATGTTATGATAAATTGCGATTGCTTCAATGACCGAGATTATAGTTTGTTGGTTTTCAATGAAGTTTACGATTCATGCTCGATATTGTGAATGAATTGTTACTTTAGCATAAGAATCATATGACAATATATATGTATGTTGTTGTTATAAAAATGATCATGATGCCCTCATGTCCGTATTTTATTTTATCGACACCTCTATCTCTAAACATGTGGACATATTTTTCGATATCGGCTTTCGCTTGAGGACAAGCGAGGTCTAAGCTTGGGGCAGTTGATACGTCCATTTTGCATCATGCGTATATGTTGATATTTACTGCTTTATGGGCAGTTATTACACGTTATGTCACAATACTTATGCCTTTTCTCTCTTATTTTACAAGGTTTACATGTAGAGGGAGAATACCGACAGCTGGAATTCTGAGCTGGAAAAGAAGCAAACTCTGGAAACCTATTATGCATAACTCAAAAAGCCCCGAAACTCCACAGGACACAGTGTCAGAAAATATAAAAAATATCTGGCGAAAGAAGATCATCAGGGGGGCCACCAGCTGTCCACGAGGGTGGGGGGCGCGCCCCCCTCTCTGGGCGTGCCCCCTGCCTCGTGGGCCCCCCGATGCCCATCTTCTCCTATATGAGGTGTTTTGACCTGGAAAAAATCATAAGGAGGCTTTCAGGACCAGACGTCGTCGTCTCGAGGTGGAACCTTGGTAGAAACCAATCTAGGGCTCCGGCAGAGCTGTTCTGCCGGGGATACTTCCCTTTGGGAGGCGGAAATCGTCACCGCCGTAATCACCAACAACACTCCCATATTGGGGAGGGCTATCTTCATCAACATCTTCACCAGCACCATCTCCTCTCAAACACTAATTCATCTCTTGTATCCAATCTTTGTACCCAAACCTCAGATTGGTACCTGTGGGTTGCTAGTAGTGTTGATTACTCCTTATAGTTGATGCTAGTTGGTTTATTTGGTGGAAGACCATATGTTCAGATCCATTATGCATATTAATACCCCTCTGATCATGAACAATATTATGTCTTGTGAGTAGTTACTTGTGTTCCTCAGGACATGGGAGAAGTCTTGCTATTAGTACTCATGTGAATTTGGTATTCGTTCGATATTTTGATGAGATGTATGTTGTCTCTCCTCTAGTGGTGTCATGTCAACGTCGACTACATGACACTTCACCATTATTTGGGCCTAGAGGAAGGCATTGGGAAGTAATAAGTAGATGATGGGTTTCTAGAGTGAAGCTTAAATCCTACTTTATGCGTTGCTTCGTAAGGGGCTAATTTGGATCCACTTGTTTCATGCTATGGTTAGGTTTACCTTAATACTTCTTTTGTAGTTGCGGATGCTTGCAATAGAGGTTAATCATAAGTGGGAGGCTTGTCCAAGTAAGGACAGCACCCAAGCACCGGTCCACACACATACCAAATTATCAAAGTACCGAACGCGAATCAGATGATCGTGATGAAAACTAGCTTCACGATAATTCCCATGTGTCCTCGGGAGCGCTTTCCTTCATATAAGAGTTTGTCCAGGCTTGTCCTTTGCTACAAAAAGGATTGGGCCACCTTGCTGCACCTTATTTACATTTACCTTTTGTCACTTGCTACTAATTACCTTATCACAAAACTATCTATTACCTATAATTTTAGTGCTTCAAGACAATACCTTACTGAAAACTGTTGAAAGGATTGATATGGTTGACTAGAGGGGGGGTGAATAGGCAACTAACAATTTTTAGCTTTTCTTAACCACTTTAAGTTAAGCGTCAAAGTAAGTTGTCTAGATATGCTTTTGAGATGACAACTAATAGAAAGTAAAGATAACAACTTCACAAGTAAGCTATAGGAGATAAACAAGTAATGCTTGCACGAGTAAAGGAAAGAAATAACCACAAGAGGAACCGGTGGAGACGAGGATGTGTTGCCGAAGTTCCTTCCCTTTGAGGGGAAGTACGTCTCCGTTGGAGCGGTGTGGAGGCACAATGCTCCCCAAGAAGCCACTAGGGCCACCGTATTCTCCTCACGCCCTCACACGATGCAAGGTGCTGTGATTCCACTAGTGGTGCCCTTGAAGGCGGCGACCGAACCTTTACAAACAAGGTTGGGGCTATCTCCACAACTAAATTGGAGGCTCCCAACGAAACCACGAAGCTTCACCATAATGGAATATGGCTTCGAGGTGACCTCAACCGTCTAGGGTGCTCAAACACCCAAGAGTAACAAGATCCTCTAGGGATTGGTGGGGAGAATCAAATATCTCTTGGTGGAAGTGTAGATCGATGCCTTCTCAACCAATCCCGAGCAAATCAACAAGTTTGATTGGCTAGGGAGAGAGATCGGGCGAAAATGGAGCTTTGGAGCAACAATGGAGTAAATGGGGGAAGAGGTGGGTCAAAAGGAGGAAGAAGAAGCCTTTATATAGTGGGGGGAACAATCCAACCGTTATCCCCCACTCAGCCCCGCACAGAGCGGTACTACCGCTTGGGGGAGCGGTACTACCGCTTATAGAGCGGTACTACCATTGCCACACAAGCGGTACTACCGTGCCATAGGGGTAGGGCCCCGAGCGGTACTACCGTGGTCTCAGGGCGGTACTACTGCTGGGAGCGGCACTACCGCCTCTACTGCCGCACCTAGTACTGCAAAACTCATCACGAAAAATCGCTCGCGAATCGAGGCGGTGGTAACACGGATCACGGGCGGTACTACCGCAGAGTGTACTAAGCGGTACTACCGCTTAGTGGGGCGGTACTACCGCTTGTGACACACGGGCGGTACTACCGCTGGGATCCGCGGTACTACCGCTGGGGCAAGAAAAAGCTAGAGAAGATGGGAAAGAAAGGCTCCATTGCGGCGGGAAGGAAAGATGGGTGCAATAAAGAAGTGTACGTGTTGATTCCACCCAAACCTTACCAAAGTGGATCCCCTCTTAATAGTATGGCTTTCCTATCACTCAGAACCATAGAAAACTAAGCAAAAAGGAAACACTGTCTTCCATAGATTCTGAGGGGCTCTAATCTTCTTGTGCCTTTGTGAGATGTATCTGAAAGAGCTTAGAACACATGATTAGTCCGCAAACGCATTGTCATCAATCACCAAAACACCATTTGGCTAAATATGCCCTTACAATCTCCCCCTTTTTGGTGGATTGATGACAACACGGGATTTGCACAAAAAGAATAATAACATAATGTAAATGAAAAATCCACACCCCTAAAATATAGACTGGCTCCCCCTAGATGTGTGCTATCTAGATAAGTGCTTTGGACTGCACGGCACACATGCTAGGATCAGCACTCCCTCTATATTTTAGAGACTAACAACCTAAGCAGGATATGAGAATATAGTACATAGTAAGATAATCATGCATGCTAGAGAGTACCAGGTACATAAATAAGATAGGGTAGCATATGTCTCACACCATATGACGGGAACTTAGATCTCACGGAAAAACAACCAAACCACAAGAAGCGAAAAGCAAGCACACAAGCGACAGAAACACAAAGGCACAAATCCCTAAACTCTCTTCCCCTTTGGCATCGAGACACCAAAAGGGCAGAGAGCTAAGCTACGGCTCCAGGTGAGAGCACAAGAAGGTCTCGAATCATCAGATTGCAGCAGGGTCATCGTCTTCGTCGTCGTCGACCGGAAACTGCTCGGCATCGGAATCAGTCCATGGGCAATGCTGCTTGATCCACTCTTCCTCCTCGGTTACCTGCTCCTCAGAGCCACTGGCCACAGTTGCACCCAACTGACGCATGAGCTCCTTGTGACGCCCCCTGGCCTTCTTCTCTGCCACATGAGTCATGTACTGACCATGAGACTCCATGCAGAACAACTTCTTCATCTTCTTCTTGAGTTTCTTTGCCCACGAGGGCTCTGCACCAGATGGCTCATAGTCATCATCATCATCTGCTTCAACCTCAGCCTCCTCTATCTCCATAGTAGCAGCAGAGGATGAGCCTCCAGTCTTGGATGCATGAGTGCCCCAGTTGTCCTTCCGCCTCAGACGCTTGATCTCATGAGACACCAACTCTCCAGTCTCCAGCAATGCATTGGGATAGACACGATCCCAAGCCTTCTCAATCAGCAGCATGATGAATGGACCATAGATCAGGCACTTGCGTTCAGAAATAGCAGACAGGAGCTCAGACCACATCACATGTGAAATATCCAGGGTCTCACCAGTGATCCTTTCTAACTGATGTTGGCAAAAGATAAGCATGTCCACAAGATAGGAGTGAACCATATCATGATTCCCAATCCGAGGGAAAAGAGTCTCACGGAAGATGCGGTGAAGGATATCCAGATAGGTAGACAACTCATATGTTACCTTCTTACTCTCTGGGTGGACCTTCACAGTGCAGTAAGGCCAGAGAGCTTGCTCGTGAGTGGAGGTTTCGTTCTGGTGAGGACGAAAGCCAACTGGTGTCTCAAGTCCCTGGTCTTCCACCCCAAGTAACTCCATGAATGCCTTCCACTTGATAGATAACAGTTTGCCATTAGTCATCCATGTCAGAGTTCTGTCCTCATCCGTCCCTAGATGGACCGTGGCATAGAATTGAGCCACAAGATCTGCATCAAAGTCCTTGTTGAACTGAATGATCTGAAGAATGTTGAGCTGAGTGCACATCTGAAGAGCCTCGCCAAAATACACTGGATCCTTCTCCAGATATTCCGTGTCTATGGAGCAAACACTAACAAAGAGATTCTTCTTAGCCTTGAGCACATCAAAGTAGACAGCAAACTGGAAGCGATTCCAGAACGGACGGTTGACCAAATTGGGTTCTTGATCAGCCTCATAGGGATTGCGGCGACGCCTTGCCCAGAACTCTTTGCCACTCATCTGTGTCACGGTTTTTCCCTTTGGCTTTGCCATGGCCTTCTTCTTCTGTTGAGGAGGAGGTGGAGCACTCGAGGAACCTCCAGCAGACTCAGATGTGCGGTAGCGCTTTGAGGTTGCACGATTGGGGTTGATACGGCGAGCCTGATGCTCGGGATGTTCATCACCTGGAATCAAACACACACACACACGAACCAACCAAAAAGAACGAGAATAAGCCAATGAACCCAACAAAAAAAGATCAAGGAATGAAGAAATATTTGTGAACTAGGCATGCCGCGGTAGTACCGCAATCTGGTAAGCGGTAGTACCGCCCGAGCGGTAGTACCGCTCCAGGGAGCGGTAGTACCGCTCGAGGCGGGGAAACAGTGGTTTCCTACTACCGTGGTCAGATCCGGCACTACCGTCCTGTCAAATTCAAAAATATTTCTATCATACTCTAATCTAGATAGTCTAGATGCTTTAGTCAAAAATCTACAGATGCAAACACTGTTGCCCCTAAACGCAAGATCTGAAAAAGAACCACGAGGAGAAGAGGAACGGGGGCAATACCGGCATCCATGGCAAGAGGACGTGGTGGGGATCAACTCCACTGAAGGAAAAGGAGAGGAGCACCCCGGAGGAGGAGATCCGCCGGAGCCCTCCAGCGGCGACGAACTGCTAGAGAGAGAGAGAGAGTGGAATGAGGGGGCGAATGAATGGGTATGGGGGAGAGAAACCTCCCCCTGCCCCGATATAACCCCCACATACCTCCCCGCAGCGGTAGTACCGCGCTGGTGGGCGGTAGTACCGCTTACAAGCGGTAGTACCGCGCACCACCAGCGGTAGTACCGCCCAGCACGCCACGGCAACAAAGGTTCAAGGCAAAGCTCAAAAAGAAGCACACGAAGAGGAAAAAAAAGAACAAACCACCACTCACACACACACACTAGCAAGAGGCAAGGGACCCCTCTACACGAGAGGGCGGTGACCGAAGTCACCTATGTTTGAGTCTAGAGGTATGGCGCCGCGAAGATTTTAACCTTGGGCCCATGACCAAAACTCGTCCTTGAAGCACTAGTACCATCAAAGATGGTTAATGAAAGACTAGATCAATTTATGCATAATGGGGGGAGAGAGAGTTCATTGAGAGAACAATGATCCCCCTATGTCCATGCCTACATCTAGACAAGATAATTATATTGAGTGTGAGGAGTGTGTGCAAAGACTCAAGCCACATTGCTCAAATCGATGATATTTAGCTCATGCCTTAACTCGCGAAATCTTGCTTCATCCAACGGCTTCGTGAAGATATCTTCAAGGTTATCATGAGTGTTGACATAGTGAAGCTCGATCTCTCCTTGCCTTATGTGATCCTGGATGAAGTGATACCGGATCTCTATATGCTTCGTCTTGAAGTGTTGCACCAGGTTGAGAGAAATCTTGATGGCACTTTCATTATCACACCAAAGAGGCACTTTGTCACAAGTGACACCGTAATCCTTTAAAGTTTGCCTCATCCATAAGAGTTGAGCACAACAACTGCCAACCGCCACATATTCTGCTTCGGTGGACGAGAGAGACACACAACTTTGCTTTTTGGAAGACCAACTAACAAGAGAGCAACCAAGAAATTGGCACCCTCCAGAAGTGGACTTCCTATCCACTTTGTCTCCCGCCCAGTCAGAATCAGAGAAACCTACAAGGTTGAAGTTTGCTCCTCTCGGGTACCATAAGCCAAAGTTTGGGGTATGAGCCAAATATCGAAAGATCCGATTGACAGCCACAAAGTGACTTTCCTTAGGTGAGGCTTGAAACTGTGCACAAATTCCCACACTCAACATAATATCTGATCTAGATGCACAAAGGTAAAGCAAGGAACCGATCATAGAGCGATATACCTTTTGATCCACCGCTTTACCATTTGGATCAATGTCAAGTTGGCACTTGGTTGGCATTGGAGTAGTAGCCGGCTTGACATCACTTAGATTGAACCTCTTGAGCATGTCTTGAGTGTACTTGGATTGTTTGATGAAGATCCCTTCTCTTCTTTGCTTGATCTCAAACCCAAGGAAGTACTTCAACTCTCCCATCATAGACATCTCAAAATGTGTGGTCATGAGTGCAGCGAACTCATCATTGAAAGCTTTGTTGGGAGAACCAAAGATAATATCATCAACATATAGTTGGCATACAAACAACTCCCCTTTGACCTTCTTAGTAAAAAGAGTGGGGTCGATTTTCCCAATTTCAAACCCACGATCTTGTAACAACTCGGTAAGATGCTCATACCACGCACGTGGGGCTTGTTTAAGGCCATAGAGTGCCTTATCGAGTTGGTACACGTGATTGGGGAGCTTAGGATCCTCAAACCCCGGGGATTGTTTAACACACACCAACTCATTAATAGGACCATTAAGAAATGCACTTTTCACATCCATTTGTTGCAATTTAAAGTTATGATGGGAAGCATAGGCAAGCAACAAGCGAATGGATTCAAGGCGAGCAACGGGGGCAAAGGTTTCACCGTAGTCGATACCCTCAACTTGGGAGTAGCCTTGAGCCACCAGACGCGACTTGTTGCGGATGACAATGCCATGAGCATCTTGCTTGTTCTTAAAGATCCACTTGGTTCCAATGACATTATGGTTCTCCTTTGGCCTTGGCACCAGACGCCACACCTTGTTGCGCTCGAAGTTATGGAGTTCTTCATGCATGGCATTAAGCCAATCAGGATCTTCAAGCGCCTCATAAACCTTCTGAGGTTCCACACAGGAGACAAAAGCTTGATGAGCACAATAGTTTGCTAATTGTCTACGAGTGCTTACCCCCCTTTTGATGCTTCCTAGAATGTTCTCCATGTGATGATCTCTGGAAGCAAGCCTAGAGGCAACTTTTGCAGCACGACGCTCCAATTGCTCTTCAAGAGATAACTGAGGAGCATTGAGTTGATCATCTTGAGCGTCGTCAGGAGCTAGATCTTGATCTTGAGCTTCCTCTTGACCTTGATCTTGCTCGGAGGACAGAACTTGGCCTTGTGCATCATTTGGTGGCTCTCCACCATCTTGTGATTGATCTTGCACTTGGCCTTGTTCGACCGGTTGAGGGCCTTCACTTTGTTCTTCGGAAGCGTGTGGGTCTTGGGTTGGTGATGGTTCCACTTGAGTGGAGCATTATTCTTCTCCTTCGGCCACAAGGGGTTCCTCAATGGGTAGGATATATCCAACACCCATTCTTCTTATGGCTTGAGGAGGAATTTCATCACCTACAT
The DNA here is from genome assembly GCA_902687465.1 of Secale cereale. Lineage (NCBI taxonomy): Eukaryota > Viridiplantae > Streptophyta > Magnoliopsida > Poales > Poaceae > Secale > Secale cereale. The sequence continues at coordinate 736,238,542 of LR738713.1, forward strand.
CACAAGTACCACTTTGCTCCACTTGGGATCCGTTATTTTCATCAAACTCTACGTTACTCGTCTCCTGAATGAGTCCATTGGACTTGTTGAGGACACGGTAAGCATGAGAGTTTGTAGCATAACCAACAAATATGCCCTCGCGAGCTCTAGATTCAAATTTAGACAAGCGAACACCTTTCTTGAGAATGAAACACTTACACCCGAATACCCGGAAGTACTTGAGATTGGGCTTGTTACCGGTAAGTATCTCATACGGAGTTTTGTTCAAGCCTTTGCAGAGATAGAGCCAATTTGATGCATGGCAAGCGGTGTTGATGGCTTCGGCCCAAAAGTTGTATGGAGATTTGAATTCCGCCATCATGGTTCTTGCCGCATCCATCAGAGTTCGGTTCTTTCTCTCCGCTACACCGTTTTGTTAAGGGGTATATGGCGCTGCATATTGATGTTTGATCCCCTCATCACTGAGAAACTCATCCAAGGTGTAGTTCTTGAACTCAGTGCCGTTGTCACTTCTGATCATCAAAATATTTGCTTCATGTTGTCGTTGAGCTTCATTTGCAAAGTTGATGACAGTTTGTTGGGTCTCACTCTTCTTCTTGAAGAAGTATACCCAGGTGTATCTTGAGTAATCATCCACAATCACCAAGCAGTACTTTCTACCCCCAAGACTATCAAAAGATGGAGGCCCAAAGAGGTCCATGTGAAGGAGCTCTAGGTGTCTCTTTGAATAGATGATAGTTGTGGGAGGGTGAGCCGTCTCATGTAACTTTCCTTCAATGCAAGCCCTGCAAGCACGATCTTTGGCAAAGCTAACATTTGTTAGTCCACGTACATGGTCCCCCTTGAGAAGACTTTGCAAAGATCTCATATTGACGTGGGCCAAACGGCGATGCCAACGCCATCCCACATCAACTTTAGCCATTAAGCATGTCGCGACCTTAGTGGGTTGCTTCGAGAAGTTAACCACATAAAGGCCGTTCTCGACATGCCCAACATAGGCTACTTTAAGTGTCTTGCTCCACAAGAGGGCCACGGTATCAATATCAAAGAATGTAGCAAAGCCCATGAGTGCAAGTTGGCGAACAGAAAGTAAATTGTACGCAAGGGACTCAAAAAGAAAGACTTTCTCGATCGTGAGATCATGAGAGATAACAACCTTGCCAAGCCCCAATACCTTAGAAGATGAAGCATCACCCCATTCGACGTTGGTGGCCATAGATGAACCTAGATGCACGTCCACCACCAAGTCTTTGCTTCCGATCATATGATCTGTGGCTCCGCTATCGAGCAACCATGATCCCCCACCGGAAGCAAACTCCTACAAGAGATCAATGATTGGATTTAGGTACCCATTTGGTAATGGGTCCTTTTGTCAGGACCCCGATCCTAAGTCACACCGATCTAGCTGTAACACGTCATATCACTTTGCGGCCTCACGCACGGTAACCCCACGGGTGCCACCTTACCTGGCCCGGGACCGTTTGCGCATTTTGGCACACGTATATGACAGTGTCGCTAGCATCCATATGACAGAGAACCCGGGCCGACATGGCTAGTTATAAACCAAAAGTGGCACTAAATTACAGAGACAGGCATCCATGACCCAGCAACGAACGTGTCGGTCATCAACGTATCAATCCAAGTCGTAGCAAGCTACATGGACTTAAAGGAACAACGCGTGACATTTCCCCTAAGGGACAGACACAGGAACGAAGAAGGACACATGCCGGCCAGCCTACGTGTTCCGAGCAGTAGCAAGCTACCAAGGCTCATTGGAGACACTAGGAGGCATTTCCCTGTAAGATAGGCTACCAAAGGAAAACAACTAGGTGTCGGATCCCACACATACCAAGCATTTCAATCATACATGCAATATGCTCAATATGTGCAAATACAACATTGCATCACAACAGAACTCTATGACTCAAAGTACTTTATTTAAAAGGCTCCAAGATCCATACATAACATATCCATACAGGTAGGGGTCACATGACCCAACACTCAAGTCATACAGTCATACAAGCACAAGCGGAAGCTACATGTCTGAGTATAGACAACTTATAAAATAAAACAGGCTTGGTGTAGCCTGACTATATACAAGGCCCTTCACAAGCTCCAGATCTCCGTCTGGGTGTCAAGCTACTCGTCGACGTCAACGTCTATGTAGAACCCATCAGCAGGGGCAGGGTTCTCCTCTGCAACAGTTATTAAGTAAACATGAGTACAAAGGTACTCAGCAAGTCTTACCACAGAACCTATCATACATGCAACATTATCAAAGGGGGGTAGTGGAGTTCATAGCAGAATGCCAGCCTTGACCTTGGCTAACCTATACTACAACTCTCAACGGATTGCAAGATGTTATTACGAACACGAGTCCTCTACTCACCACATCAATACACTACCGAGGATCCTCTTCCGTCATCCTACGGAAGGGCCATCCACGGCACTCACACTTATCTTGAGGCTTTTAGTAGTATCCATCAACTTGTCTATGAACTGTAAGTGCAACCAAGTAGTCCGTACCGCGAACAATGGCTATTCAAATAGTTTGATAACCCTGCAGGGGTGTACTTCTTCACACATGTTTTCACCACTTAGCGTCTGCACACGACATGTGCTCGGCAGACTTCAAGCGAAAGCCGACGTGGGTGTAGCCCACGACCTAACCAACCACTCAAGTCTCTCGTCCAGGTTTATCGCCTATTTGGGTTCCATCCGTGGAGAGATCCGGCCGGGGTGTCACTCACGGCCCCAAACGATGTGTACAGGGTTCCCGAGTCACCAAACGGGCAACCGGTACACCGTGCCACGTACCTGTCGCATCACAGCCCACCCCGAGGGTCAGCGCTGTGCACGACCTCCAGTAAGCTATAAACACCAGAAACTAGTTGCAACTCCTGGACAGAGTACAAGGGCAGTCAATAAGTCGAGCGGGGTCATATTTCAGGGCCCAATGTGTGGTAGTAACTATAACTTGAATCACACACACAGATCTCGGGTCCTATGGACGATTCCAATGAAACAACCGACCATGTACTCCTACATGGCCTTTCATCGATACCTTTACCAAGCGTGTTCCACACTTCCCTCTCTTTATCGGTATGATCATTTCACTCTGATCCATCACCCAGATGAACCAGACCAGACACAACTCTAAGCATAGCAGGCAACATAAACAAATAGCATGGTGGATCACACATCACATGGCTCAATCAACTCCTACACATGCTAGTGGGTTTCAACTATTTACTGTGGCAATGACAGGTCATGCAAGGGAATAGGGTTCATCTACCGCAACAAGTAGCAGTTCACACGCTGTTGCCTTAATGCAGTAAAAGAGAGCAGGAGCGAGAAGATTGGGTTTGTATCGGAATGATCAATGATTGCTTGCCTGACAAAGTGGTTGTCGGGTACTGCTCTTCAACTGGATACGCAGCAGTATCCTCGGGAGCAGGACCTAACACAGAGAATACCGGCGATACAATCATTAACAAACAAATGCAACAATATGATGCATGCTCATGACATGGCAAGATGCATGTGTGTTGGCTAATGCAACTAAAACCAGAAGGGTTTGAACCTATTTGAATCAAAGATTCAAATTGGAGTTCAAACTATTATTTAAATAAGTGCATTATCATGTTTTTGATGTATACAGCAAGTTAACTTGTTCAAACATGCATGAAACCAGTGCCATTGGAAAGATTGGATTTTTCTGATCATTTTTCATATATAAATCTTTTCCATCTGAGCTATGGTTGATTTTATATGATTTTTAGAAGTTTTGGGTATTTTCTGGAATTTCCTAAATTATTTTTAAATCTAAAAATCCCAGAAAATCCTTTACTGCGTCAGCATGACACCATGCTGACGTCAGGCAGTCAACAGGGCCAGTCCAAGTCAAACCTGACCAGTGGGACCCACTGGTCAGTGTCACAGTTAACTAATTAACTAATTAGAATTAAATTAACACCTAAACTAGGTTTGACTTGCGGGCAGGGCCCACATGTCCGTGACCCAGGGGGGTCAAACCCGTGGTCAAACAGGTCCATCTCGCCGGTGTTTAGCCGCCGGCGAGGCTAAACACGGCGGTGGGGTGCGGGTTTCGTGCTCCGGCTGCCAAATCGACGGCGGAGCACAGCTACGGGTAGCTGGAAGCAAAGCACATCGAGTGGAGGTGGTGGCTGGCCTCGGGGTCGCCGGAGATGACGCCGGCGATGAGTCCAGCGGCGGCCGGAGTTCGGCAAAGTCGAAAACGACGGTGCGGTGCTCGTTGAGGAGCGTGAAGTAGTCCTACATCATCTACGTGTGATGGTGAAGCTGATAGGCACGATGGCCGGACCAATGGATGGCCGGAGCCTCGTCTGGGACGAGCTCTGCGGCGGTGCGTGCAGGTGAGCTTCGTGCGGTGCATTCCAAGGCAGAAGAGAACCAACGGAGAGGGGGAGGACGAAGCTGGGCTCACAGGGGTTGCAGCAGGCGCCGGAGCAAGCTCGGGGGTGGTCGGAGCTGAGCGGGACGGCGAGGGGGATCTCCGCGGCCGGAGTTGGGGAAGAAGAGGTCGGGGGCGTCTCCAGGGCGGGCGGGCGCTCGGGGCTCGGCCTGTTCGAAGTAGTCGAGGACGGCGGAGACGACGGACACCAAGGCGGGGCTCAGGGACGATGGTGGGCGCGGCTTCTACGACGGTGCGAGCACGACGGCATCGGCCATGGCGCGGGGAGAGCGAGGGAGAGGAGCTGGGGAGAGGGGGAGGTGTCTGCGAGGTCGGGGACGACGTGTATGACCGATCCAGGCTTCCAATGCGGCGAGGGGAGGAAGCAGGGCGGCGGGCAGCTACGTGGCGCGCGGTGCGGTCGCCGTCGAGCACCTGCCTGCCTGCCTGGCCGAGCCAAGCAGCTCGCTGGAGCGGTAGCTGGGCTGGTCCGGCACGTGGGCCGGGTGGGGCGCCAGGTAAACTTTCTCTCTCCCTTTTTTTTGTATTTCTTTTCTGTTTCATTTGTTTTGCAATTTTGTTTAATTAAATAAAATACTAGAGCATTTTTATGACTCATAACACTTGTCATACCTACTGTATATAATATGAACAGTAGGAAACATTATAGTTTATGATTATTTGAGCATTTAAAATATTTTATAGCATTTAAATGCCCAAATTCAAATACCATATGATTTAATCCAGTGACCTTGGATGTCCTAGAAAATTGTGCACCATTTTTAGCAAAGGTTTGAGACCAAGGCAGAAATGATGAACATTTTTGAAGGGCATTTTGGGTACATTGGAAAATATTTTATCAAACCCTAGTTGTTAGAAGAGGGGTGCTGGGGTTTCTGTCATTCCCATTTCAAATTTCTTTGAAAGTAAACATGATGCACACACCAACTAACTGTAATGCAGGTGCTATCTAGGGATGTGACAACTCACCCCCACTTAAAAGAATCGCGTCTCGAGATTCGGGTTCCTCCAGAAAGAGGGTGGGGTACTCAAGTCGAAGACGATCCTCCATTTCCCAAGTAGCTTCACTCTCGGAATGATGTGACCATTGAACCTTGAGAAACTTAATATTGTGGCGTCGAGTGGTGCGCTCGGTTTGATCAAGAATACGAACGGGGTACTCTCGATATGTGAGATTGTCCTGGAGATCAAGCGTTTCGTGGTCCACTCCGCGGATAGGATCCGAGAAGCAACGCCTGAGTTGAGAAACGTGGAACACGTCATGAACTCTGGAGAGGTGCGGGGGTAGTTCTAGTTGGTAGGCAACTTCTCCTCGTTTGGTAAGAATGCGAAAGGGACCGATATAACGAGGGGCCAATTTGCCTTTGATACCGAAACGATGGGTTCCCTTAAGAGGAGTAACCCGAAGGTAAGCCTTATCGCCGACTTCAAAAGTCACAGCCTTATGATGACTATCATATTGGCTCTTTTGGCGAGACTGGGCTGTTTTCAATCTCTCACGAACGATGCGAACTTGTTCCTCTGCTTCCTGGATCATATCCGGGCCAAAGAATTGTCTTTCCCCGTCTCTGACCAATTAAGAGGTGTTCGACACCTTCGTCCATATAGAACTTCGAGGGAGCTTTGCCCAAGCTGGCTTGATAACTATTGTTATAAGCGAATTCGGCAAATGGAAGACACTTTTCCCATTCCATACCGAAAGATATGACAGAGGCTCGAAGCATGTCTTCCAGAATTTGATTAACTCGTTCCACTTGACCACTTGACTGGGGATGGAAGGCGGTACTGAAGGAGAGATGAGTTCCCATAGCATTCTGGAAACTTTCCCAAAATCGGGAAGTGAAAAGACTTCCACGGTCCGAGTTAATCTCCAACGGCACACCATGAAGTGATACTATTCGAGAGACATATAAGTCTGCTAGCTGGCTAGCGGTAATACTCTCGCGAACATGCAAGAAATGAGCTACTTTAGAGAGGCGGTCGATCACGACGAAGACAGCATTATTCCCTTTCCTGGTCCTGGCAAAACCGGTAATGAAGTCCATACCGACTTTGTCCCATTTCCATTCAGGAATAGCTAAAGGTTGAAGGGTGCCAGCAGGCCGTTGATGCTCTGCTTTGACTCGACGACAAACGTCGCAGTTAGCAATGAATTGAGCGATTTCTCTCTTCATCCTAGTCCACCAGAATCTCTGGCGTAGATCCTGATACATTTTGGTACTACCGGGATGAATCGTGGGAGGAGATTCATGAGCCTCCTTAAGGATTAACTGCCGTAGATGGTGGTTCTTGGGAACCACTACACGGTTCTCAAAGAAAACAACACCTCGATCATCCATAGAGAAACTTTTAGCGAGTCCGCTAGCAATGTTCTCTTGGAGTCGGGTTATACCTTTATCACGCTTCTGGGCAGCTATAACTTGATCCATAAGGGTAGGTTTCGCCACCAAGGTGGAAAGGAATCCTCGAGGAACAATGTGAAGGTTAAGCTTACGAAATTCCTCGTGGAGAAGTGGTTGACTTTGTTGTAACATTAAGTTGTTACAATATGACTTACGACTTAGCGCATCAGCCATGACATTGGCCTTTCCAGGGGTATAAGTGATTCCTAAGTCGTAGTCGGTGAGCAACTCAACCCAACGTCTTTGCCTGAGATTTAGATCCGGTTGGGTGAAGATATACTTCAAACTTTGGTGATCAGTGAAGATTTCACAGCGAGTACCAAGGAGGTAATGTCGCCATGTTTTGAGTGCATCGACTACAGCTGCAAGCTCTAAATCATGAGTAGGATAGTTATCCTCATGTGGACGCAACTGTCGGGATGCGTATGCAATCACTTGATGATCTTGCATGAGAATGCAACCTAGTCCTTGTCGCGAGGCGTCGCAATAGATTATAAAATCCTTGGAAAAATCTGGTGGTACCAGTACAGGTGCAGATGTCAGGCGTCTTTTCAGTTCCTGAAAACTGGACTCGCACTGTGGGGTCCACTCAAACTTTTTATCTTTCTTGAGGAGTTCAGTTAGAGGTTTGGCAACCTTGGAGAAATTCTCGACGAAGCGTCGGCAATAGCTCGTTAAGCCAAGAAAGCTCCTAACTTGCTTGACCGATTCAGGAGGAGTCCAATCAAGGACGGCTTGAACTCGCTCGGGATTGACAGCAATACCCTTGCCCGAGATCACATGACCTAGATAGGTTACTTCTAGCAACCAAAATTCACATTTAGAGAATTTGGCATAAAGGCGGTGCTCTCGAAGTTTCGTCAATACCAGGCTTAAATGCTCGGCATGATCTTCCTTGTTCTTGGAATAGATGAGTATATCATCGAGGTATACCACGACGAATTTATCCAAATACTCTATGAATATAGAATTCATTAACCGAGAAAAGGTAGCTGGGGCATTGGTTAATCCGAAGGACATAACGGTGTACTCATATTGGCCATAACGAGTAACAAAAGCCGTTTTAGGAATGTCCCCGTTCTTGATTTTGATTTGATGGTAGCCCAACCTCAAATCCATATTAGAGAAGACTGAGGATCCAGCGAGCTGATCATACAGGTCGTTGATCCCGGGGAGCGGATACTTATTCTTTATGGTGACCAGATTGACAGGTCGGTAATCTACAACCATCCGCTCCATTCCATCCTTCTTCTTGACGAAGAGGACGGGGCAAGCCCAAGGGGAAGAACTAGGACGGATGAAACCCTTTTGCAAGGACTCATCGAGTTGTTTCTTTAGCTCAGCTAATTCTAGTGGTGCCATCTTATAAGGTCTCCTAGAGATTGGGACAGTTCCAGGGATAAGATCTATCACGAACTCGACATCTCTGTCAGGTGGAATTCCTGGCAGTTCTTTTGGAAAAACATCCGGGAAGTCACGGACTACCGGGATATCTTCGAGTTCTGGTAGAGGGCTGGCATTAAGAGAGTAGAGCTGACGCTCAGCCATTCGAGTCAAGACATTGACTATCTTGCCGGATGGATGTGTAAGTTGAACGGTCCTAGTAAAGCAATCAATTTTGGCGTAATGAGTTGTCATCCAATCCATACCCAAAATGATGTTTATGTCCGAGGACTTGAGGGCGATTAAAGATGCTTGGAAAACAAGTCTATCGACAAGGATTTCATTTCCATGGCTTACCCTAGAGGTTTGCCACTTTGAACCAGGAGTTTGAATAACCATGGAAGTAGGCATGTCACAAAAAGTCATGTTGTGCAATCGAGCATAGCTCTCAGATATGAACGAATGGGATGCTCCAGTATCGAAAAGAACAGATGCCGGATGGCAGTTTACGAGAAGCGTACCAAGGACGACATTAGGATCCTCATAAGCTTCCTCGGCAGAGACATAGTTGACATGACCACGTGTAGTGGGGATTGGCTTGACATAATTGACCTTGCCGGTTGGCTTGCCACGGCCAACGGTTTTTCCTGGCTGGTTCTAAGGACACTAACGCATGTAGTGCCCCGGTTCTCCACACTTGAAGCATGTCGCAGTGGTAGTGCGTGGAGCAAAGTTGGAAGGTGGTCCTCCATAGGTCTTAGCAGGTGCAAACTGTTGAGTTGGGCGAGGCGCCTCATAGGATGGCCTCGGTGTGTACTTGGGTGGCAGAGCAGTGTTAGGAATCCACACACGGCGCTTGTGAGAGCCAGAGCCGGATGAAGAACCAAAGTCTCGAGTATGCTTGCGGGTGGCCTCGAAGTCGGTCTGGCCTGTTTCCGCACTGATAGCCTTGTTTACCAACTTCTGGAAGGAAGTGCACTCGTGCAGACGCAGATCTCGGCGGAGTTCAGGGCTGAGTCCCTTGCGGAACCTCGCCTGCTTCTTGGCATCGGTGGATACTTCCTCAGGTGCATAGCGTGCCAGGTTACCAAACTCGCGGCTATAGCCATCCATAGTTAAACGGCCCTGGGTGAAGTTGCAGAATTCCTCCCGCTTGCGATCCATGAGACCTTCCGGAATGTGATGTTCACGGAATGCCTCACTGAACTCAACCCAGGTAGTGACTTGGCCAGCAGGACGCATAGCTTCAAAGTTTTCCCACCAAAGACTGGCAGGGCCCTCAAGATGGTAGGCGGCGTAGATAACCTTGTCAGCTTCGTCCACACGGGCATAGTGTAGCTTGTGGGTGATACTACGTAGCCAGTCATCAGCATCCAGGGGTTCAGTGGAGTGATGGAACTTCGGTGGACACATCTTGATAAAATCGTGGATTGACACCACGTCATTCCTCTGGCGGAACCCAGTGTTCTGCTCTATGCGTTCCAGCAGACGGTTGGTCTCTCTCTTGTTCCGTTCTGCTTCGAGCATAACTTCCGCCAAGGAGGGTGGCTGGGTCAGATTCCCATCTCTAGCCCCACTAGCCTCACCCTGCTCCTGAGAAGCAGGAGTGTTGCGAGTGTTGACCATCCTAGGAAAACAAAACAACGGTTTAGACAAGGATGGCAAAAATTTGACATAGAAGTGCAGAATGTAATGGATGACACGGAATGCAAAGATGTTCATCCGTACGACATGGTAATATAGGAACTGCTATATATACACCAGTGGTCATACACACCATACAAAGTTTAGTACAAGCCAAGGCTAAAGTACAACTGCGGTGAAAGACGATACATCCCATCAGAGGCATTCCAAGCTCCTATACATTATTTAGCTACACCTCCGGAACTCAGTACACACTAAGTCATATTCCACAAGACGCGCAGGACTGTGGAAATACAACTACTACAATACTACTACAACCACGGACTAGCTCAGACATTCGCGTAGTAATCCTCATAAAGATTACCACCGTAGCCTGGAAGTGGAACAGATGGATCTTGGAACTCGCGAGCACTCAAAGGCTGTGGACCATAGGGGAATGGGTGTGGTCTCGGTCCCGATGCTGGTGGTAACCGACGCCCACGTGGAGGTGTAATACCCCCAACGTCACGCCAATCCATGCGATCAAGCAGACGAGTCTGCACGGGGTACAAATCCCGCATGTCCAGATATCCGGCGTGCACAGCAGGTGCAAGCCATGTAAAAGTAGTCCAATGAGCAGCTCGAGTGTTATACAGCTCCATTCGGAGGGCACGGACCTCACGGTCCCTATCCTCCAACATCTGAACAGTAGTCTGAAGCAGTGGCTCTTCATGAGCAGCATCAGTATACAGACCAGTGTAGTAGCCTTCCTCTCCGGGAAGTGAGGCTGGCATGTAACAGAACTCAGTGTTCAGCAACAGGGCATGCCTAGCACGGAGAATGGTCATCATCGAATAAGCGGCATCCTGCACTGCCATCTCGATGGTAACCCCAAGTCGATAAGACCAATGGATGGGATCATTAGCTCCGGGATATGAGGGGTATATCCGGACTGTGCAGAAATACTGACTCTGATTGAAATCCCGGTACTGTTCCTCCCCGGTGTATTCAGGGTACCAGCGATAACCGGTCTCAGTCAGCACACGGACTAGCATGGCCGTGTGACCGGGCACATTAATGCACCGAGTCAAACGAACCACTTGGTGAGGGATGCGGCCAGACATCTGAAACACGGAATAATGCAAAGGCATTAGTGTTTCTGGAAGAAATCGGGCAGCATAACAACTGTAAATGCTCAAACAAAATTTGAGACATCATATAAATGATAGCATAGCCACTCAACAATCCATATCAAGGTTCCGGGTCCAACAATCATCATACTAAAAAGGATAGAAACTGAACTGAGGCTTGACCAACAATCCTAAGAGTCTACGGATTAGTAACACGTGAACCTAATAAGGATAAGAGGCCTAGTCCTAAATCCCCGTAGAAAGAATAGACTGACTCAGATCAGAAGGGCATAAGGTAAAGGAGTAAAAAGAGCCTTACGTTCCCTTCCACAATCAATTCCCCTACATATAACTAAGAATTTTTCTAGACTCAACATCGACCAGTTTGGCTTGAGAACCTACAGGCAGTCCAGCTCTCATGCCAACGCTGTCAGGACCCCGATCCTAAGTCACACCGATCTAGCTGTAACACGTCATATCACTTTGCGGCCTCACGCACAGTAACCCCACGGGTGCCACCTTACCTGGCCCGGGACCATTTGTGCATTTTGGCACACGTTTATGACAGTGTCGCTAGCATCCATATGACAGAGAACCCGGGCCGACATGGCTAGTTATAAACCAAAAGTGGCACTAAATTACAGAGACATGCATCCATGACCCAGCAACGAACGTGTCGGTCATCAACGTATGAACCCAAGTCGTAGCAAGCTACATGGACTTAAAGGAACAACGCGTGACATTTCCCCTAAGGGACAGACACAGGAACGAAGAAGGACACATGCCGGCCAGCCTACGTGTTCTGAGCAGTAGCAAGCTACCAAGGCTCATTGGAGACACTAGGAGGCATTTCCCTGTAAGATAGGCTACCAAAGGAAAACAACTAGGTGTCGGATCCCACACATACCAAGCATTTCAATCATACACGCAATATGCTCAATATGTGCAAATACAACATTGCATCACAACAGAACTCTATGACTCAAAGTACTTTATTTAAAAGGCTCCAAGATCCATACATAACATATCCATACAGGTAGGGGTCACATGACCCAACACTCAAGTCATACAGTCATACAAGCACAAGCGGAAGCTACATGTCTGAGTACAGACAACTTAGAAAATAAATCAGGCTTGGTGTAGCCTGACTATCTACAAGGCCCTTCACAAGCTCCAGATCTCCGTCTGGGTGTCAAGCTACTCGTCGACGTCAACGTCTATGTAGAACCCATCAGCAGGGGCAGGGTTCTCCTCTGCAACAGTTATTAAGCAAACATGAGTACAAAGGTACTCAGCAAGTCTTACCACAGAACCTATCATACATGCAACATTATCAAAGGGGGTTAGTGGAGTTCATAGTAGAATGCCAGCTTTGACCTTGGCTAACCTATACTACAACTCTCAACGAATTGCAAGATGTTATTACGAACACGAGTCCTCTACTCACCACATCAATACACTACCGAGGATCCTCTTCCGTCATCCTACGGAAGGGCCATCCACAGCACTCACACTTATCTTGAGGCTTTTAGTAGTATCCATCAACTTGTCTATGAACTGTAAGAGCAACCAAGTAGTCCGTACCATGAACAACGGCTATTCGAATAGTTTGATAACCCTGCAGGGGTGTACTTCTTCACACATGTTTTCACCACTTAGCGTCTGCACACGACATGTGCTCGGCAGACTTCAAGCGAAAGCCGACGTGGGTGTAGACCACGACCTAACCAACCACTCAAGTCTCTCGTCCAGGTTTATCGCCTATTTGGGTTCCATTCGTGGGGAGATTCGGCCGGGGTGTCGCTCACGGCCCCAAACGATGTGTACAGGGTTCCTGAGTCACCAAACGGGCAACCGGTACACCGTGCCACGTACCTGTCGCATCACAGCCCATCCCGAGGGTCAGCGCTGTGCACGACCTCGAGTATGCTATAAACACCAGAAACTAGTTGCAACTCCTGGACAGAGTAGAAGGGCAGTCAATAAGTCGAGCGAGGTCATATTTCAGGGCCCAATGTGTGGTAGTAACTGTAACTTGAATCACACACACAGATCTCGGGTCCTATGGACGATTCCAATGAAACAACCCACCATGTACTCCTACATGGCCTTTCATCGATACCTTTACCAAGCGTGTTCCACACTTCCCTCTCTTTATCGGTATGATCATTTCACTCTGATCCATCACCCAGATGAACCAGACCAGACACAACTCTAAGCATAGCAGGGAACATAAACAAATAGCATGGTGGATCACACATCACATGGCTCAATCAACTTCTACACATGCTAGTGGGTTTCAACTATTTACTGTGACAATGACAGGTCATGCAAGGGAATAGGGTTCATCTACCACAACAAGTAGCAGTTCACACGCTGTTGCCTTAATGCAGTAAAAGAGAGCAGGAGCGAAAAGATTGGGTTTGTATCGGAATGATCAATGATTGCTTGCCTGACAAAGTGGTTGTCGGGTACTGCTCTTCACCTGGATACGCAGCAGTATCCTCGGGAGCAGGACCTAACACAGAGAATACCGGCGATACAATCATTAACAAACAAATGCAACAATATGATGCATGCTCATGACATGGCAAGATGCATGTGTGTTGGCTAATGCAACTAAAACCAGAAGGGTTTGAACCTATTTGAATCAAAGATTCAAATTGGAGTTCAAACTATTATTTAAATAAGTGCATTATCATGTTTTTGATGTATACAGCAAGTTAACTTGTTCAAACATGCATGAAACCAGTGCCATTGGAAAGATTGGATTTTTCTGATCATTTTTCATATATAAATCTTTTCCATCTGAGCTATGGTTGATTTTATATGATTTTTAGAAGTTTTGGGTATTTTCTAGAATTTCCTGAATTATTTTTAAATCTAAAAATCCCAGAAAATCCTTTACTGTGTCAGCATGAGATCATGCTGACGTTAGGCAGTCAACAGGGCCAGTCCAAGTCAAACCTGGCCAGTGGGACCCACTGGTCAGTGTCACAGTTAACTAATTAACTAATTAGAATTAAATTAACACAACTAGGTTTGACTTGCGGGCAGGGCCCACATGTCAGTGACCCAGGGGGGTCAAACCCGTGGTCAAACAGGTCCATCTCACCGGCGTTTAGCCGCCGGCGAGGCTAAACACGGCGGTGGGGTGCGGGTTTCGTGCTCCGGCTGCCAAATCGACGGCGGAGCACACCTACGGGTAGCTAGAAGCAAACCGCATCAAGTGGAGGTGGTGGCTGGCCTCGGTGTCGCCGGAGATGACGCCGGTGACGAGTCCAGCAGCGATCGGAGTTCGGCGAAGTCGAAAACGATGGTGCGGTGCTCGTTAAGGAGCGTGAAGTAGTCCTATAGCATCTACGTGTGATGGTGAAGCTGATAGGCACGGTGGCCGGACCAATGGATGGCCGGAGCCTCGTCGGCGACGAGCTCCGCGGCGGTGCATGCAGGTGAGCTCCGTGCGGTGCGTTCCAGGGCAGAAGAGAGCCAACGGAAAGGGGGAGGACGAAGCTAGGCTCACAGGGGTTGCAGCAGGCGCCGGAGTGAGCTCGGGGGTGCTCGGAGCTGAGCGGGACGGCGAGGGGGATCTCCGCGGCCGGAGTTGGCGAAGAAGAGGTCGGGGGCGTCTCCAGGGCGGGCGAGCGCTCGGGGCTCGGCCTGTTCGAAGTAGTCGAGGACGGCGGAGACGACGGACACCAAGGCAGGGCTCAGGGACGACGGTGGGCGCGGCTTCTACGACGGTGCGAGCACGACGGCGTCGGCCATGGCGCGGGGAGAGCGAGGGAGAGGAGCTGGGGAGAGGGGGAGGTGTCTGCGAGGTCGGGGACGACGTGTATGACCGATCCAGGCTTCCAGGGCGGCGAGGGGAGGAAGCAGGGCGGCGGGCAGCTGCGTGGCGCGCGGTGCGGTCGCCGTCGAGCACCTGCCTGCCTGCCTGGCCGAGCCAAGCAGCTCGCTGGAGCGGCAGCTGGGCTGGGCCGGCAGGTGGGCCGGGTGGGGCGCCAGGTAAACTTTCTCTCTCCCTTTTTTTCTATTTCTTTTCTGTTTCATTTGTTTTGCAATTTTGTTTAATTAAATAAAATACCAGAGCATTTTTATGACTTATAACACTTGTCATACCTACTGTATATAATATGAACAGTAGGAAACATTATAGTTTATGATTATTTGAGCATTTAAAATATTTTATAGCATTTAAATGCCCAAATTCAAATACCATATGATTTAATCTAGTGACCTTGGATGTCCTAGAAAATTGTGCACCATTTTTAGCAAAGGTTTGAGACAAAGGCATAAATGATGAACATTTTTGAAGGGCATTTTGGGTACATTGGAAAATATTTTATCAAACCCTAGTTGTTAGAAGAGGGGTGCTGGGGTTTCTGTCATTCCCATTTCAAATTTCTTTGAAAGTAAACATGATGCACACACCAACTAACCCTAATGCAGGTGCTAACTAGGGATGTGACACCTTTGAGGTTAGTAACAAGGGTCTTAGGAACCCAAATGGTCCATTCAATGTACTCATAAGAAGAACCAACAAATTTAGCAAACACATGACCATCACTAGCACGACATAAAACATATGAAGGATTAAAGTCGCCGGCCATGTTTGATGGTATGGTGGAGTTTTTCTTGACACCACCACTTTTCACCGCTTTCTTATTCTTTGACGCGCCCTCTCCTTCTTTCACAAAAGTTTGTCGGAGAGGGGGTGGTTGCTTGGTCTTGTCATTCTTCTTCTTCTTGGGCTTAGGAACAAACCCAATCCCTTCCTTTGCCACAACCTCCTTTTGACTGCTGAAAAGGTTGTTGAGGTTCTTCTCACCTCGGCATTTTCTTCAACAAGATGCACATGCTCGCAACACGGATTAGTAGCATTTGCATTATCAATTAATACCATGCGAGGAAAGATAGCCTTTTCCTTGGTTAGCGAAACTTGGAGTTGATCATGAGACTCCTTGAGAGTAGCATGCATACCTTTCAAGGCCTTGTGAGCCTTGTCGAGTATGGCAAACTCTTCTTTGAGTTTAGCATGGTCAACCTTAAGTTTTGCCTTCTCGGAATTAAGCACACAAGAGACAACTAATGCATGATCAAGATTTTTCTTTAATTTAGCATGATTATTGTTGTGTGACTCCTCAAGAGCCAAACGAAGACCACGCTCTTCCTCTAGGGTGTTAGAGATATCCGATATCTCATCGGCATAGTCTCGACTATGTCCTTCCATTTTAGTAATGGTTTCCTCGTGAGCCTCGATCATGTCATTGGCCTCACCGAGTTGTTCCAAGAGAACAACAAAATGCTTCTTGGGTTTGCCCTTGAGATTTTTCATGAACAACTCAAATTCATTCTCTCCATCCTTAGTTCCCTCACTTTCATCAATACAATTCATCAATGAAGGAGAAGTGATGGTAGTATTGATGTTTGGGGTTACCTTGTTGGTGGCCTTGGCCATGAGACACTTGGCGGTGATGTTCTCATTTGGCGAGTCGAAGAGAGATGAGTGCGGAGTAGTAGCAATAGCAATTGTGGCCATGGTGACCGTCTCATCATCTTCATCATTATCATCATCCTCAACATATTCTTCTTGGGCCACCAACCCCCTTTCGGAGGAGTCTTCTTGTTGAAGTTGTTCTTGTTGGGATAGGGCTTTGACTTGTCCTTCCGGATAAGCTTGCCTCCAAAGTCTTCTCTTTTCTCATATGGGCAATCCGCAACAAAGTGGCTTACATTTCCATAGTTGAAGCATGTCCTCACTCGTTGCTTGCCCTTGTTCCCACTAGAGTTGTTCCTGTTGTAGTTGGGCCTTGTGTTCTTCTTGTTGCCCCAAAATTGCCTTGAAGCAAGAGTCATGTGCTCATGATAGGCATATTTGGTGTCCTCGGGGCTACACTCATCATCATCCTCCACCTCCTCTTCATCTACACAAGCCTTGGCTTTCAGGGCAAGGTTGGGCTTCTTCGATCGTTGAGCTCTTAAGACCGCATTGTCGGTGGTCATGTCCAAGATCCTCATGGCAACGAACTCATCCAACACTTCATTGGAAGATAAGTGGTGGAAGTCCGGTCTCTGACAAATGACAAAGGACATGGCCTTATGATAAGGCATCATGGCCTTGAGGAACTTGCGCTTGATCCAATTGTCATCCGTGTCCTTACTGCCATGATCTCGAAGAGAGACCGCAAGGGTAGTTAATCTCCGATAAAGTTCACGAGGATCTTCTTCTTCAATCATAGCAAACTCATCGGCTTCATCTTGCACAACTTCGTAGTTAGAGCGTTGAATGCTAGTGCTTCCCTTGTACATAGTGTCAACATGCTCCCAAGCTTCCTTGGCCACAGTAAAGGGTCGAAGATGTGCAATGTCTTCTAGAGGAATAGCATCTTGAAGAATGCACAGAGTGGACTCGTTGAATTGATGATCCGCAGTTTCTCTTGGAGTCATGTTGTCGGGATCACGCGGATAAAAACCTTGCTCAATGATTCTCCAAAGATTAGTAGAACAATGATTTATATGACGTTTGAAATGAAAAACCCAAGTAGCAAAATCAGAATTTTTTATAAACTTGGGGGGAGGCCCAACGGAATTTAAATGTGGTGTAGGAACGGGTCCTCCATAGTGAGTAGGTGGAGCGGAGTGGGCAAAGATCCAACTCCCATTCTTAGTAACAGGGGCTTGTTCACAACTATCTTCTCCCTTGTTAAAATTAGCCTCCGACACGTTGGTAGCGGGACGAACCACTTCCAACGGCGCGGTGGATAATTTAAGCCCCTCAAGCAAATCTTTAAACATGCCTTTGACCTCACTCGCTAGTGACTCTTTCAATGTGGTCAAAGCCACATTGAACTCCTCACGAGAGACCGAGGCTCCCCCATCTGACGCAGGCAAGGACGGAGTTCCACCGGAATGATCCTCCGTCTCGACTATGTTGTCACCCATACTCTTTGGACGATAAAGTCCTTAAAAAGAGACGAGGCTCTGATACCAATTGAAAGGATCGATATGGTTGACTAGAGGGGGGGGGGGTGAATAGGCAACTAAGAATTTTTAGCTTTTCTTAACCACTTTAAGTTAAGCGTCAAAGTAAGTTGTCTAGATATGCTTTTGAGATGACAACTAATAGAAAGTAAAGATAACAACTTCACAAGTAAGCTATAGGAGATAAACAAGTAATGCTTGCACGAGTAAAGGAAAGAAATAACCACAAGAGGAACCGGTGGAGACGGGGATGTGTTGCCGAAGTTCCTTCCCTTTGAGGGGAAGTACGTCTCCGTTGGAGTGGTATGGAGGCACAATGATCCCCAAGAAGCCACTAGGGCCACCGTATTCTCCTCACGCCCTCACACGATGCAAGGTGCCGTGATTCCACTAGTGGTGCCCTTGAAGGCGGCGACCGAACCTTTACAAACAAGGTTGGGGCTATCTCCACAACTAAATTGGAGGCTCCCAATCAAACCACGAAGCTTCACCATAATGGAATATGGCTTCGAGGTGACCTCAACCGTATAGGGTGCTCAAACACCCAAGAGTAACAAGATCCGCTAGGGTTTGGTGGGGAGAATCAAATATCTCTTGGTGGAAGTGTAGATCGATGCCATCTCAACCAATCCCGAGCAAATCAACAAGTTTGATTGGCTAGGGAGAGAGATCGGGCAAAAATGGAGCTTTGGAGCAACAATGGAGTAAATGGGGGAAGAGGTGGGTCAAAAGGAGGAAGAAGAAGCCTTTATATAGTGGGGGGAACAATCCAACCGTTATCCCCCACTCAGCCCCGCACAGAGCGGTACTACCGCTTGGGGGAGCGGTACTACCGCTTATAGAGCGGTACTACCGTTGCCACACAAGCGGTACTACCGTGCCATAGGGGTAGGGCCTCGAGCGGTACTACCGTGGTCTCAGGGCAGTACTACCGCTGGGAGCGGCACTACCGCCTCTACTGCCGCACCTAGTACCGCAAAACTCGTCACGAAAAATCGCTCGCGAATCGAGGCGGTGGTAACACGGATCACGGGCGGTACTACCGCAGAGTGTACTAAGCGGTACTACCGCTTAGTGGGGCGGTACTACCGCTTGTGACACACGGGCGGTACTACCGCTGGGATCCGCGGTACTACCGCTGGGGCAAGAAAAAGCTAGAGAAGATGGGAAAGAAAGGCTCCATTGCGGCGGGAAGGAAAGATGGGTGCAATAAAGAAGTGTACGTGTTGATTCCACCCAAACCTTACCAAAGTGGATCCCCTCTTAATAGTACGGCTTTCCTATCACTCAGAACCATCGAAAACTAAGCAGAAAGGAAACACCGTCTTCCATAGATTCTGAGGGGCCTCTAATCTTCTTGTGCCTTTGTGAGATGTGTCTGAAAGAGCTTAGAACACATGATTAGTCCGCAAACGCATTGTCATCAATCACCAAAACACCATTTGGCTAAATATGCCCTTACAACTGCCTATCATTTCCTTCTGCTCCTCGTTGGGTTCGACACTCTTACTTATCGAAAGGACTACGATAGATCCCCTACACTTGTGGGTCATCATGGGACTGTGGGGTCAAAGTTGTGCATTGGAATTTTGAACATCACAGACCACCCTTTTCACTCGTATATATTTGGGCCACATGCTGGTGTGGCTGTCTTTTGACCCTCTCTAATGTTATTTTTTGCTGCAAAGACTCTGATGACCATCAACGGACACGGGGTATAATATCTTAACCGTGTGCGATACAAGTGCAATGTGAATCACCACGACCGAGCAAGCGCGAGCAAATTAAGGTGGAGGTATTGGTTCAACCGTGTGCGATGCAAGTGCACTGAAATCACCACGACAGCACAAGTGCGAGCAAATTAAGGTGGAGGTACTGGCTCAACCGTGTGCGATGCAAGTGCGTTGAAATCACCATGACCGCACAAGCACGAGCAATGGGTGGAGGTACTGGCTCAACCGTGTGCGACGGAAGTGCGTCGATATCACCACGACCGCGCAAGCGCGAGCAAAGGGTGGAGGTACTGGCTTAACCGTGTGTGATGCAAGTGCGCTATAAAACCACCACCTGTGCAAGCTAAAGGCGGGTAAGTTTATTTGGAAATTAGGATGAACCGTGTGCGATAGGCCAGCTAGCTATAAATATAAAAAACTAACTACCCGACTTGAGCGTTGCAAAAATCGGCGGATCCGCGCCACTTTTCCTTATTATCATACACGCATATTGTTATTGGGCCGTGCGCGATCTTGGGCACTCCCGCCCCACATCAATTCCTTTACCCAAATATTAGTAGTCGTCGTACTTCAACCGTCGCCCACACTCCTCCAGCACCGACATTATAGTAAAATTGTAGTAGCCGAGGCATTTGAACTGTCGTCCTACATCGTCCACCACCATCTCCACCCATCATTACTAAAAAATTCAGTAGCCGCGGCGTATCCTCAAACACCACTCCCCCCTTTCCACAGTCCCCCACCCGCTATGACACCCCGAGACCGGTGCGCCAGGTGTCAGCAAGTTATTCGTTGTCAGTGCCATGTCATGTGCTTGCGTGTTGCTTCTTGCCATGTCTTCATGTGTGTTGCATCAGCATGTTCTCAAAACTTGCATCCGCCCGAGTTCCCTCGTTCCTTCCCGTTGTCCGTTTCGAGTTCCGACGCTCTCACACGTGCCCGTGGCTTCCCGGAGTCCTTCTTTCGTGTTTGGCCGTGTAACGTTTCCGGAATGGCGTGAGACTTGTCGTGCGATGTTGTTTTGGTACGTGTGACCCGCCTGTCAAGTTTCGTCGCGTTTGGAGTTCGTTTGATGCTCCAATAGTTATCCTCGTGGGCTAAAAGTACCTCCCCTTTGAGGCCCAAGACCCCCCTCCAACAGCCCACCAACCCATCTCAAACCCTTCCCTTCATCTAGGTCGTTCAATTATGATCTCGTGGCCGAAAACCTCTCCTCATTTGGACTACCATAGCTCCTTGTGCCTATATAAACGTCCACCCCCCTCCAATTTTGCGTCCAAAACCCTAGTGTTTCCACCTCCGCCGCGCAGTGTTTCCACCGACCGCCGTCCGTGCTTCCACCGTCGCCGCGTCGTGCTTCCACCGCCACCGCACCGTGTTTCCACCGTCGCCGCGTAGTGCTTCCGACCCCGCCGCCAGTGCTTCCGACCCCGCCGCGTGGGCCCGCTGGGCCCAGCGCCGGCCCGCCGCCGCCGTGATCTGGGCTGAGCCGCCGCCCTTCATCTTCCAGCTTCGCATCGCCGCCGCCGCCGGAGACCCGCGCCGCCACCGGAACTCCTCGCAGCCGCTCGAGCAGCCTTGCTCCCTCCGTCGTCTCTGCTTCTTCCCGTCGCCGCCCTGCCATGGATTTCGCCGGAGCAAGCCGGAGAAATGCCGCCGCCGTCGGATCCCGTCAACTCCTCGCCGTCCTCATCTAACTCCGGCCGGATCCGGTGCCCAAGGTCCGGATCTACCCATCCCCGGCCTCAACTCTGGCCTTCGTCCACCCGCCGGTCATCCGCGTCGCCGGAGTCCCAGCGGCCGCCGCACTGCCATGGCTTCGTGCTCGAGGAGGAGCACGAGAGGCCGACGACCGCACGCAGCCTCGCCTGGCCCAGGCTCCCTCCAGTCGCGGTGGGCCGCGCCCGGCTCCCCCGCCTCGCCTGGCCCGTCTCCCCGCGGCCCAGCTGCGCCGCCTTGGTCCGCGTCGGCCTCCCCGCGTCATCCCACCTCCGCGCGCCCACGTCGGCCCCGAGGCCCAGCAGTCTTAGCCCAGCCAGCTGGCCGGCCTGCCCTGCTGCTTCTTCCTCTTCTACCGGGCCGAGCCCATTGGTGAGCAGCCCAGTTCCCCACCCCGTGCGCGTTTTATTATCCGACGCTTAGTTGGTGTTTTTTTCCTTAGTGTAATTTTTTCTGCTAAGTCATTTTTTCTGTCAGCATTAATGTTGCCACTTTGCATAGTGATAACTTTTTGTGTGCTTATCCGTTTTGAGTGAATGATATGTCAAAACGATCGTGGTGACATGTACTATGTTTTGTTCCATTGTGCCATGCATGTTTGAGGTCATCTAGATGGCTTAATCTTCATGAGAAGAGTGCTACTTGTTATAAACTGCTGCTATTAGTTGTTTCATGCCATGTTTGATATGTGATAACTTGTTGCATGTTTATCCAAATGAAGCAAATGATATGTCCACATGTTCATCATGAGATGATCTACATGTTGGTTGCTTTAGCTTGCATGATAGATTTCATATTGCCATGTTTATCTCCTTTGCAAAAGTGCATGTGGCTGTTAGGTTGTTAAACTTGTTACGAGATGCCTAGTTGAGGAGCTTGTTGCTATTGATGTGTTTGCCCCCATGTCACATGCCTAGATGTTTTAGGATCTCCATGATGTGTTGTTCTTTGATGTGGTGCACTTAACTTGCCATGTTATGCTTTGAGGTGACTTAAACTTGCTCACAAACATGCCATGATAATATTGTTGTTTTAACACTTAGTGAAATTTCACTAAGTCTGGAATCTGTAATGTCCGGATGCCATGTTTGCTTGTTGTTCTAGGCAAATCCATGATAGTTTTGGGTTGACTATTGATGATTCCTTGTTGTATATGTTGTTGTCTATCCATTCATTCCCTCACATGCTCTTTTGGGTGGCTGTAGCATATTTAATTCTTGCTCCCAAGTTGCTATAAAATACTGCTGTCAGGTCTTTGTTGTCATGTTCAAAATGTTGTATCTTGTTGCTATTGATCCATGCCTCCTTTGAGATGCTCCAATGGACGTGTTTGCTGTAGGATATGTCTACTTCATGTTCATGCTTATTATCACCATGTTTGAGTGTTGTAGCTTATATTTATCGTGCTCCAAAGTTGCTATGTGGCTGTTATCTTCAGCTTGTTGTTACATCTTGTTTCATGTGTATCTTTTAGCCTGTTGCTCCGTTTGGGGTGTTCTTTATATGAAACTTGAGTGATTTTGCAAGTAGAATCATAATATCATATTGTTTTCATGTTTGGAGTGAGTTTGGTTGGTGTTTGGGTGCATCTTGCACCGTTGCCATGTTGTGCTTCCTACCTTGTCATGTTGTGCTTCCTACATTGCCATGTAATGCTTCCTGTATATACTTGTTGTGCTTCCTATATAGACTTGTTTGCATCATACTTGCTTAAGCACATTGCCATGTTTCCTGTGATGTTTTCTGTGCTTCCTACCTTGCCATGTTGTGCTTCCTGTATAGATTTGTCATGCATCATACCTTGCCATGTAATGCATCACATATAAACTTGTGCTGTTTTGCTGTGCTTCCTACCTTGCCATGTATGCATCATATATAAACTTGTGCTGTTTTGCTGTGCTTCCTACCTTGCCATGTTTTGCTTCCTGTGTAGACTTTCTGTGCATCATATGTAGACTTGTCGTGCATCCTACTTGGTAGTGCATATTGTCATGTTATTGAGTGATTTGTTTACCGTGTTGGTTGCTTCTTCTCGTTAGTGCTTGTTCCGTTGCGTTCGTGAGGATTCGTTCGTCTACCCGTGGTTCTTCTTCAAGGCTTCTTCTTCGTCTTCTTCATGGATCTGTTCTTCTTCCTTGCGGGATCTTAGGCAAGATGATCATACCCTTGGATACCTTTACTACCATTGCCATGCTTAGTTGTCTCGATGCTATCGTTACATGTCGCGCTACCCACCTTTTATGTCAGCCTCTCCTTGTTGCCATGAAACCTCTAACCTTGAAACCTTCCTAGCGAAACCATTGTTTAGCTATGTTACCCGCTTGCTCAGCCCCTCTTATAGCGTTGTTAGTTGCAGGTGAAGATGAAGATCGTTCCAGGAGGGAACTTGTTGTTGGAATAATATGTTATATATAATAACACACCTATATACTGGGCATGGGTGGAAGGCTTGGCCTTTTGCTCGGTGTTTTGTTCCACTCATGCCACCTTAGGCGCCGATAAACCGGCATTATGTTCCTTGATTTTGCGTTCCTTACACGATGGGTATATGGGGACCCCTTGACACTTCGACTTTGAATAAAACTCCTCCAGCAAGGCCCAACATTGGTTTTAATTTGCCTCATAATAACAACTTAATTAATTAATTAAAATTGCATAGGGGGTCGCGTCCCCGGGGATTCTTTCTACATAGCAGGGGGGCCAGTGCTGATGGTGTTGGTCCCAAACGGGGAGACTGTGGGGCCACCATGGGGAAACTCGAGGATTGGCTCCCGTAGGCTCACCTATCCGGTTGTGGCCTGAGACGAGATACCCGCGGCTACTATCAGGGTGTCGGCACGCCGGGAGGTCTTGCTGGACTTGTTTTACCATTGTCGAAATGTCTTGTGCACCGGGATGCCGAGCCTGATCGGATTTCCCTAAGATAAGGGGTGATGATATTATATTTATCACTTCAGCTAATCGTGAGAGCTTGTGATGGGCTAAGTTGGGACACCCCTGCAGGGTTATAATCTTTCGAAAGCCGTGCCCGCGGTTATGTGGCAGATTGGAATTTGTTAATGTCCGGTTGTAGAAAACTTGATAGAGGATCCGAAGTAAAACACACAACTGAGTGAGTAACCGTGACTGTCTCTTTTCACTTTGAGAAGAGAACACGGTGGGGTTATGTTTGACTCGTAAGTAGTTCAGGATCTTTAGCGATCACTACTATTTGCGACCGTTTGCGTAGATGCTCATCTTATTCTTGTACTCGTAAGTTAGCCACCATATTTTGCTTAGCCGTTGCTGCAACCCCACCACTTTACCTCTTCCTACCTATTAAGCTTTGATAGTCTTGTTACCCATGGTTATGGGATTGCTGAGTCCTCGTGGCTCACAGATACTACAACAACAGTTGCAGGTGCAGGTTTCCGATGACTTGACGTGAGAGCGTTGATCGTTGTTTGGAGTTCTTTCTTCTTCTTCTTCTTCAGTCTTGGGTTAGGTTCCGGGTCGGCAGCCTGGGATAGCAGATGTATGTCTTTGTGCTTTTCTTGTTTGTATCCGTAGTCGGATACTTTGTATTGATGATGTTGTATTCATTTGACTTGTATGTTTTGTTGTATCCCCCATGTATGTATGTAATGGTACGTTGTAATGATATCCATCTTGCTAAGCGCCCGAAACGCGGATGTGCCCCAATCACGTAAGTGTCACATGATCGGGATAAAATCGCATCTTGGGCCTGTGATACGTCCAAAACATATCTATAATTTCTGCATGCTCCATGCCACTTTTGGGTGATATTGCTATGATATTCATACAGTACTTCCATACACTTTTGATCATATTTGGACTAACTTACTAATCCAGTGCACCCCAGTGCCAGTTTCTGTTTTCGGCTGTTTTTGTATTGCAGGTTTTCACGTTTCGAGAACTGCCCAGAAAAATCCAGAAAAAATATATAAAAAATCAGCGTACCGGAAACAACGCTGCGTCCGAAGGGCAGCCTGGGGGCCACAGGGGCTCCAGGCGCCCTGTGGGCGCCCCCTCCCCCCCCGAGCCGCGCCGGGGGGGCGCCTCGCCCCCCCGAGGCTCCCCCGGTGCCCTACTTTGGCATATATTTAAAGGGTTCCCCGTAACCCTCAGAACAGGACTTCTTTTCGCGATCCCATCTCTGTTCCGCCGCCGCCGCCGCTTCCAAGATCGGGAGCACCAGGAGAACACTTCCCGGCACCCTGCCGGAGGGGAGGATCACCACCGGGAGCTTCTCCACCACCATGGACGCCTCCCGGATGACTCGTGAGTAGTCTCCCTTAGACCATGAGTCCATGACCAGTAGCTATGTGATGTTCTCCTCCCGTTCTTGTGCTTCACTAATTAGTCCTCGTGAGCTGCCCTACATGATCGAGGCACCTATGTAATCCTTATGCTGTTGCTATGTTGAGTTTGCTGGGATCCGATGGATTATGAGATTATGTTCAGATTGATCTTGAGTAATATATTTGATTCACCTCTTTTATATTTTAGTTCATAAGTAATTCTTGCATGTTCTCCGTTGTTATTTATTGCTTTGGCCGAGTAGTAAGTAGTGACTCCAAGAGGGAACGTTATGCTCGATTGTGGGTTCATGCCCCTCGATGACTAGCTTGAGTGACAGAAACATGAGTCTAGGGGATGTGATGTTGCCACAAGGGGGAAAACAACGGTGCTTGTGCCCGCGGGTGCAAGGATTCTTTACTTTACGCAAAGTTCTTTTAATGCAGTTGTCTGTTGCATTGAGTTTACACTATGGGTGGGACTCGCAACTTAATACCAGCGAGATGTTCTGGATAGATATCTCAAGGTGGATGATTAGTAGTAGATATTGATTGATTTCGGTCTACTTACTTTGGCGTACCGCCCATGCTTTGAACCTCAACCTTTCTTGCAATGTAATCAGCATTGGTTTGCGTTCGTGGTCCTGTCAATTGCCCAGCTGTAATTTGTTTACCTCACATAGTTGTTTTATCGTCTTTTGGGAGAGAGACTTCACTAGTGAACATCATGAGACTCCGGTCCATATTACCATCATTGATCACATTCACTATTTACTTTTCGCTATTTTACTTACTATTGCAAAACACTATCTATCACTACTATCATATTGCTTTTAACCCTTTGTGAACTACAAGGCCGGAGAGATTGACAACCTCTCTGTACTCATTGGGAGCAAAGTTATTTGTATCTGTGTGCAGGTCCACGTTGATTGCTAATTGCGCCGTTAGCAATTGACACCTACTTGTTGAACCTAGGAGTCTTTGGGGATTCGATCCTTGGCATCTTTGCTAGGGGAAAACACTTCTACTTACTGCATCTTACACCTTCCACTTGGGGTAACCAACGAGGGGTTCGAGGCCCATCAAGGAGTATTTTCTGGCGCCATTGCCGGGGACTCCACTCTTCAGGATAGGGGAGTTGCATGCTATCTTTTACCTTTGCTTTTTAGTCTTGTTAGTTTACCTTTCATTTTTGCTTGAGTTCCTTTTATCAAAAATCACAAAAAATAGTTATCTTGCTTACTTGCTACTATGGGTTCTACCAAAAACACTAAATGGGAGGAGTACACCCCTACTTCCATTGCCCCACTTATCTCTGACGGGGTTTACAAAAAAGATAAACCTTGTGATTACACTAGCTATGAGGGCGAGTTATGCCCATGGCATGGCCTTCCACGGAAAAAGTATGAGCCTCAGTTTAAAATTGCTCCTAAGCTTCCCGAAACTTGGGAAGATGTTCAAACTCTTATAATAGAGAGCGAATTAAACAAAGAGGATGACACTACAATTCTGCCCACTAATGATAAAATTGATTTTGATAATTGTAGTATTTCAGAAGTTGTTGCCTTTCTACAAGGAATGGCTAAGGATCCCAACACTAGCACGCGTAATCTTGCCTTCACAGAGCATATCACTAATGCTCTTAACAAAGCTAGGGAGGAGAAACTTAGAGTAGAAGCCTCCATACCTAGAAAGCTAGGAGATGGTTGGGGTTCTATGATCAAAATTAAGATAAATAACTTCTCATGCTATGCTTTATGTGATATTGTAGCTAGTACTTCCATTATGCCCAAAAGACTATATGATATGCTTAAATTGAAATCTTTTGATTCTTGTTCTTTTGGTGATGCTCTCGTTGATTCTTCCATAAAGAAACCTTTGGGGAGGATCGATGATGTTCTTATTGTTGTCAATGATAATTATGTGCCCGTTGATTTCACTATTATGGATATTGAATGTGATCCTTCATGTCCAATTATTTTGGGACGTCCCTTTTTGCGCACCGTTGGTGCTGTCATTGACATGAAAGAGGGTAATATAAAATTTCAGTTTCCTCTCAAGAAAGGGATGGAACACTTCCCTCGTAAGAAGGTCAAGTTACCTTTTGAGTCCGTTGTACGGGCTAGCTATTCTTTTACTCTTGATAAAACTTGATCTGTGCATTATGCCTAGCTTAAAGGCATAAAATAAAGCGCTTTTGGGAGGCAGCCCACATGAAGAATTTTTTGCTTTTGTTGTGTCTTGATGTTGTTTACTGCTGTAGCATCATCATTGTATCTTTGCTTTTCATATTTGTGCCAAGTATAGCCTCTGATTGCTAGAAAGTTCAAAAGTTGTGAGGTGCTGTCCAGGAAACAGATTCTGTCCTTGGATTGAAAAATTCGTATAAAATCACCAGATCATCTTTTTGGTCTGAATTTTTTCGACAGCGTTCTCTATATAATTGTCTTTCGTGCGTCAGTTCTGAGTTTTTTGATTTGAATTACAGAAGTATCCCGAACAGGTCAATTACTGCCTGCTGTTCTGTTTTTCACAGATTCTGTCCTGTTTTGCCTTACCTTCACTTTGCAAATTGAGAAATTGCTTTTTCTTTGCAAAAACCTTTTGGCAATCTTGAGAAACAGTATAACTTCAAGAATATCTTTATTTCCAGCAAGGTATAATTATTTTATTAAGGGTACTAACCTCGCTAATCAGATTATGATGAGTTGTGTATGAAGGGAGTTTTCAAGTGTGCGAGGGAAGATGATAAAAAGATTCAGGAGTGTCAAGCGCTCAAGCTTGGGGATGCCCCCGTGCACCCCCAAGAAATATTCAAGGAGACTCAAGCGTCTAAGCTTGGGGATGCCCTCGTGCATCCCCTTCTCCATCAACATTATCAGTTCGTCTTTCGTTCCGCTATATTTTTATCACTTCATGTGTTATGTGCTATGCTTGGAGCGTCTTGCTTTTAGTTTTCTTTTTAGTTTTTCATAACGAGTCGGAACCCAGCATTCCTTTATGTGGGGGAGAAACACGCTCCACCTCTACCTAGAACATTACATAGAATTTTCATGTCTATCTATGATGTGTGTGTGTTCTTTGTCTTTTAATAGCTACTATCGTGCTTTGCTCTTAGTATTCATGCTTATCTCTTCAAGAGCTTTTATTTAGTTGGTTGCTTGAACTCTCTTTAATTACCATGCTCACCTTATTAAGAGAGTTTGCTTCCGTTGCATTGGTTAATGTGTCTATGATAAAGATGCTACTTTCATGATGGTGCTTAGTAGTTCAGGTTTATGGTTAATCTCAAATAGCTGGGGGATTCCCAATGTGTTATTGGAGTACCAACTTGGTTTGTTTGCCTATGATGTGGTATGGTTTAGTAATATCTTCCTTCGAGAATTTATTTTGATTGACTTGGCGTATGCTCATGCATATTCAAGACTGTAAAGAAAGTATGTCAAGCCTTGATGATCTTTTGTTTCTAAGTAGCGATATAACTACCATGCCTGATTCAATATTGCTTTGTCGCTCTGCATGATTATGACCGTCATTGCTCTCTTAGTTGGTCGCTCCCAGTCTTTTGCTAACCTCACCTGCACTAAGCAAATTAACCATGCAATACATAGCTCATGGGAAAGTAGCCTAAAAACTATTGTGGTAAAGAATATGTTGTTTATGTATCTTATTTCTTATGAGTTGCTTGCTGAGCGGTTACCATGTTTCTGGGGACGCCATCAACTGTCACACTTTTGTTGAATATCATGTGAGTTGCTATGCATGTCCATCTTGTCTGAAGTAAGGGTGATTTACCGTGGGTTGAATTAATATGCATATTGTTAGAGAAGAACATTGGGCCGCCAACCAAAGCCATGCATCATGGTGGAAGTTTTAGCTTGGACCTTAATCCTCAATCTCTCATGAGAATATGCTTATGCATTAAAGAGGAGTCCATCATCTATTTTCTATCTTGTCCCGGTATGGATGTCCTCAAGTTGAGATCTATCAAAAACGAGAAATCAAATGCGATCTATCTCCTTGGACCTTTGTACAGGTGGCATAGAGGTACCCCTTTGTGACACTTGGTTAAAACATATGCAATGCAATGATAACCCATGGGGATCCGAGCTAATTAGGACAAGGAGCGAGCACTATTGGTATTCGATGCATGAGGCTTGCAACTTATAAGAGGTTTTATACATGACACATATGAAGTACTACTACCGTTGACACAATTGCTTCCATGTTTCAAATAAAAAGCTCTAGCACTTCAAGCACCAACTACTGAGAGCATGATTGTCATTCTGAGTGTAATGTGCATTGTCCCAAAGTAGCATTGTCTTTTGCATGATTGTGATATCGTTTATTCTGAAATGATTGTATCTAGTCATCACTTAAACCTTGAAGGTGCCCTTGCATTTATGTTTTGCATCACTAAGGGGGGCAAGCTAGATATCACTTGATCATATTTGCACATCATGTTCATTGCAAATCTTTTTGATGTTTCAGTTTCATGTTGTAAAACTTTCAGTCATTTGTGATTTTCTCTTGAGACAACTTAATTACTATAGAATCATTGTCTCAGTAAGCTTTTGTCATATGACTATGAGAAAGTCCTATATGGTTAATAGCATGTCACCACAGAAATTATTCTTGTTATCATTTACCTACTCGAGGACGAGCAGGAATTAAGCTTGGGGATGTTGATACGTCCAAAACGTATCTATAATTTCTGCTTGCTCCATGCCACTTTTGGGTGATATTGCTATGATATTCATACACTTCCATACACTTTTGATCATATTTGGACTAACTTACTAATCCAGTGCACCCCAGTGCCAGTTTCTATTTTCGGCTGTTTTTGTATTTCAGGTTTTCACGTTTCGAGAACTGCCCAGAAAAATCCAGAAAAAATATATAAAAAATCAGCGTA